>CM057142.1:38642369-39242369 GCA_029964075.1 Patiria pectinifera
CCTCCCCCCACCCCACAATTTGATTGCACGGAGGCAAAGTGTCCGGAGAAAAAAACCCTGCGTACTGTGTGCGAGTGCCCTTTAACGACTTTGCTACGCCTGTGCAATCTACGAACTTATTTTCGCACGGGTTGTGCCGGCGCACACGGCCCGGAAACAGTGACGTTGCCGGGGGAGGCGGGGGAGAGGGAAGAGGGGGGGGGAGGGGGTTCGGGTGTGTGTTGGGGGGGGGTTGGGGTAAATTTTTGCTAAACCCGTTAACCGGGATAACGAAAGGACCGACAAATTTGCGGTGGGGAGGGCAAGGGGAAAATGACTTGGGGCGGGGGTGCGCCTGCACCCACAATGTTTTGGATTTATCGGGGGTGGGGGGGGGAAGGGGCGAGGGAAAAGGGGCAGAAGGCTAGGCTCCTTAAGTAATGCTGAGTGGGCTCGGCACATTGTATCGGCCCGTACCTTTAAGTACTGTAGTTAGATTCAACCACCATCGGTTCCTTTTAATTTAAAGTGTAGATACTAAAGCATGGCATGTTTGCTAATGTGTTCCAAGCAACCGAAGATAACATGTCAAGTGACTAGGTGTGGGCAGTGTTTATTCTCGGATGGAAACATTCAGGCATCAGATCAATAGTAAACAGCGTATGCGTGTACGTGTTGCACAATCGAGTCGGGAAATTCCCTTTGAAACAATTTTACTCCACAACACGCTATCACCCATTTTTTTCTGCTCCATAACACGCAAAAAGTGCATAATTATATTAAAAGCCAACGTGGTTTTCAGTACTTGTGTAACTCTTTAAATAGAATATCTGAATAGTTCACACAATACTATACAAAAATCTGCGGTTTTTATGTTATAATCACGTGACGGAATTTAGGGCACAAAATGTTGGTGCTAGTCTTTATTCTAGTAACGCTTATGTTTCCTTTCGAAAAAAAAATAATATCTGGATGGCTTTATTCACTGCTGGAAACGCGTACTGCTAGGTAAACAATAGCCTTTAGTCAAGTCCCACGCGCTTACCCGGACACGTGACGCACCCGGATGCTGACACGTATAAAGACTAGGACGAGCGGCATAGCCGCGAGGCTTTACCGCTCGTGCTAGTCTTTTTACGTGCCAGCATCCAGGGTGTGTTACGTGTCCGGATGGTCCGGGTATCATGAGGCGCGTGGGACTTGACTAAAGGCTAGGTAAACAATGGCTGCCACTCACATCCGATGTGAATAATTCGGATTTATTTTCCTGACGAAATTTCAATTTGTATGGTTTTTTTTGGTAACGGGGGGGGGGGGGAGGACTTCATTCCGATATAGGGTGTCTGCTACCCTCTAAATGTCGTTCTCTTTCCGCACAAAATGAACAAATGAACCAACACTACGAGAGCCGAATTTTCTTCCAATCATTCGAATTTTGTTAAGAAATAAACTGAACAACTAAATTTGGTGGATTTTGGTTCGATGTGTCATTCAAAAGTGAAATTCAAGTACATGTACAGCATAGGAAACGCATCTTTAATGTCCAACATTATGTTGGCTTCTTGTGACCAAGACCTTTGACAATAAGTAAACAATGAAAAACACTTAATTTGGCACTCTCAAAAATAGTAAATATTCACCTGTACAATAATAGATCATGCTAATGTCACAAAGTTTATAAAGAAGATTTTTTCTTAGAAACACAATGTTTTTGTTTTTGTGCAACTCCTCTTAAAACTATTTGACATCCCTTTTTGTTGATTTTATTGAAGAGTGCACTTCTTTAAACATTTAAAATTACCCATGCTTTTCCGGACAACTGAGGACGCTGTTGCTGTGATGTCATTTGAGGAAGACACTGTTCAATTTAGGGGTTTTCTATTCAAATTGTGAACCCAAACTTTTCTCATTGAAAAATAATGTGAGAAAGGGTTGCTCATTGGCTTACTGTCATGTACTTTAACAATAACGAATCACCAAGGAAAAGAACATTTACGACAGAAAATATCCTTAATTCTAGCAAAAGGCACCAAAATACACTTCAAAATGGCAAAACGAAAATTGAAAATAAGGTGAAATGGAACAGAAAGGTACATTTTAAAGGAAAGCATTAAACAAAATACACAGTTTGATGTTTTGATGGTTCCTAACTGACTGTCTGTTTGACTAGTCATTTCTGCAATTATCATCCAATCCATCGTGATCATTTCTTAGATATTGAGGAACAAAGCGACGTTATAACGTTATTAAAACATTATTATTCTGAACACCACATCATCGAAGAATAAAAAAAACACCTAAAATCTTATTTCTAAAACTAATATGTTGATAACGAAACATCACGGTGTCGCAAGAGGGAAAACGGTGAGCATTCAGCTAAGAGTGTTTGCTCTGAATTGCCAGAGAATTATTTTTCTAACACTATATAATGTATATCTATATACAGTAAGAACAGCGGAAACAGTTTGTGTTTTCCAGGCGATTATTTACAGTATATGCACCGATGTGTGTTTTGGGGCTATATACATGGAATAAAAGGAGAACACTTTGTGAACACTTTGAGAACACAATGTCGTGAAAACAATTTCACGATATTTCTGTCGCGACCCGTACCCGAGGAAACTCCTCCCAATCGGTCTTCTTTCCGTGTGCAGTATTCGTGTATGTTATGACAAGTACAGTCTTGCTAATTCAGTTATACGCTTCAGTCCCCTACATTATATAATGGCAATAACATGAACACGATGAGGAAACAAATACACTTCATTATTGGTGATGACTTTACAAATATGTATTACATTTATGTACATGTAGCTGCCCAGGGTTCAATACTACTCGCCTCTTCCAGAGCTAAACCTACGCATGTTCTTTGTGAAAAGTGAAGGGTTGACGACAATGTACGTAAAAAATAATAATAGGCAGTATGCACACGAATAACAGTCTCAAACTTAAAAATATTTGAACTTCCAGAATGTATATACCGCTACAAATCTCAAGACTTACCACGAAAAACTTCAACTTAACAGTTCACAAAGCTATACTTTTGACTTAACCTATGAAGTTACATTGTGAATTAATGAGTGCTTGATTAAACATTTTCAGTTACAAACAGTAGACAGCATCACTATACAAATAGCGCATAAAGTAACCTAAATGTTGTATTATACATCTTTTGGTTGCAAATTTGTGCCAGTCGGTCTCATGAAGAATTTTATTTTAAAAGAAAAAGGAAAAATAATGTACAAGCTGGAGCGTGGAGAACAATCTTCCTTTAGTCCCTGGGGATTTTACTCCACTGAACGTCAACTGCAGTCCCATGTAAGTAAAACTTTATCATAATATTGCTGTACGTGGACTTTTGATTCAAGATTTCAGAATAATTATTGTTTCCGTGAAATAAAACATCCCCCTACATTTCCTGGATAAGCCACTGGTCTCTGGCCATCTCTAGTAATCGTCTCCCAGACGATGGTGATCTTCGCAATCGGCTAGAAGGCTCCTGCATTCTCCCCACATGAAACCCGATTTCTTTTCGCACCTAATTCCCCGTCCGAATGACTTCCTTGCTTCTTCATGCTCGCCGAGTAAGCACAGACATCGTCCGCGGACATTGTGGAGTTGTTCCAGTTTGTTGCCTCTCTGACAGTTCTCTGGCATGGTGCAGTTGTGCAGAGCCTTTGTGAGGTACTCTTGTCTTGTTACTGAGTCGATGGTGATCTTAGCCATTTGTAGGTACACATCAGCCAGCATCGCATAATCCCGTGGCGATTCGTGCTTCGTAAGGATGTACTCCAAGTCGTCTTTGGCTTGATCAAGGTGTCGCCGATCGGGAGCATCTGCGCTGACGGCACGTTTGTGTTCCTCTAGGCAGAGTTCGGCCCTGCTTGAGTACGCGAAGAAATTCTCTTTGGTGCTTGGTAAAAGAGTGGACTTCTTGTATAGCCTCAGTGCTTCTTCCACATCACCGGCTTTGCCACGAAAACGAGCAAGATAATTGAGAACCTGAGGGGAATCTGGTGCTATTTCGCTTGCCTTGCGTACGCATCTTTCCGGGTCGTCGATAAATTCCGCCACAGATTCTGGTACGTATCCTATCTGCACATCCCATTTTGATGCCCAGCGAAAGATGAAACCAATACGAACCCAGGCCGAGCTTTTCATGTTGACATCCGTAAATGGATGTTCCGCTATGATCCAAAAGCTCCAGACAGCATCCTCCAAAGCTTGATAGGCCTCGTCGTGTGTCTCACTTGTCTTCATTGTTTTCTGTAACATCTCGTAGCTGGCTTCTCCAGCCAGATACTTCCAATCATTGCTCTCGTCTAGATCGACGAGGTGACCCGCCAGCTCCATCGCCTGATTGCAAAGCTCGAGCGCTCTGCTGGATATCTCGTAATCGATAGCATCGTTGTTCTTTTCGTCAATGAGGGCAAAGGCTTGTTCGGCGTATCTCCTGGCTTGTGCAATCTTCCCTTCTTCTGTAGATAAATCAGGCTCGTCAGGAGCAGCCGCGGGAATTCCACCTCTAGACGTAGACATTACAAAATGACGGTTGGCCATGGCGTTCAGGTTGTCTGGGTCTTCTCCCGGAGAGAGGATGTGATTGAAGTAATCCAAGGCGCCCTGACGGTTGTTTTGTTGCCTGTAAGCGAGCACGCCTAGAAGGTTACGAATGGCGTGACGTTCCGCTTTCATCTTCTTCTCCTCCAGGTAGGCCAAGAGATGACCACGTTTGAAGTCGGCGGTAATATCAGTGAGTCGACTTCGGTTACAAAGCAAAGACAGATGGAAATGTCCAGCAGGCGTAGCCAAAATGCGCCGGGATGCCCTGAGAAGAAAACGGTTTTAAAGTCATAGTTTAATTCTGGTTTATACTGCCTAGGCCTATATCAGGCAGGGTTGGTGATTTTTTATTATTATTTAAAAAAAGAAAAAAAATAGGATTTATTTGAATTAAATCAGATTTTTTTTTTTGATTTAAATCAGTTTTTTTTTTTTTTTTAACTTTCAAAATATTGATGTCTAAAAATGTGTCTAAATCTCCCAATGCACCCTTACACCCACCACTAAGGAGTTGCCAGGTTCCTATAATACCCATCACCCATAAAACTCCATAAATTAATTAACATTTTTGGGGAAAAATGTATGGAATCACGAGTCAGTGATAAAAAAAATCACATGATTTTATCCATATGTAGTCTACCTCATTGGTTTAATGGTACATTGTTACTGAAGACACTTTAGGTTTATAGCATACAGCTGAGATACATGTTGATTGTGTGTGGGTATGAATGAAAAACGTGATTTATGGTACAACATACAAACAAAAAGTACAGTTCTCCATGGGTATGTATATTTAAAAAAAAATGCTTCTAATTTCAAAACCAGAAGCACTGTGCCTTGTGTAACTTATAGTGTTTGATTGATGGTCCTTCATACAAGGTCGAAAATAGAAATTGGGCCTTGCATATCTTTAAAAGGTATTATATATTAAGTCTCAATGTAAATTTTTAATGGAGAAACGTTAGGAATAAAATTAATCAATTGGGACTGTAGTATTCACATGTGGTTTAGGTACGCCTACACCAGCACAGTTGATTCACTATATTGCTGTAAACAGATCAAGGAATGATTTAGAGTGAGTGTGCTGTTTTTAAAACTCAAACTTCGAACAAAACTTTTAAACTCAGATCTTGGCTTTAATCAAAACAATGATTTTGCGGAATTATGCAAAACCTATAACCATGGTAAGTTGAGTCGATGCTGATGAAGTACGTAGGGGTGTTTTAATGTGTTAACAACATCTTACACTTTGTAATTAGGTGGAATCACTTCACTTAACTGATAAAAAGGACCCTCAATACACTTATTTTGCCAACATTCAGAGATTTTACAAAAAAAAAAATAAATCAGTGATTTTTATTTTAAAAAAATCAGTCTATCAAATCGGGATTTAAATCAGTGATTTAAATCAACTTGATTTAAATAAGCCAACCCCGATGTCAGGAAACTTAGATTTCGGTTATACCTGAAGTCACGTTATTCGCAAAATTGTCATTCTTCAGCTCGTATTTAATTAAACACACCAAAATAATATCCAACTGCGAACTTGAACGTCAAATTGTGAACGAACTTTATTGCCAGTTAAAACGATTTCTCATTCATACACTTACATTTTTGGTTTTGTTTTCATGCAACTGCGTGCCAGCTCATCCAAGCCAAATCAATGTGCAGCAACTGACAGCACATTTTGCCACAGCTAAAGAATGACAAGGAAAACAGACGTGGGCTAGTTTGCCGTTGTCTAGCAACCAGACAACATTTCTCATTCGAGTATGGGGCTTCCCCTCATCGATTTCACTATTCTCTGCTCTTTGAAAAAGTGTCAGTAACATGCCCTATAGAGAAACGTTTTAGCTATAGGGCCTTCGCAGATTTATACTTTGAACAAATATATGCATATATTAGCATAAAGAATAACAAGCAATTTTCAAAATGTTCAAAATGGCTGCCATTGCTTGCTATCCTACCTTTATTTGTTTTAAAGGACAAACCTGTGATCGCCCTATAGCCAAATATCTTTCTCATGACATGCTCCGACTGTGTGCCAAATTCCATGCTTTTATCATCAACTTAACATTCCCGATCAACAATCTGCCGTACTATGGTTAACTGAGCGCGCGCGAGTACTATACTGTGCTATTTTTAGGATCGTATCGGGAGAGTGACCTGTCACGTGCGAGGGATCAACCAATAATAGGGAAATAGGGGTCCGATTTTCATAGGAGTCGGATTTTCATGTGACACCGTTGTGTCGTGGCCTGTGTTCCGGGAGGCGTAATTTTTTTCCTAGGAGGGTTAGGGGCAATGTCATGAATAATTCAGTTTTTCCTTTGAATCATTGCCAGACTTAGGTTCTCGTTCTATTTTCCCCTTAATTTAAAATTATCTCAGTGATAAATTTGGAGAAGAAAAATAGCTGATGAAAATGAGCAGCGACGACGTGGATTCGAACCAGGGATCTTTGTATCCATAGCTCATCTCGACACCCGTTCTTTAAAATTCTTTAATGTATTGTAAGTAGTTGAGTAACTAACAACAATGCTGTTGATGTCATTGTCCGTTCTCATGGATAAACATGAATTATTCATGACATTGCCCCTAACCCTCCTAGGAATAAAAATTACGCTTCCGGGAGGAGTCTTTTGGCTGAGAACAAAGCTTCGGATGCAGCAAAACAGTGAGGTCAGAAACTGTCAAGACGTTTGTTTTGTATAATACCCCTTTCCAATTTAAAAAGACAACAGGAATATGATGTAAAGTCATCAATGCTGATGAGGGATAGTATACAATATTGACTGCTAACTCGTGGTATATTTTTTTTAAACTAAACTCCCTCAGTGATCGTATTCCCTCGGCTTCGCCTCAGCAAATATGAATATATACAATCATCACATCCCTTGTTTACCATGTCTATGCAGCAATTTTCTCTGAAAAATGCGCGCTTCAATTTTAATCAAAACTTAGTCGAACAAAGGCATCAACTCAAGTGGGATTCTCATGGACAAAAAAAAGGGGAAGACGCACATGTCCATTTGTAAATACATGAATACCGTGGTTTTTTTTTTCTTGAAAGCTACAAAATAATGTACAAGCTGGAGCGTGGAGAACTATCTTCCTTTTACTATACGGGACGTCAACTGCAGTCCAGAAGTAAAACTTGATCATAATATTGCTGTACGTGGACTTTTGATTCAAGATTTCAGAATAATTATTGTTTTCTGTGAAACATCCCCCTATTTATACAGTCCCTGGATAGCCACTGGTCTCTAGTCATCTCTAGCAGTCGTCTCCCAGACGATGGTGATCTTTGCAATCAGCTAGAAGGCTCCCGCATTCTCCCCTTTTGTATCCCAATTTCTTTTCGCATCTCATTCCCAGTCTAAATGACTCCCTTGCTCTTCTATGCTGGCCGAGTAAGCACTGACATCGTCCGCGGACATTGTGGAGTTGGAACAGTTCGTTGCCTCTCTGGCAGTTCTCTGAAATGAAACAGTTGTGCAGAGCCTTTGTGAGGTACTCCTGTCTTGTTGCTGAGTCGATGGTGATCTTAGCCATTTGTAGGTACACATCAGCCAGCATCGCATAATCCCGTGGCGATTCGTGCTTCGTAAGGATGTACTCCAAGTAGTCTTTGGCTTGAGCAAGGTATCTCCGATCGGGAGCATTTGCACTGGGGGAACGTTTGTATCGCTCGAGGCAGAGTTCGGCCCTGCTTGAAAATGCGAAGAAATTCTCTTTGGTGCTTGGCAGACGGATGGACTCCTCGTATAGCCTAAGAGCTTCTTCAAAATCACCAGCTTTGCCACGAAAACAAGCAAGATAATTGAGAACCTGAGGAGAATCTGGTGCTATGTCCCTCGCCTTGCGCACGCAACGTTCCGGGTCATCGATAAATTCCGCCACAGATTCTGGTACGTCTCCTATCTGCACATCCCATTCCGATGCCCTGCGGAAAATGAAACCAATACGAACCCAGGCCGAACTTTTTATGTTGACATCCGCAGATGGATTTTCGGCTATGGTCCAAAAGCTCCAGACTGCATTCTCCAAAGCTTGAAAGGCCTCGTCGTGTGTCTCTATTTTTCTCATTGTTTTCTGTAACATCTCGTAGCTGGCTTCTCCAGCCAGGTACTTCCAATCATTGCTCTCGTCTAGATCGACGAGGTGACCCGCCAGCTCCATCGCCTGATTGCAAAGCTCGAGCGCTCTGCTGCATACCTCGTAATCGATAACATCGTTGTTCTTTTCGTCAATGAGGGCAAAGGCTTGTTCGGCGTATCTCCTGGCTTGCGCCCTCTTCCCTTCTTCTGTAGATAAATCAGGCTCGTCAGGAGCAGCCGCGGGAATTCCACCTCTAGACGTAGACATCACAAAATGACGGTTCGCCATGGCGTTCAGGTTGTCTGGGTCTTCTCCCGGAGAGAGGATGTGATTGAAGTAATCCAAGGCGCCCTGACGGTCGTTTTCTTGCCTGTAAGCGAGCACGCCTAGAAGGTTACGAATGGCGTGACGTTCCGCTTTATTCTTCTTCTCCTCCAAGTAGGCCAAGAGGTGACGACGTTTGAAGTCGGCGGTAATTTCAGTGAGTCGACTTCGGTTACAAAGCAAAGACAGATGGAAATATCCAGCAGGCGTAGACAAAGTGCGCCGCGATGCCCTGAGAAGAAAAAGGTTTTAAAAAGTCATAGATGAATTCTGGTTTATACTGCCTATTCTGCAGGAAACTAACATTTCCAGTTGTACCTTATTAAGTCAACTCAAACGTTATTCGCGAAATTCTAAATCTTCATTTCGTATTTAATTAAATACACTCAAATAACTAAATCTGACTATATATAGACCATTGGGTGAATACATTCACATTGTTAAGTGAATCTCACAGACCACGGTTTCATTGTAACACCAAATATCCAACTGTAAACTTGAATTCCAAATTGTGAACGAACTTGACAATATTCAGACGATTTCTCATGTATACACTTACATCTTTGGGTTTTTTTAAGCAACTGCGTAAAAGCTCATCCAAGCCAAATCAATGTGCAACAACTGACAGCACATTGCATCTGCCACAGCTGATAATTGACAAGCAAGGAAAACAGACATGGGCTAGTTTGCCATTGTCTAGCAACCAGACGACATTTCTCATTCGGGTATGGGGCTTCCCCTCATCGATTTCATCATTCTGTGATTGTTGAAAATGTGTCAATATTTATATTCACGTTGCTCGAATGTTCCGTACAGTGTTGTAGTCAGTTCTTTTTTCGAGTACCCGAGTACTGCCGAGTACTTAGGTTACCGAGTACAAGTACTTGTACTTCCGAGTACAAGTACATGTCTCCGTGTGCGAGGACCTTTACTTCCGAGTACGAGTACTTGTAATCCGAGTTCAAGTACTTCTATTTCCAAATACGGCCATACAGCAAATGGTTCATTGTTCGTAATTTGCCCAGCACCCCATTTCACGAAACTCATCGTAACTTACGAGGCATCCTGTCCCTACGATGCGGCGCAGGTGCGACGCATCCTGCGATCCATTTCACAAAACACGTCGTAAGTGCGAGGCGTCGTATGTGTATTTATAGCACAACTCGGTGACTGTTTTATGTATTAAGTCGGCGTACAGTAAATAGTTGTCTGGTATTCAACAAAGAGTCGTCGGGTATCTGCTCCAAATTTGTTAAAACGTAGGACAAAATGGCGGCCGTGCGATGCAATTTTAAAGGAAAACGAGCTCTCAGTGGACTGTGTAGCTACTTTGAAATTTCAACTGCAATATTCCAGGCTAATTCATAATTATTCAATGAATTTTCTATTTACAACTTTACACACATGGCCTCGGTATTATAATCTCATTTTTGTAATGTTTATGGAACTAAACTGGCTAAAAACGGACTCTTCTTGTTTTGCGACGACCACTAGACACGTCGTAGCTTGCGACGTGTTTTATGCCGTTGTCAAAGAACTTACGAAGCGTTCAACACATCGCAACTTTCGTGAAATGGATGATACGACGCGTCGCGAGTTGCGACGTGTTACACGTCGTAACTCGAGTTGCGACGCGTCGCAGCGCTTCGTGAAATCGGGTGCAGGCCAGATCAATACGGACCGACTCACGGCTAGCTGTTAAGTGTATTTGTCCAGTCGTACACAGAGAAAAATCAGGAAACTTCGATTTTTCTGCAAGCCAATCAACCATTTACATTTGAAAGTATCGATAATAAAATAAGGCCGTGGTAAGTCAGTCTATACCTACTATTCGAGTACGACTACTTTGATGATCGAGTACGGCGGCCAGCTTGCTCAGCTGCTCACTACGGTAATCAGGGGCGGATCCAGGAATTTTTGCAGGGGGGGTTTCATCAGCAAAAAAATCTGAAATGTAGACAGGTTTTTTTCCCCATACTTTTAATGCGGGCGCTGTTCGAATCCAACGATTATTAACACTATATTACAGAATATTGTACAAATACCCCCAACCAAGCTGGCTCTGTCCGTATTTTGTGCACAGCAGGTATCTTTGGGGGGAGGGGGGGTGTCAGAGGGGAAGGGGGGGGGGTCGCATTATTTTTTTATGAATTTTTATGAAATTTTTTTTGGACAGAGCTGTTTTTTGTAAACCCCCCCCCCCCCACAACCCCTGGATCCGCGCCTGGATAATAGAGATCCGTGCTCACTAATGCTGGAAGAAAGAGTTTGCATTGCTTTGTGGATATAGCACCATGCTAATAGCCATGCGCAGGTGTCATACATCGCCAAAAATGAATGATTTTGAAAGTGTTTGTTCGGAGTTTGGCTAATACTGGCTAACAATGTGGTCAACATCACTGAAACAACAAAATGCTCTGTACCTTCAGTATGAAAACTTATGAAATTCCCCAAAATGTCACATTTCATAAATGATGTTTTGCCAATTAAAATGTCCGAAAAGACATGACAACTTATCAGAGGAAAATCTCAATTTATCTTCAAATCACAGAACGGATAGCACTTTCAAAGACCAACAACTGCACTTCGAAAACTTGAATTCATAACTCGCATCTAACATTTTGTTTTCTTCAATGAAATTATATATTACATTAAAGCCTGACTATTTCGCAATCCACTCCTTTTATACCATTCCATTTGGGTCCCTAGATCCATAAATACAATCAATTCAGTGGGATGGAAGGGTGCCAATTTTACTTGGGTTACTGCTGAATCTGGGTTATGCTTTGAATATGCATTTAAGAGGCATTGAAGTTTGTCACATCACGAGTGAGAGTGGCCCAAGTAAAATTTACACCCTTTCACTTCATTGATTGTATTTCTGGATCTAGGGAACCATTTCCCCCCCCCCCCCAATATTTTGTAAAGACTGCCCTTTTCCATTCAAGTGCCCTTTACTAACTAGAATTCCCACCCCCAATATTTTTGACGAGTGCTCATTTGTTCAAACAAGTGCCCTTTAAAAAAAAAGCCCTTTAAAAAAAAGTGCCTTTAAAAAAAAAAACAAGCCAAAAAGTGGCCGTTTTTACCAGCGTCCAGCGTTTTTACGAGTGCCCTTTTTAGAATTTCGCGCGACCACTGGCAATTGTGCCGCCTTGAAAATCGCCATCTATTGTCCAATAGTGTTCATGATCGTCCGGTTTGAACAGCGCCCCCATTGGAAGATGATACATGCCTCCCCCCCCCCACCCCACCCCACCCCACAATTTGATTGTACGGAGGTAAAGTGTCCGGAGAAAAAAACCCATTCGTACATTTCAGCACGGATGTGCGAGTGCCCTTTATCGACTTTGCTACGCCTGTGCAATCTACGAACTTATTTTCGCACGGGTCGTGCCGGCGCACACGGCCCGGAAACAGTGACGTTGTAGGGGGTGGAGGGCGGGGGGGGGGGGTTCGGGTGTGTGATGGTGGTGGGTTGGGGGTAATTTCTGCTTAACCCGTTAACCAGGATCACTATAGGACCGACACATTTTCAGTGGGGAGGGCACTGGGAGAGTGACTTGGGGGGGGGGGGTGCACCTGCACCCACAATGTTTTGGATAAATTGGGGGCGGGCCGGGGCGGAGGGCGAGGGAAAAGGGGCAGAAGGCTAAGCTCCTTAAGTAATGCAGAGTGAGCTCGGCACATTGTATCAGCCCGTACCTTTAAGTACTGTAGTTAGATTCAACCACCATCGGTTCCTTTTAATTTAAAGTGTAGATACTAAAGCATGGCATGTTTGCTAATGTGTTCCAAGCAACCGAAGATAACATGTCAAGTGACTAGGTGTGGGCAGTGTTTATTCTCGGATGGAAACATTTAGGCATCAGATCAATAGTAAACAGCGTATGCGTGTACGTGTTGCACAATCGAGTCGGGAAATTCCCTTTGCAACAATTTTACTCCACAACACGCTATCACCGATTTTTTTCTGCTCCATAACACGCAAAAGTGCATAATTAGGCCTATATTAAAAGCCAACGTGGTTTTCAGTACTTGTATAAATCTTTAAATAGAATATCTTAATAGTTCACACAATACTAGGCCTATACAAAATCTGCGGTTTTTATGTCATAATCACGTGACGGAATTTAGGGCACAAAATGTTGGTGCTAGTCTTTATTCCAGTCACGCTTATGTTTCCTTTCGAAAAAAAAATAATATCTGGATGGCTTTATTAACTGCTGGAAACGCGTACTGCGAGGTAAACAATAGCCTTTAGTCAAGTCCCACGCGCTTACCCGGACACGTGACGCACCCCAGATGCTGACACGTAAAAAGACTAGGACGAGCGGCGTAGCCGCGAGGCTTCACCGCTCGTGCTAGTCTTTTTACGTGCAAGCATCCAGGGTGCGTTACGTGTCCGGATGGTCCGGGTATAGGCGCGTGGGACTTGACTAAAGGCTAGGTAAACAATGGCTGCAAGTCACATCCGATGTGAATAATTCGGATTTATTTTCCTGACAAATTTTCAATTTGTATGCTTTTCTGGTAACTGGGGGACTTCATTCCGATATAGGGCGTCTGCTACCCGCTAAATGTCGTTCTCTTTGCGCACAAAGTGAACAAATGAACCAACACTACGAGAGCCGAATTTTCTTCCAATCATTCGAATTTTGTTAAGAAATAAACTGAACAACTAAATTTCGTGGATTTTGGTTCGATGTATCATTCAAAAGTGAAATTCAAGTACATGTACAGCATAGGAAACGCATATTTAATGTCAAACATTATGTTGGCTTCTTGTGACCAAGACCTTTGAAAATAAGTAAACAATGAAAAACACTAAATTTGGCACTCTCAAAAATAGTAAATATTCACCTGTACAATAATAGATCATGCTAATGTCACAAAGTTTATAAAGAAGATTTTTTCTTAGAAACACAATGTTTTTGTTTTGTGCAACTCCTCTTAAAACTATTTGACTTCCTTTTTTTGTTGATTTTATTGAAGAGTGCACTTCTTTAAACATTTAAAATTACCCATGCTTTTCCGGACAACTGAGGACGCTGTTGCTGTGATGTCATTTGAGGAAGACACTGTTCAATTTAGGGGTTTTCTGTTCAAATTGTGAACCCAAACTTTTCTCATTGAAAAATAATGTGAGAAAGGGTTGCTCATTGGCTTACTGTCATGTACTTTAACAATAGCGAATCACCAAGGAATAGAAAATTTACGACAGAAAATATCCTTAATTCTAGCAAAAGGCATCAAAGTACACTTCAAAATGGCAAAACGAAAATTGAAAATAAGGTGAAATGGAACAAAAAGGTACATTTTAAAGGAAAGCATTAAACAAAATACGCAGTTTGATGTTTTGATGGTTCCTAACTGACTGTCTGTTTGCCTAGTCGTTTCTGCAATTATCATCCAATCTATCGTGATCATTTCTTAGATATTAAGGAACAAAGCGACGTTATAACGTTATTTAAAACATTATTATTCTGAACAACACATCATCGAAGAATAAAAAAACACACCTAAAATCTTATTTCTAAAACTAATATGTTGATAACGAAACATCACGGTGTCGCAAGAGGGAAAACGGTGAGCATTCAGCTAAGAGTGTTTGCTCTGAATTGCCAGAGTATTATTTTTCTAACAGTAGAATGTATATCTATATACAGTAAGAACAGCGGAAACAGTTTGTGTTTTCCACGCGATTATTTACAGTATGCACCGATGTGTGTTTTGGGGTTATATACATGGAATCAAAGGAGAACACTTCTCAAAACAATTTCACGATATTTCTGTCGCAACTCGTACCCGAGGAAACTCCTCCCAATCGGTCTTCTTTCCGTGTGTAATATTCGTGTATGTTATGACAAGTACAGTCTTGCTAATTCAGTTATACGCTACAGTCCCCTACATTATATAATGGCAATAACATGAACACGATGAGGAAACAAATACACTTCATTATTGGTGACAACTTTAAAAAATATGTATTACATTTATGTACATGTAGCTGCCCAGGGTTCAGAACTACACACCTCTTCAAGAGCTAAACCTACGCATTTTCTTTGTGAAAAGTGAAGGGTTGGTGACAGTCTACGTCACAAATAATAATAGGCAGTATACACAAGATTAACAGTCTCAAACTTGAAAATATTTGAACTTCCAGAATGTATATACCGCTACAAATCTCAAGACTTACCACGAAAAACTTCAATTTAACAGTTCACAAAGCTATACTTTCGACTATACTTTCGCTATACTTCATGTAACTATGAAGTTACATTATGATTTAATGAGTTCTTGATTAAACATTTTCAGTTACAAACAGTAGACAGCATCAATAAACAAATAGCGCATAAGGTAACCTAAATGTTGTATTATATATCTTTTGGTTGCAAATTTGTGCCAGTCGGTCTCATGAAGAATTTTATTTTAAACGAAAAACGAAGATGCACATTTGTAAAAACATGTATACCGTGGTTTTTCCCCTTTTCTTGAAAGCTACAACATAATGTACCAGCTGGAGCGTTGAGAACTATCTTCCTTTCTCCCTGGGGATTTTACTCCACTGAACGTCAACTGCAGTCCCGTGTAAGTAAAACTTTATCACAATATTGCTGTACGTGGACTTTTGATTCAAGATTCAGAATAATAATTGTTTCCTGTGAAACATCCCCCTACAGTTCCTGGATAAGCCACTGGTCTCTGGCCATCTTTAGTAATCGTCTCCCACACGATGGTGATCTTCGCAATCGGCTAGAAGGCTCCTGCATTCTCCCCACATGAAACCCGATTTCTTTTCGCACTTAATTCCCAGTTCGAATGACTTCCTTGCTTCTTTATGCTCGCCGAGTAAGCACAGACATCGTCCGCGGACATTGTGGAGTTGGTCCCGTTTGTTGCCTCTCTGACAGTTCTCTGACATGGTGCAGTTGTGCAGAGCCTTTGTGAGGTACTCCCGTCTTGTTGCTGAGTCGATGGTGATCTTAGCCATTTGTAGGTACACATCAGCCAGCATCGCATAATCCCGTGGCGATTCGTGTTTCATAAGGATGTACTCCAAGTCGTCTTTGGCTTGATCAAGGTGTCTCCGATCGGGAGCATCTGCGCTGACGGCACGTTTGTGTTGCTCGAGGCAGAGTTCGGCCCTGCTTGAGTACGCGAAGAAATTCTCTGTGGTGCTTGGTAGAAGAATGGACTCCCCGTATAGCCTCAGTGCTTCTTCCACATCACCGGCTTTGCCACGAAAACGAGCAAGATAATTGAGAACCTGAGGGGAATCTGGTGCTATTTCTCTCGCCTTGCGTACGCATCTTTCCGGGTCATCGATAAATTCCGCCAACGATTCTGGTACGTCTCCTATCCGCACATTCCATTTTGATGCCCAGCGAAAGATGAAACCAATACGAACCCAGGCCGAGCTTTTCATGTTGATATCCGCAGATGGATTTTCGGCTATGGTCCAAAAGCTCCAGACTGCATTCCCCAAAGCTTGATAGGCCTCGTCGTGTGTCTCACTTGTCTTCATTGTTTTCTGTAACATCTCGTAGCTGGCTTCTCCAGCCAGATACTTCCAATCATTGCTCTCGTCTAGATCGACGAGGTGACCCGCCAGCTCCATCGCCTGATTGCAAAGCTCGAGCGCTCTGCTGCATACCTCGTAATCGATAGCATCGTTGTTCTTTTCGTCAATGAGGGCAAAGGCTTGTTCGGCGTATCTCCTGGCTTGTGCCCTCTTGCCTTCTTCTGTAGATAAATCAGGCTCGTCAGGAGCAGCCGCGGGAATTCCACCTCTGGACGTAGACATCACAAAATGACGGTTGGCCATGGCGTTCAGGTTGTCTGGGTCTTCTCCCGGAGAGAGGATGTGATTGAAGTAATCCAAGGCGCCCTGACGGTCGTTTTCTTGCCTGTAAGCGAGCACACCTAGAAGGTTACGAATGGCGTGACGTTCCGCTTTATTCTTCTTCTCCTCCAAGTAGGCCAAGAGATGACCACGTTTGAAGTCGGCGGTAATATCAGTGAGTCGACTTCGGTTACAAAGCAAAGACAGATGGAAATGTCCAACAGGCGTAGACAAAGTGCGCCGCGATGCCCTGAGAAGAAAACGGTTTTAAAGTCATCGATTAATTCTGGTTTATACTGCCTAGGCCTATATCAGGCAGGGTTGGTGATTTTTTATTATTATTTAAAAAAAGAAAAAAAATAGGATTTATTTGAATTAAATCAGATTTTTTTTTTTGATTTAAATCATTTTTTTTTTTTTTTTAACTTTCAAAATATTGATGTCTAAAAATGTGTCTAAATCTCCCAATGCACCCTTACACCCACCACTAAGGAGTTGCCAGGTTCCTATAATACCCATCACCCATAAAACTCCATAAATTAATTAACATTTTTGGGGAAAAATGTATGGAATCACGAGTCAGTGATAAAAAAAAATCACATGATTTTATCTATATGTAGTGTACCTCATTGGTTTAATGGTACATTATTACTGAAGACACTTTAGGTGTATAGCATACAGCTGAGATACATGTTGATTGTGTGTGGGTATGAATGAAAAACGTGATTTATGGTACAACATACAAACAAAAAGTACAGTTCTCCATGGGTATGTATATTTCATAAAAATGCTTCTAATTTCAAAACCAGAAGCACTGAGCCTTGTGTAACTTATAGTGTTTAATTGATGGTCCTTCATACAAGGTCGAAAATAGAAATCAGAAATCAGGCCTTGCATAGATCTTTAAAAGATATTATATAAGTCTCAGTGTAAGTTTTTAATGGAGAAACGTTAGGAATAAGATTAATCAATTGGGACTGCAGTATTCACATGTGGTTTAGGTACGCCTACACCAGCACAGTTGATTCACTATATTGCTGTAAACAGATCAAGGAATGATTTAGAGTGAGTGTGCTGTTTTTAAAACTCAAACTTCGAACAAAACCTTTAAACTCAGATCTTGGCTTTAATCAAAACAATGATTTTGCGGAATTATGCAAAACCTATAACCATGGTAAGTTGAGTCGATGCTGATGAAGTACGTAGGGGTGTTTTAATGTGTTAACAACATCTTACACTTTGTAATTAGGTGGAATCACTTCACTTAACTGATAAAAAGGACCCTCAATACATATATTTTGCCAACATTCAGATTTTACAAACAAAAAAAAATCAGTGATTTTTATTTTAAAAAATCAGTCTATAAAAACCGGGATTTAAATCAGTGATTTAAATCAACTTGATTTAAATAATCCAACCCCGATGTCAGGAAACTTAGATTTCGGTTATACCTGAAGTCACGTTATTCGCAAAATTGTCATTCTTCAGCTCGTATTTAATTAAACACACCAAAATAAACACACTCAAAAACCACGGCTTCACTGTTACACCAAAATAATATCCAACTGCGAACTTGAACGTCAAATTGTGAACGAACTTTATTGCCAGTTAAAACGATTTCTCATTCATACACTTACATTTTTGGTTTTGTTTTCATGCAACTGCGTGCCAGCTCATCCAAGCCAAATCAATGTGCAGCAACTGACAGCACATTTTGCCACAGCTAAAGAATGACAAGGAAAACAGACGTGGGCTAGTTTGCCGTTGTCTAGCAACCAGACAACATTTCTCATTCGAGTATGGGGCTTCCCCTCATCGATTTCACTATTCTCTGCTCTTTGAAAAAGTGTCAGTAACATGCCCTATAGAGAAACGTTTTAGCTATAGGGCCATCGCAGATTTATACTTTGAACAAATATATGCATATATTAGCATAAAGAATAACAAGCAATTTGCAAAATGTTCAAAATGGCTGCCATTGCTTGCTATCCTACCTTTATTTGTTTTAAAGGACAAACCTGTGATCGCCCTATAGCCAAATATCTTTCTCATGACATGCTCCGACTGTGTGCCAAATTCCATGCTTTTATCATAAACTTAACATTCCCGATCAACAATCTGCCGTACTATGGTTAACTGAGCGCGCGTGAGTACTATACTGTGCTATTTTTAGGATCGTATCGGGAGAGTGACCTGTCACGTGCGAGGGATCAACCAATAATAGGGAAATAGGGGTCCGATTTTCATAGGAGTCGGATTTTCATGTGACACCGTTGTGTCGTGGCCTGTGTTCCGGGAGGCGTAATTTTTTTTCCTAGGAGGGTTAGGGGCAATGTCATGAATAATTAAGTTTTTCATTTGAATCATTGCAAGACTTAGGTTCTCGTTCTATTTTCCCCTTAATTTAAATTTATCTCTGTGATAAATTTGGAGAAGAAATATAGCTGATGAAAATGAGCAGCGACGACGTGGATTCGAACCAGGGATCTTTGTATCCATAGCTCATCTCGCTATCCACTAGGCTACTGTGTGGTAGCTCAACGACAACCGTTCTTTAAAATTCTTTAATGTATTGTAACTAGTTGAGTAACTAACAACAATGCTGTTGATGTCATTGTCCGTTCTCATGGATAAACATGAATTATTCATGACATTGCCCCTAACCCTCCTAGGAATAAAAATTACGCTTCCGGGAGGAGTCTTTTGGCTGAGAACAAAGCTTCGGATGCAGCAAAACAGTGAGGTCAGAAACTGTCAAGACGTTTGTTTTGTATAATACCCCTTTCCAGTTTAAAAAGACAACAGGAATATGATGTAAAGTCATCAATGCTGACGAGGGATAATATACAATATTCACTGCTTAACTCGTGGTATATATATTTTTTTAAACTAAACTCCCTCAGTGATAGTATTCCCTCGGCTTCACCTCAGCAAATATGAATTTATATACAATCATTACATCCCTTGTTTACCATGTCTATGCAGCAATTTTCTCTGAAAAATGCGCGCTTCAATTTTAATCAAAACTTAGTCGAACAAAGGCATCAACTCAAGTGGGATTCTCATGGACAAAAAAAAGGGGAAGACGCACATGTCCATTTGTAAATACATGAATACCGTGTGTTTTTTTCTTGAAAGCAACAAAATAATGTACAAGCTGGAGCGTGGAGAACTATCTTCCTTTTACTATACGGGACGTCAACTGCAGTCCAGAAGTAAAACTTGATCATAATATTGCTGTACGTGGACTTTTGATTCAAGATTTCAGAATAATTATTGTTTTCTGTGAAACATCCCCCTATTTATACAGTCCCTGGATAAGCCACTGGTCTCTAGTCATCTCTAGCAGTCGTCTCCCAGACGATGGTGATCTTTGCAATCAGCTAGAAGGCTCCCGCATTCTCCCCTTTTGTATCCCAATTTCTTTTCGCATCTCATTCCCAGTCTAAATGACTCCCTTGCTCTTCTATGCTGGCCGAGTAAGCACTGACATCGTCCGCGGACATTGTGGAGTTGGAACAGTTCGTTGCCTCTCTGGCAGTTCTCTGAAATGAAACAGTTGTGCAGAGCCTTTGTGAGGTACTCCTGTCTTGTTGCTGAGTCGATGGTGATCTTAGCCATTTGTAGGTACACATCAGCCAGCATCGCATAATCCCGTGGCGATTCGTGCTTCGTAAGGATGTACTCCAAGTCGTCTTTGGCTTGAGCAAGGTATCTCCGATCGGGAGCATTTGCACTGGGGGAACGTTTGTATCGCTCGAGGCAGAGTTCGGCCCTGCTTGAAAATGCGAAGAAATTCTCTTTGGTGCTTGGCAGACGGATGGACTCCTCGTATAGCCTAAGAGCTTCTTCAAAATCACCAGCTTTGCCACGAAAACAAGCAAGATAATTGAGAACCTGAGGGGAATCTGGTGCTATGTCCCTCGCCTTGCGCACGCAACGTTCCGGGTCATCGATAAATTCCGCCACAGATTCTGGTACGTCTCCTATCTGCACATCCCATTCCGATGCCCTGCGGAAAATGAAACCAATACGAACCCAGGCCGAGCTTTTCATGTTGACATCCGCAGATGGATTTTCGGCTATGGTCCAAAAGCTCCAGACTGCATTCTCCAAAGCTTGAAAGGCCTCGTCGTGTGTCTCTATTTTTCTCATTGTTTTCTGTAACATCTCGTAGCTGGCTTCTCCAGCCAGGTACTTCCAATCATTGCTCTCGTCTAGATCGACGAGGTGACCCGCCAGCTCCATCGCCTGATTGCAAAGCTCGAGCGCTCTGCTGCATACCTCGTAATCGATAACATCGTTGTTCTTTTCGTCAATGAGGGCAAAGGCTTGTTCGGCGTATCTCCTGGCTTGTGCCATCTTCCCTTCTTCTGTAGATAAATCAGGCTCGTCAGGAGCAGCCGCGGGAATTCCACCTCTAGACGTAGACATCACAAAATGACGGTTCGCCATGGCGTTCAGGTTGTCTGGGTCTTCTCCCGGAGAGAGGATGTGATTGAAGTAATCCAAGGCGCCCTGACGGTTGTTTTGTTGCCTGTAAGCGAGCACGCCTAGAAGGTTACGAATGGCGTGACGTTCCGCTTTATTCTTCTTCTCCTCCAAGTAGGCCAAGAGATGACCACGTTTGAAGTCGGCGGTAATATCAGTGAGTCGACTTCGGTTACAAAGCAAAGACAGATGGAAATGTCCAGCAGGCGTAGACAAAGTGCGCCGCGATGCCCTGAGAAGAAAAAGGTTTTAAAAGTCATAGATGAATTCAGGTTTATACTGCCTATTCTGCAGGAAACTTCCAGTTATACCTAAAGTCAACTCAAACGTTAAGCGCGAAAATCTAATTCTTCATTTCGTATTTAATTAAATACACTTAAGTAACTAAATCTGACTATAATTTTATAGTCCATTGGATGAATACATTCACATTAAGTGAATCTCACAGACCACGGTTTCATTGTTACACCAAATATCCAACTGCGAACTTGAACACCAAATTGTGAATTATATATGAACGAACTTGCCAATTGTAAACGATTTCTCATGCATAAAGACACTTACATCTTTGGTGTTTCTTTTTTCATGTAACTGCCTATAAGCTCATCCAAGCCAAATCAATGTGCAACAACTGACAGCACATTGCATCTGCCACAGCTGATAATTATTCAATAACAAGCAAGGTTAATACACTAGGAATAGTTTGCCATTGAACAGCAACCAGAAAACATTTCTCATTTGGGTATGGGGCTTCCCATCATCGATTTTACACCCTGCTCGTTGAATATGTGTCAGTATGGATTTCATCATTCTCAGATTGTTGAAAATGTGTCAGTATTTATATTTTGATATTCACGTTGCTCGAATGTTCAGTGTGATCTTAGGCAAGTCACTGACTTTGAGCCAAACTCCCAGAAATCACTTCAAATAAAGAACAGACCACCCTTGACCCGTGTATAACAAACTGACAACAAATTCTTTGGGGGCACAATGTTTCACAATGTTTCAACATCAAGTGTAACTTCTGCTGCACAACCTCACAGAAACTAGTTTTTTTTTCTTCTCGGGTTACTAAACGTCTTTCCAAGACAGAATCTTAAATCTTAGAGCCCTTGGTTCCAGCCTTCGTTGTTGTTGTTGATAATAATAAATGTACCTTGTTTAGCATGTCTATACACCTATTTTCTCTGGAAAACGCATATTTTTAGGGTTCAATTTCAATCGAAACTTAGTTAAAGACACAAATTGACTCCAGTGGGACTTGAGCCTAGAACCTCGGGAACAAGATATTGGAAATTTACCAACAGAACTTCCAGCTATTATAAAGGCAGGAGCTCAATACATCGTGGAAGACTGCTGATATAGGACGAGCTATATAGCCCATTTTGGTAGAGCACTGGTGTATTATCAAGACTATCAAGTGAGGGTGTTTAAAGGCCGTTAATGTTCCAGGAAATTGCTCAGTTAATGCCAATATTTTGTTTCTATCCACTCCAGGGTTCAATATGCGATGACTGCCTAACACTGAGCTGCTGTTGTCCATTTGCCCTGTGCCAAATGGCCCGAGAGCTGGACAACGCAGAAATTTGACACGTCTCGATTGTCCGAAGTACCATTGGTCCGAAGTACCATTGGTCCGAAGTCCCATTGGTCTGAAATCCCATTGGTCCAAAGTCCCATTGGTCCGAAACATAATACTGTGTAGTTCCACTTGTTCAGGTTGAGTGACCCTAACCCTAACCCTATGGGGCGTCGGACCAATGGGGCGTCGGACCAATGGGACGTCGGACCAATGGGACGTTTATACCAATGGGCCGTCGGACCAATGTGACGTCGGACTATAGAGACGTCCCCGTTTTACAACAGGATGAAATCATTTCAGATTACAAAATGTATAAACCACTAGAAATAAAACTACACTTGTAAAGCAATTCAGTCGGTCATATTTAATTTGAAGATGATATATTTGTTTTACTTCAAAATCGACAAGACAGGATGCTGTCATGTAGAACCGGAAAGCTCCAATATACCTCACATAGACAAATATAGCAGCACTGAAAGTGGGGGGTTGGTGCTCTTTTGTGTGAGGATTAAAAACGAAAATGACAATGTCCACCTACAATCTAAAGTAAATGAGAGCATTATGATTAGCTGCTAATTTGAAAATGGTGACAACTTTCACCGATGCAAATACAAAGCCTAATAAGATGGTTCATACTTTAAGTGAATAACGGAATTTCCAATAAAGCACAATTGTTCGAAAGTTGGGATTATCCATCAAATGCATTGATGTAATGTGTGTTATATATTACATGTATGTTCATATTTCCCAACACAAATTAAATGTACATAGTCCAGTGAGCAATATATTACAAGATTGCTGGAAATGTACTGTGTGAAATTTTGTACAGCAAAAACCTCCCATTTATATTATGCATATCAAGGGAAATCGATATATACATGTATATACAAACAGCTGTTTACACTATTGTATTTCAATATAAAACAGTTGGTAGTTAGTACACATTGATAAGGACGTATACATCCTGGGACACAATAAAAGCATATTGTATGTAAATTACTCTCAGTATGTACATGTACACAATACACCCACAGCATATAATATGCAACACTGCCACCATTGGATATAATATAAATCCACACTTGCACGAAGAGAAAATAGACTGGAAAGAATTTAAATTTTAACATTTCTTTTTTTGTGTGGATAATATGTATATTGGGCACTTTTTACACACTGAAACGTAGGCTACTTTGGAACTGTCAGCCAACCCATCGGCTGAAAGTGATTTTAAATTGGAGGGTACATAGGGTGGATCCAGAGAGGTTCGTGGGGGCTGAGGCTGTGCCGTGGGGGGGGGGGGTCCGCTGCTGGTATTTCTTCAGTACAACATTTGAAGTTTCTTTAAACTTTAAGCACTGAAGGTAACACTTTCAAGGAGAGAAATTGAAATAAATATGAAAGCGTACAAAAATCAACATATTCTATATACTTTCTTGTGTCTGCCACTAAGGAACAAAGTGAAGAAATATGTAAACAAATATTTGATCTCACATTTACAAAGCAACATTTTAACAACATTTAATATAAAAAACAAACATTTTTACTAAAATCATATGTATTTAATATAAAGTAAATAAAATACAGACTTTTTTGTGCTGAAAAACAGCAACTTGATGGTTTCAGTTGTTTTAAAGTTGTTCTATTACACCACAAGCTAAAATAAGAAGCAGCAAAGATACACCCACTTGGCAAACAAAAGCTCGTTCATATGAAATTATTATAAAGTAAGTCCAGCACCGTAATCATAGACCCCGTGCACAACAGCCATCTGTCAGGTATGTGCTTGTGTTCCAGGGGGATACGCATTCATGTGCATTTATTGTTCATGAATTAACATAACAAAGCACAACTCAACGGTGGCTGCTGAATTCAATTGCTCTACAGGGTGACCCCAACAAATGCAACCCTGAAACATTTGCCTTTTTTTCCCAAAAACGTGATCTGTGAGTTGTTATGTTTTGGGCATCAGATTCAAGCTGAGAGCTTTTTCTTTCAAATACTTGAAGAAAAACAATCATGAAAACAGCACAATTGGTTGCTGAGAAAGCGCCAATTATGTTAAAAGCCAGGGTTTGGGAAAAGCCAGAGCCTAAGGATTAAAGCCATGTCTTCATTCTGTAGTTAAGATGCATGGCTACCCCCCCCCCCCTCTCTCCCCCCTCCTGTCCCTACCCTGCACATATACCTAAAAATGCACAATAGTTCTCAAGCCAACGCGTTGACTTGTCTCCAATGAGCGTCATCCTGAGCAGTTAGATAGGCTCACCATCAGCTGCATAGTTGGAGGTTATTGTTTTAATGTGCACTACCACTAGATTTATTTCATGTATGGGCTCCGTGCACGAAGAAGAGAGAGGGCGCTGTTTTACCACTTTTGGGAGCCCAGTGGAGGGACACAACGTGTACGCGTACTGGTTCCCGCATATGGCGCGAAGTACGCACTAATGATTTAATTCTGAATGTTAGGTGTAGTCGGCAATGCGTTGTAATGTCCCTCCACGTTGTCTCCCCCAACTCTTCCTTACCGTTGAGGGGGTACTTGTGCACGGAGCCCATACTTCTTTCAATTGAATCTTAGCTCAGATAATGTACGTTTAAAATATACAAATTTATACAAACGTAACCTATTTTTCTTTACATCATATTGACAAAAATTGATATAATTACTGATTTTTTTTTTTACAATATTAAGTGGCCAATTAATTGGATATATAATGTACACCTGCGTCTCAATCCAAGGTGGTAATCATTGTGCTAAAACAATGTAAGCGTTCACATCCACGGTTGTACACAATGCTGTTTCTAAGCTTAAAGAGGTTTTCGACTGCAGGAAGACGTTCATTATTCAGTTCTAAGTAGCCTAAGGCATATGAAAATTAAAAATACATCATTGTTTCTGACACTAACGTTATTTTGACAGTTATTCTTATGCAATAGGCCCACTTGTTATTCTTAAAGTTACTGCTGGGGGCAGCAAACAAACGACGCAACAAGTAAGAGTTCCTGTTTAGTGATTTAGGTTCTAGTGCTGTAGTAGCATCATTGAGTTGCTAGAAACCCGAGCCCTGATTACGATGCATGGGGTCATCAATCTCAGATTTTGGACAACATTTGGAGGAAACAAATTAACAACAACCTCTTTCAATCCTGTTGTTTAAGTGTTACCTTGAGGGGGAAAGCAAAAGAAAGAAAGCCCTGAAGTTTAATCATTTCAAAATTTTAGTTGAAAATAGTCCTTTTACTTTTGATGTACAATTTAGTGGGAAAATCTCATCCCATTTACACGATATGGCAGAAACAAAGCTACCTAACGGTCAGCCATCTTGGAGCAGTAGGTTGGTTGCCATGGGAACATTGTTGTGGGTTGCCAGGAGAGCTTGCACCACTGCGCTACGATTGAAACCCATATCGGTCAGCTGCTGAACCTGCAGGAGGCAAATAACATCGGGGATTACCAGTAACATCAGGGACGATGTTTTGGACTCGATGCACATAACACAGTTACAAAGAGGAAGTTGGAATGGGCCACTGGGAGGATTCCTGAAGGCCATGCTAAGATGCTACAGATTTGTGTATGTGCAGAATAAAATAAGGCGTGGGTACTTTGCGTCACATGCATGCGAACTAGTGTGCACTAGTGTTATTTCCCAGCAAATAGTTTTGTCATGCAAAGCATGACTGTCTTTTTAAATGTCTTGAAAGTACGCCCTCCATCTGTGTTCTTCACTGAGCATCCTTTGGGAGATGATGCCTCATGATCACAACTTTGGTCAGCTCTGCCTGCCTGCGAAATTCTCCGCGCAGGAAATTGCTGATTTGAATTCCTCAAGGCTACGTAATTGCAATATTCACGCATATGGAAGAACTGATGCTGGTATGTGAAATGCACAGTTTGTCAAAAACAATTAGACAAAATGCGTGTCAGTGCCCCAAATTCAAAGAAAAAAAAACACAGGAAAAGATTCCAGAACTTTTTGGGGCCAAATAAGCAGTAACCCTCCTGCTGTTTGAACAATCACAGACACCATTTTGTGGGTATGAACAGACATGAATCCTTGGTTACTGCACAAGTTTACATGTTGCTACAATTCAAATATTACATTTCTGCAATATTTTATTGTTAGATTTAGGTCAAGGTTCGATTAAACTGTCTTCGTGAACAGGATTTTTCAATTGCTTTGTTCCCCAAAATTGCAATATAACAGTGCCCACATCAAATATGTGATGGGATGAAGCTATGTGAGTCGTTTGTCGGGAATTTTCATTTGGAGATACAGGCCAAAATAGGGCCACTTCATCACATCACTTCATCACATCTCTTGGTGTTCCAACTTCCATAATTTTTTAACTAAAGATGGTATCAGCATGCGGTTTTCACAGCAGTAATGCTGAGATTGTGCTCTTTTCAAATCTGTAATAAAAAAATAAACCACTCATTTACATGTAGCTTGATCGCATCACATATAGTGCTTATTGTTATCTCACATGGTCTTCTGGTACTGAGCTGAAGTCCCTGCTTGCAGGTGGCTGACTAGAGTGCGGCGCGCTGCCTGGCTCCGTGTCGGGAGTATCTCCTGTCATCCAGAAAAATCCAAAATGAGAACGTTCAATTAAACTCTAAACATCCATCATTCCATGAAAATAATTGTGGTATGTCTATGCTTGTGGGTCATTCTATAAATTTGGGGTCCAAAGTGTGACATTTTTCCCGTCCCTGTTACCTTGGTACTTTGTAATTTGCCATTCAAGCATCATTAGAAGTGACTTCAAATGATTGTTTATTTGTTGGGTAGGTAGTTTGCTATTCATAATCACTCTTGGAGGATGACTGCATTAAGGAGTGCATCAGAATTATAAAATCATAGATGTCAGATGTAACAGGGACGGGGAAAAAAGTGGACCCCAAATTTATAGAATGACCCTTATTTAAAGGTGTGACATCTTTAATGCTTCATATTGGAACAACTTATTTTTCTAGTAGTACAAGTTTTCCAATGAGACATCACACATGAAATGGCCTATAGAAATTAAACGGTGTTCAACTAAAATAACGTTTTTTAAAATGTTGGAATTGCATTCTGCCCAAAAGTATTAAACAGCCTAAACATTTTATATTAGGTTAGTTTTTTTATCTCTGAAACCCTAAGATGTAGACGCACAGGATTCTTGTTACAGAAGATTTCATATTTAAGAAGGTTTCAAATTTGTAAAATACTGTAACATATAAATATCTAAGCAAAATTCCATGTTTTTGTTAGCCTTTAGTCAAGGCGCGCGTGTCTACCTGGACGCGTGGTGCCCCAGATTCTGGCACGAAAAAAGACCAGTCGAGCAGGCGCGGTTCTTCGGGGGGCTAGGGGGGGGGGCTGTAGCCCCGCCCAAATTTTGTCTAGCCCCCCCAAAATAAATTCCGCAAAAAAAAAAATTGCATTAGCAAAAAGGATTGTGATGTACATGCGAATGGTCTCCCCCTAAAGAAGAAATAGCCGTGACAACGGTGCATTAGTTAATATAGTGTGAATGATTTTAGGATTTTATTGGCGCTCCCTATTGAAAATATGGCATGACCCCCCCCCCCCCTCCCCCGCATTGATTTTCAGAGGCCTAAGTGTCTGGAAAAAATAACCGGTCAACATTTCAGCACGCCTCCCTGAAAAAATTCTGGATCCACCGTGCTAGCCCCCCCCAATATATTGGTTCTAGAACCGCGCCTGCAGTCGAGTGGCGAAGCCACGAGCGCCTTTACCATCTCGTGGAGCTAATCATTATTCATTTTTTCAAGTAAAATGAATCATGCATGTTTGCCGATATATATGAACCAATCACCACCAACAAGCCATTTTTGAGGTGATGACGCGCGCGCGCCCTCGAGCGCGCACGCCACACCCGTTCTAAAAAAACAAGACGTGCACGCATTCACAACATGTCATGCATTATGCATGACAATTTGTCTAGCAAATGTAAAGAAAAACAAACATAAGCGCTCTCTCTACGAGATGGTAAAGGCCTCGCTGCTTCGCCGCTCGTGCTAGTCTTTTTACGTGCCAGCATCCGGGTGCGTCACGTGTCCGGATAAGCGCGTGGGACTTGACTAAAGGCTATGTTTTTGTGCGCATTGCATCATTCTGAATATCAGCTTACCTGAACTACTGGCATGGTTCTGCCGCTGCCTGAAGACTGACGCTAAGGACCCTGCAGTCCCTCTGCCTAAAGGTGCACTCTACCGAACAAACGACAAACTAAAAAGTGTCAGTTAACTTTGGACAAAAGATGTATAAGGAAACAAAAAAATATATTTACAATATTCATAGGGGTGTTTCAGGTGGCAATCCCTTATTTCTATTTGACCACTGTTAAATATTTACACATAAACATAACTCTCTACTGTCTTTTACTCAGCACTGGACCAAGTCCGCCTAAAACCATCAATCACATTGCTTCCAATGCATGCTTTGCTTTAGGCCTCCAGGCCCAAGTCCATCATACATGTACTCCATCAATATTTAGTCAAACCAGGCCTGCAGGACCAAGTCCCCCCAAATCCACCAAAGTGGAGGGATGGATTTTGATGAAGTTGGGGAGGTTAGCGTTAATGGAAAAACATCCTCACCTTCAGTTGACAAAAAAAATCCTGGTTTTTAACACCTTAATTTTCCCCTTAAAAAATCCTGGATCGATCGCTTGTGCGAATGTAAAGGTAGAGTAGATCATTTGCAGTTAGACAAAAAGGAACTGACCAAATTATTGTTAAAAAGCTCACTTGGATTAAAGATAGTAATGGCACTAAAACTCCCTGTGAAATATTCCTTCTGGCATGCTGTCATTTTGAAAAAAACCAAAGAAGGTCATTGCCAAAGATGAGTCAAGTGACACATTTTTTTGAAATTTCTGTTAGAAGTTCGTTTGTAATCGTGAATGGGTGCACGCAAGCATTGACACTACACTCAGGCCCGCAGTTGCTATTATTCGTCGGTTCAGTGTGTGGCATCGTGTACAGTAGCTGCAATCGGCTGCATGAGAACATGCTCCAGATGCTGATTCCGGGGGGCAATTCAAAATATGATTCAGCAACTTTTGAATTGAAATCGAAATCCTAGAATATTGTTTTCTCACAATATACAGCATTCACAGAGCTAAAACTTCATCAGTTAGTTGTTGAGCACCCAGCTTTAGATTTTGAGCACTTTTGTTGCTTCAAAGGAAACAATTCACAAACGACAATTGATCTACTCTACCATGTCTACCTTTAATTTCAAAGAGGAACTTACAATAGTCGGCCTGACAGATGAGGCAGCCCCCCTAGCCTGCGCCTGTTGCCTAAACTGTGCCATGATCATCCGCTGTTCCATTAACTCCATTCGCTGCTGCCTTTGGAGTTCCAAGGTGGCCCCCATGGGCAGGGGGCCCTCCCGTGGGGGGTTGGACCTCAGGAGGGGGCCGAGCAATGCTGCCGAGAGGCGGGCCAGGGGGTTGGGGACACGCAGCCAGGACTGGAGGTACAAGACGTTGAGGCGGTACAGGAGGCCCGAGAGGAGTCCGCATCCCACAACAATGCAGGACTGTGTGGAGTGAGATACCAACTGCAGAAATGGCAATGAAATACAAAGTTTTAAAAGGGTGTGATGCTACCTTTTTTTTTCAAGATATGTATCCATACTGAGGTCCTGATGCATTAAGTCTTGGTTCCAAGACATCCTTAGCGGTGTGGTGTTTCAGCAAGCAACGGGATATGCAGCGAGTAGTCAAAGTGGGTGCCCTTTACACACATGCCAACAGGGGTGCGATTCGTCGCCGAGTCAGGTTCGCGGTTACTCACGTTACATTTTCGTAACATGAGTAACCGCTTTTGTGCGTCTTGTTTATCATACATAAAACACATTTTTCTGGATGTCATCTTTGGTGCTTAGGTAGGTCTAGATCTACTCTATCTACCATGGGGATAACAGTTATTAAACCTTCTCAGTAAGGTAATTACAGCCCAAAGAAACTCAAAAGTACGTCAAAAATGTAACATGAGTAACAGTGGAATTGCCCATACGCTGTTGAATGCTCACATTCCATAAAGCACATTTATTATGAAGAAAAGACTCAGAAAGAAGTTCTCTGCACAAGCTACAAAAGTGACTAAATTCAAAATATCTGTTCTAAGCATCTGACTTCCGGGATATGTTTATCTCATGCATTTCTTTTAATGACACTTCCCAACAACTCTGTAATCCCCATACAAACAAAAAATAAATCAATGTTCCATGTGCTACAATGCTGTAATTGTGGAGCTTGGAAAGTAGAAATGTGAACAAAGTTTTTTTTTTAATGATTAGGACACTAGGCAAGGCACTCACTTGTAATCCGAAGATGTACACTAACCACTTTCCGTTCAGTAAATGGCCAAAAACATTCTGACCAGAAATGTAGGGCACATCACAGACGAACGGCACAAATAGTGATGCCACGACTCCCGTCCTGAAAAACAGGGGACAAAATCAAGGGTTTCAGGATGTTTTAACCTGCAGGAGGATTGTGAGTTGTTTGGCACCAAGAAGTTAATCCCGTTTTCACAGAAAAGCTAATAAATACTGCTTAGCAAATGTCCATGCTTAATTAAAGGTAGGGTAGATCATTCATCATTTGTGCATTTTTTTTCGTTTGAAGCAACGAAAGTGCGCAAAATCTAAAGACGGGTGCATTTTTTTCATTTCATCATTCAGATCTCCAGAATCATGAAACAATATTGTCTTAACCCTATAACCCCCTAGGCTCTTGCACTAGAAAGGATACCAAACCTAACAAATTTCAACAGCTGCATACAGGTCTGTAAGCACTGGTACCAAAGCTGCCAAACTCCAACAGGCCTTGTACGGGGAACAGTACTAAACCTGCCAAACTCCAACTGTTGGAGTTTGATTGACTTGGTATGGATGGGCCTATGCATTGTCGAGTGATTGGATAGGGATGGTACCAAACCTAACAAAATAAAGCAATATGTACATGCACATTTGACCACAAGCTGTGCTGAGGACCGTGGGTGAGCATACCCACGAAGAAATGCCATTGAACTCCAACGTGTTCACAAATCTCATGCCCTTCTGCCCCGAACCTCACAAAATTCAACAGGGTCTCCCTGGGCCTTTGGTACCCAGTCAATCAAAGTCCAACACCAACTGGCCAGTGTTCGGTACCAACCCTGCCAAAATCAAGCAAAACCCGCTGTTGGAGCTTGATGGGCTCATGGTTGTTAGGGTTAAAAAAAAAACTCACGGTCCTGGAGTCCAGTGTACTGGGATGTTGCCATGGTGGTAATTATGAAAAGCAAACAATGCTGCCAGCTCTAGACATGTTGACATCACTCCATTGGCAAACAAGTAGGACTGAAAACGGACAGAAACAAAATATTCTAGCAATGACTATCAAAATCTTTCATGCTTCACGAACGGGTTTACAGAGTTATAGTCAAGCCAATCACAAGCTGAAATGGGAAAGCAATCACAAGAAGATTAACAATGACAAATGCCTTTGTTACAGTCCTCTTGGATAGCTTGTTACTGATTTATGATTGACCTAGGACATGTCTCGTGAGACCTTTACTACTTGGACAATTCTAGCATTACGAAAGGAAGTGTAATATCAGCAACAGAGCCAATGGACCGATCCAGTAAGCCCCGCCCACTGCGCACGTGGGCAAATTAACACGTGCTCCTCTCCCAATGCCACTCTGCGTTTTCCTGCCGCGCGCAGCATACACGCATTTCGGACCTTTGTGCACGCACGTCGGACATAAATCACGACTGTGATTGGTCAGAACACCATGGGGCGGTGCTTATTGGTTCGGTCCATTGATTTATGATTGACCTAGGACATGTTTCGTGAGACCTTTACTACTTGGACAATTCTAGCGTTATGAAAGGAAGTGTAATATCAGCGACAATGCCAATTAACTTCACTTATTAACCGATGGTAGCCATGTCACCTCTAGGACGATTTTCAATCAATGAACCATACTATTTTAATTAATGATTCAGAGAAATTATCCAAAACTCCTAGTCGATTAATCTCCTTGACCATTACTAGATGATGGATGAATAAGATGAGAAAATAATACCTTTTTAGGTAAATTTACTGCGCTTTGAAAGCTCTGTCACAGACATTACATACAAGTAACACTGGAATTGCCCATATCAAACTTAACAAAATATTTTATAGACGTGAAACTTTCGAACTAACTTGATCATGTTTATAATACTAAAATATGATGATCTTCCAAATTATATTACTCCATCGAACTCATTCAAGGTAAATGTGGTAACAGGTTTGCTCCATTCGACGAAATGTTTTATTTTGCTTGCACTTGTACAGCTTGGTAAAAACTTTTTTTAACTTACAGTAAAGTTGCCTTCCTCATGCTCTTCAACAAATTCATTTTTCTCCTATTAATTAATACATTTTCTACTTGTATTTTTGTTAACCCAAAAACCCCTTCCCCCGCCCCTTTTTTGACGTTTGCAACCCTCTGAAAATAAGGATTTGCTAGCAGACTGGCTCCCGGTCCGCACATTATTGATACTGATTGTTAGTTGGGAACCAGCCTACCCGCGAAAACAGAATTATAGTCTGGCAGCCAATGATTCAAAATTGTAATGTCACAATTCAAAAACTAAACATGGGCCGATTTATTTTTAAGTCGATGACTTATTCAATAAGGAATAGCTTTTGTATTGCTAGAAAAACAGCAACCGATAAAATGAACCTAATTCTTGGGATAAAACTTGAAAATTGCATGGGAAACACACCTTTAAATAAGTGAAATAATATACATTTTCCTTCATTCACATTCCTGTTGCTAAAATGTGTGGCCCCACAACTACATGTATGTGCACACAGGTTTCTTTTATACTGATGTTGCTTTGATTTTCTTTGTATACTGTGGTTGCCAGGTTTGGGTCAAGGAGGCAAAATGAGTTGTTCTAAAAAAAGGTTGCACATTCTTTCATCTACAAATATTTTTTTCCTGCTCCCCCCCCCCCCCATTTTGTTGTTGGGCTTTTGTTCAACATAAAGAAAGCACTCACTGCGAATTTGGTTGATCCATAGCGTTTTTCAAAGACACGAAAATTGTACATGAGCACAAGGCCCAGTAGTAAATTCTTTGGGTCTAAAAATGCCAGTTTGCTTGTCAACAACCGCCATATCTGGAAAAAATAAAATCATAAATATGAACAATATTAAACAATCATCAATATGATTACAGGATATGTTTGAGGAAAGATCATGCCACAATTTCGTTACAATTCAATTGCCAGGCGATTGAAGGGTTCAAAACATCTTATTCTCAGTCTGGATGACCAGAAGCAACTGAATGGGCTTTCTGCAAACTAGTTGCAGTCTTCAATCAGACTCCTCTGGCAATAAGCAGTGTTGTTGGACTCGAGTCCAGGACTCGGACTCGAGTCACATTTTTCGTGACTCGGACTCGACTCGAGTCACATTGGAAAATGACTTGGACTCGGACTCGACCTTGATGACTCGGACTCGAGTAACATAACGTTACGTATTTGTGCGATGAACATACATGTAGCATTCTTTTTTACTCCATGGACAAAACATAGCGCCACGGAAAATATCCAGGGGCCGTGCACGCACACCTAGCGCCTGCACGACGGGCACCAGGGCCCGGTGTCATGCCAAAAAAGTGTCTGGTACCAAAGAGTGTCTGCTTACGGCGCACACTGGACACACGCCATAAAGCAATATTCTTGACAATGCTAATACTAGGCGGACACTACTTTGCATTACACCAGAGCGCTTCCCAATGTTTGGATGATAAAACATGGAGGGAAGGGATGGAGGAAGTTTTTTAGGGATGGAAATTAAAAGGAAAACACATTTTGGGTCAAAACAACATGTACACACACAAGGTAAACTGTATACATGTACACTGGGATTTACTTAAAAGACAGAATTAATGATTCAAAAATAATTTTAAAAAAAATTGTTTAGTTTGGTGAACACTAAGAACAAGTGACTTGTGACTCGGACTCGAGGCTTGTGACTCGAGACTGGGACTCGAGGCTTGTGACTTAGGCTAATAGGTTAAACCTGACAAAATTATGATAAATTTATTGCAGTTTTTTTTCTTTTCACATTCATTCTTATGTTAACCTTTACCCCTACAGTGTTTTACTAGGAACCTTCCTCACTCAGGCAAATTCCAACACCATTATTGTAAACTGTACACACAAACTGTTGGACTCTGATTATTGGTGGTATGCCTAACCCCATGTAAAGCACAGTCAGTTTACTAGTGCAGTACTCATCCTAACAGATTCCAACAAACCCTGGTGCTGGAGTTTGACTGGATGGGGATTGTCAGGATAACAAGGAAGGCAACAGGCCTTTTTGAGTGTGGCACCCTAAAATATGAATTCTTTAATTGAATTGATCACTTGTTCACATTGCAAAGCTTATGACCTCCCCACTGGAAAAAAAAAATGAGTCGACGCTATGTTATCATTTTTTTTTCTTCAATTCAGCTTGGACTAATAGACTTGACTCAAGTCAGACTTCATTGGATGTCCACAACACACCCTGCCATCGCAACCTAGCCCTGAATTCCATCATCATCGTCATGCCCCGAGTGCAACAGCAAGTGCCATATTAACATGCGTACCACTTCAAGTGCGTAAGTGTATGTATGCTGATTCGCTCATACCCACCGCCCTGCAAACAGGGCGCTGGGAAGGGCAGGTGAGCTCCACAGAATCTTGTGAAGGATGCAGGGATGGCATTCTGGGTAATTTATCATGACCAATGCATGTGGGTCATTCTATAAATTTGGGGTCCAAAGTGTGACATTTTTCCCGTCCCTGCTACCTTGGTACTTTGTAATTTGCCATTCAAGTATCATTAAGAATGACTTCAAATGATTGTTTATTTGTTGGGTAGGTAGTTTGCTATTCATAATCACTCTTGGAGGAAGACTGCCTTTAGGAGTGTATCACAATTATACAATCATAGATGTCAGATGTAACAGGGACGGGAAAAAAAGTGGACCCCAAATTTATAGAATGACCCATAAAGCATCTGGCTGCAGCTGTAGACCACGGTTAGCCAATGCCCGCAAATACTATCCGAAAACTTTCCCATAGAAATGCATACACACCATACCGGATGTGATTTCTTTTTCATTGCGGACCATGTGGACAAATTTTGAGCGTCAGATGATATGCACTTCGACCCTTCGTGAATACGAAATCATAGCCTGAGCATGGCCTGAGCAACTGACGGGAGTTGAAAATTTACAAAACAGATACAAGTTTTACAGATTTTCCTACATTATTATGCTTTTTCAACCAAAAAAGGGCGCCGCATTTATGAACGGGCCGGGAATCGAAGAGTGATGAATGACTCAGTCTTAACGGCCGTTTCAAAACCTCGCTGGGTTGTGGTATGGTCGTGATGACTTGCAGGTCACAGGTCACACAAAATCTATCCAATCAGAGCGTTAATTCGTCAGCCCTTCCCAGCAAGGGGTACGAGCGAAGCATGCTGCACAGACCAAACGTAACACCCAACTAGAACCAAGCCTAAATTCAGCTCAAGTGTGAAACAAGCACAACATACAAAGCTCCCTTTTTAAAGGAATATTTGCCTGTAAATGCGAAAATTTTGTTGGGACAAACAATTCGAAATATTAAAAAATCATGGGGATACTAACTTTAACTTTTTGTTCTGATTCACCCTAAGGTATTTATCATGATCAGATGAATGCTGATATGACCGATGAGTTTTAAAAATTTAATACTTTAATATTGTCAATCGTCTATTATTCTCACCTCCAACTTCTGTGTGAGTGATTCTATTGTGTAAGAAAACAACTGCTGAAAACGTGGGCCCATAATGAGCAAGCTAGTTGACAGACAGCCGATACCAATCAGTAGACCCTTGATGACTGGTGTCTTATCTGAGAAACAAAAATATATTATGGACCAATAATGTTAATGTTCATGATCAAAGCAATGACATCTCACTTATTAGCAATCACCACGTGCATGGTGCTTTCAACATCAGTCAGTAGCGTAGGGAGAGTTTTTTTTATAAGTGGAGGTTTTTTCAAATTTCAATATTATGACGGGTGGCCGTTTTGATGGTTTCAACCATGTTCAAATACCTGTACAGTGCGCCAAGCACAAGCTTGCTGTTGTGCAGAGACTGAGACAGCGTATTCAGCGTGTTGATTAGATGCTCCACCCCTCTCCCTCCCCCCCACCCTCTTGTCCTTGGGAGGTTTCAACACCCAACCCCCCAAAAAAAAAACCTCCAAGAATTGGCCGTCTCTGGTTGGATGGAGCGCTACATAATATTACATATTACTAACACTCTTTCATATCAATATCAACTTCAAAATAAGGAAAGAATGTTGCATGCATATTATCTCAACGAAGGTCAGTCATTGCAAAAATGTTGAAAATACATGAATCTGGGACTGAGAAACAATGTTTCCAATTCGTATGAATTCACTGAGGAAACACTCAGAAAATGTTCAGACTAGTCTCAATAAGGTTTGTGCACAGGGTGACAAGTGATGGCCGGATAATTACGGGAATCTTTCCAAGGAATGTCTTCATCTGGCATGTCCCAATTTTCGAAAGTCCGACCAGACATATCATAATAAGCCATTTCGGAGTTTCAACTGTGCATGCGCACATCCCATGACAACGATTAGGGTCATGGATAAACAATTCGCCACATGCGTGCAAAATCATAGTGGGGTACCAATGAAATCAAAGAAAAGTTCTTGTTTTGAAGTAGATGCAAAATGTTGATTGTTTTCAAAGGCACCATGGTTTAAGATGTTTTGTATGCTCCAACTTTTGTTCGAACAAAAATTTCCATCTTCTTTTTTACTAAAACAGAATCGCAAAATGTGGATTCGGTTACCACGTTCCTCATAGCCTTGTGTGCATTTATCTGCCGTGTTTATCCCCCCAAAATGGCCCAAAAATCGTCAAATCTTACTGTGCACCAGATTATTATGGAATACCGAAATATCAGGGCGCGTGGGCTCGTAGTAATCAAGTTCAATGTAGGCTAGCCACGTTTACGTGTCTTAGGACACAAGCATGACAAACACTAGCCCAGGTTGGACGAAGTCTTCATTGCATTACGACTGACGTCCAGGATATAAATTGTACCACCATAGCGGAAAAAAATTGTAACACATTTTTTTCATATTTTTACCTGACGGAGGAAGCTGAAATTTCGCTTACATACATGTAGGCCTATTCCTTGTGTTCAGGATTATGCCTGCGCTGGGTTTAGAAAAGGCAAATATGTCCGCGGGCGGCGTGTTTACCGAAAATTAACCGCAAGTTCTAGTTTTTGTTGAAAACATTTTCAGTACGAACTCCCCGCGTGAAGACGTACACGCACGTGCAGTTTGCTGCCGCTTGCTGCCGTGGCGGCAGTGTGCTAGGTGTGCATGCACGCGCGCGCGCGCGTAATCTTCACACGGGGAGTTCGTACTGAAGATGTTTTCAACGAAAGTGTGGGATTGCGGTTTATTTTCGGTAAATACGCCTATATTTGCCTTTACTAAACCCAGCGCAGGAACAATTCTGGACACAAGGAATATGTAAGCGGAATTTCAGCTTCCCCCGTCAGGTAAAAATATGCAAAAAATGTGTTATAATTTTTTTCGCTATGGCAGGAGAGATTCATACCCTGGACTCCGTTGCGTGTACACAATGGAGTCCAACCTGGGCTAAACCATTGGGACTTGATTCTAAAGCACAGAAAATAGATATCCTCAAGTCAATGTAATTGACGCAGGTAACGCTTGCAACGCGCGTGAGTTGTCCAACGCAAATTGAATGCGAGTGCGTCAAAACATAGGCATCCTCGTTAGCCCAGGTTGGACGAAGTCTTCATTGCATTACGACTAATGTCGAGGATGAGAATTCTCTACATACAATGTAAGACCACCCAAAATTTGGACCAGATTTTTGTTACGTTTTACCTCGTTATAGAAGCTTATTTCACACCTACATTTTCTATGTATCCTTACCTATTGCCGGATTGGGCCGCTGGGTTCAGCAGGAATTCCATATGTGATGTTGACTGACATTAATCAGGAAAATTAACTCTGAAGCAGCGTGAAACTTGTACGTGTTTGTAGTCTCTTTTCATCAGTTTATTCCCAGAGTCGTACGTCATGCACAATGTACATGTACGTGCGTACGAAAGCGCGCACGCACGCTAGCGCTTTCATTTGTTTAGATTTGGTTGGAACCGTGACGTCACTCCAGCCAACCGATGTCACGAAAACGCTCAACCAATGACCAAAGCCGAAACGTGTTTCTGGTAACTGGCGCGAAAACACGCTCGGTCATTGGATTAGCGACCGCACCTTCAGTAAGTGCGCGTGCGTATGAGGATGGTTACTAAGCAAATCGCGCGTGCACACTGCATATTCAATTCATGCTGCATAGTCTGGCCCCCGGATCAGACGTGATATGAGCATCGAGAATAATTTCCGGTCTAGGGAACCAGACTACACGCTGCACAGACGTACATCATGTACGACTAGAATAGACTCGGCGGTGAGAAACTGATGAAAAGAGTCTACTAGGCCTAACACGTGTTTAACGTTGCTTTAGAGTTTATTTTCCAGATTAAGGTCGGTCAGCATCGCATATGGAATTCCTGAACCCAGCGGCCCAATAGATAAGGACACATAGAATACTACGACGTAAAAATTGGCTTCTCCAACAAGGTAAAAATATTGCATATATTGGTCATAATTTTTTTCGCCCGGTTTTGAGCACTTCATACCCTGGACTCCCTCTGTTACGTAGGGAGGAAAGGGAGTCCACCTGGGACTTCATTTTTTTTTGGGGGGGGGGGGTCTGACGGGGATACTTACAAAATCCTAAAGAGTTCGACTGCAACGACATCTTGAAAACTTTTAACTTGCTCTGGATCCACAGACTTGTTGTATTTGTTTTATTGATGAATTAAAAGCCTAATCCTTTATTTTCAGGTATCATTTGACACCATCATGAGGCACGGCGTTCTTCCTCGTCGTCGATGCATCACCCCAACCTCGTCCCCAGTGCTTACTTTATTTCCAACCGCGTTTCCAATAGTAAACCCTGGATAGGAAACTTTCTTCCTGTATCCTGATTGGATACCGCAATTGGCTAGTAATGGATTTTTATCGTGTACTTGGTGCTATATATTCACAACGTGCAGTACGTGTTTTCGCGATCATTCGTCCGCGCCTTCTCAAAAATACTAATTTCCTTTCCAATTTGCTCATATTAATATGAAAAATGATACTGCATGTTGTCTCGATAAGATCGTAACAGTTTGATTTCAAAAATCGTGTTTTCGTAACTCACGCCGTGCTCGCGCTGCTACGAATCGACTCTGTTTTTACCCCAGACACCGCATACAAAAACAAACGCTAATGTGTAACGCATAACCAGGCACCAGACTGTTCCTCATTTGCATACGTCTGCAAAAATCTTGCACATGCAAATGATCCAATACCAGGGTGAGAGAGCAGGTAGTGGTGGGCGCGTACTGCTCGACACCCTGGGTACGAGGTTGGCATCACCCTTTTCCGTACCGCGGCAAAAAACCATTCCAAAACCATGCATTACAAGGCGTTTACGCTCCAAGTCAACGCATTTTCAAAGGCTTAGCTAGTGGCATTGTGGGTAAGATCTACTGTGGTTGTATGTGATTAAAAGGTTCGGCGCATTGCATTTAAAAAGGGGGCGGGGCTACATTGCAAAAAACTAGCTGGCTTCAGCATAGACGGTAGTGCATCAGCTAATGTAGCATAATTAATCGCCTATCGAATTAATTAGCATGTACGCCGATCCAGGAAGTTAACCTTAAGGATTTTTTTCTCAGCTGTGTCCCACCATAGAGCAAAGAACAAATCTGAAGATGTCAAATCTTGCTACCTCCATGCGTGTCTGGTTTTCTTTTGATCACATCCCAACTACATAATTTGTTTTCTTTCCCCCCTCCCTGGACCACTCTGTGTATTTCAGGTCTCCACACATTGCATTGCCACAACGAAGGGCCTGATTAGTGATTACTCAGGCCTGGCTTTGCATCAACACATTAAAACAAATCTGTTGAGATAATTTTGTTTTTGTTCATAATCTCAAAACTTCAAACTCGTAGTCATAAAAAAATTACTCAAATCAATTTTCAATATATCTTTTCTTTATTCATTCCACCATAACTGTTCTGGCAAGGATTAAAAAATGGAGGGTCTTTTGGAATAACTATAGTAGGTTTATTATTGCACAGTTGTGCATAGGACCTCTACAAGACCCTGTTCCATTTAACGTGATGAAGATTGTCCTAACTCCTATCTATATTTCAAAAACTTACAACTGCCCACACTAATTTAGCTCTTCTAATGACACACGTCTGATAATTTTGAAAGTACATGTGCCAGGAAAGGAACTGAGCAATATATGACGGATTACTTTCATTTTCAATTCCCACTTACACTAAATTGTAAGACTTGAGTTTATTAAAAGCAATATCTGAATACTTTTTTTTCTAAAACCACTTCTCAGCTACATCTCTGGAGTTCCAAACAATAACTCTTTTTTTTATAGAAATTACATAATTCTGTTTCTGGGCCACATTTTAAATGAAGTCGGGCTTGCTACAGAACATTTTAAAGTGCTTCATATTGAACACGTACACCACCATCTAATAATCATTTCTTACACGTGTAATCAAAAGTTATTTTGCGAATTATTTGGGGATTCATAAGATTTTTAAAAATTCTACTTTACATCCATATATAGACATTCTAAGGCTTTTAATTTTAACCAATCAACAGTAAGGTCCAAAGTGAAAATCATTTGAAAGATTTACCAACATTGGGCTTTAATATCAAAACCAATATTTTTAATATAAAAGTCAAATTAAAATGTATTTGTAGTAGTGTAAAACATGTTTGTTTGTATGATTTGTAAAGCGTTTTTAGAAAACTACAAAAAGCAATTAAAAAAAAGAGGCCAGGTATATTTTGTCCAGTCTTGTTTGCAACACGTAAAGGAAAACAAAGGGTGCAATACACTAATACAAATTCTACAAGCTAAAAATTGAGCAGTGACTGGGTGTAGAAACACTGAAGTGTTTCCTCTCCATATCACATCACACACTTGACTATCAAATCATCATGTCGCATTACTAAACCTACTTTTTGTTCCTGTCGATGAAACATGCAGTACAGTACGGCAGCACGGTTACAGTATTTGACCAAATTGGGTCCAATCTAAGGGGGACATCCCTCTACGATACACAGTGCAGAGCCCAATTTCATGGCCTTACTAACAAAAGAATTCTGCGCGTACGATCACCAATCCTGTTAAAATGCCACGAGGAAGTATTATGGAGGAAACCCCAACAAGGTGACCATTTTTTGGCTAACAGCGCTAGCAGAAGAACTCTGCGCTAACCCTGTAAGCACAGAATCCTTAGTAACGGGATGTACGCATGCGCAGCTGCCAAAAGTCCTCGCCAACCTGTGAAATATGCTTACCGTAAGCAGGGAGTTTTCTGCTACAGTAAGCAGGGATTTTGCGCTAAGGGTAAGCAGAGCCATGAAATTGGGCCCAGATTTGAATTGATTAGCAGAGTGAAGCCAAACAGTTTGAGTAATATGCCGGTGACTTACATCTAAAAAAAATTTGTATGTATCTGCTAAGCTCCAGTTTTTCAATTTGTGCCGGGGGCCTCAGTGTAAAAAAAGAGTAAATTTGAACATGTTCTAATTCTTTTGTTATTTTATCTTTAACGCACAAAAATCAACAAAGTTCAGTTCAACTGCGGCTAGGCTAAGCACGATTAACACATGACAAGAATGTGTATTCACTGGGAGATCCAGCATTTTTGGGGCTGCGGCTTTAGTTCCTGCGAAATACCTAGCCATTAAAAAAACCAAATGTGGACTTGGCTTCGTTTACAACCAAGCTGTTGGATGCAACAGTGGTCCCTCTGAAATCTGACATCATAGACAAGAAAATTAACGCTGAATAAGTACAATAAGTGTTGTCTCTACATTGTGGTGAGTTACATTGCGTACAAGTACCTCGCTAACTTAAAGTGATGGAAAACGGTGAAATTAGGGAAACACAAGTATGCAGCAATACAAAGGGGACCAAACAAATATGAAAGAAAGCTGAGGCCAAGAAAGACTTAACACTATGTGTACATCACCAGCCAAACAACATTAAACTGAACATTTACACACACAAAAACCCATAATTAATGCTGTATGATTTTGCTAATTCTTTAATCTATTACAAACGCTCCTACCGTTTTCGGTCAAAATTTGAACACCATACAACAGGAATACGCACTCGGAGTAGTAACAGCAATTTTTCGTTCATTCACTTTTGTCTAGAAGTCTTTTCAGTCCAAACCCTTGGTAACGTTGCAAAAATGCACCAAAGCCAGGAATTCATTTGTTTTTGTCATGTAATCACAATATGTACATGTATATAAGCCCTTTTGATTACGCGACAAACTTGTTCTGTCATCACAGCTAGGTGGATACTATCAAGCGGAAAAGGTGTATGTGTGTGTGTTCATGAATTGCTAATGCAAATTAGTCTGCTACGATTGATTGCCCGCAAAGGGGTGCTACCACCACCTTGTTTCAAAATATTTAAATCTATTGGTTATATCTATGACTGAGTTGGAATTGAGTTCCTGTAAGGGAGAAAAACAAAGTGTAAATTTAATTGTCCTTGTTTTTTTTCTCAGTGTTTACGGTGCTTGACAATGAAATAGATTGCTCCTATTGCAACCGCTCCTGCAGCGACGAGAGCCACCCACTTCCAGGACGTGCCTGCCGGGACCAGGGCTTTCTTTGCTGCCTCAAGTGTGGCATACTCTTCCTGTCAGAGAAAGAAGAATTTCAGCTGGGGATTAACATAGGAATCTTCAGTACAGTACTTGACATCTTCAGAACAGGAACATGAACAATATATTGGGGCAGTAATTACAATGGACGGGTTGGGGGGGGGGAGGGGGCTGAGGAGCCTTGATAATTTCTGGGCTTCTTCCCCAGTTCAGCTTAATTCTTTCCCAGTTACTTGACTATTGGCATATTAGGCCTCTGAACGACTTTGAACACTGTTCTAAAACTCAGTTCACACCAAGCATCAAACTTTTCGATCCAAAGTCAAAACAAGTCAAAATTATAAATTTCAACGATTTCCATCAAAAAACACCCTTCTGGCTATACAACGGTAAGGCCCTCTGGTAAACAACTCCTTATATCGAGATTGATGCGCGTCGCGTGAACTGCGTGATGTGGCGCACAACGCAGATGTACCGGTGTACTGTGAATTTAGGGCTATGAAATACTGACTCACTGGTAGTACTGTGCATGCCTATGCGAGGATTGTGAACGTGAAACCAATAAAACGCTGTTGGCACTGGATTTCATAGGAGTCAAAATTTCATGTGACACTGGAAAAGTATTTAAGACCAGCCAGCCATGTCTTTATCAACCGTTTAAAACTGGCCACGTGACGGGCTCTCGTCCAATAGGAATGGGTAATCTGTCTAAGATATTTATGAAACGTTCTCAAAAGTTGCCACAGTCAACCTTCAACTTGGTTAGCCTCTCACGAAACCAAGCTTATAATTACAATCATATGTGCATTTTTTTAATGATGAAAAAAATCAATGTTAATCTGAAATATACAATCATAATATGTGCATTTTTTTTAATGATGAAAAAAATCAATGTTAATCTGAAATATAGAAGAAGCCAGCAAACAAAAACTTATTACTCCTTCCCTGTCCGCACCCCCCTCCATTAGCCTTGTAACCTACCCTGAGTATATCCTCAGCGCCGTGTTGTACAACGAGCACAACCTTCTCGCCGGCATTCACGAACTCATTGACTGCATCCTGGTGGGGCACATTCCTGACATCCTTGTCATTTATCTACAGGAAGAAGCGGAGAGATGGAGAGGTGATGAGGTTCAATGTCAACTCTTTAGGACAGGTCATCACGTTCGGGGGGACACGGGGGAAGGGTCAATTTGCAAATTACCGCTGCGCTTGGGGGTCAACTTGCCAAAGTCACCCAATGCATACTTCACCATGGTGGACTTCGGCAAGTAACTGTTTCAAACTGTGCCAATCAACATCAATAAATGGACTTTTACAAATCTACCCACAGGCCAAAATTACAGTCAATGTTATAACAGAATCTGTATCAACTATCAAGTTAATAGAGAAATATTTGCACTACATGTACATGTACATCACAAGTTTTCAGCACAGACAAGAGACTTCGAAAATTTCAAAAATGCACTGAAACATGTTCATGGTACATGTGGTTGTACATGTTTTATAACAGTTATAGTGCAATGATATTAACTGAATCATTACAATGTATACATGTACGTGAGAATGGTGATTTGGTTGCAAAAAGATTATTTCTTGCGGTGATGTACTTTCAAAAAGGCTTCATATAACCATTTTTGATATGCAACAAAAAGATGAGTGTACACGTACATGTACCGGTATGTGACACATACCGTAATACATGACCAGACTATGGGCAAGCTACTTTAAAGTAATTTGATACTTCTGTAGTCCAACACGTCCAACCTTAATTTGCAAAACCCCAACTATGAAAGTGACAAAGTTCCCACTACTCAGTCCAACGTTTTGAAAAGGAAAACTCCTAAACGTAGTCACCGCTAACGTATCCAGACACATACCAAAAGGAAAAGTGGTTGAGCTACACATATACGTACATGTACACGACGACCTTCCCACGACCCAACTTGATACTGACTCATGATTCATGATCACTTGCGCACTTTCAATGTCAGCAGATACCGGTAGGATATCTAATTTGGGCAGTCTCTCCTTGGGGTACACATGTATTGGATATATATCTGGCTTAGTAAGTTCGCGCGAATACCTTGCAAAGTCTAACACTGATTCAGTTTTAAAGAGGTACAATGTAGTTGACTGCCTAAAGACATCTGCTTCATAAATAAGGGCATATGTGCTTGGCCGATTTTCAAACAAGTACGTTTAAGACTGGCTTGGGGACTGGACACTGATTACCAGGCCCCAAGCCGGTCTGAAACATACTTGTTTCAAACCTGCTGAGCACATATTATTCCCAATCATAAATACCTTTTCGGTCAAAAAGTCAAAACAAGTCAAACATTATAAAATTCCAACATTTTTGTTCAACATTTTACTTCATATTTTGTATACATCCCTGTAGCTACCGGTACAATGTACATGTTATGGTATACCGGTACATGTGCCTCTCGCGAGTAGTCGTAAACATATGGAGATTGGCGCGCGTGGCACGTACTGCGCGATGTGTGGCGCAGAACGCGGAGGTGCCGGTGTAGAGTGAATTTAGATTGACTCTTTGGTAGTATTGCACATGCCTAAGTGAAGACTGTGAGCGTTCAACCAATAGAAGGGTAAAAGGGACCAGATTTTACAGAAGTCCTTATTTCATGTTTCATCAACCATTTTAAAAGCACCAACGTGACAGGCTCTCGACCAATAGGAATGAGTAAACTATTTATTGGTGTGAATGCATTTTAAAATTGCAATAACTTCGGGTGTAATTTTTTTTTTTTTAAGTTACTTTGAGTGTTTTTTTTTTTTTTTTTTCATGTCCCATCTAAAACCGCTTCAATTTGTCTAAAAAAAATTTGCCGGGTACAGCCAACAAATGATGCAACAAGTGGGAGTTCTGGTTTAGTGGTTTTGGCTTTAGTCATGTTAGTGCTGTGTGTGTGTGTTGTAGTAGCAGTCAGTTGTGGGGAACCAGAGTACCGTACATGTATGTTCTATCAATGTCACTACTCAGATCTTTTTATTTTCGGAAGTTAGCCTGGGGGAGCCAATGACTGTTGTTTATATTTTATACACACACACAAAATAAAAATAATAAGAACATTTATGAGGAAATTGTGTACAAGTACTTACACAATGTATACATGTACATAAATGTGTTCATGTGTATAAAGTGCATACAAAATTTTAAAATGCCACTGTTTCATAACTGGCCTGATGGTCTTCTGTACAATTTATTAAAATATACCTTAATAAGATGTACATGCAGCACACTAGACCACAAATGTAGACTTATTGTGGATTCAATTTTGAGGTAGTTTTATTCAAGTTCAAATAATACTTGCATTTCAATCCTAGCTATGTTTCACCATTGAGCATTATCTTCAGCTGGTAACATGATGTCTATTTCAAGCATTTACAGGAAGTTATGATGTACATGTGTACATGTACACTACTGCAACACACTTTTACAACAAAATTTTGTCAGATTTCATTGATGGGTTCTTAAGTACATGTAAGAATGAAATTCCAAGAAGGCATAAATGGTGCTAAATATGACAAATTCTAAGAAGTTTTCATTTGTGAACTCTTTCAAAGAAATTATCCCTCCCTCCCCCCCCCAACACAAACAAACACCAAACAAATTAAACAGAAACACATACAGTTCCAACATGTGGGATGAGAAGCACTAAAACCTTTTTTTCTAATCCAACACCCTAAAAACTTGTTCAGTCAGGCTGCGGTCTGTTAGAATTTCTAGTTTGAAACCTATTTAGTTAAACCCTTTTAGTTAAAGACACTGCTTTAAAGGTATGCTACAGACACCTAATTGAATAAGGAAGTGTGTGGTAAATATGGTTGTCAAGCACTGGGTCATCCACAGGTCATGTACAGTAACCATGGTAACAACTAAATACCTCTGCATTGATACATGTAGTATGAACTACCGGTAGGTACACATGATTTTGTCGCGTCAGTGCAACAAGGTCGTAACTGGATTCTGCAACAAAGTCGTATATCGCGCAAATACGCTCCGTGCAACAAGGTCCTGTCTCGCGTATCGCATCTATTGACTTTGTGTGTACATCCGAGTTATTTTAACCGAGATACGACCTCTTGACATGCTTGACATTGAAAAATCGCATTTCACGTACATGACGTCATGCGCCATTTTAGGAGATACAACCTTGTTGCAAGGAAACGACGATTTGAAGAATTCACTCAAGTGGGATTCCACATACATGTAGACACAAGGGCAGTTAACCAGTTCGCGTCGGGGGACGGGATAACACGCACTGTTTTTATACACAGGCACAGCTGACGGGTTAAGATGTCAAGATTGCCTCGACTCTCCTCCGGGTGACGTCTAAACATGCTAATCCCTCGTGCCTTTTATACACACACACAAAGTCCGTAAAGTCTGTGGAGGCAAACAGTGTGTTTGGCCGTTGTGCATGGCCTATTGTTGAACAATTTACGCTCAAGTGCACACCCCAGAGTATTGAAACCAATGAGGATTCGGCAAGAAATATCGTACAAATACTGTTGAAATTACTCTTGCTAATCAGTATTTGTAGCGTTTGGCTGTATATCAGAAGTTGGCTGGAAAATTTCACATTCTGCAAAAAATCGAAATTTTCGGCAAAAATAATCACGGCGCAAAGTGGTTAAGGTTGCCGGTGATTAAACACAATCACTCCACTCACTCGAAACCAGGAATGTAATCGAGTCCATCACAAGTCCCTGAAAGTCCCTGCAAGTCCATCACAAGTCCTCCAGTCCCAATTCAACTCACAAGCTATTCAAATGAGCTTTGACAAAGGCATTTCTTTGTCACTGTTCATCCAATGTAATAAATACTTGTGACTGGACTTTTAATAACTGGACTTGTGATGGACTTCACTACATCCCTGCCTGAAACCCAAGTCAGCAGGGTGGTCGCTATTTTAGTTTTGAAAGAAATACATACATCTGTTCTAGGTTATAAAGAGAAATTTGTAGAGACCACTGGGAGGGACTCTAGAACGCATAATGACTAGAGCATCTAATGCTACAGGTCTGAACAAAAAATAATCGCGTACAGTAGCCCAGGTGGACTCCCTTTCCTCCCTACGTTACGGAGGGAGTCCAGGGTATGAAGTGTTCAAAACCAGGCAAAAAAAATTATGACCAATATTTTCAATATTTTTACCTTGTTGGAGAAGCTAATTTTTACGTCTTAGTATTCTATGTGTCCTTATCTATTGATCCGGGGGGTTCAGGAATTCCATATGCGATGCTGACCGACGTTAATCAGGAAAATAAACTCTAAAGCAACGTTAAACTTGTATTTTTTGTAGACTCGTTTCATCAGTTTCTCACACGTACAATGACCGAGTTCGTGCAACGTGAACGCACAGTGCGCACGCACGATTTGCTTAGTAACCGCCCTCATACACATGCGCACTAACTTGAAGGCACGGTCGCTTATCCAATGACCGAGCGTGTTTTCGCGCCAGTTACCAGAAACATGTTTCGGCTTTGGTCATTGGTTGAGCGTTTTCGTGACATCGGTTGGCTGGAGTGACGTCACTGTTCCCACCAAAACTATACAAAGGAGGGCGCCAGCGTGCGTGCGCGCTTTCTTACGCACGTACATGACATACGACCATTGATCTCCATATGCGTACGACTCGGTGATAAACTGATGAAAAGAGACTACAAAAAGTACAAGTTTAACGTTGCTTTAGAGTTTATTTTCCTGATTAACGTCGGTCAGCATCACATACATGTATGGAATTCCTGACCCCCCCGGATCAATAGATAAGGACACATACATGAAGAAAATGTTGGCGTGGAATAAGCTTCTGTAACAAGGTAAAACGTAACAAAAATCTGGTCAAAATTTTGGATGGTATTACGTAGAGAATTCTCATCCTGGACGTCAGTTGTAATGCAATGAAGACTTCGTCCAACCTGGGCTACGCGTACAGGTGCAATGTATGTACAAACACAGAGTTAGTGCAATATCCCTCGAATGTAAACATACATTCTCTACTGAGTAGTCCTTTCAGTCAAAATCAAACAAGTGACTGTTTTCAACAGTTAAGGATTCCCAGCCTACATAAAGCAGGGTTGATTGGCTGGGACTGTTTAACTTGATACAGCTATGCTTTGACTGCGGGTGAGTGATAAAACAGCTGTGACCACAACTTGCCTGCTTTGCCTGTCATTGTCTGTTGACCTAGTTTGACTAGACACAGTGCTTGCTCGACATATATGATCTGACTGCTGGTGCCTAGCCTTTGTTAAATGTATAGCAGGGGAAGTGTACAATGTAAGTGAATTTTGACTGTCTGTGACTGTTTAAATAGCAGGAGGGTTAAGCGCTTAAACCACTGCATGCAAATGGTTTGTCCCTCCCACTGGTGCTCTGCTGTTGACATGGTTTATGCACAGAGTCTATAGACTGAAGATTTCAACAGACACATCACATACCTCAACGATCTTATCCCCCTTCTGTAGCCTACCGTCCTTCGCCGCGCCACCATCCTCTCGGATCTTCGTCACAAAGATGCCTGGGTCACGTGGTACATGAGGCTGGTCCCGTCCACCTTTAATATTGAAACCCAGTCCTGAAAAGAAAACCAAAATTTGCCAGAATTTTTTAATTTCTTATTTTCATTCAAGTTTTTATTTATGATCGAATCTAACAATGTTTTGCGATTACCGGTGGCACCACTCGTACACGTGCCTGTTGTATTGGCAGGGTTTTGGGACTCAGGTTTGCAGCACGACGACTCTTTGATGATGCACTTTGAGCAGAGACGCCACATGGTCTCCTTGAAAAAAACGGAACATATTCTTCGTGAAAAAGCCACTCCAACACAAAGTCCCCGTTGTCATCTTTCTCTTGTCGCCAAGCCCAGTTCCATTTATTTTTTATTTTTGCTTCTATGGCCTTTAAGCTGTCGGTTCGTTCAATCACTTTGAATTTTCCATATTCCTATTATTTATTCTGCCAACCCCAATTTCCAAAGTAATATGTGACACGAAACATGCACGATTCCACAACACTGTCAATGTACATGACTTTGCGCTACGCGATGCGCTCAACAAAAACATGGTTGGTACCCTAGCGTTTTTTTGTATTCACATATATCACTGCGATCAGAAACCTCCAGAAACCACTGATAGACTTAATTCCAGGCTGAATGCTACATGAGCTTAGCATGGTGAAGCACACGCGAGGCGCCGTTGTATACTGCGTGCAAGTACGTTGGCCGCCTGTAACACTTGTTTTTAAGACTACTTCAACTAACAACGTTGTGCCATGCGTACGTACATGCGCCTAAATGTACTGAACTCGAGAGCGCTAACAAGGTAAAAATCAACGCATTTCCACAGTTTTTCTTCTCTCTTTCCAGTATATTTTGACGGCCGGAAAAACTGGAATTTTGTGAGATTTAAACAAGAAAACGGAATTCCGGCTAAAACCGGTAAAGTGGCATCTCTGTTTGAGGGCGGTCCGCGAGATATCAAAGGAGAACGCATGGACCACTCACAGTGCATCACAAAAGAGCCGTGAGGTTTTTTTCAGAGGATTCTCTCAGAATTACAATACGATCAAGCTGAACCCCCCAAAAATGGGATTTTTAGTGCAACTCCAGGACCGGTGGGTACAAAAGAATTGCGTTGTGCCTGGGTTATGGTCGTATCATATACAGGGATCGTATTGTCATTTTGAGAGGATCCTCTGCTGCAAAAAGGATGAATAGTGAAACAAATGTGAGATTTTGCTTGTTATTTGAAAGGAAATTTAAAATATTGGCAAAAAACGCATAAACCTAGCTTAAAATTTCCAGCTTTCTAGGCTCATGACATGGGGAGATTCGCCAGGAAAGCTGGAACTACTAACCATACTTAGAATGCGGATTTCATACCATGGTCAGGTCATTGTCACTTTTTTTGCCGATATTTTCCATTTCCCTTAAAAATACAAGCAAAAACTCACCAATCACAGCTTATAAATCCTTTGCTGCATAAAGGATCTTCACAAAATGCAAAAAAAGGTTCAAGCTGAACCCTAAAAAAAAGGTTGTTTATTTTAATGCCACTCCCGGTGTGAATAACTGCTTACCGTAATTTTCGGAATATAAGCCGCGCGGAGTATAAGCCGCAGCACGCAACAATCTGCAAATTAAGATTTGAAGTCGGCGTATAAGCTGCACCGACCGCAGCGGTTTCAATTTTGTAAGACCTCCAAATTCTAGTCAAAATGCTCTGAACCAGTTCCATTTACACTACAGAAGCTATAAAAAGGGCCACAAAAGTTATATCAAATCATTTACAATCGATACTCTTACAAACAAATGTGAAAATTGATGACGAGAAATAAACAAGGGAATTGCTGCCGGCTGCCCCGTCCCGTCCCCGGCCTTATACCGGTAAGTTAGTGCATGGCCTGGCAGCCTGCACCGCGACGGTGAATGACAACATTTTCCCGCAGCACATGAGAGAGTATGCAACCCACCGTGTGTTGTCTGACTGGAGCTCTACAAATCTTGCTTTGTGGCAACAGATGCTGATTTGTTTTGTCCTTAGAATAAACAGGTCCGTTTTTACCCTTGTGTTTGTACACACAAGTGCATTTTGAACGGTAAAAGGGAGTCGGGAACTAGCTTGAACTGGTTTCCACCCATAAAAGCTGCCCTAGTTCCCGACTCCCTTTTATCGTTCGAAATGTACTTGTGTTTATAAATTTGATCCAGTCTACTCATTATCATAATCGATGCATCGTGCGCGCTCGGTAACGGAATCGTACTCGGGATACGGGGAACATCGAATGTACGCTGGGCATGAAGACCACATCGCGTCGTTCAAACATTAACACGAGTCGGAAATTTAACGTGTTCACGATCGCAAGGGGAGCTCTCGGAATTGAATGGGAAATTTCACTTTTCATCCGGATCGTAAGTAAATTTCAGTACAACCATCTTAATCATCAATGTCTACTTGTATCTTAGCTGGCGTATCTAGTAATTCGTAGGTCATTTTGAGGGTGAAATCTGATGTTTTTGTTGGGCAATGTTGGGTTTGGGTCAAGTACAAAATTGTGTTGCTTGGCATATACGGATTAGCTTGGACCCTACAATCGCCAGACCATGTCCGAATGTTAAAAAGGCGATAAGTTGGGTCCAAGTTAGACCCGTGAACGTGGCGTTGTATACAACGCCACGCGCTTCCCTCGCATAAATACAAGCGAAATCATTATATCTTTTGATCTGCTACATATAACCACGTATAATTTTGCCCATAGGTAAATCACTTACTTGTTAGGCTTCCTGTGAATTTATACGAGTGTTGGATCTGTCACTGTCAAGAAATTCGAAGTAAAATACGGCACAACTTTGTCACAACGAATCTTTTCAAAATGATCAGAAAATCAAAGACAGGCATGACACTCTGGTACCCCGAGTTCCGCAAGTGCAAAACGGTACGAAACCCACCAGTGGGTACACGAGTAACAGTCTTACATGGCAGGATGACCGTAATACCATGTAAAATTCTGCTAGATCCACTTCGAAAGTCTGCCAATCACCCAGTAGGCCTATATATTGCTGTTCCATTGTGTAAGGGTTTGTTTTTCAGGGATATTTAAAAAAAACGAAGGTTTTTCAAACCTAATGTGCCCATATTTCTCTTAATCTTTTTGACTGTCCTTCATCTACATAATTCTGCCAAAAAAAATATTCTGCTGGATTTTCTGTACAACTCCTTTTTGTATACAAATATTCTGTCAAATGTAGCCGAAATTCGGCTAGAACGGTCACTCGATCACAGTAACCGTGGATCACAATACAGCGTGTTTACTATAGATTGAGGCGTGGCTGTTACGCCCCAACTACTGCCTCGCCGGTCCCAACTATAGTTGGGACTGTCCCAACTATAGTGCGGCAGTTGGGTCCGCCCAACTATAGTTAGGACTGGAGCTGTGCCGGACGCTGTGGCCCAGCTATAGATGGGCCCCACCCATAGCTAATTTCAGTGGTTCCAAGTAAAGTCAGACGTGTATATATCAGAGCTGTAGAAATGTTACGGTGGCTGTACAGCAAGTGAACTATACATGTAGTTAGGACCGCAAAATTCAAAGATTGGCGTGGCCCAACTATAGAAAGCAAATGTCAAGGGTCCCAAGTAAAGTCGGACATGTATCAGAGCTGTAGGGAATGTTTTATAGTTGTACATCAATGTAAACTATAGTTGGGACCGCAAAATTAAAATATTGCACTGTGGCCCAACTATCCCCACCCATAGCTAATTTCATTGGTCCCAAGTAAAGTCAGATGTGTATCATAGTGTAGGGAATGTTTTATAGTCGTACAGCAATGTAAACTATAGTTGGGACCGCAAAATAAAAAGATTGGAGTGGCCCAACTATAGATTGGCCCCATCGATAGCTAATTTCAATGGTCCCAAGTAAAGTCAGACGTGTATCAGAGCTGTAGGGAACGTTTTACAGTTGTACATCAATGTAAACTATAGTTGGGACACCGCAAAATAAAAAGATTGGTGTGGCCGAACTATAGATGGGCCTATGACTACCAACTATAGTTGGGCCAGCCCAACTGTGGAACTACAGTTGGGACCGTACTAACTATAGTTGGGACGATCACAACTATAGTTGGGACCGATACCATAGTTGGGGCGTAACAGCGCTATGTATATAGCCACGTTCACGGGTCTAGGTCCAAGTTACTCGGACTAGGGTAAAATAACGATGACATTGGACAACTACAAAACGCAACACATAATATAAAAATGGCAATCACCACGGGATGTACCGTAAATGCCGGAGGCGCGCTGTACGGCATCAACTGGCCCATAATTTTTTTAAGGCAGTGTATATTTTGCCGGAGACGGCAAACCTTCAGTAAACGTTAGTTTGCCGGATATGCACTGAACATTTTTTTTGGACTTAAACATTTTCCGGTGACAAATTTTAGTCTGGCTCCATGCCAATACTATCGTTGTATTTTTGTATTTACAAGATGGGAATCAGACCATTTTATAATTTCGGACTTTATTTCCCTTTTAAAAAAAAATCCTCCAGAGCCACAAATCTGAAAAAGAAAAAGTAATACTCTGCAATTAAATGTTTGAGTCATATTAAAATAATAAAAGAAGAATATTCTTGTTTATTTGGGGATGGGAAAAAAAAACCTTAAAATTGTGGCGGGGATCAGGATTCGAACTCGGGACATCCCACTCACTAGAGCCATTGCCTAACCACTACACTGACTCGACAACTTTGGTGGGAATTTAATACATGTTATAATTCAGCCCTATCTCAAAGAGTACAGCGCCCTCTGTTGATTTGGATTGCCGCCGGCAAACCTTTAATAAACGTTAGTTTGCCGGCGTTACCTCCGGCAAAATATACACTACCTTTTTTTAAATTTAATTGATAAACTGCGAAGGAAAATCATAATTCTACCCCAACATGCCCAAGAAACTGTTCAAAAATTACCAAAAAGGTGTCATTACATTAAGAGAAGTCTGCTTTAGGTTGACAATGTCATTTTTTTTAGTAATAAAAGAAATTCTTGATTCTAATTTGATCGAAACAAAACAGGATCAAACACTACACGATCGCCATTTTATTAGAAGGGGTTTCCCACCCATTAACGTTATGCCGCTACAAATGACTAACTGACCGACCGGTCCATGCCGACCAAAAAAACAAACCTGTTGTCCCCCTTTCAAGCTCGATCCTTTCTTCCGGCACATCAGATAGGTCCATCATGCCACCAGGATTACGTCAGGAATGCTAAAAACAAAATACTTTCGTTGTTATGGGACGCAAAATGAGCTTTTCGGTAGCAAGCTTTTACGGGACACAGACGACGGGTTTGCAGATCGACATTCGTGAATGATCGAAGTGCGCCCTCTAGCTCTATCTCTATTTCGAGATTGCCATAATTAATAAGCCGCGGCATCATTCCCGCTTGGGCTTCTTAGCCCACGGTCACCAGCAAAATATTGAAAAGTCCGTTAAAAATTTGGGAGTTTTCTGGGGATAATACTGGGAATCCATGGTAAATCAATCAATTATAAAATAACAATTAATTGTTGTTGGATCACCCATTGATCACCCTTTTTGATTTCAGGTCGTGGGCCGTGGCCGACTAGCCTTTCGCCAAGGCCATCGTGGCTTAGAGCGGCGGAGTTGCGAAATAACTGTAAGTTCAGATCAAAAATAAGTTCATACACTCAAATAATTTCTTGAAATACTTTTTACAAGTAAAATTAAAATAAGATAATGTAAGAACAATTACGCGGTCACGATCTCGTGGAAAACTAGACTCGCATGTTTTGTTTTTAAATTTTGTGCAAGCATCTGGGAGCGTCGATGGCCTTGGTGAAAGGCTATAGCCGTCCTTACTTTCCTTGCCTGTATGTAGAGGGAGCTGTTTTACCATTCTAAAATCCAAATTAAACGTGATCCTCGGCTGCGTCCGAATGTTTCGGCTGTGGCTGCTGGCTGCGTCTGCGGCTGTGGACGCGGCTAAACGGACGCAGCAATGGATCATTCGGACGCGGCTGCGGCCGCGCCGCGCCCTCAAACGTTCATTTAAAACCAATTTGTAGCCAGGCCAGCCAGCGCGCCTGCAGGTTGTATAAAATAGTGGGCCTTTCAAGTTCGTCGACGCGTCCGTCCCGTGCATTCTCTAGTCTCTTAGTTATATTTGTGTTGTTGGCTCATTGATGGGCCAAAAGGATGTATAAACTCAAAGAAATATATAAACAAAGAAAAATAACGCAAAAAAAAACAAATATTATGGCAACTTTTGAGGCTTGATATTGAGCAGGAAATCACCAGATCCTTGAAATAAAATAGTCTTGGGCTTCTTGGGCCGAACATTGGCGTATGCAAGTTTTGAGTCTGGAAAGAACACAAAATGGGGAAAAATCTGAACATTTTCAAATCTACAAAGGGGGAGGGATGGGCTGGTATCAAGAGGTCAGTAACTGCCAAAAAGTATTCAATGTCAACAGTTTTTTTTAATGTGGTATTAAACAAGAAAACAAATATTTTAAGTAATTATATTACTGTACAATCAATAAAATTATTCCAGCTGAGCAATATTACATAGTAATTATACATGTGTATAATGTCCAGATAATTTTTTTTTAGAACATTTAAATGCATTTGCTTTGCTAACTATTATAGTGGCAATTATTACAACTGCAGCCATATTCTTGATGTCCTTGAGGGCTAAGTTTTGATGGTCTGCTCTTAAAAGACCTTTTTCCTTCAGCAGCCATCTTGAGGGTTTTTTTTACCCATGCAGATCACTGTAGAACGAAATTATGCACCTCAAAAATGGCTGCATTGCAAAAGATCTATTGCTTGAAATTAAAAACAAAGGGTCCAAGAAACTAATATTACACTGGAGCATATTAGCAAACACCGATTCCTCTGAAATGTATGAGACATATCCCTTTTTAGTAAAACTGTTTTTCGAGTCACACTTTTTTAACCTTTAAAATGTGTCATGCTTTTCCAGACAACTGAGGGTGCTGTTGCTGTGATGTCACTGTCGGAACACACTCTTCAAAGAACCCCAAATTCTGCTTATTAAAACATTTGTGCATAGTGTGCTTATTGTCTTACTATTATAAATTGAAATATCAATGAACCACTGAAAGCAGAAAAATAACCACAGCAGACTCCTAAATTCTGGTGACTCTATTTAAGCAGAATGAAGTTTTACATCTATGATCTAAATTATTTAATATCACAGTTTTGCTCATGAATATGGACATTTGCATTTACATAAACACCAAAAGGGCTCCAAAAGTGTCTTTAAAATGGCAATTTTGAAGATTACAAATAAAGTAAACTGGAACACAAAGGTAGATTTTCAAGACTGCATTTTTCCTAATCGATTTTGCGGGCCCTTTAACAAAAAAAAAAGATTGTTGACTTTCAGTTATTTCCACAGAGGTTTAGACATTATTATGTTCATTCTACCAAAAATCATGTCTCCGATTTTCATTACGCTTCCAAAATTTTTTTGTGGATTTGAGTTAAATTATCAAACAATTATGAATATTTACCTATTTCTATGATAGTTTGGCAGTAAGAAGCCTTCCATACAAAGACAAGAAAGACTGGTTTGAGTAAAGAGCATATAGTTTCCTGCTCCTCAGCCTTCCATTTTGTTCACTGATCAAATCAATCAGCTGATAACTTTTCTTCTTTTCTTGTGGTGGGCCATGGCATGGAGCTGCTCCATGGTCAGGGCCACTTTCACCAAATGCTGCTTCTTTGTCTGGGAATTCTTCATCAAGGGATGATACCAGGCATGGAGTGGTCATCATGGGATGCTCACCGAGAATCTTGTCCACATCCTCAAAAGACCAGAAGATGGATCTACATAGTGTGTCACTGCTTTCCATCCCTGTTCCTATTGGTGGATGCTTTAATGCCTGGAGAGAAAAGTAGAAACAGGGCATGGTTTATTCAAGTCATCAATCTTTTTAGACAAAAATAATTCAGTAAATAGTACAGGAAAGGGCTTGGTTTAATACTGATAATTGGCAAAATGCAATTATAAAGCATGACTCAGCTTTGAAACCCTTTTTAGTGCTTCATAATTGTTAAAACAATTCTTGCAAGGGGTATTGGTCGTAATTATTTGATAAAGACAATGAGTTCAAGTAACGCCTTTAAGTTTGGCATGGTGCACCTGGTGGAGACTGCCAGAGACTGATGATGCAAGGTTTAGAGGGGAATCTTGGGGAGGGTTGGGGTTGACACTTTCCCGACAATTTTTTGGTGAGTTGTAGAGCCTCACTAGTTGGCAATGAAAGTTCAAATTATCAGCAGAAAGATCTGGAGAAATGATTTTGTTTTAATTCCAAGTGGAGAACGAATGAAAACGACTGTTTTAAATACAATATAGACGTACGTCCCCATTTCCTGCACTGAAAATTAAATTTTAAAAAATAGAGAGTGCCCCTAGTGCTGCATGAGGGCTAATCCTGACCGATTCCCCAAATTCAACCTGCTAATATTCAAGATGTCAACCTTTCAAATGTGTCAAGAAATATCAGAATATCACTTTGAAGAGTCATTTTTTTTTTAAGCCGAATGTCAAACCATGGTCGAGCAGTGTTTTGTTGAGTCTTGCAACCTTATTTGCTTATAGGAATGGGGTTCTAAAGATTACCGATCACTAGATTTGGAAAACAGTCACATCTGTAATTCATAAATATGATAATTAGGGCATATCAGCAGGTAGGCTAGGCCTACACGTCAATGTTAAAAATTGTGAAAAGAATGTTGCATTCTGATGCTGCTTTTTTCTTCATATATCATCTCAATGAACGTCAGTCATTGCAAAAATGATGAAAAGAGTATTAATACAAAAATCTGGGATGGAGAAACATTTCCAATTTTGTCAGGAAATAGGCCTAGCTTACAATTTAACCTGGCTTAAAGTACTTAAAGTTAACTTTAAAATACTATTTTTGTAAGTTGCTTAGAAAATGTTCTTGAGACCATAGACATGATAGACTTTGTACAAACCGCTGAAGTAGCAGCAGATTGCAATTTTTTCCCCAAAATTGTTAAAATTAATGTTTGTGCCTAAAATATCCCCCCCCCTTTTGTGTACATAGCCTATTGTAATGCACACAGAATGCAGGAACGTACCGCGGCGCCGGCGCCGAGGTACGCACGGTACTAGACCCGTGAACGTTGTATACAACGCCATGTTCACGGGTCTAGCACGGTACATTGTCAAAATAGGCCCTTAATTTCAAATGTAGGCTGCAAGCCGTCATGAAAGTAGAACCATTATTGCAACAAATGACAGAAAGTATTAAAAAATTCCATTGCTCTCGGCTACTTACACTTAAGAGGTGGTTCTCCCCCAGCAGAAGCACGTTGAACATGCCGAGTACAGAGTAGCGTCGTTAATTCGTTTGATGTTTTCGTCGCCATTTTGTTTTATGCCTGAAGTCAACTCTTCACGTGGCTTGAAATTCGTGACGTTGAAGCCGCAGCCGCAGCCGCAGCCAACAATTCGGACACGTCTAGAAAATGGCCGCCCTTAGCAACACCGTAGCAACAGCCGAAGCCGCAGCCGAAGCCGGTAATTCGGACACAGCCCTCGTGTCTAGTCTACTCAAGTCGTCGTATCGATCGATCGCCGGTGCAGAGTACAGGCAGGATTACCCACAACTAATTTGCGATCTGGTTTTAGAGATTAATGTAGGTTCAGATTCAGAAGGGCAAAGAGTTATTTAAATGCTGGGCATGAAATGAAATGATTAACCGCGTTTAATACGACCCGAGTTCGACTTCGACTTCGAGTGTTTATCTACGGACATGACGGAAGCGTATTTAGGACATGACCGAAAATATTTTTTTGCCTTAGGCCCACTACTTCGCACGGGCGGATTAGTATTTCGCCCGGGCGGATTAGCATTTCGCCCCGGCAGATTACTATTCCGCCCGGGCGGATTACTATTCCGCCCGGGCGGATGCTATTCCGCCCGGGCGGATTACTATTCCGCCCGGGCGGATTACTATTCCGCCCGGGCGGATTACTATTCCGCCCGGGCGGATTACTATTCCGCCCGGGCGGATTACTATTCCGCCCGGGCGGATTACTATTCCGCCCGGGCGGATTACTATTCCGCCCGGGCGGATTACTATTTCTGCCCGTGCGGATTACTAATTCGCCCGGACAGACTACTAATTCGCCAGGGCAGATTACCAATTCTCCCGGCCAGGCAGACTACTAATTCGCCCAGGCGAATTAGTAATCCGTCTGGGCGAAATAGTAATCCGCCCGGGCGAAATAGAGGGCCGGAAGTTTTTTTTTTGGTCGTGTCCTCAATACACTTCCGTATTTATCTGTGTGATACTGATTCACTGAATGCATTTGATTGGCAGCCATTCGGTATCCGAGGGCTAGCCGATAACATTATCATGGTTATGGTGGTTCTGGTTCTTGGTTCTTGGTCATGTTGGTTGGTTCTTCTCCTAAATACTCCATGTGGGAGTTTATACAGGAGGCCAGAAACACCGGGGCAAACCCCTTCTCTTAGCGATAAGTGTTTACTGTGTTCTTTTACGTGCATTATACAACACACGAGACCTACGGCTTTACGTCCCATCCAAAAGGACGAGGCAATAATGGTTAAGTGCCTTGCTCAAGGGCACAAGTGTCTGCCGGAAGGCTCGAACCCACGTCACTGTTGCCTCTGAAACACCAGAACTCGAGTCCGGTGCTCTTATCTTAACCACTAGGCCATGAGTTTGACACTCCACTGCGCCTATCAATGTTCCCCCTCCCGGCCTGAGCTGCTAGCTCCACCCAAGACGTGGGGATTATCACTTTTGAAGTCCCCATCCCTCGGGCAAAATTGAAGTGACAATCTCTGACATATATGTGTGGGGTGCTTTAGTGATTGTCTTCCAATGAAGTACGCCATGTAACAAGTTTCCCCACCATTTGCCCATCCTTTGTGGAGCAGGAAAAAGTGACCAAATATCCTGACACTAGTGATTTGCGGTGGGGGATTTGATAGGCGCATTAGCATGGACATTTAATCGATGAATATACATGTATCTCTTTTGAATTTGTTATTGTTATTGTCGCCATTTGGCATTATAAGACCAAATACTACATGTAATGTAAAGAAAGCCATTTACAGCACTGTTTGTAGGGCTAGCCTATCTACATTTATTATTGTAGGCCCTACATGTAATTTACATTGAAAAAAATTATAGGCTAAATATAACATCAATGTGTTAAAACAAGACTTTCTGAAACACGGTACGGAGAAAATAACGTGACAAAATATTGTTTCGTTTTATTGGCTTCGTCATGCTTTGGTCAAAGAAAAATCTGGTGTTTACGGTGTTAAACAGACCTATGCCTACCTTGATTTCTTTGCTGCCAAATGCGAAACAGTACCAAAAATAATACCATACAGTGAACAAAGAAGTTACAAAATAACAGTTTTTCCCACTCCCAGCTACCTACATGTTCCTGGATAACTGTCAATTTTATGGCCGTACATGTAAATACATGTATTTCCAATTAAACCAAAAACTCTGGCGAGTACATGTATTCATTGTTAAAATGACTGTTTCTCCATCAGAATCTTGCGAGATGGATGTCGGAGAGAAGGCCAAACAAGTCATGTCTTACTTTACCCAGCCAAGCATGATGAAACTGCTGCGGTTGGCCAACATCGCCGGCGTCGTGTACTTCTGGGTAGTCTCCTCTCTAGTCCTGTACGTCAACCTCTTCTGCATCCTCCCCAGCCTATTCAAGGAGGATGATTTCTGGCTGAAGTTCCACTGGTGGTTCTTCACCTTGGCTGCGGCCAGCATGTTCGTCAATTACTTCATCTGCTTGTGGAAAAACTCGGTGTACACGTCCGCCGCAGGAACAGGCAACAGTGACGAAGCTACTGCCAAGGGCTGGGACCACTGCGTGCCGTGCCAGCAGTACATCCCACCCAGGGCACACCATTGCCCCATCTGCAAGAGATGCATCCTCAAGAGAGACAGGCACTGCTACTTTCTGGGTGTCTGCGTGGGCCACTTCAACCAGAGGTACTTCCTGGTGTTCCTGTTCTACGCCACGGTCGCTGCCTTGCATGGTGCCGTCTGCTTCTTCACGTACCTGAATGCTAACTTTGCCGTGCTTCTCTCGGCCGAGGCGTACAACTACCTCTACCCGTTCAGCACGGCAAAGTGGATCCTTGGTTTCACTCCCTCGTATCTGTACGGCACCCTCACTCTGGCCTACATTAGTCTGATGTTGGGAATCGGATGCGCCGGCCTTTTCTACTTCCATTTCCAGCGAGCACTGCATTGCCAGACGTCCCATGAGTATGGCAATAGAATCACAACCTTCAATCGAGGATCGCAGAGGAACATGCAAGAGGTGTTTGGCAGCTATTGGTGGCTAGCTTTCCTGCTGCCCATTCCACAGAAGCAAACAAGTGATGGCATTGTGTGGAACAGGCCAAAAGAAATCAAGGGGATTTAATATTAACCACCCTGTTCATAAACAAATCCAACAAGTTCTACAAGATTTGTAGACAAGCCGTATATTTGTAGCTTGTGATATGGAATTGGGTGGTTAAGCTTAATGGATTTTGGAGCTGTTAGGCCGCCCTCAGGTCGACCTTGCGACGACACAGAACAGTTGTCGACTGACTTTTCAGGATCAAGCTGCGCCTGAGCTACAAACGATGGAAACATTTTAGTTGCCGATTTTTGTGTGACCCGAGTGTAAGGCCAAAAAAAAAATTAGTCGGTCTCTGGTCAGCGCGCGCGTCAATTTTAATCATGCGCGTCAATTTTTTTTTTCTCCAAAATGTTCCGCGGTAGCTCCAACAGCCCTCTATTTCCGCACCTCCTCAATTTTTTTACCAAAGAGCACCAAGGAATGGGAAATTGCACCAAGGCAAATGATCGAAAGCACCAAGGCAAATTATGGAGGACACCAATGTACATGAGGACACAAAAAAAGCAAAATAGTGGCCGCGTCAATTCCGGTACTTTGGTCTGACCAGAGACCGAATATTATTTTTTGGGGGGCCTAACTGAGATGATATTAAGATGATCGGCATCAGTTGGCACTAAAAATCATCAAGTCACAAGAGTAAAAAATTTCAATTTCTGCGTCGTAATGGAACATGTTACTGACAGGCGGGAATCAATTGTAATCGACCCGTGTGAAGTTACGACATCGTCGCGCATCTGGATCTTATTTCATTGTGCAGCCAATCACCATGCTGCAAAAATGACTGAATGACTAGACGTGGCCGTGGAAGATCGTTTGATTGTTATCAACAATCGCACCGACATTTTGAAGATGTTACGTGATCATGTTTATGCCGAAGAATGGTCGCGGGTGACATGAGCTTGGTTGCGATTATTTCGTGTCGAGATACTGTTTGTTCCACGAAAATCACACAGTGTCTCAGTTTTGTGACCTAAGCATTACTTTTCTGCTTGATGCTGTTGCAGCGTAAGCAAATCGCAGGTCCACCTGAGGCAGCCCTTATAGTCACAGCTTTGTGGTAAAATTTTGTCCTTTCTAGAGAATCCCTAGAGATGGGATTATAAAGTAAGTGTTAGTGCCCCCGGTCGATTTCACGAAATGCTAAGATGCCTCTTAGGAAGGATAACTCGTCTTAACTCGCGACTCGTCCTGGGATCAATTTCACTGAATTTAAGACACGTTCAACACATCCTAACTTCCTTAGCAACATGGCTGAACTCGTCTTAACTTGAGATCGGTCCAAGCATTGCTGTACGGTCTGAGGGTCGTCTTATCTCATAAATGCATGCGTTAATTTGTATATTTGTGTAAGACAAGTTTTGTGAAATCGGCCCAAGGCTGAATGTACAAATTGAGAATTCACCCCAGGATGAAAAAAAAAAAGATGCAACAATAGAAGTGAGCAGTGCCAAAGGGAAGTTTCCCTCACTTTTCAAATTGTCCAAAGTTCTAATTTTTTAATGAAGTAAACTCCTGGTGAGACATCTTAGGATGCTATTCAGGCCCAGTCAAGATGTACTAAATATGAGCATTGAATCCTGATCAAAATCAAGACTTGTCTTGAATGTTTGTTCTCTTACCATAATACCATGTCAATTTGTTAGCTGAGACAACTGGAGTAAAATGCCTCCTGCTAGGATTGGAATGGGCATTATTAAAGAAATCCCTTCGTGAATTCTAGGCATGCAAACATGGCCGTCACAAAGAATGAGGAAATTCCAGCTTTACAAGACTCGCAGTGGTGTTTTAAAATGTTACTATAGATTACAAGAGAACTTTAAAAAGTAAATCAGAAAATCAGCTGATCGAAGGCAAATTTGTCTTCTTGCAATTTTAATGTAAATGTGCTCATTCTGCATTTGATGTACAATGTATTCATGTTATACATTTGATTATATTACCCAGTTGAGCGTTAAATAGTTCCAAGCTGTCATGACACTTGATTAATTAATATTTCCTTTTTAGAGTGTTCATGTATGTTGCACTACCTTTCAAATATTACACGTAATATTCATGAAAGGTTCTTTGTACAGTACTAAATTACATGGCTGAAACAATTTGATCTGCAGTTTAATGATTGTGTCAAATATAAGCAGTTAATTATTCATCGTGGTTTGGCTACGTTTAAAGTACCGTACAGTACAAAATATATTTTGAGACTTGGTAATGTGATTGCTGTGTAATTTTAATAGTTATACTTTCTCCAAATTGCAGTAAAGGTTCGATCCTGCTTTTCTGAGCAATATAAATCATCGCCCTCTAACTCGGCCTTAATGCACAAGGCCTATTACAGGATAAGTCCAAGTCCAAGAAAAGGTCCACTTTTTTTGTCCCGTACGTAACACCATGTTTTCTTTAATTACGTAATCATCGCAAAGATAGTAATATACAAATTCTTGTGGATATTCTCCTTCAAAGAGGAAGGTAAATCTGCATGATTAACTGAAGTCAACAGAGAAACATTCACAAGCAGTTTACATGTACATGAAAAAGCAGCACCTGAAAAGATGAAACCCTTATTTCACGTTGGGTCCCCCCCCCCAATTCTACGGAAAACAATTCAATCAATCCGAAACAGGTTATTAAACAAAAATTAACTTCAAAACTTCAAAGTCAAAACAGGTTTGTTTCCAACTTTATTAATATTGAAATGTATATTAATGTCAAACATGATCACATGTAAAAAGTTAATTTATTTCTCCGCAATGGCAATGAATCAAAACTTCATTATTGAAATTAAGAGATTTTCAGCATTGTTTAAACTATTTTACTAGTTGTATGTTCTACTGTTAACTTGAAAAGATTTCCCTCCAGATGATAGTTTTGCTAAACTGTTTAAAAGTATCTGTATTTGACAATCTTTTTTGTACTCTGATATATATATTTTGTACTTTAAACTTATACCTTGTGTTAATGCTTGAAATATTTAGTTGAAAGTAGCCAAGTCGTGATTTGTTGTGCAATTATGAAATAAATGGAGCATGGAACATGTTTGATGTCATCACTACTTGTACTTTGTGTGGCATCTGTTGGATAAAAAAGACAACTTCAGTTACAGATGTCATTCAATTAGAGATGTCATATAAACAAATTACAAGTATTTCAACAGATTTAGGTCAGAGATTCCACATGATATTTTGAGTTCAGAAGGGATTCATATTTGGAGGAACTAGGAAAATAAAATTCAAAATTTGAACATTGCGTACTTACAAGATGAATATATCACTGTAATACTGTGTTTTGGTTTTGAGACGTCTTTTATTATCCAAACTACTTGGACATCATTTCATATGAAATGTCAGAGATGATAGGGTTCGGTTACTATTGAAATTTTTGCTCAATATTTCCTGATTTCTTTTAAATTTTGTCAATATGCCATTATGTTGGAATTGGTGGTGGGAGAAATCGGAGATTTCAAAATTTGGTTATAATCCTTCTTTTTTTTCAAACTGAGTTTCTGATTTCACTGGAACTTTCCATTCAGCTCACATTCATGCCAAAAAAAAGTGGAGAGTGAGTTGCCACATGGTATGCGCTCAGAGCTGTAATGGTGGAAAAAAATGGGCGAGAACTCTCCTGAACCAAGAAGACTACTAGCGAGTAAATGTGGTCACAGTCGGAGACCGTGGAGCAAATTGGGAGATGTTCCAGTTGGTGTTTTTTTTAGCTGTGTCACAAAAAAGGGAAAGCTTACTTTTTAATAAGATTAGTTTTGAATATCGGGTTTTCAAAATCCAAACCAAATCCATGTAGTGGAATTCAAACCGAATTGTAAAAGATCTGGATATTATTCCCATCACTGGTCAGAACTAATCAATTAGCATACTTTCTTTGAATTCTCGTCTGCAATGTAATGTAGTTTGTAAACTGAAATAAAAGCTTTCAGTTTCAATTTGATTAAAATTTAATGAATCTTCAGAAGATTCATATAAACAATAAATGCACATGCACATGTATTCTACAATCCTGGCCAAATCTCGCCGGCTCCCACTCAATGTTGTCTCTCATTGCGCAGTGTGTGCTCCATCAGCTGGAGAGAACAACATTGACCGGGGGAGCGGGGGACTGTGGGTGACCGTGGCAGGCTCAGAAAGTGTCCCAACCTTTTTGGCTGTAGTTTGATACTTCAGATTGAACCTTGAATTATTCCCTTGCCCTACAGGCATGACACAGGTCTCATGATTTTAACTTTTCTTTACATTTTTTTTCCTTTCCTTTCAATGCAGAGTCACACAGCAGTCGAATTTAGATATGACCTTGTGACCTGTTGCCATGGGATACCAACAGCGTCAAATTCATTTCCCTGTGTCATATAGAGATGCCTATACTGCATATACATGTACTGTAAAATTCATTTTTCTGTGTCATATTGTGATGCTTATACTATAATATTACGTTACAATCATTGTCTGACTTAGCACAAGTATTTTCCTGCACTGTTTTTCTTCGTAACATGTACATTTACATTGTGTACATGCATTGGTTTCAGTTTCAATGCGTGAGGTGTCATGTGTATAGGCGGGGCTAGTTCTGAGTTGCACTTTCACTGAGTGAATTGTGGTACAATGGCAGTGCAATTGTCCGTGTGTATTCATCCAATATAGGTTAGCCAGGCATTGACTTGATGATTTCAATAGCCATTCATACATACATGTGTATTGATCGTTGCAAGAACTGTTGGCAGGGGCGAGTGCATAATGTACATGTATATATGGCTTGCACATGAGCATATATATGTACATTAGTGAAGCCTGTTTCTTTATGTGTCGCAGAGGAAAATGGGAAGCGCTGATGGACCGAAACAAAGTGACAACTGGATAAGAAGGATTTTGCGCAGGCCATTAACGACCACATTGAATGTGATTGGCGTCAGCTACTACACGAGTGTCACCATACTGGGTGCCATCTTGCAATGGACAGTCGTCTTGCCGGAACTGTCACATGCCCTGGGATTTTCCCTGGCCAGCCACCGAGCGCTTATGCTGTATCTGTTCGCCAACGCCATGGGCAACTATCTGCTTGCCGCCTCCAGCGACGTCCACTTGAAAAAGCGCAAACGGACGTCCTTCCTCACCGCAAACCGATACCCCATGATTCCCTTCCGCGCCCATTACTGTAAAGTGTGCGACCAGTGCATCCGAAAGCATGACCACCACTGCTTCATCCTTGGCAAATGCGTCGGCTACAACAACCAGAAGTACTTCATTTACTGTTCTCTGCACACGGCCCTGGTGTCGGTGTACGCGCTCCTCACCACGGCCATGTACATGCACGTGTCCTTCAAGACCAAGTTTCTCGGGCCGTTCACCTTCTTCACACTCCTTCCGTCGTCAATGGAACGGTGGTTTTTTGGATCTGCAGGGTCTCAGGAGTTGCTCCTTGTTCTGTTCCTGTACGTTTGTCTGACAGGGGCATTTGGAGGGCTTTGCTTCTTCACTTGGCAGATGTTCCTCATGGTGATGGGACTGACTACCCACGAGGCCATCAACGGTGAGAGGGGTACAGACACATCCATCTGGGAGAACTTCACTGACACTCTGGGAAAATACTGGCTCTTGGGTATGCTTGCCCCTCTGCCGCTACCCCAATACGGCACGGGAATGTACGAGGGTGTGACACAACTAGCAAGGAACCACTCAGATTGATTTGTAATTTTTTGATGCAATTCTCACTCACATCCCCCTAACTCTGCTAAATGCAACAGAATGCACCAGTGGTAAAAAGTTCTTGCGAGTTGTTGCATTTAGCAGTCTCCTGATCTGATGCATTCCACCCCTGCATTCCGTTGCACTTGGCAGGGTAGGTACTTGCTATAATGCTGGCATGTATTAGTTCACTGCATTCTGTTGCATTTGGCAGGGTGCCTAGAGAATACCCCTGTGGGCGTTAGTGACATTCAAGCCCAGCAGAGGCCAATATAGAAGAAAGGAGGGCAGTCAGTAAAAACAAAAAGACTGAGAATATTTCTACTCCCCCTGGATGGGGTGTTAGTCCATCGCAGGTTACTCCCCAGCTAATTCTGGTACCCATTTATACTCCTGGGTGGAGAGAGGCAAGTGGGAATGAATTGGCTTGCCCAAGGACACAATGTATGGCCAGCGTGCAGCTGGATTCGAACCCCTGACCCTCTGATCATGAGTCATGAACCCTAACCGCTAGGCCACACTCAGTAAAGGGGGTAATAAATAAAGTAACACACAAACATAAAGCTAAGATATATGAGTTTCTTCAAGACTATAGATCTGTTGTTAGGCCAAAATAAAAAATAAGTCGGTCTCTGGTCAGTGCGCGCGTCGATTTTAATCATGCGCGTCATTCTTTTTTTTTTCCAAAATGTTCCGCGGTAGCTCCAACAGCGCCCTCTATTTCCGCACCTCCTCAATTTGTTTTAACAAAGAGCACCAAGGAATGGGAAATTGCACCAAGGCAAATGATCGAAAGCACCAAGGCAAATTATGGAGGACACCAATGTACATGAGGACACCAAAAAAGCTTAATAGTACCCCACCTTGTCTGTACAATCCAAGCTTGAAGAAAAAAAAAAGCAAAAAAAAAAAAAAAAAAAGCCGCGTCGCCGCATCAATTCCGGAACTTTGGTCTGACCACAGACCGAATATTATTTTTTTTTGGCCTTAGAGATGTATTCCTCGTGCTATTTACAGGTTTCGTCCTGAAAAATAGATTCCGTGGAAAAAATGTTGCAACCTGACTTTTTTTCTTCATATGTCATCTCAATGAAGGTCAGTCATTTCAAAAATGATGGTGAGACACGAATCTTGGACTGAGAAACATTTCCGATTTTGTAAGGAAATACTTGACAGAAAATTGTCTTGACTCTCCACAGACTTTGTAGACAACCACTGAAGTGGCGTCAGGTTGCAACATTTTTTTTCTGATTCCTTTTCTAAATTTTTTTTTTTTTATAGCACTTACAAAGGTTATATTCACTTTTGAATTAGGCCCCCCTCCAAAAAAAAAGGGCTCCGGTTTCTGGTCTGCGCAGATAAAAGTTATTTTTTTCAATGTAAGATGATGTCTCAAAAACTGCCAAACTCACTGGTTTGACTGGAATCCTGCTGCTGCACAATTTTAACGTGTTTTCAGATGGGGCTACTATCGAGTATAAGCTTTGTGTGGCCTCTCTGGGCTCACATATATTTTGCACTAAATTTAGTTAGGCACCATTTGCAGTCATCAGCCGGCATTTGAAGAAGAAAAAAAAGGAAAAAAAAAAATCGCCTCACCACTTTTTGGGCAAGCTCCATACCAGAAACCGAAGACTTTTTTTCGGCCTTAGATATCGACCCAAACAAATCGTTATTGAGTTATTATTTATTACAATTTCGACTTGTTGGCTACCAGCAGTGCCAGACAATAATTCCATTCTCGCAGGGTAGGCTAGTTCCCACAATCAATATTAATAATGTCCAAACTTGGAGGCAGCCTATACAAGCGTATCTGATGTGCCCAAAACAAAACCTTTTTCAGAGGGTTGCAGACGTCCAAAACAGGATGGATTTTCGTTGGGATAAATCATACATGTACAAGTTAAACATGTATTATAGAAAAAAATTGAATTTGTTGAAAAGCACGGGCAAAGCAACTCACTAGGGGGTGTGCAAAATTATATTAAAATTGGAGGATTCAGGACTGTTAAGGCTATCCATTAGCACTTTGACTTCATTGTATACAATTTGTTTTATTCACTAAAAAATTCAATAAAACCATAGAGTGCTTGGGAGGTTTCGGGGGTACAGGGAGTAATAGGCAGGGTGGTTTGGGGCAGTGCAGGGAGTAATAGGCAGGGCAGTTTGGGGCGTTACAGGGAGTAATAGGCAGGGCAGTTTGGGGTGTTACAGGGAGTAATAGGCAGGGTAGTTTGGGGTGTTACAGGGAGTAATAGACAGGGCGGTTTTGGCCGCTACAGGGAGTAATAGGCAGGGCAGTTTAGGGCGCTACAGTGACTAAGGGGTTAAAGGGATATTACATCCTAGAATGTGCGAATTGGGCTACAAAATGCATTTTAAATGAAATGATGTTAATTGGAAAGAGCATTTAAAAGTAGGATGTAAACACACAAAAATTCCGCAGTGTCCGTTGTAAACAATTGGGCTTTTTTTCGTCTTTTGTTTTTTGTTTTTTTGTCTTTCAACTAAACCTTTGAAATAGGATATTAAAGTTTAGGCTGTAATGCCCCTTTAATGTGGTTCTGTCAGATTGGACAGTAATTCAACTTCCTTTATGAAACTGGTTTACTGAGATTATGCAAAACTGTATTTACATTAAAACAGAATCAAGATGGCCACCAAACAATATAATTCATAGTAAATTAATTGAAACAACATTAAGTGTTTCGTTTTTTTTTTTTTCTTTCATTTTCATTACATGCTCAATGCAAGTGTAGTTTTGTTACATTACACATATTGTATTATTTATTGTGTTTAAAATAATTTATTATTAAGTATGGTTGCATAGTAAATGATCTAAAATGGTGAAGTAAACAGTGCTGTTTGTGATTAAAACAATGAAATAAATAGGAAAACTTAAAGCTCAAACGCAAAATCTTTTAACGTGCCAACAAGTTGATCCTTGTTTCATAAAACTTATTTTCTTGGACAATCTAAACACATAATGTTAATGTCTTATTGGAGGCCAAAAGTGTACCTTTTTCAAGTTGGAATAACGCAAAACAATTATAGAAATTCACACTGCATACACACAAGTCTTAATATTTACAGGAATTTTTGGTATCAGTGAAAAAATGGACGGAGTTTCAAGACATCAGCATTTGTAGGAATATATATATATTATATATAATGTTATCATTAAAATGATGCTAATGTACTGTAAGTGAAAAAACCTTTAACAGGAGAGTCTTTTGAAAATGAAAGTTGTTCAAAATAAAGAGAAAGAGTGTGTGACTTGTATCCTGGTTCACAACGGACAATCAACACTATTTTGTACACTACAACATGTACAAACCCGAAGTTCAAAATTAGTTTATACATGTATGAACTGCACTGTGAAAACTGTAACCAGGCATATATTCCTTAAAGGGAATATACATCATTTGCTTTTGCTGTAATTTTCAGAAATGGATGGAATTGGGAGGTTGGAAATATATAGCAAATATAGTTACACTGACTTTTTTGAGGTTTTGGGTTCGAAAATGCTATAAAAACCAAGAAAAACAATCACTTTCCAGTAGTCTGGTTCCCTGACTCCATATAAGAAGAAACAGAGCAGTTTACATACATTGGGGAATTGTAAGGTCAGGGAACCCAGTCTAGCTGGCTCGTACCCGTTTATAGGTGTGTAATTGATTGCAAACAAGTGCGATGGTCAATTGGGGCCAGTAGGCCTATTTGAAAAAAAGCCAGTTGTTTCCAACGCTGATCGGCCGATCAGCGTTGGAAATTGATACAAAAATACCACTTTTCTTGAAAATGACAGTATACCAGGTGCCATGATTTTACAGGATGCTTTACACTGTCATTCACGAACAGTCCAGCAAGGTATTTCAAAATGATTTGGTAGTTTTATTTTTTGATGTTTGCAAATGTTGTGTTTTCCCTTTAATAATGATACGGTTATAAATATAATTGCACAAAAACTCTCTCATGGTCGGGGAGCTGTGGTTTGTGGAGTAAATCTTGGTATTCTGTTTTTAGTTTCACTTTTCATGTGATGGCCACTTAATATTTTTTCTTCTTCAATTTTCCCGTTTATAACCAACTCACCCCCCAAAAGCCCCAATTTTATATCTTAAGAATGGTCCAGACAGAGGATGGACAGAGAATAGAGTCTAAATCGTCACGTAATCAGTCTACCGACCGTTTCTTATAGAACCAGCACTTTTCTTAACAGAAGAGCTCTGCTATTTCTTTTGTGCCATCAGCAAAGCTCATTCTTGTGTTCATTCACCTATGCAACTCATACTTACAAGAGAGGAAAGCTTCAAACACCCCCCCCCCCACCCCAGCCCGATTTCAAGTGTTTTGAGTTTCTCGTAGTCTTGAATCTATCATAATACTGCAAATACTGGTGGGGGTGTCAGGATTAATAACTATTATATCTTGTGCTTGGATACTCATTGGTCCAGAAGGGCCAGGTGTCCAGTCTACAAAAGTAACTGTTACATTGTTTATATTGTGTTGAATATAAATTACTTCATATACAATGCGATGCTATCAATTACTTCATATACACTGGGTTGCACACACCATGCCTCGCGAATGAAAACTGCAAGCTAGAGCTCAGTCTCATGTCTGGCAGGAAAGCTTGCAGTTACCAAAAGGTTTCACTTCTACGATTTGTTTTATTTCTTGCATTGTAAATTCAAAATCTTAATCTTTTGTACTCGTTGACACGATGTAATACAACAATTGTTGACTGCTGTGATGTGGAATATGGCCATTTTAACCACCTCTGGATGCACAGCACCCTCAGCTTCGCCTTGTGCGTGTTATTATGTGCCCCTCTGGTGTTAAAAATGCCATATCCAACATCACAGCAGTCAACAATAACTGTCAGACAGTATGAGTGCAGATTTATTTAAGTCCTGCTGTTTATGGCACAGACTACAAAACCTTTTTTAAACAGTGGAAGATACATGGTCTTGGTCATCTAAACATGTAATATGACACATAAAATAAATGTGTTTCCTTAAAAGATGACCACTCAAATGTCCATAGGATTGGGTCTGTTCAGCTCTCTTCAATACTCCACTTTATACAGTGTTTGTCATCAGCCTATCTGCAATTAAACTGATTTTTTCAAAGTATTCTGCTGTCATTTTGCGGGAAGGGTATTTTTATCTCAAAAGCCAGCTTAAGGTTTTAGCCAGAAGGGTGTCTGGACATCTTGTGGCCACCTGTATGCTGTTATGGACACCCCATGCGATGCATATAAAAGCATAAAACTGCAACAAAAAGGATGCCCTTTTTCAATTGAAGGCAAATTTGGACCCTGATTTTTAAATGCTGATTACAGCCTTATGTTACCACCAATTCCACGAAAGTGAGAATTATATTTTACATAAAAATGGTGCCATATATAGATAAAAACTTGGATGCAATACCTGCAGCAGCTGAGCTCAGCCGTTCATTAGTAGTGCTTAGAGCTTGTCCAGAAGTTCTTTAACAACCTGATGAAACACAAGGGTTATAAACTGGTTATTTTCTTTAATAATAATCTAATGATTCTATGAAATGTCATTTGAGTGTATAAACATTTGAGTGTATAATTCATAGCAGTATTACTTGTTGAACCATGTGCCAACAAGTTTCAACAAAATGGAAAGTTACGGTAGTGTGAATCGTTTTTCTTCGTTCTTTTGCTGGTCCCAGAGGGCCAGCCTGACTGACTGACTGACTATGACTGACTAACTGTATGTCATTTGTGACTTAGACTGGTTGTAGAACTTTGGAGAGAACTGGGCAGTGCTCTTGTACCCGTAATGCCAGTGAAACGCTCAATCCAGCAAGTAACCAATCTGGCAAGTAACTAGATACCCACCCACACAAGTGTGTATTTGCCTGCAATCGGGGACCCCCTATTGTCCCTCTTTTGTTTGTATTCCAACTTTTTAGTAAGACCTCCCATATGTTTTGTACACGATCGTAAATTGGGGACCTTTAGGAATTTGGGACCCTATTGTCCTCTATTGTTCAACGTCCCCTATTGAATGCATACACAAACTCAGGTACCCAGCTGTGATGATTTTGGGGTATCCAGTTTTCAAACTATCTGTAAAGTCACAGCCCCTAGATGGGTCATTCTATATATTGAGGATCAAATTTGTGACATCTTTTCTGTCCCTATCGCCTCTGAAATTTGTCATTTGTCATTCTAGTATCATTAAAATGACTTCAAACTAAATTTTATTTGCTGGATAGCTACATGTAGTTTGCTTTCATTACTATCGAAGAAAAAAAAGCATGAAGGAGTGCATCCAGAATGACAAACTCATAGATGTCAGATGTAACAGGGACAGGACAAAATGTGAGCCAGATACATTATCCCATTCAGAAAAATGTTGAGGACAAGCATTGTTTTGGCTTAGGCCAAAACTTAAAGTCTCCGGTTTCTGGTATGCGCGCGCGTCGCCGTAGCCATGAAAACGTGTTTTTTTTCAATGAAAGATGATGTCTCCAAACCGCCAAACTCACTGGTTTGACTGGAATCCTGCTGCTGCACAATTTTAACGTGTTTTTAGATGGGGTTATGATCGAGAATAAGCTCTATGTGGCCTCTCTGGTCTCCCATAATATTTGCTCTAAGTTTAGTCGGGCACCATTTGCAGTCATCAGCAGACATTTGAAGCAAAAAAAAAACAGGTAAAAAAAAAAAAAAAAGCCGCGTCGCCGCACCACTTTTTGGGCAAGCTCCATACCAGAAACCGGAGACTTTTTTTTTTGGCCTTAGCAAGCATGTACTTTATTTTTCATACTTTAAGATGAAAACCTTGATTAACTTCACAATATGTACCTTAGCTTTCTTGCCAACACTTCCCTGCCTTTCCGCTAGCAAGCTCACAGTGTCTGACATGGCAACCATGCCACTGTAGATTCCAGAGACACTTCTGTAAACAAAAAAATCAAATAAATAATAAAATCATTTAAAAAAACCCAAAATCATTGTGAGCGACTGAGCGATCATTTTCCAAAAGAGTTCATCGGTTGAAAGAACACACAAATACATGCCAATAATAACAGGAAACAAACATGTACCCTTGATATTTTACATCTCTATGTAGTTAAGTTTAAATCCATCGATGCCCATTGTGAAAACTGCAAAGCTTGTTGCCTGCAAGTACATTTTTATAACAATGTGAAAAGCAAAGGTTTCAACATACAGGGTGAGTAAAAAAACACGAAACCCAAATGTCGGGACTATTGTTTTATTGAAGTTCTGCATGTAGCACTTTCAAAATCTAGGATATGAAAGCCCAATTCATAAGCTTTCTTTTAGTACAAGAATCATTCAAATCACTTACGTACTTTTCAAGTTACGGAATTCTAAACACAACCACCGTTTTAAAGCTCTGTCCACGGATCACACAAAAGGTGTGCGTTCTTTCAGCAAATCGTAAACAATTCACAGACATCCCTATGTGATTTGTTTTCATTTTGCTGATAGAACACTTACATTTTTGTGATCCGTGGACAGAACTTTAAAACAGTGGTTGTGTTTAAAAGTCCGTAACTTGAAAAGTACATGAGCGATTTGAATGATTCTTGTACTAAAAGAAAGCTCATCAATTGAGCTTTCATATCCTAGATTTTGAAAGTGCTACAAACAGAACTTCATTAAAACAATGGTCCCGACATTTTGGTTTCGTTTTTTTTTTTTTTTCACTCACCCTGTATTTTAAGAGACTACAAATCACACAGAGGTACATGTACAATATACAAAAGTACAAAATGAAAGCCTGTTCCATGCCTTTTTCATCTTCAATGTTGTTTTGTGACACTTTCTTACAAAGAAAGTTCCATGTATTTGTGACTTACTGGCTTTGTAGGAGGTGTGCGGCGTTTTGTGGACACTTCTGCTTTTCTAGCTCTTTATTCCAGTGCCTGAGTAGAGTCCGTATCAGGTCAAGACTCACTTTAATGTAGCTGCAATAAAATTCAATCAGAAAGTACTGACGTGAGTGACAGTAATAAGATTAGAAGTGAGCATGCAATGTACTGGACTCTGGACTGTGCAGTAAACACAGTTTTTTTCACTTAAATATTGAAAGATGTTTATAAACTACACCGTGAACCGAGAGCTATCTCACATGAGGCAATCCACAGGCAGCTTGCTCCAGGAAATCTCCAAAAAGAAAGCACCGGGCAATTTTAATTCCACTTCATGTACGTTGTAATGGGTTACATTTCCACTGACTGAAAAATGTCCTTGGTTCATTTCCAGCGTTCCTTTGGCTTACAAGTTGCCTATGGATCAAAATTGCTTGTTCTGACGACTTGCCCCACATATACACAACTTAAAGCTGTAAGGCTGCAAACTTCCGCCATGAATTTCAAGTTTCTCAAAGCTAGGGGTGAGACTGGGGGAAATGAAAAATCCATGAAATAATTAGCAGAGGCTTGAGGGGGGTATCAAAGAACCCCAGATTAACATAGGGTCAATGGTGTATGTTTGTATTTGCCTTCAGTGAAGGCACCCCTTACATAGTATAAGTTTATAATGTTCCATTATAAACTTTTAAAGGTAAAAATACCTTTACAGCACATACTCATGAATTCCAGATTTCAAAAATGATATTAAAAAATAATTCTGAAAGCAGGAAAAATCCTGAAATCAAGAAAAAATCCTGACAAATCTCACCCCTGCAAAGTTTTTGATTTCATGTTACTACATATTATTTGCAACAGTAGATTTTCACCAGAATTTTCAATAGTGCATCAGCCAACATAAATGAACAGATTCAAATTTTTCAACATCTTCAATACATTATTTTTTGTAAGTATTCGCTGAGAAAATAAAATGACATGAAATGGAACTATCACTGCTATCATGCCCATCTTTACGTAAACGTAAAGCAACTCAGTGATCCTGCTGTGTTATGATTCTGCATTACAGTGTTTATTGTCTCATGTCTTGCTCCTAGTACTTACTCTGCAAACTTGCTGCGCAGAAGCCTGTGAAGGGTTGGTAGAAATTCTAGCCAGGCACCCATCGATATCAGTTTAGCCTTAGGCGACTGCCGCACTAAACTGAAATGAAGCAAGAGTAATATATTAAAACGGTAATTTATGAGTACTAGCAATGGCTTACTCAATATTCAATTATTTTCTGAAAAAAAAATATCCTTTGATCAAGCCTCTGTTTTCATTTGACTTTACATGACTTCGACCTTCCAGTTCTTCGAAAAGTAAAGGTCACGCGACTTGATCTCAAAATAAAAACGTTTCTGTAAGGCCCACAAAAAAAGTCTTTGGTTTCTGGTATGGAGCTTGCCCCGAAAGTGGTGCGGCGACGCGTTTTTTTTGTTGTTTTTTCCTTTTTTCTTGTTCAAATGTCGGCTGACGACTGCAAATGGTGCCCGATTAAATTTAGTGTAAAATATATGGGAGTCCAGAGAGGCCACATAAAGCTTATCCTGGATCGTAACCCCATCTAAAAGCAACGGCGACGGGAGCAGACCAGAAATCAGAGACTTTGTTGGGTTTTTTTTGGCCTACTGTCTACTGGAATGTCTACTGGATTAGAATACTTGAACTTTTGAGTTCACCGCTAGGGCACACAGCTGCCATCACATTTTGTGTCAATGCAAAATAGAAAAGAAATTTATTCAGTAATTTTTGAAGCACCATAGACATAGTGCCACGTACAACAGCAGAAAGATGGCAAGTTTCGAGTCTTAGGCAAATTTTCACTGTAAAATGCATTAGTGTGAAGCTTGTTGACAAAAGTAAAAAATATGTTTGTCTTAACTTCTAATCTTGTCTTCTGAAGTAAATTTTCCGTGCATAAGAGATGTGCATAAATTTAAATTGTGTTTGTTATCAAGTTTCATCTTAATCAAGTCCAAATCGACAGTACATTCCATGCACATATTATCAGGCAGAAAGACACAAGGTCTCAGTCAAACAGCCAAAAAAAAAAAAAACAACAACAAATGTTACCTCAATGTCAAAACTGGGAGCACATCCACGGTAACCGAATCATCAGCTGTGCGATTGAGGTAGGTGATGAGGGCACCGGGGTTCTTCCTCCAGAAAGTCAGGGCTGCGTTGAGGTGGATCAGACGATTGGATATAATGGACAGAAAGGTGCTGTGGCCACCAAGGAGCTGTCAAGACAGAACAGGTTGGTCAAGTTTAAGTTGGGTCTTGCCCTTCACCCACGTAATTTCAAAAGCGCTAACTGTCTTAGAGTTTACTTAAAGGGTCATGAAATGGATTTTAAAGTGAAGCATATTTGTAGCAAATATCCAATCCTCTGAAAATGTATAAAAACTACGAGACATCCCTTTTTGGTTAGAAGTTTTGCAAAGTGCAACTTGATTAACCATTAAAAATGTTTCATGCCTTTCCTGACAACTGAGGGCGCTGTTGCTGTGATGTCACTTTAAATAGGAACACTCTTCAGCTAAGGATTTTTCTCTTCAAACTGTAAACCCAAAATTCTGCTTATTGAAAACATTCAGTGCATAAAGTTTTCTCATTGTCACACTGTCGTATACTGAGACAACAATGCACCACTGAAATCAGAAGAATAACCAAAGTTAACCCCTAAAATTCTGGTGATCGTTTTATGCTGAAGCAGATGTGAAACTGACGTTTCTGCTTTGAATGACAACACAGTAAGCATAAGTTTTTTTTTAAAGCATCAAAATGCCTTTAAATAGGCAATCGGCCGTTCAACCACTGGATCACCAAGCTTGACGGGGTCAGCTGGTTGGTTGGAATATATTCTAATGGCAGGCATGCAACTGGGAAGTCACAAAAAAAGAGGCAATTCAAATCTTTCCAAGACTTTGTACGGTGTTTTTCTATTTTCAATGGCACTCATTGGAAGTGAAAAAAGAGGAAATCAGCTGCTCCGAGGAAAAGTTGCATGCCTGTAATGGGGAAGTATGAGCAGGTACTGCAATAAGTATTTTAGTTGATGAAATTTGCGTCAAGGTGGGGTGAAGATCGGGATTGGTCCTTTACTGATGTAATTTATTGAAAAGTAGGAATTCATTTAAATTTTTTAGATTGTCTGAAACTTGCTGCCAATGAGAAATTTCAGGGGCCAGCCCTATGGGCAACACGGAAAAAGTGATGGTAGCTTTGATTTTTATCCACGTAAGCACCACCACTGGGGGATTTTCCAATCCTCGTGGCTTCAGTCTCCCATTTTATGGGTGGTTGCTGAAATGGAAGAGGGACTCATTACTGGGTCCTTTTTCTGCTACTGAACATCAAATCATGAGCATTAAAGGCTCCTTAATTAATTTGTCTGGAGCCAGAGACAAAGTAGTCTTGGTCAAAGACATGTATGCATTTGGATTTTGTTCTCCCAATTCATCTGGTGCTGACCTTGGCAAGTGCGGTCAAGCTGCCGTGGGGGTATCGAGAACGCTATCAACAAGATCAATCAAATTCAGTCTTGGGAACACTGGCACTGCTATCCAAGAGATTCCGAGCATACCTTAGATGGATTGTATTCAAGGGCATAAGGTATATGCTCAGAATGTCTTGGATAGCACTGCCAATCTTCCATAGACACCTACAGCCGTGACGGCTTACACACTTATTTAGTGTAACAAAATTCAAATGAAGTCTTGGACAAAGACTTAGAGACAAAGCCAACGTCCAAGACAATGCCAAGGTTTGGAAAAAATTCCTGATTATTAAAGGGAATGTACAGCATTGGCTTTTGCTGTAATTTTCAGAAATGAACTTTTTGGGGGGGTAAGTATAATAGATCAAATATTGTTTGAATGACATGTTTGAAGTTTTGTGTTCGAAAATGCTGGAAAAACCAAGAAAGACAAAAATGTTGAAATAGTCAGGTTCCTTGACTCCACTAAAGATAAAATGGATCCAAAATGCCGGAAAATTGTACGGTAAGGGAACCAGTCTAGCTGGCCTGCACCCGTTCATGAACATGTAACCAATAGCAAACCAAATTTGGACTGAAAAAAAAATGGTAAATATGGAGCAGTAGTTAAAAAGTACTACGGTGGTCGGCCGACCACCGTTGGAAATGTATACAAAAGTACCATTTTTCTTGAAAATGATTTCACACCAGGTGCCATAATTTTACAGGATGCTTCAGACTGTCATTTACCAACATCCTAGTAAGGTATTTCGTAACAACTTGGTAGTTATATTTTTCAATGTTTGCAAATGTTGTATTTTCCCTATAAACCCACGTTTCAAATTTCCACAAACCTCAGAAGGTGGTGCGGCATCATTTGTCTCCTCTCCACCGCCTTGCTTGATGGGATGATTCTCTTTGTTGCTAGCCTTTTCCCTCCTCTGGATCAGTTCTTCCCTGCCTGGACGATGGCCCCCGGATGGTTGGACCACTTTTTTGACTGGAGAGGGTGCTTTCTGTCCCTTCCCTGCATTTCCTGTGGGCTGCAGTAAGGAAAACAAAAAAATTGAGAATACAATGAGTTTTTGAGCGGCCATTTCTTGCTGTGCTTCATGGAGAAAAGTCACAGTGTGTTTGCAAATTTACATGTATGTTGTACATGGGTTTTTTTTAACACAAATGATTACATTTTAGAAGTGATATTAGTGAAATAATTCTAAATTTATATCACTGTAATGATGGTTATTTACGACACTTCTAAATGTATTTATGTTTGTGGGGTCCTGAATGCAAAAACGAAGGATGGATAGTTAACAGCAGGACAACATGTGTAAAAAATTGACCATGAAGTTGAAAAGAGGCATCTTCACCAAGAAAAGTACACTGCAGTGTACTGTGTATTGCTCCAATTAGCCAACACTGTTTGTACCTGCGTATGAATCTGTGCTTCAGAAGACTGATGTAATTACATCAAGGTATATGTTGCTCATGAACACAAACCAAACTGCAGGTACGGTATTCCATAGAAACTCACTAGCACAGCTGTGATACACGCATGGTATGGAACAATATAATACACCCCGGCGCAAACTGTCCACCAACCAACCAACATAAGTAGCTCAAGCCCACGGCGTGTTTCACACCGCCATGGGAAAAAACTTTCGGAGGTATAGAATGAAAGTGGGAAAAAATAGAACATGTACCTTCACTTGCTTGTTTGACATCACCAAAGGTTGTCGGTAGGCCTTCTTCACAGGAACTTTAAAGGATGGCTGGTTGTGATTTCGCTGCCGACTACACACAAACACAAACATTACTGCATTTATTAACAAGTGACCAAAAAGACATTTATTTAATGCCCCGCACTCAGATGACTATGCATGCATTATGTTTTAAAGGGAATGTACATCATTGGCTTTTGCTGTAATTTTCAGAAATGAACTATTTGAGGGGTTAGTATAATAGATCAAATATTGTTTAACTGACATGATTGAAGTTTTGTGTTTCGAAAATGCTTGAAAAACCAAGAAAAACAAAAAATGTTTATATAGTCTGGTTCCCTGACTCCACTAAAGATAAAATGGATCAATTTATAGTTGTCGGAAAATTGTAAGGTAAGGGAACCAGTCTAGCTGGCCTGCACCCGTTCATGAACATGTAACCAATAGCAAACAAAATTTGGACTTAAAAAAAAAAATCAAATTTGGTCGGCCGACTACCGTTGGAAATGTATACAAAAATACAATTTTCTTGCAAATGACTTGACACCAGGCATGCCAGGTGCCATAATTTTACAGGATGCTTTAGACTGTCATTTACCAACATCCTAGTAACGTATTTCGTAAAAACTTGGTAGTTGTATTTTTCGATGTTTGCAAATGTTGTATATTGCCTTTAAATTTATGCTTTTCACAAAAATAGAAACTCTGTGAAGCAAAATTGAAAGATGATTCATGAATTACAAAACTACAGAATGCTGATCATACATAAGCAGAATTCTAGCTATGGTTGGCAGAAATCGTGTGTGTAGCACTCACTTTTTGAGGGCTGCGATGTTCTGCTCATAAGGTGATGGTGCTGTAGGTTTCTGGAAGTGGAAAATAAAAGGGTTCAATTATAGACATGTATGTAAGCCATAAGATTCGGTTTGAAAAACCTAAAATAAACCTGAAACTGTTTGGAAATTCAAATGGTGCAATATTTATTGCAGAGTCGCTGTGCCCGGTACGACCAAAATGGTGTGCAGTCTATCACGTATAGTCTAGGTCACCAGTAGGTCACGTTGTGAGTGCCGTACGGTATGATTCAGTTACGGAGAGACAACAATTTTCATGCGACACGGGTAGGCCTACGTTCAGGCAGAAAAGGCGGACACAGTTGCCCGAGCCGGGTCGGTTCGGTTTCAGGTCAGTTTTTTCCTTGAATTTTTGTCGGGTCAGTTTTAGGGATTTCAGATCAGTTTCGGTTCGGGTTTGGTTTACATGGTTATATCTATGTATAATGTTTCGGGTCGGTTTGGCCTGGTCAACCTGCATGACCCAATGCACAGCTCTACTTTGAAGTCAGAAAGAGGCAAGTGCTTTTGGTATTAAGCTTGCCAATTTATGGATACACACCTTGTTAATTGCTTGCTTTTGTAAGTCCTTTTTGCTGACCCAGACGTATTTATTCTTGTTCCAGTCCCATCGGATGAACCCACCTCCAGCGTTCATTGCTGCTTGGTATGCTCTGGCATCACCCATCTTGGGATGTCACCACAAAAAAAAAACACCAAACAAGTGTCAACCATTACACAAACTAAAAAACTTATCAATTTTATAAACAAATTAAACAGCTGTCATCACTCCAAGCTCCTTAATCTCTGACTCTACTTTAATATAAAATGTAGCATTTGATTTAACACAATAATATTCTCAGCAGAAGAGATGAGTAGGCCTAACGTTTACAGCATTGATCAATTTAAAACACTTATCTTCAGTGCTCTCTGTATAAAAAACTTGACTAAACACATACATGATGCAGGACCTATGACATGTAAAACTAAAATCACGTCACGGCAGCCGTAATGATCATTCGTGATGGTCGTGATGATGGATGATAACCACTGCGAGTGTGAAGAATATTGCATCCTGACAAACCTGACAAAGTGACAGTCACTGACAGTCGACACCACTTTTTTCATATTTTATAGGTAGTGGATATTTTGCCAGAGGTAACGCCGGCAAACTAACGTTTACTAAAGGTTTGCCGGCGGCAATCCATATCAACAGAGGGCGCTGTACTCTTTAAGATAGGGTTGAATTATAACATGTATTAAATTCACACTAAAGTTGTGTAGCACTAGACTATCAGTGCCGTGGTTAAGCAATTGCTCTAGAGAGTGGGATGTCCCGAGTTCGAATTCTGATCTCCGCCCCATTTTTAAGGTTTTTTTTCCCATCCCCAAATAAATAAGAATATTCTTCTTTTATTATTTTAATAGGCCTATGTCTCAAACATTTTATTGCAGAGTATGACTTTTTCTTTTTCAGATTTGTGGCTCTGGAGGATTTTTTTTAAAGGGAAATAAAGTCTGAAATTATAAAATGGTCTGATTCCCATCTTCAGATCTTGTAAATACAAAGTTACAACGATAATATTGGCATGGAGCCAGACTAAAATTTGTCACCGGAAAATGTTTTAAGTACAAAAAAACAGTAACTGCGCATGTTCAGTGCATATCCGGCAAACTAACGTTTACTGAAGGTTTGCTGTCTCCGGCAAAATATCCACTGCCTATTTTATATTGTCTCATTGCAAAAATGTTGAATAAGATAGGCCTAGGCCCTAGGTCTCTAGCCTGCCTGCCTCTGGGACTTAGCAACATTTCCAATTTTGTTACTTAAAATGTTAGAAAATACTTTGAAAATGCACTCAAGTACTCATCAAACGTGTCAAATTAAATAATTCATTGAACATGTGATCAACGTGTGGCCTTAGTCTTTACTAGCTGGAGTTACCCAGCTCTGAGTTTTATCATTGGGTTGTCATCTAGATGACAACCCAATGATAAAACTCAGAGCTGGGTAACTCCAGCTAAGTCTTTACCATTTACGGAGGTAGTCCAGTATTGGCCACATTTATGGGGCTAAACAAATACATGCTCTTGCTCTACCAATTCCAAAGACTTACGGTTTGTGTACTTCGTTTCTTGTTAAATTTCGGAGCATACAACTTTCAATAATGACTGCAATAAACGATTTGTTCAAAACAACCGGCTAGCTTGCTGCAATCAGCTGATTGACCAATGGGACGACAGTTTGGACCACCAAATTTGATCTTACTTTCTGAACAGCGCCACCACTCGTCGGAACTACACGTGTATGTACATTCCGTCTTGGGTGCACTATAATTCCCATAGACACTAGTGCTAAATGCCAGTACTTCAACATTCTTTTAAAAATACTCATTACTCTAACCGTGAGGTATTCAAGCTGCACAGGAAAATGATGAGCAACACGTCATCTTTCATTTTCTGTTCATGTTTTGGTGGGTTGACTACTGGCTTTTCGAGGTATTCTCACCCAAAGAAGACACGACCCCTATTTTCCCCAAGGCGGAAAAGTAGCCATCTTAATAGACGATTCCCGCCTCCACAACATGTCAAAATAGCACAAGTTTCGAGCCCAATAGCATCCAAAAATGCTCAGAATCGGAAGCCCCAAGTCCAGGCCAGTGGTTCATTACCATATCTCTTTAATTCCCCAATTTCTCTCAGAACTCTAATATAGAATATTTTGAGGGTATAACTTTTGCAATTTTGCAGGCGTGCATCCTTGGTGGTACTGGCTGTTTTCTTAAACCTCCATGCACGATCCAATGATGTTTTAAAACGTGTGCAGGTAAACTAGGCGATATTTCAAAAATTGTTACTTGAAGAGGTATTTTCGAGGAGAAGTAGCTATTCAGTTGGGGTGCTGAATCTGAAAATGATGGCCAAGCTGGATTTATATAGTGGAAATATGCCTAATTTGCATAAATCGTTGATACCTGTCGTGTAATATATTTTTTTCCCATATTTGGGTAGGCCTATATATTTTTTATTATTTTATTTTTTGAAAAGTTTATTTTGGTGATTCTACTTTCACTTATGGCTTTTAATAGGGTATATCTGTACCAGTAAGCAACATGGTGAATTTGAAGTTCATCGATACTAAGGTTTGGCAAGACTAGGCCTACTTGATGATATCTGGCCGGAGACAAGTGCACGCAACTTCAGGGTGTAATATGCTACTTTAAAAAATTGTTCGCTCAAATTCACAGATTCTTGTGTTCAAATTCGTCCGGCAAAATCGATTTAGTGCACTTCCCATGTTTTATTTCGTCTTTTGTCAAACAATTTCAAATTTAGTCCAAACAAATTCAAACAAGGAGCATACGTTTTCGACCTAGAAGTATTCGATTTCGTCTCGCCTACGCCAAATCTTGTTATTCAGAAATCAAATTCGTCTATTAAAGTGGATTTATTCTCGACCCGGTGACTAAAGCGGATGACCAAACTTTGAAATTGAACAGTTTATGACTAAATTGGTTTTGTTAAAAGCAAGTGATATTTTTCTCTGACGAATTTAAATGTTAGAATTAGTGAACTTGAATGAGAAATGTTTTTTTTTTAAGCCGGAAAAACCTATAGTAGCCATTTTGGATTGTTACTATGTCCTCATAATCATTCAGTCACTATGCTTATAAGAAAATGTTATTGAAGCCAGGAAGTGTCTATAAGTAAAATCACCAAAATAAACTTTTCAAAAAATAAAATAATAAAAAATATACCCAAATATGGGAACAAATATAGGTTTTCTCGGTCAATTTCGGCAAATGAGCAGCCAATTTAACCACTACGCTATTCTATTTCGCGCGAAATCAAATGCTACTGAAATGGGTCTTTCGATTTCGTTTTATGACCAGTCAAATGTACTGTTGCGTCATTCGATTTAACAAAATAATCATGCAATTTAACAATTCAACAAAGCAGCTTTCAAATTCGCAGGAGCTTTTTGAGGCGTGTGTTTAGTCATTCAAATTCATTTTTGGGCAGTCATTTCTGGAATTTGTGCAATCTAAAAAACGCTTTGTTAAATTTTTGTTTCCTTAAGAATGTTGAAGGCATAAATACGGTTCACTTTTTGGCACTTGAGTCACTTTGCCGATGTACTTCGAAGACGAGCTTTCGCTACAGTTTTACACGCATATTTCTAGAAATGGCAGCTCGTGGTCGCTACGCTAGAGTGGCCCATAGATCGAGAAAGGTTGATTGAGGCCTTCGAGGGAAACGAGCAAGACTACCTTCAGCTTGCGGTCAATTTGAACATCAACAAGTCCACAGCCAGATCAATTGTTGCAACATATTTGAGGACTGGAAGGCGAGAGACGCTGGCAAGAGGAGGAGCAACCCACAGCAATATGGATGATGACATGCGAAACCATCTGCAAGGCATCCTTGACGCTAATCCCGTCTTGACACTTCAACAAATGAAGGCTAGTTTGAGTGAGCAATCGCCAGAGAAGCCCCAGGTTTCTACTGCCACCATAGCCAGGGCCTTGGATGTGATGATGATTACACTGAAACTAGTGGAGGACGTCCCTGATGCAAGAAATTCCCCTGAAGTTCTTGATCAACGCGTCCAGTATGGTGAGTGGTTCCTGCAGCATGGTGTTCTGGCGCATCTAGTCTTCATTGACGAGACAAGTTATATAACGTCTGGACTCGACGCTCCCAGGGTAGAGCTCCACGAGGGATCGCTGCAAGACGAGTCGTCGACAGACAACGAGGGAGAAATTGCAATGTCACCTTCGCTGTTTCTAGTGAAGTAGGCTTGGTGCACCACCGAATCGCATTCGAAACTGTGACGCGAGAGAGACTCGAGGAGTTTCTTGCGGACACAATTCAAGAGTGTGATGCAGTTTTCCCAGACGACGAACCCATTTACCTCATATACGACAATGCGAGGCCTCACGTGCGAGCCCAACTCCCTGAAGGTGCCAACCCAATGATCCAGCTGAAGCGCCTCCCTCCCTACTCCCCACTCCTGAACAGCACGGAGATGGCACACTCTGCATTCAAGGCTGCAGTTAAACGCATCCTTGGGTTACCTGAGTGGCAACAACGTGTCGGAGACAGACAGGCTGCCCAGCAAGCAGGAATGAACATGCAGCAGTGGAGGTGCGATCTCCTTCAACAAGCAGCCATCCAGAGCGTTGATGTCATCACCCAAGTGAAGTGCATGCAGTGGTACAACCATACCCAAACATATATGCTAAGATGTCTGGCACGCCAACAGATTGATGGTTGAGGAAGAAACAACATAAACAATAAAAAAAACCAGGAAAAACATAAAGAAACACCCCATTCAAACACAATACAAAATTAGGTCTTGGTCAGTTAACCAATAAAGATCCCCCCCCCCAAAAAAAAAGAATGAAGAAGAAAACAAAGAAGAAGAAAAAAACTCATTGGCCCCATGTAAAGTCTACTGGAAGCATAAATAAAGAAAACAAGGTTTGTCTGAATTAAAGTGAAGATACGAAACAGTTGCCTAGTACAGTTTATCTGTTTATTCGTATTTCTTTAGTCTTACTTATTTGAATTCTCTTTAAGCGAAATTGATTGCCTCTTTACGAAATTGAAAAAAATCAAATCAGTAAAATCTCCAGTCGAATCAGCTTTGCTAAATTGAATGATGATTGTGTGTCACGAAAAAGAATGACGATATGCTAAATTGAACACAGTGCTAAAGGAATTTGAATGACTCAAAACGAAATTGAATGGCCGAATTCTGAATTTGAAACGCAGTAACAACTGGAGAGGCAAAATAGCTTCAATTCGAACGCACGAAAATTAAATTGGCTGCTCATTTGCCGAAATTGACCGAGAAAACCTAATATTTAGTTTTTTTTCGGCCAATTTCCTTAAATGATCATTCACTTCTGAAAATCGGTCATTCATTTTCGTCTGAATTTGAGAATCGCTCAACTGAACTCGCGTTTCATTTTCGCTACCACAACATTCGATTCCATTTGAGTTCAATCAATTAAGTGACTGAGCAGCACCTTTCGTCAATGTCCATTCAGATTCGTTTACAAGACTTCCTTTTTTTTGGCTTTTAGAAGGCGATTTCAAACACTTACCATTCTTTATCTATTTCGCGAAAAAAAATTGCTTGGCCCCCCCTCTAGAAAAACTCCTGGCGACGCCCATGCTTATAACGATAAAACTTTTTCGGGGAGGGAGAGGGGGATTTTGCTTTGTTTTTTACCGTCTCTAAATCCGGGGATGAGTTATGTTCTTGTTATTTACTTTGGTTAATTAAATACGACAGGACTCACCTTATGTTGAGAATATTCAGTTGGAACATTGATAGGAAAACTTGCAACCAACGAACCCCATGCAAAGTTTACTCTTAGATCTGCTCAGTCAGTCTTGAAGTATAGTGAAATGTAAACATGCTGACATAGCCGACCGTAAGCTTGCTTCTCTTGCGTCTTAGCTTTTAGACGTCTCGACTGCGTTCCTCTGTGATACGCATGAGTAGACGCATTGTACTTCCACCGTGACTTTTGATTTAAATGACAAAACCTGTCCTTGCGTGAGGGCGTACTGTGCAAGGCGCTTATTGGCTCGGTAATCACACGTGACTGTGACTTCAGCGCAGTCGAGGTCAGTTTACCAAGGGCATTTAACCGAAAATCAATCCCGTAAACTGGTGAAGATCTTTTCAACACGAGATGTTGTTTCTTTTCAATTTCTTTATAGACGTTCTCACAATAGTGAACTAACTCGCGCTAACCGCATCAATGGCATACGAATTGAAGACCTCAATCTCATGGCGAGATTTACAGTGAAATCTCGACAACTCAAACTCTGATAACAACAGTTAAGTCAAATAAAGAATTCATTGCTTTCAGCAGTAGGCCTATAACAATGATATACAACCCTCCTTAACTCAATTCATCAATTCAAGTTTAAACTCTGTAGATAATTCAGATAATTGTTCTTGTCTTTGTTTTTGTTTGTCCACTCATGTTTGTAAATTGTTTTTGTTTGTCCTGGCATGGCAATATAAACCTGTGGTTTCTGCATTTCCCGCCATATTGCTGTTTTAATTTAATATATGTAACGAGTCGTTAGGAAGGAGGGAGGCAGGGAGGCAGGGAGGCAGGGAGGGAGGAGTCATTTTGAACCTGTTCCCTTGAGGTTTGACTTATCAAGATTTCACTGTAGTTAGACTAAACAAAAATCAGAGGATCAAACAAGGACTATATAGGGAAGGATTGAAATGAAATTCATGTGGACGGGTTGGTCGTATATTGGTCGTATAACACAATTATTGTGCCTCCTGCATAACGACACAAACGTGAGAGCTAAAAGTGGCACGGAGCATATTAGACTCTACTAATTGCCTGCAAACTCAAGCCCTGCAAGTGCATGAACAACCGACACAATCTGTACGGTTATGGTATCCGCCCTATACTGTCCCACCGTTTCGTACATTTCATATTTTGATCATAAAAATGATATCGCATATCTATCAAAGGATATTCAAATTTCAAATTTCCGTAGATACTAGATGACTTGTATGTTTTGAATAATCTGGCTTTTTCTTTTTAATATTTTTTGTTGGTCGTTTCTGTATTAGTTAAGGTTTTTTTTGCTGTGACTTAATTACTTACTTTTGTAAAGCTTTCTTCATGCAACCCTGCAGATCACGCAATAACTTATTCCATCGCAACCTATAGACCATTATCATGTTGCAGCCATTTGATTTTTTTCCCATTCAGATCAATGTAACCGAAGCGAGGCTGGAAGGAAAATAGTCTGGTTCCTTTTTGCACAAAAACATTATCATTAAGTACTGTTATTGGATACAGGGAACATGACTAAAATGTTGGACGCGTGATCTATACGCTAGCCTCACACTTAAGTTCGATGCATGGTCCACGTTTATGGAACTCCTTTCCCGATGACATCAGGGCATTCTTACATTTATAAAGGATTTCTTCTCTCCCAGTATGTAACATAGCCATCCCTTCTTTACCATTTATATGGTTTTTTTTCTTTCAATACATTGTATTCAATATTTAGTTTTCCTTCCGTTTTTATTGTTATCTTTGTGCATTTTTTCCTTTTAATCTTGCATCAGCTTGGTTACTTGCGTTGGTTTTGTTTGTCTTTTGTTTGTGTCTCCGATCGTGTCTGTCTTTTTGTTCTTGTGATTACGTTGTATTGTTTGTCCAGGCTGTTCCACCTATACAAGCCTTGGCTTATGTGAACAGCCTTGTACTCTTCGATGCTACTCTTTTCTACACTTCGCTTGCTGTTAATCTTAATTTAAATACTTAGATTCAAAGCATTACCTTTATGGTAGTATTTACCTTCATATTTGTATTCGTTTATTTAAATACCACTGTATTATACTTTTATTATCCAAATTTGCATTGCTTTATTGGAGATTGCTAAATAGATGTCAACTGATTTTAATTGAATTGAATTGTGTATTAATCTGTCTGTAATTATAATATACGACGATTTTTAATTGTTTGCAAATTTAACTACGATTTGGCCTTTTGGCCATGAAAGTTAAACAAAATTAATCATGAATAATGAATAGTATAATGTATATTGTGCTCTCATCCCATGATGTTTCACTTAGTGTGCCATTATGATGTAAAGTACTGGCAGGAAGCGCATAGCGCACTTTAGTCGTCATTGGTGGCGTAAAGATAAAAATCTCTGTGAAAACGTAGACTTTAAGTGGATCTCCTTGAGCAGTTGACCAAATCCAAATTCAAATTATTATTTTTTTGTTTATCCGCTTTCGAAAAATCGCCTTGCCTACAGAAATATTGAAAACATAAACGCGGGGGAGTTGTTACATACGTCACTCAATAATGCATCGTTTTAAGGTAGTTTCTTTCCATAGGCTACCTTCCAACGAGCCCTTTGGTTTAATAAAAGAGAATCCCCAAATTAAACGAGAGAATTGAAGTTTGATTAGGATTCTACCGATCCTTTACCGTAATGAGGAATCACGTGAGATTGTATTGTTTGGTATTTAAGCTATGCCACTCTTCAAAGAAAAGAATGCTTTCTGCGCGCATATAAGGGGCACCATGCCCATTCAACCGTCAGTGTTCAAAGTACACATTACACTGGTATCAGTGACCAGGGTGGGGGAGCGCCATGTCCCTTAAAATGGAAAAAGTAGGGTGGGTGTCACGTGATTCCTCATTACGGTAAAGGATCGGTAGAATCCTAATCAAACTTCAATTCTCTCGTTTAATTTGGGGATTCTACCTCACCATTACCTCCATTCAGAATCACGTGAGACTTCAAAGCTAAAGGACAGTGTAATGTGTCCAAAACCAACCATAAAACAACCATAAAACACAGCAGTGTGTTCAACATGTGATTTAATTTTATTCACTTGAAATTAACTCATTGTCATTGCTTCCTAAAACTGAATTAGCAAATACTGTCTGTGGGGTTTCTTCCCCAATATTCCTTTTATAGAATTTTGCAAACGTGGCTGCGTTTGTCCATCCTGCTGTTTTTAAAATAACGTCAACAGGTATTCCCCTACTATTGGCTGCTGAGGTTGAAGCTGATCTGAAACTGTGGGCTTTGAAAGCAGATACATCGATGCCACTTTGAACTAAAACCTGCCTCAGCCACCTGCTAAGGGTCGCTGTACTTATCGCATTGTGTGGGGGTGCATAACTCAGAAAAAGCTTAAGATTACCTTTGCGTAAAGATTTTTAGTAATGTACGGACAACACACAAATTTTTATCTGGCCGGTACATTGAAAAAATCACAATTGGTTGTGGCTTGCCCAACTTTGACGTTTTAGTTAAATCTGTAATTGTAAACTTAACGAGTGCGTCTCTAACAGTCATATTGTCTAGTCTGAGCAAAGACAATGTTTGAGCTCGTTGACCTGATGTTAACGCACTGAGCGATACAAGTTTGTGACTTGGTTGTTGTAGACTAATTTCACTCAGGGGCTCTAGAGTACGGATGTACCGGAGCGCTTTGCTAACATCCCATGTGCTAGTGTAGCGAGGAAGCTGTGGTCTCAAGTTATATACTCCACGCATAAACCTTACAGTTAGTGGATGATTCCCAAATGTGGTATCATTGTTCATGCAAATTATTGACGATAAAGCACACCTCGCTGTGTTAATGGTACTGTACTGGGCCCCGTTGTCAACCAGCTGGGTTAAAAACTGTAAAGCTGTGCTGAAAGGGGGATGAATGGGATGGACTTGTTGTTCAGAACTGAAACGTAACCATTTGCGTAATGCTGAACTGTACTGTTTACGTGTCCCGATTCTCCACGATTGTATGATAATGTTGATTGTCTCATCTGAAAGTCCTTTCTCAATGAGGGAGTTCCTGACAAGTGTGCCGCACACAGAGCTAGACTGGTTGCTAGTGGGTGTTGACGCTCTGGGTCGTGAGGTAGACGCAGGAGTGTCTTGGACTTGGGTAGTAGGACTGGCTCTGTTGTCAATAGACGTAGTAGTCTTGGGAACCAAAGCTGTGTTTTCCAGAAGGGGAAGATGAGCACTCCTGTAGCACTGTCCATTTCTATCTTCTGTAAGACTCTGTCGATTAGAGAAAAAGGTGGAAAACAATAAATAAGTTCATTTTCCCATGGCACTGAAAAGGCATCGCAAGTTTTTGCCTGTGGGTCTGGTAGCCAAGATATGAAAGATTTGATTTGGCAGTTTGTTCTGGAAGCAAACAGATCTATAGTCGGTTCAAAACCCCAAAACGACATGACGTGGCAAAACACATTAGGGTCAAGTTGCCACTCAAGATTATCATTAAATGATCGTGATAGGGAATCAGCCATGGTGTTATTGACACCCGGAATGTGACGTGCAATTAACCATATGTCATGTTCTATACACCACAGCCATATTCTCTTGGTTAGCTGATTAAGTTCCAATGAATGGCATCCACCCATATGATTTATATATGATACTCCAGTGGTATTATCCATTGATACGGATATGGTTTTACCTTCGACATGCGATACAAACGAACAAAGGCCATAGAAAACAGCCAACAGCTCAAGGTAATTAATATGAAATTGAGTTTCATTAGCAGTCCATCTTCCATTATAGTACAGGCAATATAAGGTTTGACCTCAAACAAATTGCAACAGATTTTTTTTCACCACAGTGCATTTCTATAAGGTCCCTAAAATGACATACTAAAAGTCTTAAAAAATCGAGGTGGTGGAAATATGCCTAATTTGCATAAATCCAAAATGGCCGCATATGTTAGGACTTTCGCATTGATTTGGTCATATTTCTCATACTTGGTGGATTTTAGAGGTACTTTAAACAACAGTTTTAGTCCTTTTACATTGATTTACTCATTATTCAAGTCCAAGGTAAATTCCAAGATCCCTATGTTTCCGAAATTTTCCAAATGCCGTATAATTTGCATAAATGCCGTATATCAATTTGCCTAATTAAAGTTAAAATAATGGATGCCATGTGTGGACATGTACCAATTGAGTGTTCCCTGATAATCCAAGTCAAATTTCACACCACAGGACATTGCTATAAGGTCCCTAAAAAAGTTGTTAAAAATCCAAGTGGTGGAAATATGCCCAATTTGCATAAATTCAAAAGGCCGCTAATTATATGATTTTCATATGATTTGGCGCGGCCATAATAGTATATAGGCCGTTATGTACTTTTGCTTTTTTTTGTTTAAGAAGTAATTTTTGCCATAATTGGAAAGAGTTTACCTCCCTAAGCCGGAAATGCATTGGAGACATTTTTTTCCAAGCTACCGTATGGCGGCCTTCTTGAATTTCAAAATGGCCGCCATTTTGAGCCTAATTTGTATCATAACTTCGGACTTGATTGTCACATGAAGTTTATTTTGATGGCAAACCCCATGTTTTTGATACCAAGGAACCTGAGTACATTATTGTTTATGGTGTACTCCAAATGGATGGCAGCCATCTTGGATATTTCAAATATATGGCCGCCATTTTCGGCTTATTTGCATAATAAATTTGGACTCGAATGGCGTACGAAGTCAATTTCGGTGGCAAACCCCATACATTTGATACCAAGTAATCTTAATGACCCATTGCTGATGATCTATCCCAGATGGATGGCAGCCATCTTGGATTTTTTTCTTCAAAATAGCCGCCATCTTGGATCTTATTTATAATAACATTGCACCTGAATGTCCTATGAAGTCCATGTATTTGAATGAACTCGAGTAAATCACTGTGGACGGGGTACTTACAGTTGATGGCAGCCATCTGTGATATGTCATAATTGCCGCCATTCTGAACTATTTGCATAATAAATTTGGACTTCAATGTCGTATGAAGTCACTATTGGTGGTGGCAAAGCCCATAAATTTGATACCAAGGAATCCAATTAGCACACTTAGGCATCCCAAATGGATGGCAGCCATATTGGATATTCAAAAATAGCGGCCATCTTTGATTTCATTTAAATAATAAGGTGGCACCTGAATGTCATATGAAGTCCATTTTGGTGGCAAACTGCATATGTTCTTGATACCAAGGAACCCAAGTTAATCATTGTTGATGGGTTACTCCACTGGGAGTATACCCCATCAACAATGATTTTCGTGGGTTCCTTGGTATCAAAAACATGGGGTTTGCCACCAAACTGAACTTCTTATGACAATCAGGTCCGAAGTTAGATACAAATTAGGCCCGAAATGGCGGCCATTTTGAATTCCAAGATGACCGCCACATGGTAGATAGAAAAAAAATGTTACCAATGGATTTCCAGCTTTGGAAGGTAAAGTCTATCCAAATAATTATGAGAAAAATTCCTTTTTTAGCAAAGAAAACTGCAGTGGCCAAAAATATGACATAATATGCTATCTAGTAATAACTCTCGTCCTAAGTTGCTTTTCGGGGTACTTTAAACAACATTTTGTCATTTGACATTGGGGCCATTCAGTGTCAAATCACCCCCCCCCCAAAAAAAAAAACACTTTTAAATTTGAAACCCCAACCTCTTCAAATTGGATCATATTTAGTTTATGGGGTAATTTCGGCTGAAAAGCCGAAATTGTAAGTTTTAGCATCATCGGACAAACAGTTTTTGCGCTACCGCCCAGGCAATTTTGGTCAAAATGGACATTGCTGCCATTTTTAAATGACCATATTTCTATAATCTGTGAGCCAAATGTGTTAATCTTAATTTTTTTGAAAGGTTACATCATGAGAAATCCAAATTTACCATTGTTTTTTTTCATGTCGGGGTTATTTCAAGTATAATGACATTTTGACCTTTAATTTGACCTTGAATTTGACCTAGTGGATCACCCGACATTGAGACAAACCTGGATGAAAATTAAACCCCAAGATGTTCGCTACAAAATATCAAAAAATTGGGAAAGATATTTTTGGTTCGGTTTTTGGCTCATCTCAAAGTTGGCATACGCGGTGCAAAATGTGATATCCCTATGCAGTGTACTAGTGGATTTAAGGTTGGGATTTTTTTGTCCCTGAAATGTGTTTATGTACAGGGTGTCACAAGACTGTTAAAATTATTCCTTTTATTTTCTGAGTTAATTCATCAATCACTAATTCTTTACGGCCGTAAAGTGTTATGTAACTTCGGAGGTGGGTGCTAGGTGAATTATGCAAATCGTAATTCCTTTTTCCTTTGTTGCATACCAATTCCGGGCTTGCACCCATGCGGGAGGGGTATAACGCCCTCGGCCACGTATTTTCGGATTGAGGTTTGCGGTTGTTTGGTTTATTTCTTTCCAGTAATATTGATTTTTGTGATTTGTAACTCCTGTGTTGAATCCACTGTTCTCTTGAGTTATTCCTTGATTTTTGGTCCGAGTAGAGCGGCGCAAGGGTTCGCTCTGCGACACAGGGATATCACATTTTCCAACACTTATACCAACTTTGACAAGAGCTAGAAACCTTAACAAAAATATTATACCCCATAGGAAACATAGGATCTCATAAGGTACCTCGGACTGGAATGATGATGAAATCAATGTCAAAGGACGAATTGTTGTTCAAAGTACTCCAAAAAGCAATGCAGGACAAGAGTTATGGCCAAATCAAAAATCATGTAATTAGTGGCCATTTTGAATTTATGCAAATTAGGCATATTCCACCACTTGGATTTCTTTCCTTTTTTTAAGGAACCTTATAGCAATGCACCATGGTGTGAAATTAATTTATGTACGTGACTGGACTTGGATTATCAGGGAACATTTTATTGTGACATGTCCACACATGATAGCCATAATTTTAACTTTAATCTATGCAAATTAATAAATGGCATTTATGCAAATTATTATCGGCATATCGCAAATTTGGGAAACATAGGGATATTGAAACTTACCAAGGTCTAGAATAATGAGTAAATTCGCCTGATGATCGCCACGCAGTGTGCGTGTGCGTGAAACCAATGGTAGTAGAATAGATTGAACCTATATGTTATATATAGATTCATATATATATCATATTGCAGATAGTATATATATATTACAGCATAATCAATGAATATAAATCATCTACAGATCTTTTCTGAAGTCAATGGGCATCTCAATAATAAATTAAGATCAACTCTCTGTGTTTAGTATTAAATATATTGTTGCAGCATCACTAAATATTCCATTATAAAGTAGCAAAAAAAGTGGTACTGGGTGTGGTTAAGAAACACATTAGAAAACTACTTTCCACCACTCGGATTTCTTAAGACTTTTAATATGTTATAGAGGAGATTTTTCTGAGTAATAACCTTTTTAAATGGTTTCTGTTGCAATTTGTTTGAGGTTACCCCTTAATTTTTCACATAATGCCTGTACTATTAGCTTTAAGATTAACTGTGGAGCAATAGGCCCCCCATCCACTATTGGATGCATCTGTCTCTATTTGCAAGTTGCTCACTTTAGGAAAAATAGAACGTGACGCACTGTGCAAATTGGACATCCACCACTGCAACTCACTTTTTGCTTCTTTTGTCAAAGACATTTTTGCTTGAAAATTTTTTCCGTTTTCCTTAAGTGCTGCATCTTTCCTAATTTCAAGATTCCTGTAAAACAGGGGACCCAATGGTACTCCTGGAAAGCAAGAAACCAGTTTCCCAATTACTTGAGCGACAAACTGTACAGTCGGCCATGTCTGGCTGACTAAGGAACGACATAACTTCACAATTGGTTCAATTTTATCAGCAGGAAGTCGGACTTTCATTTCATTTGAATTTATGACGAACCCTAGAAACTGCAATTCATTTGTAGGGTGTAAGCAGGATTTTTTGTCATTGATGACGAAACCCAAATCATTCATTAGATTACATCGGGCGAGGATGTTCTGTTTGCATTCCTCTTTAGTGTCGCCAATGAGTAGCGAATCATCAATATAGTTGGCAGAGATATGACCCAAATTGCGGAGTGATGCTACTGCTGGTTTCATAACCTTTGTAAAAATGCGTGGGGCACTTGTTAGTCCAAAACATAAGCAGGTAAACTGCCACAGTTTGTTTTGCCATTGGAAACGCAAGTACTTTCGATGTTCGCATGCCATGGGTATTGTAAAGTAGGCGTCCTTGAGATCAATGGATGCCATGTAACAATTGGGACGAATCAGAGTTAATGCATATTCAAAAGTTTCCATTTTGAAGTGATGTTATTCAACAAATTTGTTGAGGCCTTTCAAATTAATGATTGTTCGCATTGATCCATCTTTTTGGGGTCTGAGAAATATGTTCGATATGAACTGTCCTTTGCAAGGATTTACGTGAACAATTGCACCTTTGTCGCACAAAGCTTTGATTTCATCATCTACCATTTGTGACATAGTCTCGGGAAATTCCGCCGGTTTGGGCGGACAAGATTGATAAGGTATTTCCTTAAATTCAATATGGCAATGAGACACCGTGTCAAGAACCCATGCATCGGAAGTAATTGCTTTCCAATTCGACACAAAATGTCGCAGTCTGCCTGCGATTTGATTTTGACAATGTAAAGAGTACTTACTCCCTTTCTCAGTGGAGTTCTGTGTGTCGGGACCTGCCGTTGGCGTAGGTTTGTCATAGCTGTTGTAGGTTCGTCTCTGATAACCATAGCTGGCAGTAGAGTTTCCTCTTCTGTAATAGGGCGTTCTCTGCTGACGACCACGATACATGTATCTGTGGTCGGAAGTTGGCCGGGTGAATCCGCCACGCCCACCTGGTTTGCGACCACCAAGTGCAAAGTCAGAGCCATATACCTTGGAACTGATCTTGTTTGTTTCTTGAATTGCCTTGCATGATTGTACCAGGTCATTTCCAAAGAGCAAGTCAGTAACTGGAACCTGTGAGGAGCATAGTGGTGCATATCGAGCACTCAGATCTGGTCGAATAAAATCGCGTCTACGAATGTTAAGAAGCGAGTTCCCATGACCCATTATTGCTACCGCGTCAATCAGGGTTTTAATAAGCCCCGCGGTATCCAATGTATTGTTTGCTGCGGTCTTTGCATTCCGCATTTGCAACAATTGGTCTACTGCCTTAGTGGTTGCAATTGATGCGCATACAAATGCCTCTTGTATTTTTTTGGAATTTCACATCCCTTGTTCTCGTGCCTGGTTTGAGAAAGGCCCAAATTTCAGGGTTTACCTTTGTCAATGCAAGGTTCCCACAATTTTTAGGGCGGTCATATGTCTTCATTTTTTCGTTCAACTTTTCTTGTTGAATTTTACCATGTGCCAACGAGTTTATAGTTTTTGCCAACTGTTCATTGATAGCAGGGCCTTCTTTTTTTATCGTTTTCAACGAGTGAGGCCATTTTAGAGAGGAGTTCATCGTCCTCTTGGTCAGTACCCGTAGGTTGAACTGAGTCAGTCTGCAACAGGTTAGTTACCTCATCTTCAGAGTAATAATCGCCCCTTTCGGGTACGGCTGTATTAGCACAGGATTGCTCGCCCTCTTCAGGTGCGAACTGAACTGAAGGCGCTGCCATGTTCGCAATTTCGCTGCTGAGCTTATTAGCGCCAGTGCTAGATTTGACAATGCGAGAAGCCGGCGCGTTTTGCTTGGCATAAGCCTCGGTGAGACTTGTGACCGTCTGCTGCAGATTATACACCATATCGCGCAAATCAGGCTCATCATCATCGGCGCTCTTGCGCTTTCGTGTAGGCGCTGATTTAGCTGAGTGCTTGCGTTTTTGCTTTGGCGCCGGTGTGGCAGGCTGCAGTGCTACCTGTGTCAGTTCAGACATCTCTGCATGCAGTTGTGCAGTAACTAATGCTTCGTCCTCGGACGGATTGGCATGAATTTCAATGGAACATAAGTCCGTCATTATAACAGTGGCCACAGCGTGGTCCTATGCGCGCTGAGTGGCGATACTTCGCGTGTAACACCAAAAATACACTGACGGTTGAATGGGCATGGTGCCCCTTATAATGCGCGCAGATAGCATTCTTTTCTTTGAAGAGTGGCATAGCTTAAATATCAAACAATACAATCTCACGTGATTCTGAATGGAGGTAATGGTGAGGTAGAATTAACAAGGAGAATCGTCGCCAATACAGCTCTCCTTCTAAGGCCTTTGAAAGATCATGACGTTCACACCATCAGCTGTGCTCGGCTTTCTCTTCTACTTGCTGTAGCTTGCGTCTCCTCAGGTCAACCGAACAAGCCGTCTTGCGATCGGCAGAACAGTTTTGATCTTTCCAAACTATGGCCGATATTTCGGGAAAGACGAAGTGGCTGAGGATTGCCACGAGCATTGGGGCCCTGTATCTGGACAGCTGCTTGCACGGAGCCGTCGTGCCGATTGTTGCCGAGTGGGATTGGGCAGCTACCGACGTCCCCCTCACCACAAACCGATCACAAACCAATGGAAACGAAGAAACAAGGGCTAGTTTCGCAATTGGTGCCATTTTCCTTTCTACTGGACTTGTGGAGATCGGGTTATCGCCCATTGCTGGTATGACAGCCGACCGGTTTGGGTTTGATGTGGTCATTTTGATTGGGCTTCTGATTGGAATATTGAAGTGTCTTCTGTTTGGACTTTTAGGCACATCGATTGTGATTGTTTCAGCCAATCGTGTTCTTCAAGGCGCACTGAGTGCCTGTACACAGACCATAGCAATGGCTCGCATAAGAGATGTATATGCCAAGGCATCGCCAGAGTGCGCTAACGTGATGGCGATAGCCCTGTGCAAAATGGCATTTAATTTCTTCGCGGGACTTGTTATTGGAGAACTATACGGGTATTTGAAGTACCGAGTGTTCCTCCTGTTTCTACCCATCTCTTTGCTACTCATCATCGGCGTATTGATAACATTCAGAAATGACAATTTCCATTCAAAAGACGAATCGAATGGAAAGGATGAATGTGAGCAAAACTCGTCTGGAGCTGTTCGGTGGAGGGTGATCTGCGACGTCCAGCTCATGATCGTTACAACTTGCTGCATGTTTTCAACTCTTGGCCAGTCTTCCCTGGAACCATCATTTGCCGTTTGGATGAAATCTTCATTCGAGGCAGGTCCAGAATCTACAGGTGTCATTCTTGGGCTCTGCGGAGTGGCATCGATCACATCCAGCCTCGCCAGCGCTCAGATCCTACCCGCTCTCCAGCACCGATCCTGGATCTTCTGTATGGCGTCACTGTGTACGGCAGGAGTACCTTTGCTTCTTGTCAACTTCTCACCGAACATCGTTGTTGTCGGCGTCGCCCTGTGTACTCATTTATTCGGCGCCACTGCTGCGCGTTTCACCCTCCTGATGATGTGTTCAACCATCGCAAACAGCCGCTATCCCCAATCGTACGGTCTAGTCTTTGCCATGCTCAACGTGGGCTGGGCGGCTTCCTTTCTTGTTGGACCCCTCCTTGCCTCCTACCTGTTTGGATCCGTCTGCGTCATCTGCATCATCGGAGCAGCTTGCATTGCCAGCTCCCTACTCACAGTAATCTTACAGACGCTTGACTCAAAGCAAGGACCTAATATCATGGACTGTTTTCCTAATGATTACCCCAAGTATCAGATAGTGACCTCTACCGGAGGCCCTCCATTGTCTTATGAAGAAGAAATTCAGCAGCCGAAAGATTAAACGTTTTAAACAGTTGAAGGGGTATGTTTATGGATATGTCTTATTTGGTTGTATTTATGATTGTGGTATACAGCAAACACTTCTTTAGTTCTGACTTCGACACAATGGAAGATATTATGATATGGTTATGATAAAAATAATGATTATTATCATGACGACAATATTGACATTGCCAATTACATGTATACCGATAATGACAAAAAGTAGAGAGAAATAACGAACAATTGAAACGTGACAGAAAATCTGTTGAATCCCAAATTTATATTTATGCCAAAACCGAAAGTCAAGAGGATGATACACACGTGCGTTAGCTACGGAATGAATAACATTTTCTGTACACTGCAGTGCCCTATTTGTCACCCACTCTTCCCCATATATTTTGATTTAAAAAAAAATAATCGGGATTAGAGCTAAAAGGTGACATCTGGTGATTTAATGACACTTTAAATGTTTAAAACAAAATCACGTTCACATGAATAACCTTTTTGTATTTTGTTTTCCAATGACATTGACACTAACCCGCTTCACTGTAAAGAGGTACAATTTTGCAAGCAACTGAAAATGTAGAAGTAGTCACCTATTTAAACTGATGAACGATCGTTTTTAGAGGATAAAACCGGTAAAACAAGTTTTAAGTTTTCCATTCCATTTCGTCAACAAGAATCTGATAATATAAAAAATTAAGGTGAATAAAATCTAATAATGTATGCATACTGCATCAAAGTGTAATCGGTCAATATCAACCTCGACCCAAGGGTGTCGAGCAGTACGCGCCCATCACTACCTGCTCTCTCACTGGTATTGGATCATTTGCATGTGCAAGATTTTTGAACACGTATGCAAATGAGGAATAGTCTGGTGCCTGCATGTGCGTTACATTAGCGTTCGTTTTTGTATGCGGTGGGTAAAAACAGAGTCAATTCGTCGCAGCGCGAGCACAGCGTGAGTTACGAAAACACGATTTATTTAATTAAACTGTTACGATCTATCGAGACAACATGCAGTATTACATGTCATATTAATATGAACAAATTGGAAAAGAAAGGAATATTTTTTAGAAGGCGTGGACGAATGTTCGTGAAAACACGTACTGCACGTTGTGAATAACAACACCAAGTACACGATAAAAATCCATTACTAGCCAATTGCGGTATCGAATCAGGATACAGAAAGAAAGTTTACTATCCAGGGTTTATTATTGGAAACACGGTTGGAAATAAAGTAAGCACTGGGGACGAGGTTGGGTCAATATGCATTCAAATTCAAGGTCAATAAAATTCTAGTAATGAATGTATAATTTCTACTAACTACTATGCTGCATAAATGGACAATAAACAATAATCACCCTTTTGTATTTTAACAAATACTACAAGGTTGTGTATGTGATGAATTTTGCTTCGTTATTTACTTTCGTTAATTAAATGCGTCAGAGCTCACCTTATTTTGAGAATATTCGGTGGGAATATTGATATAGGAAGAACATGCAACCAACGAACCCCATGTAATAGCTTCCTCTTAGATCTGCCTCAGTCTCGAAAAATAACGGAATGTATAAACATGCAGACGTGGTGATATTTTGCGAACAGATTGAGCAATTTCAGTAATGTTTTCATCGTTTTTTTTTAAATTTCTTAACTTAACTGGGTAGCCCATTTTAGTGGAATTCACTGATCTCCCATGGGTCCCACTATAAAGAGAAGACAATGTAAAGAAATTACAGTTGTAGAAGTGGGAGGAAAAGTCCAGAAGAATATCCTGACGAAAACCCACGGAATCAGGCAGGGAATGAAAACCTAATTCACATGTGGACCACGGCAGGAATCGAACCGGGGTCACGGTGGAAGGCGAGGAAAGTACTGCTACACCAATCCGACTCCCCGTACCTTACGAAATTGGCTTCCAGTCATTATTATTTTTGTTGCTTCATCTTTTTCTTTTTTAAAAAATTACGTGATATTTATTTGAGGGTTTGGGTTCCGTTTTTTTTTACTCGCCCTGTATACAGTCTCTCTTGCTTAAGATATAGACTACGAAACAAAAATCAATCGTCCAACTTAAGAGCCTATCATATTTTAATTTTACCGTTTATTTCAATAAAGGTTTACCAAAGGCGAAATCGAGATTTAATGATAATAATGTGCTAAATATACGAATTAAACAACCTCTACCACTTACATTATACTACTCTGAATATAGCATTCAAGTTTGAAAAAGTAACTCTGAGAAAGTCTGAAAGGGAAGGTTACTGTTTAGCAAATAAACCTCTGTAATAAAAATGGGCGGAGGGGGGGGGGCAAAAGGGGGCTTCCACCTTCCCCTGGAAAATCCCCCCCCCCCAAAAAGGACAAAAAGTAGGGGGTGAGAAAAAAAAAGAGGCGCAAAGCATTATTGCAGTTAATTAAATGGATGGGGGGGGGTGTCCCTGTCCACCCTCGAAAAATGATAAATCGAGAATATGCTGGAGAAAGTATAAGGATTTCTTTCGGGGAAAATGTGCTTTGCCCCCTCTACAAAAAAATCCTGGCGACGCCCAGGTAATAACATGACGCGGCGGCATCATAACATTGTAAAGATTTTTCCACCACAGTTTAATTCAAAGTCGACATATTTCGACGAAACTATCATATCATTTTACTCTAATACAGGCATTCAATTCTTGTGTTCCATTTTTAACGTCTAGTTTTGTGTTCAATTGATCATGGAACGGGCGGTGGATCGAAATCACGTATACTATAGGAACGTATATGGAAATGACATTTTTCTTTGTTCCGACAGATAAGCAAACGGCTACAAAAAGCGCAATAAAATGGTTTGTACGTGTACATGTATATAGTGTGAATTTCTGTGAGTGTTTACATGCAAGCTAGTCGCCCAAATAGTGTCCTGATCATGAAACCTTCCTCTACTCGACGCTTGTGTTCGGGAATTTTCGTCTGGGGCCTACGGGTGAAGTGCTAATCACAATTTCCATGAAGGTTCTACCGAAGTAAAATACTACTCCATGCATATTGCATATATTCGATTTTACATTAATGAAAACAGAGAGTTGTCAAGACTAATTAAATCGTCATGTTTACGCCAAAGAGTTGAATTCATGAGTCGTCTTGCCAAATCTACGCCTCGGGTTGCCTACAAGAATACATTTGCTCGATATCTGCAATGACACTTGGTGTAACCTCTGTAGCTCCACTCTGCATGTTGATGGCTGAAACTGACAAGCCAAACCAAAGGTACTCATCAGCGAAGATGATGTAGTCACGCGCTCCTTCGACTTCACTAGCGGAGCACATGCCGTCTTCAAAGCCAAAGTCGCTCACGTCGACAAACTTGGTGTCGATCCCGCCTTTGTAGTAGCACTCGACCTCAAAGGTAGCATCGTACAAGGGGTTGGATATGGTTATACCGAAGAAGGAGAAGGCAGATTGGCCGATGCTGCTAACCTTACCTCTGAATACCACCGATGCTTGCTGCAGCCTTTCCTGGAAACTCTGCGGTCTCCAATTTTGGGGAAGAGAACAAGCTTTGCCTGGGACTACCGCAATGGACAAACAGATCAACAGAATAACACCAACGCCCTGCATGGCTGATGTCTTGTAAACCTGTAGCATCTGGGGAATAATGAGATAGCTCATTTTGAACTGTAAACCCAAAATATTACATCGAACATGCAATAAAGACATAAGTATATTAGGTGGAGACTTGGTTGCTTGAAAGGTGAGAGGTGAAACTTCTTACATTTCTTAACCCTGCGCAGCGTTTACAAAAGAAAACTTTACGACAACTCGCCAGGTACTTTCCCGCACTACGCAAGACCCTATTCATAGCAATACAACAAAAAGCCACGTGCCAGACAGTGTCCAGACAGTTGCCAGACAGTGCGCTGGAAAGATAATTGACTGGCGGCTGTGGAATGCAGTTATGAAGGGAGATGACTGTGTCAAGTTACAGGTCTTTGTTGATGTTTCAATGAGACTTGGCAGGAGGCCTGGTCGACAGTTTGTTGACACGGCCTGGGTGTAGCCCTGGCTGCAAAGTTAATTGAACCAGCTGATTTGGCAAGGGTTGAATGAGGATTAGATAGGAGGTGAACGTTATTGGCCCTAAAAAAACCCAAATTATTCACAAAATTGGGTTTGTTGATGCCCCAGGGGCATCAGGTCACTCCGCCCGGGGTTAAGTTAACGAATTTGGACTTCGTTGGCTTCTGCATTCCTAAATCCCTCTGTCTGTAGCATTCATAATTATAAATCAAAGTCTTCCCCTCTGACTGGACACGGAGGAGAATACAATAAATGCCTAAGGTTGATCAGATTTCTACTGGAACAAAACGTATTGTGATCTCAGGATTGAACAACTCATTCCAGATATGCAACCGGAACACAGTGGCACAAAAGGCAACACGTTCACACATGCAGCTTCCAAAGAAAAAATACAAACGAATTTGATTTTCCTTCTTAAATATTGTTGCTTGAATATAATGCTACGCTCGTGCACCTTCGTTCGTGCCTTACGGTCACCATTTCGAAACACAGCACTGCATGAATTTTTCGAGGTCCGCCCGGTAGTCCGAAGGTTTATTGATTTGAAGGTACAATAGACCGAACACGCACACGTTTCCCGTACCCAGGTGTTCATTAGTCCGAAAATGAAATACGGTTCGTTAATCCGAGCATTTGATGCGATAGTCCAAAGGTGAGTCCGAAGGTTCGTTAATCCGTCCGAATGGTCATTTGTCCGAAGGTATGATAGTCTGAAATTAGAATAAAGTATGACAATTAATCATTATTAGTCCCAAGGTTTAATAAGTCCGAAATGAAAACAACATTCAGTAGTCTGAAGGTTCATTAATTCGATCGAAAGGTTCAAAAGTCCTTTAATGCTGTCGATTCGGAATGTTGACTTATTGTCGATTAGGACAAAATATAACTTATCGTCTATTCGGAATATCGAATCTGCGGATTATTTAATCTTACTCTATTTTTGGATTAATGAACCTTCGGACTAACGAGCCTTCAGACTAACGACCCTTTGGACTATTATCTAACCTTCGGACTATCGAACCATCGGACTATCGAGCGGTAACCTATGTTTGTCGAGTGAACATACAAGCTTACCGTGTTTTGGTGGGTGCTTTACGCTCGCCACAAAGTCGTCAGGTGGGACCTTTCGCTTGACAAGAAAAAACTTCTGCATCAGCTGACGCCCAAAATGTGACATTATATAGATTTTCCTCCACATGTTGATGACACCTTAAACTGAATGTGATACTTCAAATGACGATCATTGATATGAAATTTAATGATCCTCCTCGAGGCCCTGTCAAATGTTTCCCCATCAATTCAGAATGAAAAGTGAAAGGACGCTGCAAAATAATCCGTTGGCTGCAAGTACCAACAAGCCTCCACTCCGTTCATTGACCTCAATTTAATTATTGCCCTTTTTACGAGATTGAAGTAAAGCAAAATGGCTGTCTTTGTGAAGTTGCATCGATTACATTATGTCACGATACTGAATAGAGTGTACACGGACAACAACAGCTGAATCTTGTTGTCAACAGTGAGCGGGAGTATAGGAGAATTTTTGAGGGAGTACTGGTGAACGGAGCGGATATGTATACACGCCCATTCCTCGCACTATTGATATGGACAGTTTTACGTTGATTTACTTTAGGATGGGTGTTATAGACGTTAAGGTAACCTCAGTTACCGTTTATCGGAGTGAGTTACATTACCATTAGCGTTAGGATGGGTGTTATAGACGTTAAGGTAACCTCAGTTACCGTTTATCGGAGGGAGTTACATTACCATTAGCGTAACCATTAAACTGTAGAGTGAGTAAAAGAAAGCGGAGCCCAAACCCAAAGAAACATATTTTATATTTGAAAAAAGACAACTTCTTATGGGAAAGCACCGAAATAATTATGACTGGTAAGCCAATTTAATAAACTGCTTTTAGATGAAAAAAATACTTTAATTGCTCAATCCGTTCAAATTAGATCACAATTTAAACGAAATGATCTTAAAACCTGTTTCGTCCAAAAAAAACCCAATTTATTGTGTGTTCTAACTTCCGACTGTTTGGAACAACAAAAGAAAATGACACAGAATACTTGTTTCAACAACCGTAGTACGCAATATCTTTATCAACAACCCTGTTTGGGCGTAAATCCCGGGGGTTAGGATTAGGGTTAGGGCCATTGGATCAATGCCCTCCCCATTTTGTGCTGAACCAAAAAACAAATATATAAAAAAAAATTGTGGTGGTTGTGGAAAAACAGCCTGTACAAAAAAAGAACAGGGAACATCTCAGCCACCTTAATACCAAGGTTAATTTTAAACTTACAGCAGTACAAAAGACCGAGCATTTTATCCAACCCGCATGGGCGTCGCGAGGGGGGGGGGAAGGGGGGCGCTCCCCCCCCCCCCCCGAAAAACAAAAAAAAAGGGGGGGAAAAAGGAAAAAAAAAAGAGAAAAAGAGGCGCGAAGTCATATTTGTGTAAATTTAATGGGGGGGGGGGCGAAATGTCCCTGCCCCCCTCTGAAACTGATAAATCGAGAATATGTTGAGAAATACAGGAATTTTTTGGGAAAATCTGTTTTGCCCCCCTCTAGAAAAAAATCCTGGCGACGCCCATGCCAACCCGACCCTATTTTACGTCTGAACCTTTTCGATCGGCTCTTTCTTTTTTTAAAGTACAAACGTATTCAAGTTGTCCATTACCCAACATTAACACCCTTCTTAACGTCATACACGTCAAAAACGTCCGTAACATTCCTGCTGTCCACACTCTTGCATTTGCTTTTTCACAGTCGGTGAATTCTGTTGGAAACCTCCGGGTTCCCCCCCCCCCCCCCATCATTTCAGAAAAAAAGACCTGCCAGCTGATTTGTTCCTCATAATCACAAAATCGGACAGTGAAAAATTATGTTTCAGTCTTGACTTAAATTATTAAAATCCAAGCCATTTATATTTCAATGCCCGTGTGTAATTTCTGGTTCTCACTGAGCTGAATAGCATCGAAATAACATTCCATTGACGGGTGTAAAAATGTTGTTTTTTTTCTATTGTAAAACATGCATAACTTCTGATAGCATAATATATCAATTTTAGTATTTTTTTTTACAAGAGTGGAAGAACATGCTCGGTTAATACGTGCTTCTTTGGTGTGTCAAATTTAATTGCTTGTTAAGGGTGATCATTAATCCGCGTCACTTTCGTTTTGACTCACGCTGTATTGTAGCTTAGTTAAGGCTACTTGACCTAGTTCTTTCAATGTTTTTTTCCCAGCATCTACCCAAGTATTGGTGAATATAATTGAAATCCAATATCGATGGGAAATTCTCACCTGTCGGTACGTACAACACACACAAATATTACAGAAATTTTAATTAAAGCAGGGAGCTCTTTGAATGGATGACAGATGACTCGTAAAATCCAATTTGGGCAATTCTATAACGGACTCTGATCGTGCATGCAAGCCAAGCCTTTCATCAGGTGCCGAAATTAATAATTAATAACACTTTTTTCAACGTAGCGTGCGACCATACATGATCATATCGATTCGGTGTGACTTTAATTGCCACTCTGGCGTCCAGCATAAGTACTCAGAGGCACCATTATGAAAATGAGTGTTTAAGTGTATAGTAAAAAGTTGGATATTTATGTCAAGTCGGGCTTATTGTGAAAAGCATGAAGTGCAACGCGAATGTCATTACTTTTTGCACTGTGGCGGCGATGTTGCTGCTGCACCTCCGGGTGGTACCGGCGTGCATGACCTGCCGTACGCCGTGGATAAGTTTCCAGAGCCACTGCTACCTCTTGGTTACCCAGAACAAGACCTTCGACGAAGCTGAGGCCCACTGCCAGGAATTATCCCGCCATGGTAAACCTTCTCATCTGATGTCCATCAAAAGTCAAGAGGAGCACGATTTCCTCCTCGAGTTGATCACAGCCACCTACGGTCACCGCCAAAATATCTGGTTTGGGTATCGCCTGGATCGCATCAACGGATCCTTTTACTGGTTGGACGGCAGTCCGCTTGGTGATTACACTAACTGGAAGTCGGGTGAGCCCAACGACGTGAACGGCCAAGAAGACTGCTGTCAAATATACGGCGACCAGGACTTGTGGAACGACAATAAGTGCAGCATTACCCTAGGGTTCGCTTGCAAGACCTCCACAAGATTTTCTTAATTTCTGTTAATGATGTCACAAAATAGCCAGTGATCTGCGGAGGGCCGGAGGTGCATCGTGTGTCGTTATATTGGGATATACATATCATTCGATTTATGATTGGCTGTAACATCCACTCGTGCAGCAAATCAGTCAAAGAAATAGCCTACAAAACCCTCATCAGACCGAAGCTTGAGTACTGCGCATCAATATGGGATCCTCATCACAACAACACCAAGGCATCTCTTGAGAAAATCCAACGCCGAGCTGCTCGCTTTGTTCAAAATGACTACAGCAGGAACTCAAGTGTCACAAACATAATGCTGGCAAACCTCCGATGGGAACCTCTCGCAAGTCGTCGCACCAAACTCCGCTTAATTTCCATCTTTAAGGGAGTCCATAATATCACTCCATCAAACGTCAACTTTCGCAAGAACATCATAATATCCATCAGACTGATATGCAAACCGGGCCTTAGAAACCCCACCATTCAACAAAAACTGTTACCAGTACTCATTCTACCCCCGGACAACTCGCGAATGGAACATCCTCCCACCAGACGTTGGAGCTCAACCTGACATCAAATCTTTCAAAGAGAAACTGGATCAAATAAACATGGATGAGCTGGTCAAAACACCACGTTAAAAGGACACGGTTATAAATTTCACATGTATTTCACATGTTTTACATGTATTTCTCGGTGTGTGTTCATTGACAGTGCGATAGTTGGTGACATAACTTGCAAATTCAAGGAACAGAACAGATCATAACATCATATTTAACATTGGTCAGCCGTTGGGAGCGCGGGGGGGGGGGTAGCCACCCCAACCGCCCCCTTCAGCCGCCCCTGTTTTTTGGTTTAATAGTTTTTGCCATCTATACTGGGCTTTTTTGTATTCCTTTTAGTATTGCATTTTTATTACTTTCGTGAAGAGGGAATAAATATTCCGAAAGAAAAGGCCTATAGGCCTACATGTAGGACGGGACGCTGTATTGGTTCGGCAAGCTCAAAATTCAAGCCCCTGTCACGTATCCGTATGGATTGTGCGTGTGACGTCATCACTTTTTTAAATGTAGGTCATTTGTTTTAGAAACGGCTCTTTCTACGTACTTCTGAGAGAAGGGGATCAGTAGAACACAAAATAAATTAGTAAGATATATACGGCAGGGCCTAAATAACAGTGTTGTAGGTCTCGAGACCGGTCTCGGTCTCGAAACCACTTTTTGCTGGTCTCGGTCTCGGGAGCTGTGGTCTCGGTCTTGGTCTCGGTCTCGGTCCCCTTTGGTCTCGATATTTTGGCTGGTCTCGAGTCGAGACCAGCAGCCAAAAAGTGAGGGTGCGGATTGCGCCCCCCCCCCCGGCTCTTTTAGGGTTTAGTAAAGAATCAGTTTAAAGCAAATGTGACTGCAGTGTGATGCTAATAGACATGTCTCTCTTCACTTTCTAGTGAGTGAGGCATAGTCCAATAACCTTTGCTCCTCTTCTTATTTCTCGTTTTTATTGCGGGATGGTCTGTTGAAACAAGCACTTTATAGCCATCCTCATTGATTCCAAATACAAATGAGATTTAAATCTTATGAATCAAGACTGAGACATTATTTTTACCGTTAAATTTTGTGTTTTGAATATGGGGAACAATTCAACTCTTTTTCCCCAGAAATATTGGCGATTTTTTTTTCTATTTTCCTTTTCAATTTTTCCTTTATTCGTGGAGGCGGGAAAGCAGTTTTTTTTAATTATATTTATTAATGGATATTCATCAATTCGTAGAACGGTAAATTTGTTATTAGTGGTGGACAGCTGAATTTTGTGATCTCTTTATTAAAATAGACACGACTTGGGAATAGAGTGTGCAAATTACGTGAAATTTTCACAGTTACTACTCGATAACATGTTCTTTATCCCGCTTATATTTTTTACAAAAAGGAGCGTGCCATTTCTTTTTTTATTTATCATACGGTCACTTTCTTTTTGACTAGCCATGTATTTATCTTTTCATCTGTGATAAACACAAACTGAGCTTCTGCCATAGTCACACAAAAATAGATTCTAATTGTCTGCCTCGTCTCCTTCCTAAATGTCAATTGCGTTTGCACGAGTCGAGAAGGCTTTTGTTCCATTAATCGCTATATACTGTTTACGGCCATCACAATAAACGATTAAAATATTGGCAATACAATACTTGTAAATCACTAAAATATTTAAGTAAATCGCCCTGCAAACTGGTAGCCGATGCGGGCGATACGCTGGCACGATACTAGCCTTTAGTCAAGTCCCACGCGCCTATACCTGGACCATCCGGACACGTAACGCACCCCGGATGCTGGCACGTAAAAAGACTAGCACGAGTGGCGAAGCCGCGAGGGCCTTTACTTTCTCGTGGAACAAATGACTTATTCATTTATTCACGTAATATATAATGATCAAGCAATATAAACCAATCATCTAACGGTGGTTTGCGGTTACCAGCAACAGCACGCGCGCCTTGGCGCGCGTGCTTTAGGGCGCCAGACGACGGCTGATTTACTTAGTATTTCTGCATTTTCATTGGTCAATTCACAACGGGTAATGCATTGTGCATGTCTACTAAATCGGTAGACAAATGTAAAGAAAAACATAAGCGTTCTCCGCGAGATGGTTAAGGCCCTCGCGGCTTTGCCGCTCGTGCTAGTCTTTTTACGTGTCAGCATCCGGGGTGTGTCACGCGTCCGGGTAAGCGCGTGGGACTTGAATAAAGGCTAGCACGGTACAAACACAGAGAGGCGTGGGCACTGAGCCATGAATCCTAAAAGTACATCTCGCCCACCACATTCAGTTTGTGACAGCGCCCTTCTATTGTGTCGGCCATATTCTCAAATAGGCTAATGGCGATTATGACGTCGGGCAGATTAACAGAAGATAGATCAGGCAAATATGGTTCATCGATCTTCTATAGTATATGTAATGGTACTGACATTAAACAAAAATAAAGTGGCATTACATTTCGGCCTTAGCCAGGCCTTCTTCAGTATACAAATATTGTTTGTCATTACTTCACCACGAGATAAAGCATTCAATATTTGTTTTATTAAGTTCACCCACAGATTCTGCTTGGTTTTAAGATTTTAAATTATTTAAATCTGAACACAGTTGAAATAGACTTCAATTTCAATACAAAATTGGTGGAAAATGTATTTCTCTCTTCCAAACTACCCCTTCACGAAATGTTTGAACCCAACTCTGTGGCGCGCTCTCTTTGGAACAAAACGCGCTACGCACAACGCGCAACGCGCACACCAGCATGCATTTGCACACAAATACCTCGCCGTGGAAATAGTACTTTGGTTGCTAATGGTATAGTACTTTGGTTGCTATGGGCATAGTACTTTTGGCCGTGTACAGAAAGATAGCAAAAATAGAAAGTATCGTGAGACTTGCTCTCGGCCAATCAAGACACAGAATCTGTGGGTGAGGTGTTATAAAGGTAAATGCAATGACAGAGGAACAAGAAACAAACATGTAGGGGACACACAAACATGAAGGGTTGGAAGGAGAATCACAAACTTTAGGGATGGGGGGGGGGGGCAGACCGGTTACAGCCCGATTGTCCGAAGGTTCTTTTCCGAAGGGTCATTAGTCCGAAGGTCCAATAGTCCGAAGGTTCGATAGTCCTAAGGTTCGATGGTCCGAAAATAGAATAAGGTTAATTAATCCGAAGGTTCGACAGTCCGAATAGATGATAGGGTTCCGATAGTCCGAATCGACAATAAGGTTCGATAGTCTGAATAGATGATAAGGTTCGATCTAGTCTGAATTGACAATAAGGTTCGACAGTCCGAATTGAGCATAAGGTTCGAAAGTCCGAATGGGCAATACGGTTCGTCAGTCTGACTCTTCGGACTATCGGACCTTACTGTTGATTCAGACTATCGGACCTTATTGTCGATTTGGACTATCGGACCGTATAGTCTTTTCAAACTATCGAACCTTCCTGTCAATTCGGAATTATGAACCTTCGGACTATTGAATCTTATTTTCGTTTCGGACTGTTGAACCTTCGGACTAATTAACCTTATTCTAAATTCGGACAACTGAACCTTCGGACAAATGAACCTTCGGACTATTGCATGAAATGTTCGGATTAACGGACCTTATTTTATTTTCGGACTAACGAACCCCCTCTTATGAAAATTTTGTGCATTCGGACTACCGAACCTTCGGACTAAAGAACCTTCGGACCATCGGACCTTCGGACTATCGGGCGGCCCCCGGCAGACCAGTGTGGATGAAGATAAAAGGGGATATGGGAACAAAGGTATGCTGCGGAAAGAATCGGAGGGAAGGAAGTGACAACGCGGGGGGGGGGGGGACAAAGACTATTAATGAATGTGGCGTTCATGCGAATGAGGAGGGGGGGGGTAATAATGGGAGGGGTGGGTAACACGTAGATGGGGAAAAGGGTAAAGTTGAAAGGGAAGGCAAAAAAGGAGGTGATAAACCCCAAGAGGGTTAGCCAGTGTTACCTGATACAAAACACAATTGAGGAAAAACATTAATCGTTGCCTTGTTGGATGTTGAGACCATGTGGTTCAACAGTCCGAAGACGCTTCATCCACACTTTCTCCCTGCTATAAGGCGAACTGAGTCCTTGCGACGGCCTTGTGTGACTCAATACCAGTGTTGTAGGTCTCGAGACCGGTCTCAGTCTCGGTCTCGAGACCACTTTTTGCTGGTCTCGGTCTCGGTCCCCTTTGGTCTCGATATTTTAACTGGTCTCGAGTCGAGACCAGTCAAAATGTCGAAATTTGAGTCGCGCACATAAAGCAAAGTAAGTACCGATTTATGCAATAAGGGCCAACCATTTTCGGGGATTGTATAGTAATTATATAGCCCACCCCTGTGGGCGTTAACTCAAGTATCTTTTATTTAAAAAATATATGAGGTGCTCCAAATTAGTGACATTTTCGACCCCAATCTTCTCTTTAATTTGGGATAGTATTTTGGAGAAAGAGTACATTTTTCTACCTGATTTTCCAGTAATGAATTCACACACTCTTACCAGATACCACTCACTGTCGTCATGAGAGTGTATGATAACACTCTATTTTCTGGCTGCTCATTTGAAGTACCCCATTATTCCTCAAAAAGCAAAATCCCAGTCAGAAAAAAATAAAAATCCATATCTGGCTACCACCTTTCAACTTTTGGGTCTACATGTACAAGTCTTTATTCCATGACTGAAATTTTAAAAAATAAATCAATATTTTCTTGCTCTAAATTTTTTTTGGATTTATGTTTACAAGGAGGTCCAATGTAAAATTAAAGTTGCATTTAAATCTCCGTTAGTAGTCATTGCTGAAACCAAGGGGTGGCTGTGGAGTTTAGGGTCCGAGTTCCTATAACAGATGAAACATCCACTTTTAACTTTTTACTTTTGTCAAGTTTCAACGTTGCAAAAAACTAGTGAAAATTGTCGTACTCCTAAGTTAGAGTTTTTTTATCAGATTAACACTTTATAGTTAGTTAAACAATAATGTAAAAATGTAAATTTCTATAGCGCCGAATCCATTAAAATATGCTAAAAAACCCCAAAAAAAACAATATTTAAATATTTTTTCTTTCTAAAGTAGCAGCAATATATGGAGTTCATCAAATTAGGTTTTCCCCTTCTTTAAATTAGGTTGTTTCCAATTTTTTTAATTGATTGTGACAATAACAAATTCTGTTACCATGCTGTAATTTATGGTATGAAGCAAACATGAGGAGCACTCGCATGACACAATTAAGCAGGTACAAGTGATTCCTAACTTTCAATCACTTCCTTCACATCCCCATCAACATCATCATCTCAAGGACAGACTGTTCAGCTGTAATTAGTGTCTTGTTTTCATTTAGATTATTGTTATTTATTATCCGCGGTCTAGGTCTCGGTCTCGGTCTCGGACCATTTCGGTCTCGGTCTCGGTCCGCCTGGAAGGGGTTGGTCTCGGTCTCGGTCTCGGTCTCGCAACTTCAGGTCTCGGTCTTGGTCTCGGACTATCTGGTCTCGACTACAATTGCACCTCTGCTAAATAATACGTGTGCGTTGCTGCGCAATGTCGAAACTGAATTTTGCATAAACGTATGCGTATACGTGTGACGTCATACGGATACGCATACAGCATAGAGCTATATCTCTATTGTATACAGATACGTGCAATTTGTCCCGTTGAACCCCTCTTTTATTGCGGTACTTATCACGTTCCTCGATTGGAATAGAGATTGCTCACTAACCTTCCTGAAATGGTACCGTCTTTTGTATTCTTTGTCTTTGGCATAGTTATTTTGGTATGAACGAGGAATATCAAAACCAACCCCAAAAGCCTCAAAATGCGCCCTGAAAATGGGCACATAAGGCCAAAAAGAATTAATCGGTCTCGGGTCAGACCAAAGTTCCGGAATTGATGCGGCGACGCGGGTTTTTTTTTTTTCAAGCTTGGATTGTACAGACAAGGTGGGTATACTACTTTTTGTTTTATTGTGTACTCATATACCTCGGTGTCCTCCATCATTTGCCTTGGTGCCCTCCGTCACTTGCCTTTGTGCAATTTTTCCATTTCTTGCATGGTGCTCCTTGGTACAAACGTTTCAGGTGGTGCGGCAATCGAGATCACTGTTGTAGCTACCGCGGAAAATTTTGGAAGATGGTACCAGCACCCCCCCCCCCCCGACCTTTCAGCACGGATGTGCCCCCCCCAAAAAAAAATACTTAGCAAGTGTCCCTTTTCGGTAATGCCCCCCCCCCCTCCAGTTTGAAAATTGTTTCGCCGCCGCTGCCGAAGGATCGGACAAACAAAATGATCATCGAGACAAGTCTACCGATTGACGATTGGGGGCGCACGCGCGTACTTGTTTTTATACAGAGCGCCGTTTATATCATTTTTTTTTAAAGTATGCTAGTCCTTATTTGCATTCCGTACACATGTAGATATTAACGATTTCGCGGTGGAAATAACGTTCCGCAAATGTCATCAAACTTTTGCAACAGTGAAATGGGAACTAGACAACTGAACCTCCATGGACAGAGCATCATTAGAGACCAATGTTTAAAAGATAGACGGTATCTTTTGGCATGGCAGACATGAAGAGGAGAAATTTACAAAATCAGGAAAAAGTACAATTTTATTGAATATTGTTAAAATTTACGAAAGACGCAACATTTAAAAATCGTCTTTATTATACAACTCGGCAGAAAGTCCTTAGTTACTATAAATTATGAACTTCGCTTCTACCTACTGTCCAAAAGGGCTCTGGGAACTGGGGGGGGGGGCACTGTTCCCCTCCCCCCCCGGCGATTTTTGTTTTGTTTTGTTTTTGTTGAACGATGATTTTTTTTCCTGTATTTTTTCCAAAAATGGTTAGAAAGTTCTGACATGGAAAAAAACAACAAGAAAACCAAGCTCCAAAACCATTACAATGCGCCGTGAAAATCGGCATAAATTTTCAGTAATAATGGTCAGTTTTGAAGAGCGCCCCCATTCGAATGATGGGTACCAAATTCATCCATTGTGACCGTTTTAGCCGATTTTCGGCTAACTTTGACAGATTGTTTTGTTACAAAAAAAACCCGTGTTTGACAGAAAAGTTGACAGAATGGATTTTTTGGGGCAGATTTCCGGCAGAATTCTGCAAAATAGTTATAGTAAATAAAAACTATCAAATTTGAAGGAAAAAATAGTGCATTTGTATGGTGGCCCTGAAGGGACATCACACATCAAGATTTCTGCGCAGAAATCTGCGATGTCGCACATTTTATTGCAGAAATCTGCGCAGATTTCTGCGATGTCGCACATTTTATCGCAGAAATCTGCGCAGATTTCTGCGATGTCGCACATTTTATCGCAGAAATCTGCGCAGATTTCTGCGATGTCGTACATTTTGTTGCACATTTTATCGCAGAAATCTGCGCAGATTTCTGCGATGTCGCACATTTTATCGCACATTTCTGCGCAGATTTCTGCGATGTCGCACATTTTATCGCAGATTTCTGCGCAGATTTCTGCGATGTCGCACATTTTATCGCACATTTCTGCGCAGATTTCTGCGATGTCGCACATTTTATCGCAGATTTCTGCGCAGATTTCTGCGATTCTGCGAAGTTTATCGCAGAAATCTGCGCAGAAATGTGCGACGTCGCACATTTTATCGCACATTTCTGTGCAGATTTCTGCGATGTTACACATTTTATCACACATTTCTGCGCAGATTTCTGCGGATGTCGCACACTTTTATCGTACATTTCTGCATCTTTTGAACACACTGGCGCCTGGCTATTTTTCTGCTGAAGCTAAGGGTCTAAGAATGTCGGGGTTCTGGCCTCCATGATATTAATTGCGCCTCCATGATATTAACCCCGACATTAAGAGTCTCAGGCAAAGCTCAACTGGTGTCTCAACACTCAACACTGCAAATGGTATTGCTACCACACCCACTGACAAAGCTAATGCCTTAAACAGCCATTTTCAGTCTATCTTTACTAAGGAAAACTGTGACAACATCCCAAACCTTGGCAGTCCGAAGTTTCAACAAATGTCTTCTATTATCATCACAACTGCGGGCATTAAAAAGCTGTTGAGAGAGTTAAAACCACAGAAGGCACCAGGCCCTGATGGCATCCTTCCAACGATCCTGAAGGAATGTGCTGACAGTGTTGCTCCACTCCTACAACAAATTTTCCAGAAATCCATTGATACCGGGGAGTTACCAGACGACTGGCTCAGGGCTAACGTCTCACCTATCTTCAAAAAAGGAAATCGTTCAGATCCATCAAATTACAGGCCAATTTCACTGACATCTATCCCTTGCAAGTTGCTCGAACATATCATCCACTCCAACATCATGTGTCACCTTGATCAGTACAACGTTCTCAACAATGAACAGCATGGGTTCCGCAAAGGTCGATCGTGTGAAACACAACTCGCCCTGACCGTAAACGACCTTGCTAAAATCCTAGATAACCAAGGACAAGCCGATGTAATCATCATGGATTTCAGCAAAGCGTTTGACCTAGTTCCACATCAGAGATTATTGTCAAAGCTGGAACATGTTGGGATCTCTGGCTCTCTACTACACTGGATCAACACTTTCCTTACAAAAAGATCTCAACAAGTAGTCTTAGAGGGCAGTTCATCCAGTTCAATAGCTGTGACATCAGGAGTGCCTCAGGGCACTGTTCTTGGACCGCTGCTCTTCATCTTGTATCTTAATGACCTTCCGGAAGGAATCTCATCTCAAGTGAGACTTCTGGCAGATGACTGCATATTATACCGTGAAGTCCAAACTCCAGAAGACAACAAGAAACTACAAAACGACATCGATACCCTTTGTAACTGGGAGTCCAAGTGGCAGATGCGATTTAACGTCACCAAATGTTATGCCATGCACATGACCCACAAAAGGAAACCTCTTCTGTCATCTTACAAGATAAACGGCAATCCTCTCCAAACAGTCACAAATCACACCTACCTGGGAGTAGAATTAAATAACAAACTGAACTGGGCCGAACACATAAGTAACTCTACTACTAAAGCAAACAAAGTTCTTGGACTGTTGCGCAGGAATCTGTTCAGCTGCTCCACCAAAGTTAAAGAAACTGCATATAAGACCCTGGTCAGACCCAAGTTAGAATATTGCGCCAGCATATGGGATCCATACCATCAGGACCACAAAAATAAACTTGAAGCTGTCCAACGCAGAGCGGCCAGATTCGTCTGTAAGGACTTCAGGCGCACAAGTAGTGTCTCATCCATGATCACCCACCTCGGATGGAAATCATTGGAGGAACGCAGAATCATATCCAGACTAACCTTGCTCTACAAATCCATTCACCACAAAATCGCAATTGATGTTGATCAGTACCAAGTTGATTCCAATCGGGATAAAATGTCAACAAGAAAATCATCTTCATTATCCTTTATTCACCCTACATCTAAGAAGGACTGCTACAGATACTCTTTCGTACCAAGAACAACAGCTCAGTGGAACCTACTTCCTACAGAAGTCAGGAAGCTACTTCAGTGGAGTCCTTTAAGTCAAGACTCCATGAGATGCAGTTGTCTTCAACACTAAGGGGGCCTACTAACAAAATTGTTTAGGGATGCTGCTAGCCACCACGCGCCTGCAACCGTATATCCCATAGTGGAGTTTGCTTGCAGTACGCTACAGATACAGATATAGGATAGTAGTCGGGTGCCGAAAGTATGAGGCGCCATGTGTAAATAAATTATTTTACAAGATTATATATATATAATTCATTATTTATTATATAATTCAGTTTTCCGGACAATTATATGTAAATAATTGTTTGGCAGTTTACATGATATGTAAATAAATTTATTTGCCACTGCATATAAATTATGCAACCTAATTATTTACATATAATTTTGGGCAAACTAGAATTATTTAAATAAAAGTTATTTGCAACCTAATTATTTATATATAATCCTATGCACACTTTTTTTATTTATATATAATTTATTTGCAAACCTATGAAGCCCGGGAATTAGGGACAGGGTGGAAATTGTTTTTTGGAATTTCCTTATTCGTTCGCACGAATTACTAATCCGTTCGCACGAATTGCTTATTCATTCGCACGAATTAGTAATTCGTTTGAACGAATTACTAACTCGTGGGAACGAATTAGTAATTCGTGGGAACGAATTAATTATTCGTTCGCACGAATTACTAATTCGTTCCTACGAATTACTAATTCGTTCGCACCAATTACTAATTCGTTCGCACGAATTACTAATCCGTTCGCATGAATTAGTTATTCGTTTGCATGAATTACTAATTCGTGGGAACGAATTAGTAATTCGTTCGCACGAATAATTAATTAGTCGCACGAATTACTAATTCGTTTGCACGAATTACTAATTCGTTTGCACGAATTGCTAATTCGTTCGCACGAATTACTAATTCGTTCGCACGAATTGCTAACTCGTTCGCACGAATTGCTAATTCGTTCACACGAATTGCTAATTCGTTCGCACGAATTGCTTATTTGTTCCCACGAATTACCAAGTTGTTCCCACGAATTACTGGCACGTCCCGGATGCACGAGGTAGCAATTCGTTCCCACGAATTTGGAAATTGTGCGAACGAATTAGCAATTCGTGCGAGCGAAATAGTAATTCGTGCGAACGAATTAGTAATTCGTGCGAACGAATTAGCAATTCGTGCGAACGAAATTGGAATTCGTGCGAACGAATTAGGAAATTCCAAAAAAAATTCCACCCTTTCCCTACCCGGGCTTCATACAAACCTATTATTTATATATAATTTTTGCACACTTTTTTTATTGATATATAATTTATTTGAAAACCTATTATTTATATATCATTTTTTGCCTACTTCATTTATATATAATTTATTTGCAACAGTATGTTTTTATTTATATGTAATTTTTTGCACGCTTTAATTATTTATTATATAATTTATTTGGTACCTAATTATTTATATATAATTTTTGGCCTACTTTATTTATTTATATATAATTTATTTCATACCTAATTATTTATATATAATTTTTTGCACACTTTATTTATATTTAATTTATTTGGTACCTCATAATTCATTTGTATCTAATTTTTAGCAGTGGCAAATAAATTTATTTACATATAATGCAAACTGCCAAACAGTTATTTACATATAATTGTCCGGAAAACTGAATTATATAATAAATAATGAATTACATATAAATAATTTTGTTAAATAATTCATTTACACAAGGCGCCTCATAGAAAACGTGTTCGCGCGCCCACGCGCTCGCAGAAATCTGCACAGAAATGTGCGATAAAATGTGCGATATCGCAGAAATCTGCGCAGATTTCTGCGATAAAATGTGCGACATCGCAGAAATCTGCACAGAAATGTGCGATAAAATGTGCAACATCGCAGAAATCTGCGCAGATTTCTGCGATAAAATGTGCGACATCGCAGAAATCTGCGCAGAAATCTGCGATAAAATGTGCGACATCGCAGAAATCTGCGCAGAAATGTGCGATAAAATGTGCGACATCGCAGAAATCTGCGCAGATTTCTGCGATAAAATGTGCGACATCGCAGAAATCTGCACAGAAATGTGCGATAAAATGTGCGACATCGCAGAAATCTGCGCAGATTTCTGCGATAAAATGTGCGACATCGCAGAAATCTGCGCAGATTTCTGCGATAAAATGTGCGACATCGCAGAAATCTGCGCAGATTTCTGCGATAAAATGTGCGACATCGCAGAAATCTGCGCAGATTTCTGCGATAAAATGTGCGACATCGCAGAAATCTGCGCAGAAATCTTGTTGTGTGATGTCCCTTCAGGGCCACCATACATTTGTTTACAAAAGCTTCAATATCTTTTCAAACAAACCCTTGCATAATTGTACAGGTTGGCTGGTCTAGGTCACTGATCTCTATATAAAGACTTTATATAGAGATCAGTGGTCTAGGTACGTGCCGAGGTTCACTGGGAATCGGACTTCGTTGTGACGAAATCGCATTTTGCCTGAACTTTCCTCAATTTCATAACATCATTATGTGACTATAGATTGTTAATAATGTAATTTGAACCTTAATTAAGGCAATACTACAACATCTGCATAGTGCATGTCGAGTAATTTGGGGGAATTTGGCAGATTTTTGAAGTGCATTTAGCAGAATTTGCCATATGACCTTACGGTCACCCAGATATCATCTTTTATTAAAACTGGAGTTATTTTGGTCGGTGTATCAACTGTCACATGCAGTAATTGTTGTATCCCGCTGGCCCAATGTTTATTGAAAGACAAGTATTGTGAGCCTTGGAGCAATATTTGGGTATTTTTTTTTTCATTTCGGCGGTTAAACCCAAACCATATGCCAATCAAACGGTGTGCATTGTTACGGCTGAATTGGAGGCTAGAATAACGCACGTCTGGTGGCTGTACTGTACGCCCATTAAGTACATGTACGTATTGAGATGTTTGTCATGTGCACCTGACCATAGAGCTAGGACTACTGTTTTGACCTCCTGGATTTCAGCCAGAGATACGGTTTCACTGCAGCTGCACTGTGTGCTTGCGGAGCTAGTTTGAGGGAAAGGTGGCGACTAGTCTAGGGCGATATCCCTCTCAAAATGAAAGCGATTCCAGAAACCTCCTTGCCACTTTACAATGAGGAATACGTGGCCCAGCTGCAACGATTTTTCGGTCTCGAACTGGCCTCAAAAACTGCGGGAAATGGGGACCTTCCCAACATGCCCAATGGAGATGGAGACATGATGAATGATGATTTGACCTCAGGCTCGGGAGATCATCATCATGTCCACGAAAAAGATCGAGGAACGACCTACTTCCATCTGAAGCAACGACGCCAAGCGCCCGAGGCTGAGAAATGCAGCGGGGAGCGGGAGGAAGGGCCTACCGAGGCGGACGGGCCAGACCCTCCGGACCGGTATCGGGTGCACAGCTGGTTCTGGTATGGAATCTTCTCCTTCGGTGCCCTGCTTGGCGACGATTTGTTCTACTTCTTCATTTTCAGTTTTGGTATGGCCAACTTTTCCTGGTGGGTCACCCGGCGACTGTTGATGGTGTGGGGCTTCTGCATGTTTGTAGGCCAGGCGTGCAAGGAAATCTTGCGTTGGCCTCGTCCAAGGGAGCCCCCCGTTGTTCGCTTGGAGAGCCGATACAACAGGGAGTATGGCATGCCGTCTACGCATGCTGTAGTTGGCACTCTCATGCCATTCACTCTTCTTGTTAGTACATGGAATCACTATGAGGTAAGGATATTAGTGTTTTTTTACCAAATCAGTCAGTGGGCAATTCCGTAAAATCCATAAAGTACGTCCGACCAAGGTCGTAAGGTGGTGGTGCCTTAGCTTAGTTTGGTATGTAGACCTACTAATTGGTTTCTACTCATAAGATGTCACATCACATTCACTTTTGCAACAGTAGCTCATTAAAAAGTGTCTGGCATGTATGTCAGAATTTCCTTAGCAGTCACTAGTACATTTCCGAAGGGGGGGGGGGTGGCACTAGACCTATATCCTCTTTGGGAAAGAATGTGGCACCCTGACACCACTTCTTCAAATGGTTGTGAAAAGTCTACATGGAGAGTTGAGTTCATCTTCAAAGTATTTTCTAACAAAATTGGAAAAGCTTCTCAGCCCCAGATTTATGGCTTTTAACAAGTTCTGCAATGACTGACCTTCATTGAGATATGAAAAAAAGTGGCATCAGGATGCAACATTCTTTCCCCTCTTGGTAGAAGGGGATTGAAAAAGGGTGATGCAAAAGACATCAATTTGAAAAGTACAGGGGAGGAAAGATGTAAATTTCACAAAGTTGGAGCTTTGCAGCAAAAGGCAATAAAACAAAGGGGAGGGGGTAGCATTTACTAAGTACTTCATTCTCAAATATTTGCAAGGATCAACAAGAGAGTATACATACATGTTTACATTTGCATATTTTTGGCTGTTAAAATCAAAAGCAATGTTTTGATGATTGAAAGAGATTTTTGAGTTGCAAAAAATAAATGAATTACAGTATCTACTTGAAGTACAAGTATGTGCAAAAAACAAATTGATTTGCTCCCTTCTGCCATGCATCTCTGACCATGCTCAGACATATTTGACCGGGCAAAAAACGTTTGGACAGAAAGTTGGGCTTCCAACCCAGAACTAATGTTCCTTCTCCTGTTTTGTCTTTGCATTCTGTGAAAACAGGATGCAACATTAACAGAACTTGTAAAAAACAAGTCACTTCATCGAAGTTAATGAATTTTGGCCCCCACAGTATCCACACTTGCTGGGGTTTGTTCTGGCGTGCAACTGGACACTGTTGGTGTGCTGCAGTAGGCTCTACCGGGGCATGCACTTCATTCTGGTAAGTTACAACAAGCACAAGTTCATCTCCGCAGTTTCAACTTTGATCCAAAAAAATGGTGAATTGTATCAGACCACACATGTAGGCTTGAGACCGGGTTAGAATCCTACACGTATGCTGCACATGGTCCTGGATACATGCACCTTTTTTGTCTGAAAGAGATTTACTACTCAATTGAACTTGGACCCAGTTAGTCTGTAGTACCTGTGCTTCATTGGGGTCAAGTTCATTATCAAGTGTTACTAATTGCCCTGGATAGTAATATCATCACTAACTTTTGACGTTTATTCAGTCCAAATTCCAGATTGTGACGCACGTACCATGTTTGCATGGTTTGATGAGATAATGCCTACGTTGAAGAAAGGCCTACAGGGGCAGATCTAGCTTTCAGAAAATGGGGAAGGGGGAGGGTTGAGTGAAGGCGTGCCGAAGGTATGCCTTGCTAGAGGGTCAAGGCATGTCCCCCCCCCCCAAAAAAAAAGTTTTGAAAAGTCCAATGCCTTCTCCTGCATTCTAAGGCATCTTGAGGATTATTAAGGCCATTCCATATATTATTTTTGGCCCCATTTTACTAGTATCATTTCAGTAGTCAGCAGCTGCACAGGAGGGTTTGCACTCCCCCCCCCTCAATCCGTTACTGGCCAAACTTGAAATGTTACCGTTTATATTTTTCAAGGCTCAATTAAAGTTAAATAAAAAATAAAATGTTTGTCCAAATGGACTTTGTTCTGTAAGTGCATGCTACATGTAAGTGCATGTGGCAGTTAAAAATTTATTGTGCACAGTCATTTTTTGGGGGTGAGCCGTTTTTGGGTCAAATTTCACCCTCTGATGTGTACTGTCTGCTTCCCAAAGTGACCATGGTGCATGCAGCCATGCACCCTTGGGCAAGTGGCTTTATCACACTTGTCTGAGTTGCTTCACCCTTGCCAAATGTTTGTAACTGGCTCTCTGCAAAACCATGGTGTACAAAAAGAAAAATCAAAATTGCAATTTTGGGGATTGTAAGAATTTTGTGTCGAATTTGTTTTCATGTGATCGGTATTACTGGAAACAAGATGAAACATTGAGAGAATTGTAATTAATGATGTTGACCTTTATCCTTTTCACGTCATTAAACAACCCATAAAATGTTACTTTGTGCAAAAATTAGGATGTCATTGTGGTCAGTTATGGCCGTTTGGCCTCCTCAGAGTTTGATGAAAAATACTGGGCCGTGTTTTTTTTTTTTCAGAGCGGGTCAAAGTTACATGTACGGTTACCTATGAGGACTGAGATGGTAATGGCATGTTGATAATCTACAGTTCTGATAAGCTTTGCCCTGCTTAGTTCCACATGGTTGTTGTATGAATGAAGGGTTTCTTTTTTGTTGTCTTGAATTTGATATAGGATTTGATAGCAGGTGTGACCCTGGCAGCCCTCCTGATGGCACTCATCTGGCCCTGGTTAGACACCCTGGATCACTTCAGCCTGACCCACCCCTATGCCCCAGTCATCATCATCACTGTCAGCATCCTCCTGATCATTGTCTACCCGACTCCGGATGGCATTGGGGCCTCCCGCAACGACACCGTCTCGATCCTGGGTACCATGGGTGGTGGGCTGTGTGCCTTCTGGTGTAACCACTACTTCGGCCTGGTGCCCGACGCCCATGCACCCCTAGGGGGCACCATCAAATGGCCCGATCTGCCCACTGCCGGCATCATGTTCGCCCGCTACTTGACCTACAAGTCTTTGGCCATCATTGCGTTCTTTGGACAAAAGTTCATTATCAAGCGAATTCTCCGCGCCGGCTTCAACATCCCAGTCAACATGAGCACCAAGAGGTGGCTGAGCATTCAGCTTCTATACGGCTACATCCCACATGTATGCACCATGCTTGTAATGTATCAGCTAGGGCCAAGGGCTTGCACATGGTTTGGGCTGGATTAGAGTTTACTTGGAATATAGCTGTACAGACATGGAGCTATTATAGCTCCATGGTACAGAGTAACAAACAGATACAGTTGGGGTAATTTAGGGGTATTTTTATGGCTCAGCACTTACTTTGCAGCCAAAAAAAATATTAGAGAAAGTACTAAAAACAATATTTAGAGAGGTGCTATCAAATCAAGTTGGATGTGTATCTAGACTGGGGCCAATTTCATAGAGTTGCTTAAGCAAAAAATTTGCTTAAGCACAAAATACCTTTGCTTAATATAATCAGGTTACCCACCAAAACTCCATGCGATTATTATGTTAAGTAAACAACAGCCAAATACCAGTCACCAGCAATGTACATCGCATGGTGTTTTGGCCAGTAACCTGATTATATTGACCCTAACAACCCTGAGCCCATCAAGCTCCAACAGCGGGTTTCGCTTGATTTTGGCAGGGTTGGTACCGAACACTGGCCAGTTGGTGTTGGACTTTGATTGACTGGGTACCAAAGGCCCAGGGAGACCCTGTTGAATTTTGTGAGGTTCGGGGCAGAAGGGCATGAGATTTGTGAACACGTTGGAGTTCACTGGCATTTCTTCGTGGGTATGCTCACCCACGGTCCTCAGCACAGCTTGTGGTCAAATGTGCATACATATTGCTTTATTTTGTTAGGTTTGGTACCATCCCTATCCAATCACTCGACAATGCATAGGCCCATCCATACCAAGTCAATCAAACTCCAACAGTTGGAGTTTGGCAGGTTTAGTACTGTTCCCCGTACAAGGCCTGTTGGAGTTTGGCAGTTTTGGTACCAGTGCTTACAGACCTGTATGCAGCTGTTGAAATTTGTTAGGTTTGGTATCCTTTCTAGTGCAAGAGCCTAGGGGGTTAGGGTTAAGCAAGGTTTTTTTGTGCTTAAGCAAATTTTATGCTTAATCAGCTCTATGAAATTGGCCCAGTCCAAGCCCACTATCACTGAACACTCCCAGAGACTCTCTTCAATGGCAACAGCATTGTACCCGCTACAGACCTTTTTCATGCTGCGACCATTTCAGTCATGTTCCCTGTATCCAATAACAGTACACAGAACAGTAATTTTTTGTGCAAAAAAGAACCAGACTTTTTTTCTTTCCAGCCTTGCTTTGGTTACGTTGATTTGAATGGGGAACAAAATCAAGATGGCCGCAACATGATTCTGGTCTCTTGTTCAGATAATGCATGGGCAGTTGCTTTGTATAGTAGCAATACAATACTTTTGCCATTGAAGATGTGAGTACACTGTGATGGCATTCTGCGAATTGTCTACAAGACGAGATAAAGTCCTCATTTCCAATAGTCATTCCTGGTCATAAGTTTCTGAATGTCTGACAAAATGCAAGCTGATTATATGTGGTACAGTAGCAGTTGACTTGTTATTTGATAAACATCAGGCACCATACAGGTAGATGCAGCAATGGTTGTCATCATGCAATTATTCATGTACATGTACATATGTCGTCACTGTTTTTACAAACTGACAAGCACGCGCTGTGTACGCGGATTTGTGTGTGTGTGAAGCAATGCGTATGATTATTTTGGTTTTCACAAACCGACACGCAAGCACTACTGGCAATAATACAATTTGGAGAAAACATTACCGGTAGAAAGGTTTGGGACGAGTTTACTCCATCCATGTACCGGTACTTGTGGGGTTAGAGAGTCATTTGAAGCAAAAACCTGTTAACCGTTGAAACGCAATCTTGACTTCAACGGATGCTTAGATAATTAGAAATTCAATAACTAACCCTAACTCCACCCTAGGCCTGTTTGCTAGGATGTAGCCTCAATCCTGCAAAATCCTCCAATTGGCCTCATGGAAAAATAGCATATAGCCTCAATCCTGCAAATTCCTCCATTAATTCTTGAATATGGTCCATTTAGGGGTGACCACTGCCTGAATCCTGCAAAATCCTGCAGCAGTGACTGTCGATATGTTGAGGCTTTGCCAGTGACATCCTGGAGCAGTACGGAGGATTTCAAGCATAATCCAGGCCTATATTTATGCATGGCTGAGCAAAAACAACACAAGGTCCGGCCCAAGACCTTGACAAAGTGCATCCTACAAAATCAGTAACGCACTTTTGCCATGTAACCTCAATCCTCAAAATTCCTCCTCTTTGGCAAAGAGGATTTTGAAGGATTCAGGGCGGTTAGGGTTAGAGGAGTTTCAATTTATGAAAAAAAAAGTAGACAAAAACTCTCTAGACTTGCGTGACGTGGCAGTCCGTGAATACCAACATTACGTGTTACTAACGGTGCGCGCGTAACCACGAAAACTGAGGGAACACCGGGTGTCACTTTGTGGTGTCAGTGGTATTGTGAAAACATTTGTTTAAGAAACAGATGATAAAAGTTTAACATGGGTAGGATTATTTTGATACCTAGCCATAATGGTTTGCTTAAAGGGAATATACATCATTTGCTTTTGCTGTAATTTTCAGAAATGGATGGAATTGGGGGGTTGGAAATATATACATGTAGCAAATATAGTTACACTGATTTTTTTGAGGTTTTGGGTTCGAAAATGCTGTAAAAAAACAAGAAAAACAATCATTTTCCTGTAGTCTGGTTCCCTGGCTCCATTTAAGAAGAAACAGAGCAGTTTACATATATTGGGAATTGTAAGGTTAGGGAACCAGTCTAGCTGGCTTGTACCCGTTCATAGGTGTGTAATCGATTGCAAACAAGTGCGATGGTCAACTGGGGCCAGTATTTGAAAAAAAAGCCAGTTTTTTCCAACGCTGGTCGGCCGATCAGCGTTGGAAATTGATACAAAAATACCACTTTTCTTGAAAATGACAGTATACCAGGTGCCATGATTTTACAGGATGCTTTACACTGTCATTCACTAACAGTCCAGCAAGGTATTTCAAAATGATTTGGTAGTTTTATTTTTTGATGTTTGCAAATGTTGTATTTTCCCTTTAATACTAAAGGTACCGATACATGTTTTAAGAAATATGTACACTAACATTATTTTTTTTCCAGCCAGGGGCAAAATGCTTCTTAATACATCTGTGATTCACAAAATTGTGAAGTCCATGTGATCCTGTCAGCTATAGACGGGTTGGATTCAGCAAGAATGGCTGATGTGTCAAATGCAAAGAAGTCAATATTCCGGGATGGACATGTGTTAGGTTGTAAAGAATATCCATGTGGGGGCAATGGGTGACGGGCAAGCTTGAGACCATTCTTAAGGATTTCATTTAATTTGGACTTTCTGCCTCCCTTCCATTCTAATGTAGACTTATGCTGTTCAGTGGTGTACAGTAATGTTTTTAACTGCTGGCTTACGAACTGTGTGGTAGTTAAAATGGTTTCATGTTTTCTTGGGTAAATTGGACACATTTAATATGTGTACATGTACATGTGACACCAACGTTGAACTTGCAGTTGCATGGATGTGTGGGTCTACGTACAAGCCAAAATAAAAACACACTTGTTGCACCCAAGTGTCAGCATTTAGTACATTTATCTGCAGTGAAAATACATTTGCAAGTCTACCTTTCAACAAGTACTACAAGCACTTAGCAGCAGAAAATACATGCATTTACACATAAACGTGGTGTGAATATGAAGTGTAAAATGTCTTTGAATTTGTACTAAGACTTTGAATGGCATTGTAAATTTTTGAGATTACTGTTCTCATGATTTTCTGATGCAGGGCTTAGGCCAACATTCAATGCAATTTTCAACACTGGTACCACATGTAAGCCATGGGCATTATGCACGAGTCGGCCATATTGGATTGAAAGTGAGGTAAAATTTTCGTTTTTGGAACTTCCAAAGAGAAATGAAAGCAACTTAATTACTAATTAATTCCAGTCTGCTTCAATTAATAGTTCAAAATTTGTAATTAAACATTCACTAAAGGTTTAAAGCCAAATTATCCCAAAAAAAATGACAGTAAAATAAGGCTGCATTAAGCCTGCATAAAAAGTCTGGCGCCATCCCATTCAACAGTTAATTAACAATTAATGAAATACTTTCAGGGAACTCGACAAAAATGGCCAACAATGCATGTGACCCATTACATGTAGACGACAATGATGTACCGTGGGTTTTGGGTCAAAGCAAAAGAGTACTTTTGTTGGGGGAAAATAAGTGTAGATGTCTGCTTTACGTTTTGAAATGCCAGTGAGTAATGTTAAATGTAGAATTAAGAAAAACTTTGTATATTTGTTAGTGGCAGACCTCATCTTTTTTAAAGATGGAGAAAGTAAAAAGTATAATATGCCGGAGTTATGGAGCTTACATGTACATGTATGTACTGTACATGTCTTTATAGACTGATAAAAATCCCGATATGTGTATTGGAAAGACCGAGAATGGCCAGCTGATATATTTTGTACATGATGAGAAAGGATGATATTAGGCAATCTTAAACATGTTTAAGGCAGAGATGTGAATGTACACTTTAATTGGGCGTCATTGTTTTTGATTATTCCCAGTATCATATATGATTTCGAACAGTTAGGCCTAATTTTATTTATTGGTTTCCTTTTTGGGCACATGGTAATACGAATTCAAATTGTCTGTGTGATGAAAGCTTGTAGTGTCTAACCAGTATTTAGTGTTGCCGCTGTTGTGGTTTGCAGGACCTTGTCAAGTGCTTTCATGGCTTTGTTGCCTTCGCAGTGCGTTATGATCATAGAGCTATATTAAATTACTAGAGTGCTAACTCGATGTACAAAGTAATGCCTGATGGGCACATCCATGTTTGTGCACAAACCATTGGAAAACTCGAAATTTTGTACGGCTTTTGTAGTACAAATGTACGGATATTTGCATATCTGCGTTTGTATTCCATACCGCAAAACCGAAACGCACGATCAGCAAATGAGCGTTTCATTTTGCTCTACGCAAACAGGGCAACGTGTGCGCATCCCTCCACTGCAGATGCTTTTCGCCGTGACGTTTTTTGAACCGTCATGACGGGCTTAAGTTGTTTGCGTATCTTCTACTCCCGCGTTGCATTTAGAGTACACTCTTTAAAATTCAATCCATCTATTTTGATTGTGTTCTTCAAATACACACATAAATTTAAAATGTCTGCACCCAGAGCGGCTTCAAAGCGTCTCCGCGCGCAAGAATGAGGAGTTAGCGCTTTAGTAATTTAATATAGCTCTATGGTTGTGATGTACATGTAGTTCATGTAGTTCAACTCTTTCATAGCAACTAGCGTTTTAGTGGACATAGCAACTCTTTAAGTTGTTCCCACTTTAGACACATTTCTACACACTGTGATAATTGTTGGATGTGTATGTGAAAAAGCACACAACTAGGTGAACTAGCCTCTTTCATCTTTCATGTCATTTCTTAACAGCTATATAATGTATAGTTTAGTTGAATCTTTGGCCTTGGTTGGGTATATAGCAACTTACAATACCAGTACCTTTGCATGCAGCTTTTGAAGAATTTAAAAGAAAATGCCTTTGGTAGCACTTGTGGCCTTGTGTTTTGTGTGTGTGTGCCAGGATACTCATACAAAACAAAACAAAACCGAAGTACGTTTCGGTTCATGGATCCTTTTGTTGCTTTATTCATAGCCAAAATTAAACACAGTGTTCACAACAGCAGTTTCTGTTCTTATATGGGGATTATGAGTTTAAGAGATGCATATCTTGAATCTTTCATAGTCCATTTATCCATTAGGAGTCTCTTTAATTAAAGTTGCTAAGCACTTACATTTGTTTAGCATGGGAAATATTTGCAAAGCAAACAAGGCTTTCCAGCCAAAAGGACGGGGCAGGATTACGCTTAATCTAAGCTGAGTTTGCTTATGATATGACTACTCATGTTAATCAATAATATTTGGTGTTTTGCAGATCCATGCAACTGGACCTTGGACTCATTGGTTAGGCCGGTGTAGTAATATGTCAAATCAGCCTCTTTTATCAACCTTTCTTAGGCCAAATTTAAAAAAAAAAATGTTTAGCGTCCCCGCCCGCTTCCTTTTTGGAGGCCGCCTCCTTTTTTTTAACCAAAAAATGTATAAATTTTAAACAGTGACATAATTTTGTCCGCTTTGTCTGTTGCATCTAGCCCATATAAAGCTAGTTTGTCATTTCCCGAGTCCAATGGCGGCCATTTAAAAAAAACAAAAAACTGGCGGCATTCTTGAAAAATAGCCCGATGGGGTGGCTTCCTTTTTTTTCAAAAAGGCATGACGCTAAACATGTTTTTTTTTGGGGGGGGGGGATTTGGCCTTAGGCATACTGTCCCATCGCATATTTTATTAAAATCAGTTGTATCAAAGATGGTAGATACAAAAAAAATTGTTATTAATAAAAAAATAATATGTAACTAATTTTTCAAATGCAGAAAACCTACCAAATAAGATTTTTGTTGTGTGACTGGTAGTGCTTATTGAAAAAAAATCAAATAATTGTGGTTTTGGATAATGTTTACTGGTGAAGGGTTTGCCTTACTAATGAAAAACGTTGCTGATTATTTTAAATTGAACGTAAATTGTGGTACGTGGTCTCAGATGATAAATTGCAAAAGACCTCTTGCACAAAGCGCCCTCACTGTGAACATGTTTTGCTAATTGAATTCAGTGACCAAATGTATGTTACTCATACTTCAGGCATGCAACTTTTCCTCGGATCAGCTGATTTCCTCTGTTTTGACCTACCATGGGTGTCACTGAAAAAAAAGAAAAACACTGTACAAAATCTTGGAAAGATTTTAATTTCCTCTTTTTTTTGTGTGACTTTCTAGTTGCATGCCTGAAACTCGGTATTGCAGATTAATAAAGTCCTGTACTTTGTGATGGCACTCTTTGCAAGGGGTTTATTGACATTGATACTTTCAATCTAAGGACGAATTATTGGTGTGCGATTTCAGGTTTAGAAATTTCTCCAATACATGCGTAATGAAAATACACAAGTCGTTAAAAGCGTGAAAATATTTGCTTATTGAAGGAGAACGAGCTAGGAATTTCCTGTTATGCTAAGCTCAAAACAGGGAACACTTTTACAAGTTGAACAGAAATGAAAGATGGAAGAAAATGTAATTTTGTCGATAATAAGTGGAGACACTTGCCCTTTGTCGGTTGTGTTGTACGATTTGTGCCGCATGCAATATGCCACAAATAAGATAAAAAATATGTCTTAAATCCACTTTTAATGTTAAGAAAATAAGAATAAATTTATCTTAAAAAAAAAATTATGTTGAAGTGTCCAGAAGTTGTCATTTCATAATTGCAAATGTTTCCTTTATAATGATTTATTTATTGATCGGAAAACTTGCCCTTTTGAAATTTGTTATGCTTCACCTATTATCAGGTTTTTATTCACTGTATTGGTCCATGAAGAAATCCCGGCTGTTGGACTCTTAGCTGGACAATCAGGGGCGGAGTCTAAACTTTCAGGAAACGGGGGTTTGATATTGGAGTGAAGGCGTGCCGAAGCCCCGCCCCCTCCCTGCCCGTAAAATTTCGAAATCTATGATGCAACCCGCCCCTTCCCCCTTCCCTAGATCCGCAACCTACGGAATTTATCCGGGAAATTTTCAAAGGACACTTGACAGGAGTGCGCCCAATTTGGGCTATTAGACGCGTCTCAAACGAAACGATGAAAAGTTGGAAAGATCGTTAAAAGCAGAACATATAAACGTTATACACCTTGGGTTTCATGATTGTAATTGCCGAGCGAAGAAATTCCTGGGTACATTTTGTTCCCGAAATTAAATAAAATTGAAGCCGTTAGAGTGCTAGTCGTCATTCCAGTCATACTTTGGTTTCTGTCAATAACGTAAGCAAGCAATGCGTGTGCGCTTGGTCTATTATAGGATAGAAGGATCGACATCAACCTCGTCCCCAGGGTGTCGAGCAGTACGCGCCCACCACTACCTGCTCTCTCACCCTGGTATTGGATCATTTGCATGTGCAAGATTTTTGCAGACGTATGCAAATGAGGAACAGTCTGGTGCCTGGATATGCGTTACACATTAGCGTTTGTTTTTGTATGCGGTGTCTGGGGTAAAAACAGAGTAATTCGTAGCAGCGCGAGCACGGTGTGAGTTACGAAAACACGATTTTTGAAATCAGACTGTTACGATCTTATCAAGACAACATGCAGTATCATATTTCATATTAATATGAGCAAATTGGATAGGAAATTAGTATTTTCGAGAAGGCGTGGACGAATGATCGCGAAAATACGTACTGCACGTTGTGAATATATAGCACCAAGTACACGATAAAAATCCATTACGAGCCAATTGCGGTATCCAATCAGGATACAGGAAGAAAGTTTCCTATCCAGGGTTTACTATTGGAAACGCGGTTGGAAATAAAGTAAGCACTGGGGACGAGGTTGGATCGACATGGACATGGGCTGAAACTAAAATGGACCTGATTTCCCACGATTCAAATTTCCAACCTTTTGCGTCATTTATTTAGCTAACTAAAAGCGATGGCTTCAGTCGCTGCTGGAAATACGTATAGACGCGTAAAACGTAAAAATAAAGAAAATCAACAACTGAGGGTTACAATAAAGACTAGCCCTATTTTTATTTTAGACACGCCCATTATGTTGAGGTGCGTTTTCCAGACCTTTGAAATGTGGCTTGTAAATGCATTGGCTACGAATTAGGCTAGGTGCAGTTTTGAGCAATTATGGGGGTCGACAGCCCCCCATGAAACCTTGTGCCCCCCACTGAGATTTTGAGTTTCTAAAAAAGTTATCATTTATCTACATGACGCCCCCATGAAATGTTCCAGCCCACCCCAGCGCCCCCTCCCACTGAAAACTTCCTGGCTTATGCCACTGGGCGACGGTATCCGGTTCGTAAGTGACTTCGTCATACACGCGCACGCACCACTGATTACGAGCGCCCATTGGATAAACACTCAAGTTGCGTTAAACTTCCGGTTCCATTGGTGCCATGATACATCATGTACAGTAAGCATGGCTAAGTTGAGATGACGTCACACTTACAAACCGGATACCCGTCGACGGTGACGCAGACGCTAGGGCGATTGTGATGGCGACACGTCGTGCCGTCGTCCTTTCGTCTCCGTCGCCCTTACGTCACCATCGGCATTGCCTCTTCAGTAGACGACGCAATGTGTCGTCTTTGGAACTCCATTATAGATTTGTGTTTCTCATTATTTTAAAGCCGTACCTAAACCAAGGGCGGATCCGGAGGTGGGGGGGGGGGGCAACGGGGCCAAAATTGAACAGAATGTGAAAAAGGGTAAATCAGGCTTTAATTGGATGTATGTGTTGATCACCTGTGAGAGTTTTGAATATTTCCCCGAATTTTTTTTTTTGCAGTGGGGGATTTATCATTGGTACCTATAAAGGCATGCGAGCTAGTTGCACCGGGCCGCCGGCCGCGCCACCCTTTAAGCTTCCTGAACTCGCCTCCGATGCTTTTTTTTTTTGTATAGCGCCACCACCAGGTTTCCACGTATAGTGAGGTCAGACATTAGTTTGTGCAGAACCACGGGCGAACGATATGTCCTAACATGCAACTTTTATGCGACCCCGCGGGCCAGCCAATCGGAGCTGATTTTAAAAACTGTGACGTCATCCCGATTAGAATGTGGACTAAACTGTTGATTGGTCAATTATTTGGATGCCATTTTTGTAATACAGCAACTGGTTACCGAAGACCCGGCGGCCGCTGGTCAGAATCCGCAGACGCATTCCCCAGGGTGTCGAGCAGTATGCGTCCACCACTACCTGCTCTCTCACCCTGGTACTGGATCATTTGCATGTGCAAGATTTTTGAACACGTATGCAAATGAGGAATAGTATGGTGCCTGCATGTGCGTTACATTAGCGTTTGTTTTTGTATGCGGGGTCTGGGGTAAAAACAAAGTTAATTCGTCGCAGCGCCGAGCATGGCGTGAGTTACGAAAACACGATTTATTTAGTTAAACTGTTACGATCTTATCGAGACAACCTGCAGTATCACATTTCATATTAATATGAACAAATTGGAAAGAAAATTAGTATTTTCGAGAAGGCGTGGACGAATGATCGCGAAAACACGTACTGCACGTTGTGAATAACAACACCAAGTACACGATAAAAATCCATTACTAGCCAATTGCGGTATCGAATCAGGAGGAAGAAAGTTTCCTATCCAGGGCTTACTATTGGAAGCGTGGTTTGAAATAAAGTAAGCACTGGGGACGAGGTTGGTGTCCACGTACCTGGTTCTAAATCCTCTAATGCATGCTTAGCCCGTGTCCGAATCACTTCATAATTACGGCTGTGTACAACAACACGCGCTTCTATGGAAGCCCCTCTCTAACGGCTGCAGCCACTTGCCCTAGACTTGTAATTGCCAGTCGTAGCCAACTGATTCAGGCAATCGAGGCTTAACTTGCCCGCATTAGACAAAGCGGCGAAGACGCGAAGCGACTGGAGATGGAGACCACACACGCGAGTGGCGAAGCCACGAGTAGTCTGGTTCCCCGACCTGACAATTTCCCCCGACGTCTACACGTCTAAATTGTAGGGTCAGGCAGCCTCCGTGGCTAAAAATAAACATGACGACATTGACGGCCCTTTTTCAAAGCTCGACTACGTTTCCGAATTCGCTTTATCACATAAAGCTTTTAATGTTCCGATAATTTTTTTTAAAAATAAATCACTTGCTTCATATATCATACAGTTTAATACTTCTGTAAATAAACATTGACTAATTTTAACCTGGAATCTTCAAAGTTGGACACCCAAACAGCACTGTTAGCAGGCGGAGCCGAATGAGACCACGCCGCGTTTTGGAAAATGCCGGTAACGGTCGTCAAATTCAAACTAGTGCATGACGCAGCAAAAAGTTCGCCCCTCGTATACGATCCGAGTGCAAAATCGTCGTCGAATTTCAAGTTTTCTAAATAAAAGCAATGGGTATTAATTATCAACTAGTTTTTTTTAAAGTTTTTAATAAGCAATTAGCAGTTAATAAAACCTATATTATACTTGGAAATACTCGGACACTATCCGATTGTCGACGAAATGAATTCGGCAAACTTCGGATAGTTTCGGAAAAAGGAGGAATTCCTCCCGTTTTAGTCACGTGATGTAAATTGTAATACATTGTATTACCGGAGGCTACCCAACCTCGTCCCCAGGGTGTCGAGCAGTACGCGCCCACCACTACCTGCTCTCTCACCCTGGTATTGGATCATTTGCATGTGCAGGATTTTTGCAGACGTATGCAATGAGGAACAGTCTGGTGCCTGGATATGCGTTACACATTAGCGTTTGTTTTTGTATGCGGTGTCTGGGGTAAAAACAGAGTCAATTCGTAGCAGCGCGAGCACGGCGTGAGTTACGAAAACACGATTTTTGAAATCAAACTGTTACGATCTTATCAAGACAACATGCAGTATCATATTTCATATTAATATGAGCAAATTTGAAAGGAAATTAGTATTTTCGAGAAGGCGTGGACGAATGATCGCGAAAACATGTACTGCACGTTGTGAATATATAGCACCAAGAACACGATAAAAATCCATTACTAGCCAATTGCGGTATCCAATCAGGATACAGGAAGAAAGTTTCCTATCCAGGGTTTACTATTGGAAACGCGGTTGGAAATAAAGTAAGCACTGGGGACGCGGTTGGAGGCTACCTGACCTAAGATTCATCAGGAATAGTCGGAATCTTTTGGTCTGGGAACCAGACTAAGCCACGAGGGCCAACCTCGTCCCCAGTGCTTACTTTATTTCCAACCGCGTTTCCAATAATAAACCCTGGATAGGAAACTTTCTTCCTGTATCCTGATTGGATACCGCAATTGGCTAATAATGGATTTTTATCGTGTACTTGGTGCTATATATTCACAACGTGCAGTACGTGTTTTCGCGATCATTCGTCCACGCCCTTTCGAAAATACTAATTTCCTTTCCAATTTGCTCATATTAATATGAAATATGATACTGCATGTTGTCTTGATAAGATCGTAACAGTTTGATTTCAAAAATCGTGTTTTCGTAACTCACGCCGTGCTCGCGCTGCTACGAATTGACTCTGTTTTTACCCCAGACACCGCATAAAAAAACAAACGCTAATGTGTAACGCATATCCAGGCACCAGACTGTTCCTCATTTGCATACGTGTTCAAAAATCTTGCACATGCAAATGATCCAATACCAGGGTGAGAGAGCAGGTAGTGGTGGGCGCGTACTGCTCGACACCCTGGGGACGAGGTTGCACGAGGGCCTTTTCTAACTTGTCGAGAAATTTTTATGTCTTCCTTTATAATCTCGATTTTTTTCTACCCCACCCCAAAAGGGTAGCAAAATTCCAGCCAAATCATCAGCCTTTTAGTGCGTGCGTGGCTACTACCCGGACGCGTCGACGCGCCCGGATGCTTGCACAAAATTTAAAAACAAAAAATGCGAGTCTAGTTTTCCACGAGATCGTGACCACGTAATTGTTCTTACATTATCTTATTTTAATTTTACTTATAAAAAGTATTTCAAGAAATTATTTGAGTGTATGAACTTATTTGTCATCTGAACTTACAGTTATTTGCCCTTACGTTTTCCTTACTCGCCCTTCGTTTAAAAATGGAAGCGATTAGGCAAAATCCGCGTTGTGATTGGTTAACCTTCCGCACTCTTCTTATTTGCATAAAAACAATGAATAATTCAACAAAATTAAGTTTGGAAAGGCCGTGCGCGTACTACTAGTCTGGTTCCCAGACCAAAAGATTCCGACTATTCCTGATGAATCTTAGGTCAGGTAGCCTCCGGTAATACAATGTATTACAATTTACATCACGTGACTAAACACGGGAGGAATTCCTCCTTTTTCCGAAACTGTCCGAAGTTTGCCGAATTCATTTCGTTGACAATCGGATAGTGTCCGAGTATTTCCGAGTATTTAACTGCTAATTGCTTATTAAAAACTTTAAAAAAAATAGTTGATAATTAATACCCATTGCTTTTATTTAGAAAACTTGAAATTCAACACGATTTTGCACTCGGATCGTATACGAGGGGCGTCATGCACTAGTTTGAATTTGACGACCGTTACCGGCATTTTCCAAAACGCGGCGTGCTCTCAATTCGGCTCCGCCTGCTAACAGTGCTGTTTGGGTGTCCAACTTTGAAGATTCCAGGTTAAAATTAGTCAATTTTTTTTTACAGAAGTATTAAACTGTATATCATAACTGTATGATATATAAAGCAAGTGATTTTTTTTTAAATTATCGGAACATTAAAAGCTTTATGTCATAAAGCGAATTCGGAAACGAAGTCGAGCTTTGAAAAAGGGCCGTCAATGTCGTCATGTTTATTTTTAGCCACGGAGGCTGCCTGACCTCAACCTCGTCCCCAGTGCTTACTTTATTTCCAACCGCGTTTCCAATAGTAAACCCTGGATAGGAAACTTTCTTCCTGTATCCCGATTGGATACCGCAATTGGCTAGTAATGGATTTTTATCGTGTACTTGGTGCTATATATTCACAACGTGCAGTACGTGTTTTCGCGATCATTCGTCCACGCCTTCTCAAAAATACTAATTTCCTTTCCAATTTGCTCATATTAATATGAAAAATGATACTGCATGTTGTCTCGATAAGATCGTAACAGTTTGATTTCAAAAATCGTGTTTTCGTAACTCACACCGTGCTCGCGCTGCTACGAATTGACTCTGTTTTTACCCCAGACACCGCATACAAAAACAAACGCTAATGTGTAACGCATATCCAGGCACCAGACTGTTCCTCATTTGCATACGTCTGCAAAAATCTTGCACATGCAAATGATCCAATACCAGGGTGAGAGAGCAGGTAGTGGTGGGCGCGTACTGCTCGACACCCTGGGTACGAGGTTGGCCTGACCTACAATATTTAGACGTGTAGACGTCGGGGGAAATTGTCAGGTCGGGGAACCAGACTAGCGTACTGCTCGTGCATGTTGACTTAATCTTTGCTCCAGTCGCTTCGGGTCTTCGCAACTCCGCCGCTCTAAGCCACGCTGGCCTTGGCGAAAGGCTAGCTCCCGCAGGGCTGTGCGGGTTCTTTAATTTTGTGCGCAAAATGAAATCCATTTTCAGAGGGTTACAGACGCCCGAAATTTAAATAAAGTAGTTATTTCGTTAAAACAGTACATACAAATTGAAAATTCGTTAGGAGAAAGAAAATCAACTTTCCCGCGCGTGACGTACGCTCTTTGAGCCAAAAAAAAACTATTCATCGAGAATGGCACAATGGTGTCACTGAACGGACGCACTGATTAGTATAGTCTTCGGAGCAAATCCCGAAAACAAATATTTTCTTACTATAATACTAGTCCCACTCAATCGATGTGCCCATTGTTAAGCTATCATAAAGCATGGAGCTGGTTACGTCATGTGCGGTATCCGGTCCCATGCCATCAACTCATCAATAATTGTCGTCAAGTGCTGCTTGTGAAGTTTTCGCGGGAATTGGAACGACGCATGTATAAATTAAGTAATCGCGACACGAAAGGGGCCGTTTGAGGCGAATCGTATTGAAGCTGATCAAGGCGCCTGTATTATTTCAGCATCCATAATACATGTAATCATAATAAACTGATTATGATAAGCTGATTATGAGGGAAAGTGACAACAGTGTCACTACTCATCAGAGATTTCCGCACTCCTCTTTCTCCGATAGTAAGTTTGTACCACAAAGTAGGATTAATAAAAGGGATGTTCTGCAACTTCTCTATCACATCCAATTTAGGATAGGACTAAATCCGCCTTCTTCCGTATATAAGTAGGTCGTCGTTCGGAACAAAAGAAATAAAACCTTGGGCCACTTGACGTCCAATAAAAATAGTTCACAGCATGGAAAGCAAACTGTGAGGTAAACGAACTTTTATAGTCTACGTTATCATGAATGTGGGCGGGACCGCGGTCAAACATCCAGTTTATGCATGCAGTAAGTAATAACAAATACCTGATCTGATGACAACAACGGCACGCGGCGCGGCACGGCACGTACGGCACGTACGTCGTCCGTGTAGTATAGTCGTACAGTTGTTAGCGCTAAGCACCAGCTAGCAACACGTACACAAAATCAGGGGTCTACCATCATTGTATGTACGGCTAATGATACGATCAAGGCCTATCTGTAATTAGAAAGCAGCAAAGTCAGCAATCATGAAGATGACATGGCCTAAAATTTTCGGCTCTTCGTCGGAAGATAATTCGTTGCCACTTTACGATGCGTCCACCGTGGCAGGGCTTCAGCGATTCTTTGGACTATATCCTGCACCAACATTGGCGGAGAACGGAATTCACTCTGTGGCCAACGGGACGAGTAACGACCAATGCGCGGCGGGAAGCCAGGGGCCTACCGAAAATGGCACCGTGGGGTCGGCAGGGGCTGAACACAACGGCACGGTGGTCGGAGCCGGGGTTGAGGCCGGGGCTGGGGCTAAACCGAAGTGCTACATTGCTCGTAACAAGTGGTGGTTCCACCTGTTTTCCATGGGGGCGATGCTCGGTGACGACGTGTTTTATTTCATGATTTTTCCCATGGCAATAGCAAATCTATCGTGGTGGGCCACCCGTCGTATGTTCATCCTTTGGGGCATTTGCATGTACATCGGGCAGGCCAGCAAAGAGTTGTTGAAATGGCCACGGCCAAGTGAGCCGCCAGTTGTGCGCTTGGAGAGACGGTACTTCATGGAATACGGTATGCCCTCCACTCATGCTATGGTCGGTACATTGATGCCCTTCACATATTTGGCAGCTACTTGGAATCATTATGAGGTGAGAAAAAGAGATTTAAGTATCACCATAATCCCTGGAATTATAATGTGCCCTAAAATACTTTATTATTTAAATGTTTTAATTTGATTTTTCTTTAGGTTCCTGAAAGTTTGTGAAACGGTTTTGATAATGATATGTCAGTTAGTTGTCACGTAACTAGGAGGACCCTAGGAGTGAATTCCATACCTGGACATCACTTGATACCCTGTGCACAAATGAAACCCTATGAATTATGAGACTGGCCTGAAAATTCTGAGTGAGTAAATGCTTCAATATTTTTCCTGCTAAATTTGACTTTTTAGGACATCGCTTTCTGATCACTGCAGAGAAAAATTAGTGATGTCCGTGTATGGAATTCTTTCCTAATAACGTTATGAATTATGGACATATTATGAATTATGGACATACCAAATATGTATTATTTTACTATTAATCTTGATAATCTGGAGCAAATGGAATGACATCGAATTATCCGAACGTGTTACAGTTTTCCCTATTAACAAGCGTACCTGTTGAAATATTTCATAAACTAGTTGCAGAACAATTGCAGGCATCTTCTGTGGTTGATAGGAATTTATGTAAAAATGTAGCTGCATGCTTCCCTAAAGTTTGAATATAAATATTCCTGTTCTTTACTCAGTGAAGTTATTTTATTTCCTGTCAATTTTTGTATTCAGTATACATGTATAGGCCTACTAGCCCCAGTCTATGGCCCGCACTGGATCTGCATGATGTGCCATAAGTACATTGCTTCCCAAAGTTGGGGATTTGAAAATAAAAAGAACCCCAAAAATTGTATTTGCAATCATTCCAACTCGCACTCGGAAGGCGGGTCTTACTCTTACCTCTCAACATTCCCCCCAAAATAAGAACTTCCCCGTGCTTCCTTCTGGTGAAATTTGTCTCTTATTAAAAATAATTTGTCAACGAAAGTGGAAGTTCATGACAGGCAGCTAGCCGAGTACATGTATAAGTAGTCTGGTTCTCCGGCAAAAAATATTTCCCTTTATTTAACGTACACACGTGAAGGGCACCGCGCGTGGTTATGGCCGTATCATATCCGGAAAAAAACATCGCATGCGGGGTCAGAACAGCCAGCCAATCACAGTGCGAACGTCTGGGTTATTTATGCTGAATCGAGGCGCACGGCACTATGATTGGCTGGCTGTTCTGATCCCGAATGTGATGTTTTTTTTCGGATATGATATACCAGGCGCGGTGCCCTTCACTTGTGTGCGTTAAAGAATAGGGAAATATTTTGGTCAGAGAACCAACTATACTCGGCTAGCTGCTTGTCACTCCTTCCACTTCGGTTGACCATAGAGCAAGAAACTGTGGGTTGACAAATAAATTAATTTTTAATGAGAGTCGAATTTCACCAGAAGAAGCTCGAGGAAGTCCTAATTTTGGGGGAATATTGAGAGGTAAGGGTAAGTGAACCCGCCTTCCGAGTATGAGTTGGAATGACTGCAATAAATATTTTGGTGGTTTTTTTTTATTCTCAAATCCTCAACTTTGGGAAGCAGTGTACGTATGGCCCACCATGCAGAGTCTACTCCAGTGCGGGCCATAGACTAGGGCTACATGTACACCTTTATTTTTTCCAAAGTTTTTGTGTATCTACTTGTAATTTTTAATCCTCAACTATAGTATTCACATACCCTCGGTACCCTGTTGGCCTGTTCTTGGACTCTGCTGGTGTGCTTCAGTCGGCTCTACAAGGGAATGCACTTCATCCTGGTAAGTTTGAAAAAAATGTTTTTTATTAATTTTAAAAAGTGAGTTTGCTAACTTGGCATCATTATTATGGCAGGAGTCAAATTTATGGACCTCTCAGGCAGAGTTTTATAAAACACAGGAAAGATTTGCATAGCAAGAGAAAAAAAAATTATCAGCCAAAATGTCAAATGTCAAACATTTGTCGCTATTATGCAAAACAGCCTAACAAAAAAAAATGGGATTTTGAAAAAATTGAGTTGAAATTTCGCACGTTTGCCTATTTGTGATATGTGAGTGGGTTGGAAACTAAAGTAATGCATAAATGTAACGTTTTGTTATTTCTTCAAATTTTGAGCGTAAAATGACTTTAAGGTTTTCGAAACATAGCCTAATGATTTTTGAGAATTGGGATTCTATCGTGGCTTATCCCTTTTTGACATCTTTAGAGAGTGTTTTGCTGAAGCACTTCTCAGTCAAGACATTTTCGGCTATACTTCTTGGGAAGCCAATTACCATAATTCGAGAGAGAGAGAGGACCTCATTCATTTATAAAGCAAATTTTCATATTTTATTCGACGATATTGTAGAGGGTGAAATTTACATGTATCACAAAAATTGTAATTATTGCGTCGACCATTATGACCTTGCATGGGCAATTTTGGGCTCACACATGCACTTAGAATACACAAGTTTACAGTACAGAATTTGTTCAAGCAGATAGGTTAAATAAGGGTTAAATGGTAAATGAATGTGCGCTGTCGCACTTTAAAGGGGTACATCGTTCTGAAATCACCGACTTTTCATGTTTAAGAATGTTTACTCATCCTATTTCAAAGGTCTGGTTGAAAGAAGCTAAATGTCTCACCGGTCCTGAGAAAAGACGAGAAAAAAAATACCCAGTTGTTTACTTCTGACGTGATGGAAATGTTGTGGCATACGCATGCGTACTTCAAGCCGTTACCATGCCACCAGCTTCTGTCAGACGATTTAATGTATGGTATAACGATACACTTCCGTATACGTGTACACAAAAGTGTACAAGTACACAGACGCCAACAGCACACACGTTGTTTCCCACATGTCCGCAGGATCTGATTCAATCATGCGACAGGATTTAAAACTTGCACCCTTTTTGAGAGTCAAGATTTTTGACCCCCGAAATTCATTCTCGCAAGAATAACACAAAAACGGCCAAAGTATGGTTGTGTGGACGATTATATTCTACTTTTAAATGCTCTTTCCGATAATATTATTTACATTTAAAACGCCCAAATGGGCGCTTTCCAGGACGTAGTGTCCCTTTAATTTCACCCACTTCATTGGAGTGGGCTATTTGGTGTTCGTACTTTTCCAATGTCTTTTATTGTCACAGAAATTCTAGTGATTCAAATCTGAGCCCTATCACTTTTTAAAGTGATAGTTACAAGACGCTTGTTTTATTGTGTGAAACATGTTCACACCTTACAGCGAGAGGGTTTCATTTTCTTTCCGTTTTTTTTTCCAGCCAGTTGATTCATATCATGCTTATGTAGACTCTGTGTTTAGACATACTGTTTCGTTAACATCATGACTTTGTGCTTCTTACAGCAACTTTACTCCCCTAGAATGAGCTGTTCAATACGATCCGAGATGGTTTGCCCTCGAGAGAAAGAAAGAGTAACTTGAGTACATGTGAGCACACCTACATGTATCATCACAGCAAAAGCTGAATTCCAAGCAAGAGCTCAAGTTTTTTTACCTGTAATTTAGGTCATGTGACTCTGCAAGGGATGTCCAATTTCGAATAAGTTAGTATATTCAAAACTGCGTTTGACCGAATATTCGATACTTGCCGATCAAGTGTTACATGCACCAGCTGCAAATGCCTGCCCCGCCGGTGTAGCGTGAATATCCGACTCCATGAAATGTGGACTCATTGGTAGTATTGCGCATGCGAGAGTACGATAATATGCTAATTTTTAGGATCATAATGGAAGAGTGACCTGTCACGTGCGAGGGATTAACCAATGAAAGGGGAAAAGGGGTCCGATTTCCACAGGAGTCAGATTTTCATATGACACCTGACAAAATAGATCGACCTGCTGATCGACATTTGCGCACGCCTGATGAAGTATCAAGAAGATCATGTGTATATTGACTGAATTTGACTCGCTGGTGTATTCAAACAGTAGTCTGACAATAAAGCGATGCAACTTCACGATCGAAATAACGTCACAGTCATGTGTGTACGTGCTTACTCTTTTCTACGAATATTTAAACCGGCAAAAAGGTATTCGAATATTCAGTTGATGATCCAATATTCGGTGTGTTCAGGACAACCCTACACTGCGTTATCATTATATGTTGCATGTTTTTTGGGGTTTTTTTGCACAGCAGATGAGACAAAATGCTTGGAATTAGGTGAAGTTGTTTCTCCCCCCCCCCCCCCTCCCGCTTTTTGTTCTATTGATGCAGACAGTCCAGACGTGCTTTTTTGTCTTTCGTCCTTTTTTATTTATTTTGAAAACAGAAACTTTGGCAAAGTGAAGTCACAAAACAGCAAATTAGAAAAGATTTTGTGGATATTGCAGGCTCGGATTTGTGCCTGGCACCCATTGACCTTTTTTTTTTAAATTTCTGAACTTCAACATCTCCGTGCTGGGAAATAAAAATGTCCGACTGAAATTGAAACTCCGACCAAACAGCCTTGACCCAGCTAGCTGCCTGTTCATTTGAACTTTGTGTTCAATCAGTCGGAGAAACTGAAATGGTGATAAAGCGATTGTGTGGCCTATAAATGTTTCTATTTTTGTCTGCAAAGCCATTGTTGGCATCTTCAACTGCTGTTTGTTGTCTGTTAAATAAATAAAAAATGAATAGATACAGACTCTTGCAATTTTTTCTGTAAATCTGCATGAAATTCAACTCATAATTCAAGGCACTTTTTGCTGTAACAGCTAGGGAATCTTGAGTTACTGTATTTTGATGAATGCATCAGTTTTTACAAATCTTTTTCTGAGTCCATGTTTGTTCAAAGAATAATACGATATAGTTTTAAAGCCTATTATGAAAATATCAGGGAATATGTTGTATAGTCTAAATTAAGTTGATATGTTGAGATTTGATGAAGATTTGGCATTCTTGAAAACCATTTTCCAGAGAATAACTTGGTTTAATCGTGTTCTAGTTTCATGCTCCATATAAATGGGTTTTGTGCCTTATTAAAGGGAGGAATTATATAAGTCTAGAAAACTATGAATTCGCATCTTTTGAAGTGAGACACTGCAAAAAGCCAAATGTAATCCTTGAAGTAATGCCGTGGTTGAATTTTTGTTTTTCATAGGACCTTGTTGTAGGCGTAACCTTAACCGCTGTCCTGATGCTGCTCATCTGGCCCTGGTTGGATGTGATTGACCACTTCCAGCTGACCCATCCCCAGGCTCCATTGGTCATCATCTCTACAGCCGTGTTCCTGTGCATCTGCTACCCAAGCCACAACGGTGTGGCGGCCACACGAGCTGACACCATCACCATACTTGGCTCGGTCTCGGGGACCCTATGTAGCTTCTGGCTCCTCCATCGCGCAGGGATGGTGCCCGATGTTGTAGAGCCCCTGGGTGGGGTCATCGCCTGGCCTGGGTTGGGCGTGGCCGGGGTGATGTTCCTGAAGTACGCCTTTTGCCAGGTCCTGGCACTCGCAGTGTACCTGTCCACCCGGGCACTCCTCCTGCAGGCCATTCCTGTCATCTTCAATACTGAAATCAATGAGAACACCAAGAAGTTGTTGTTTGTGGAGCTGCCATATCGCTACATCACCTTTCTAGTCCTGCTTTTCAGTACATACACCATTTGCCCTATTGTGTTTGCCAAGTTAGGCGTTTAGTAACGTCTGTTTTTTGGAAGATACATTTCACTGAGAAACGAATTAATCATTCAAATTAATATGAGTTACTAATTCTTCTCAATTCATGAAAATGAAATAAAACTGCTTCAAACTGCTTACTGACTGGATTGAACTGAAAATACAAACCAACAAATTTAAAGGGCCTAACGTTGGATTCTAGTAGGACCTTTTTTCAGAGGCAGAATGACAGGGATACAGAAACAAAAAGTAAGGGACACAAAAAGAAGCATTCACGGGTTGAAGGGGAAACGCAATTCAGTCAATATACAGGCTTGCACAAAATGACATGTCTACTGGCCCTGTTGAAACCCCTGAAACCTAAGACCCCCACAGGACAGGTTGTACCTGAAATGTACCTGAAATTGAAAGTAAATCTGGGTGTGAAGTTATGACATTGAGGCCCACAAATCTGCACAAATAATCTGAAAACTTTTCTGCAGTCCTCCAGTCATAACCAGAATATCACCGATACAAAAGCTCTAGTCAGGTGACATTTCAATTTCTTTTGGGCTTGTATAAACGTATAAAAACTCTATGTTAGGAGTTTGTGGGGTTTTTTTTCAGAAAAAAAATTGAAGCATGAAACTGTGAGAATTGAACTGCATGAATCAAACGTGCGTATTATGTTCAAAAAATCTGGGGGGTTTTCGTCATAGATATCGTTCAATTCTCCTTGAAACTTTGGTGAATGCAGATTACGTATTTAAAGTATAACAAAAAAAAAGATAAAATTTTGAAAATCAATGCAAAATTAATATTTTTAAACTTATATTTTACATGTACCTTTATTATATACTTTAAACCATCGATAAGGAATTCTGGTGCCTTGGTGTATACCTTTGTGAAACTGAATGAATGCCTTTTTTTTTTACAAATGGATTCGCGTAGTTCTTTGCGTCACAAACTAGCAGTACTAAGAGTTCCTGACAAAAGATTCTGCTTGGGGAAGTACTTTCCTTTGTATTTTTATTTTGTATTTTTATTTTATGCCCCCGGCACTTTCGATAGGAAATCTATACCAGACATTTTCCCGCCAATGTGATACTGGCTTTTTCTTTGTACTTAAACTGGATTGGAACCAAGCATGATGTGTACATGTACACCTTTATTATCGCAATAGTAGTGACTAGTGGAATGAGGGTTGTGGTAGGTCGGGTAACAAATCATTGACAACATCCAGAGTGAATTACATTCTATTTTTGGCAAGGTCACCCAACATAAGGTAGAATCACATTAAGTCATTACATAAACAATGAGCCGCAAGGAACTTGAGTTCTTTGTAAATGAAAAGCCATACGGCTTAAAGGGTAATGCTTTATACATGGATAAGGGTTAAGGTTCACCTTGAATTGAGGCCGAATGTCATGGATCTCATAAAACTTAACAGTCCATGATAACAATAAAACAAAGTGCCTGCGACAAGCGGTATATTCATCGCACAACATTTTGTCAAGACGTTTGTGACAGGTTACAAGTTACCTTGATACTTGAAGCTGTCTTAGATTCACCTTTTACGTTCCGGTTCTTATACTAGAATTCTCAAAAAATGTGTGCATTTAGTCTCAAGGGAATGTGTTCATAGCAATTCTAGTCAAAAGACTATTTGTTTTCGTTTTCTCGTAACTTAATTGTGTTCAGTACGTTCCTCGCGAAATTGATTTGAAAATGAAAAGAAAAGTTGTACATTTGGGAAATACAAGAGCTTACAATCGCTGTCTATTCCTTTTGCACTTACAACTGTCAATGACATTTTTCTGTATGAAATTACGTTTAAATGTATTCTTGGCTTACGGTTTTTACGTATAAATATATCTCATTAGAATGCTTTGACGCTCTGAATGGCTAGTTGAAAGGGGCTCAACTTTGTTGAATCCAGCATGATACTTTTCTGCTTTTACGTGTTCTATATTCTGTACAACACGGGGTCAAGTTTACTTACCTGTCCAATATCTGTTACATTATCGCGCTGATGAAGACACAGTGGACCCAAAAGTGGCCAACCAGTCTTGATAAAAGAAGAGGTTGGGTCATGGGTCTGCTGCTGTTTGAAATGCGTGTGTGATGTTTATTGGAAGGTATTTCAAAACTAAGCGTATATGGCAGAGCTCTTCATATTATACCATCGATTTCTGTTTGTTTTACCAACGATAAAGTGTGTTATTAGAGTTTGGACCTTTTCATGAATTATCCTGCTCGATTTGTCTTAATTTGATTTCAAACAGTGTACAACCATGTACATGAATAGAAATCTACATTCTCTTGTGCTTTCATGCCTTTTGGTTGCCTACACGTAACACAGCCAGCCTCCCGGCCTTTTCCTGTGTTTTTAGTTAATATATACTTTTAACCCACCAGTATTTGAAGTGATCTGTGTATATAAGCATAAGACTAGTTTGCCCAGTTTTCCCAAGTGATAAACGGTGTCACGTGACCGAAACATTCTATTTTGTTTCTCAAGTGCGACATGGTCTGTTACTTGTCAGTGAATCGTGATTTTACATGAAGTGTTGCAGCTGTTGTTTGATGTATTATAGTTGTTGTTTATTTTCTGTAATTTAGCATTATCTGTGATGCTAAGAAAAATCAAAATGACCAAAATGGTCATGTCAGGGTTTAATTACATAAAATTATGTTTGCATACAAAAGTCATGTCATGTATGATGTATATAAAAAGAAAAGACCAGCATGTTTTATAGTTGCTAGTTCTCACGATGGCGCCAAGTATAGACTTACTGTATCAGCATCGGCAATCAACAGTAGCAAATATAATACAACGTAGTGCAGACATGAGTCAATCGACTGCATTTAGAAAAAAAACTGGGTCCGATAAACAATCGATGACGCATGCAGTTTTGGCTGATATGGATCATTGTCACGTGCTGCCCAATTGAAATTCACACAATTCGAAAGAGAATAAATATCCTTTTCCGGCAAAAGTCACAATGAAACGGTTCTGTTGGCGTTGTCAAATTCGCTCAGCTTTCGCTTTCACTAATAGTGCGATCCAGCCGTAATTAGAACCATGACAGTGTTATTATAACAGTTGATGTGTTTGATCTTGAGCATAGATTTTATGATTTTCGTTTCCCAAGCCTCATACATTTACATGACTTTAATTGTGAGTAGTTTTGTTGCATTAATCCAAGGACACCAGTTTGCACTGGATTTATTCCTGCATTCATGAGCAGTCAAGGAATAGACCAACAACATGAATATGCTAATTCAGTTCAGCCTATAAATTATGTGTTGCATCGCGTTTGTGCGTGTATGAGTGTTGCCATCAGCACGAAGGCCCCCGTTGGGAATCGATGCAATATTTTTTTTTTTATATTTGGTGCTCATGGATATTAACATATTTTATTTTGAAATCACGTTTTGTGGACTCATAATGAGTGATTGATTATATATGTCAACATTGGTCTCCATGGTTCAAAATGTTTTCTGTGGTTTATTACATTTGAATGAAAACAAAACATATAGTTGGGTTTCTGTATGCTTCAATTTCACGGCTTTGCGCGTTATTGCAGGTCTGAGCCTATATAGTAAGTTCGTTGACACAGTGCTGGTTTTTGCATATGACCCAATATTTCGAGGACAGAAAGCAAGGAATTGAATACTGTTTCCGTGTGCATGTCATACTATACATGTAGTACATGTACAAGGCATTCAGTGACCCAAGCACAGGTTAATGATATTCGTTTTCTGTCATAATAAGTGTATTGGTGAAGAAAGAACCAGACGATCGTGTCAATGTACACATTTTCTATCATGTTTCAGATTAGTTGAGATGTATATTAATTATTATTGTAGATATTGTAAATTACTCAGGTAAACATTAGAGAAAAGTTACTAAATCAGTTCATATGATTTATATAATTTGAAAACGGAAACAAAAGATGCGAAATCGTAAAAATACATAATATAAATCGACGTATGTATAGTATAGAACGTTGTGCAGTGAGACATGCAGTGATGTGTTCTGTGATATTTACCTTAAGAGCTCGATTGCTGAATATTTCAGTAAAGGACGGTTCTGAGAAAGCGAAAATAATGTGTCCTGATTATTTTCTTTCGTGTCTGTTATTTTGAAGAAAGTGATCAAATTCACCACGGGATGTGGTGGTTGCATGATGATGTTGTTTTTGATCGGCGAATTACAAATTGGAATTGAAACCGAGGCACGCGGTGCTAAGCCACTGTATGATAATTGAGGACCTTTTCTTTTTAAAAACTTTTTTCGGCAACGGGGGTTATGCCCCCCTCCCCCTAAAAAAAAATGAGGCAGCGCTGAGCTGCGTACGATTTGGTTAAAGTGGTCAGAAATTGCCTCAGATCGCACCACAGAGCATATACGATCCAAAAGTTTTTTCAGGGCCCTAAAGCGGCCCCGAACCCCACGCCGTAATTTTTGGGACTAAGTTTTGGAGGACAATTGTTTTTTTAACCCCCCCCCCCCAAAAAAAATGTGTTTATAGACCTTTCTTTTGTTTGTAAACATTGGCGCCATTTTATATGGGCTGCCGCAAGCGCATAAATTGAAGTCGTGGTTCGCATAACGCCCTCAATACATAGTAAAAGGCATGTTTAGGTATTATGTTGTAGCTTTGTTCACAAAGTTGTATTTCTAACAACCAAATAATATGTTGGTTATCTGTAATAACTCTTCTTCATTTTTGCAGTGTTGGGCCTTCCATAGTTTTGCAACCCGTGGTTGGCAAAATGTGCAGTTTGCCAACCAAGCGTAGAAAGGTCTATTGGGACTAGTATGTCGCCATTTTCGCCAGAGGAACTGACATCATTTTCTCGCGATGGTTACGATCAAACCTATATTTGCTTTGCGTCGAAATTTTTTTAATGAAGATGCGTTTTCCGATATTTTGCTGAAAGCGATATCTTCTTGTATGAGCGGACATTTCGACAGAATATTTTTTAATAACCCACTTCAGATTTATTGTTTTATTGATCCTTGAATCAGTATAAACATTTCTTTTTGCAAACGGAAATGGTGTCGATTACCTTTACGTGTGTGAAAAGCAATAAAATGTTCGATAGCTGGGAAATTATGGATCAGCTAGGCTAAAGTACAATGGGTACGAATATGCAAGTACACATGTATAAAGCGTTTGAACAAGAGTTTGTTCACCCCTGTACAAATGGTTGCACTGAGTGATTGAACTTTGCACATGCAGCTTGGCAGACTAGCTACTTGAATGCGCATAAAAGGCATGCAAATATCTACGGCGAGCAAATTTAACATTTAATCCCGAGGTAGAAATATCTCTATTTCAAATACATGGTGCACAATATCTCTATTTCAAATAACTCAGAGATACATTTTCGAATAGAGATTTATTTCTAATAGACCTATTAAAAATAGAGATATCTCTTTAAGATTTAGAGAGGTCAGTGGTCGTCCAACTCGACATTTGGTGCGATGCAGAAAAATATAAATCTTGGGGGTTTGAAATTCGCGTCTTGTGTTTCACGGCAGCCTAGCCATGGCAACGCGTAGAGATGCGTTATATGGCGGACCCTTTAAGGCTCGCTAAAAAGTAGGTGCGTTACGTCATACGATCAAGGGCGGATCCAGAACCCATTTGGGGGGGGGGCAAAAAATTGTCCCCCCGAGAAGTAGGTCTAAAAAATTACGGCGGGGGGTTCGGGGCCCGCTTAAGGGCCCGGCAAAATTTTGGATTCTAGATGCTCTGTGGTGCGATCGGAGGCAATTTCTGACCAATTGACCACTTTAACCAAACTGTTTTGAGGAAAAGGTGGTGTACGCAGTGCCTGCCTTTATTGCGACGTCAATACAAAAAAATGGGTTCTTCTTTTTTTGCCCCTCCACCTCTCCCCTCCCCCCCCGGTTCCGCCCTTGCACACGATGACCTATCTGTTGACACATCGTGTGAGACCGGAAATATCACTATACTATATATCTCTTTAGTAGATAGAAATAGAGATCTCTATCATAGAAGTAAGATTGAATAGAGATACATGTATCAAAATGCGCGCGCCATACATATCCACTTGCTTTTATTGTGCTCGTCATGCTCCAGTAATTTTCCCGCTGGAATATTAAATGAGCACTATACAAAAAATATATGGCCTACATTTATTTGGTTGTTGTGGCGCCATAGTCTTGGCGAGTGATTTGTACATTTTTCACACGGCAACAAGGACTACATTACAAACTGGTTGGGTAGTTTCAAATGAATGTTACGTAATTAGGGCAAGGGTATATTTACCATGATACTTTTTTAATTCATGAACGATACCATTCATGCATGCTTTATGTTGTGTATGCCCAACCTAATTTTTAACATTTAATAACTTCAGCGTTCCCATTCTTTGTCAGCAACCAAGGCTCATATCCTATCTGATTGATGATCCATTCATTTTTTTTATAAGAACTTCTAAACGTGCAACATGTTGTGACCATATCTTTTTGTTCGTTTAACGCATTAGATTAGGTGTCAAATTGCTGTATTTTTTCTATTGTAGCCTAATTAAATTTAATAAATACAATGTTTATGATTCCTAAAATGGACTCTGTACCTTTCGTCTCTTCAAAAGCCAGCTTTTCTCTTTGTTGATTTTAAGGGTTTTTTGTTATAAACTGCATGTGATATCCCTACTGTTTTCGGATGATTCTATCATGGAATTACGTAAATTCTTTGTTGAAGTGATATATTGAAATGATACTAACTATAAAATAAATGTAATTATGTTTAAGATTCTACACTGAATTTAAGGGGAACCTCCGTTCATTATTACTGTTAATGGTTTACTTCCTACCCGCATCGCCTGTACCACACGGCACGCCGGACTCGTGCTTGTGATCACAAAGTTCGTTTCAGTGTTTGCATGAGTTATCAAGCCGGCCGGCTCGTTGCCTGAGCAACCATGCACTAAGTGTTAAATATTAACTGCTAATTAAGTTAATGATTGACATCACTTTCATTCATTATTGCCCCCATCTGCCCCAATTCGCATGTTAATAAGGAAATGACATGGTATGTTAATAAGGGAATATACATTCGGTGATTAGGCCTACAAACGGTAAATTCCGCGATATTGGAAAATGGAAATATTTATCAGTGAACAGGGTGAGTCAAAAAACAAACAGGAAACCCAGATAGCAGGACCATTTTTGTAATGGAGTTCTGCATGTAGCACTTTCAAAATGTAGGATAAGAAACCCAATTTATAAACTTTCTTTTGGTACAATGAATCATTTAAAATTTTTATGTATTTTTCAACTTTGTCATATGGAGTTTTAAACACAAACACCGTTTTAATGTTCTGTCCACGGATCACAAAAAAAGTGTTCTATCAGCACTAACGAAAACAATTCACGAACAACTCTATGTCAGTTGCTTTCGTTTTGATGAAAGGACACTGAATACGTTGTTGGTGATCTGACAGATTAGGTTGTGTCTAAAATTCCGTAACTTGAAAAGTACATGACTGATTTGAATAATTTGTGAACTAAAAGAAGGCTTGTTAATTGGGCTTTCATATACTAGACTTTAAGTGCTACATGCAGAACTTCATTTAGATATATGGTCCTGCCATTTGGGTTTTCTTTTATTTGACTCGCCGTGTACATTCATCATTTTGAGGTCGCCAAAATTTGGTGTTTTACTATATACAGTCATGTAAGCCATATTGCAAAGATCTTGGTCACACTACAAACTTAAAAGAAATCCACTTAACTTTAACATCTGACACTTGTAGGTATTTCAAGCAAGCAACGAATTCCATCGAATGTTGTACCAGTATTAATCTGTCAAGTTTGGAAATCACATTTCTTGAATCCTTCAATATAAGCGAAAGCGGGCCAGACGGAATAATTTCACGGGGTTTGGGGGATAAATTCAAATGGTCTTATATGAAACGTATAGCACTGTACATAAGTTGGGCAAAATGGGTTGATAATTCGACCAATAACGGTCGAATTATCAACTGCCTACACTCTTGGGCAAATTCTTCCTAATGGTTTGAAAGTTTTACCCAATTCAGCCCAATATGAGGTAATTTCATACCAATGCTGGGTAAATCACATTGCCAAAAAACAGTGTTTTATCCGACCTTTTTTCTAGCCACATATCTATACAGTTAGGCCTATATTTTTTGTATTCGTCATCTGTCCACTTCTGTACAGATGGTTACAACTATGGATGGAATCAATTCTTCAAAGGCTTGTTCAAACTTAGCCACTTCAAACATGGAGCTATTAACAGCTCCATGCTTCGAATGGACAGTCAATATTTACCTATCCAAATAATATTTGCACGTAGGACCAACGCGGCCATTGACAGTCATAAAATAAACAGAACATTAATTCGCAATCAATATTCGGGAGGATAAACTGCAAGCGTACAAGCTTGCGCACGCGCACTAGATCAAGTAACTACGAAAGCCCTGTAGTGCCATAGAGATTTTTTTTCTCGAAGTTCGTTTTGAGGAGATTTTTTTTCTCGAAGTTCGTTTTGAGGAGATTTTTTTTCTCGAAGTTCGTTTTGAGGAGATTTTTTTCTCGAAGTTCGTTTTGAGGAGATTTTTTTTCTCGAAGTTCGTTTTGAGGAGATTTTTTTTCTCGAAGTTCGTTTTTAGGAGATTTTTATGAAGTTTTATGAAGTTACGGAGCCCCTAAAGGGACATCCAAAATTATTTTTTTATCTCGTGCGCACGACATAATATCTCGTGCGAACGACATAATATCTCGTGCGCACGACATAATATCTCGTGCGCACGACATAATATCTCGTGCGCACGACATAATATCTCGTGCGCACGACATAATTATCTCGTGCGCACGAGATATTATGTCGTGCGCACGAGATAAAAAAATAATTTTGGATGTCCCTTTAGGGGCTCCGTAACTTCATAAAACTTCGAGAAAAAAAATCTCCTCAAAACGAACTTCGAGAAAAAAAATCTCCTCAAAACGAACTTCGAGAAAAAAAATCTCCTCAAAACGAACTTCGAGAAAAAAAATCTCCTCAAAACGAACTTCGAGAAAAAAAATCTCCTCAAAACGAACTTCGAGAAAAAAATCTCTATGGCACTACAGGGCTTTCGTAAGTAACCGATGAACGGCGATCAGTTTGTTTTTATTGTATTTTGCGCGCTCTATTCTAGCCTCTTGTATAGCAGGTGTGTGATGTTAATAATTATATCGCGTTGCATGCCATGTCATGTTGGTTTATCTAAAGCACATTGCTGACCAATTCCGTGGAGTCATGCTGAAGGTGAACTTGAGGCAAACTTCGTCAAGCATCAACGCCCGTTTTGACATCGACACTTTTCTTTCGCTTAAAGCATGGAGGATAGGAAGGAATATGTCTATTCCTTCCTCCATTCTTAAAGTGACAAAGGGGTGAGACTTTTGGGAAAAACACACCCCTGCTCTTCCCCTCTCAACTCTGTTGGAGTATTTACCTCAAGACAAGGGCGGATCCAGAACACAAATTTTTTTTTTGGGGGGGGGGGGGGCCACCAATTTTTTTGGACCCCTCAAAAAGTGGGTCAAAATTACGGCATGGGGTTCGGGGCCCGCTTAAGGGCCCCGAAAAAATGTTGGATTCTAGATGCTCTGTGGTGCGATCTGAGGCAATTTCTGACCACTTTAACCAACGTGTTTTTTTTTTGAGGAAAAGATGGTGGTGTACTCATTGCCTGCCTTTATTGCGATGTCACATAAAAAATAAAAAAATTGGTCTCGTTTTTTTTTTGGGGGGGGCCATGGCCCCCTTTGCCCCCCGGATCCGCCCTTGCCTCAAGACGCCGTAGTCCCTCGCCTTGGAATGGATTCGACTTTTTTTTTTAAGACTTGGCAAAATCCTTGTAAAGTAATGAACAATTTCGGCATGCGCGGTTCTACGGGGGGGCTAGGGGGGCTGTAGCCCCCCCCCCAAAAAAATTTTGTCTAGCCCCCCCCAAAATATATTCCTTAAAAAAAAAATTGCATTAGCAAAAAGAAGGATTGTGATGTACACGCGAACGGTCTCCCCCTAAAGAAGAAATAGCCGTGACAATGGTGCATTAGTTAATATAGTGTGAATGATTTTAGGATTTTATTGTCGCTCCCCATTGAAAATATGGCATGACCCCCCCCCCCTATTGATTTTCGGAGCATAAGTGTCTGGAAAAAATAACCTGTCTACATTTCAGCACGCCTCCCTGAAAAAATTCTGGATCCACCGTGCTAGCCCCCCCAAAATATTGGTTCTAGAACCGCGCCTGAATTTCGGCAAGAAGGTGGTTATAAATGAAATTCTAACAAGTAAAAAAAAGACAAAAATTGTGACTGGAACTTTGCCTGGATTTGTTTATTTATATGCTTGATGCATTTATATACACAATTTACCATTTTTCGTCAGTCATAAATTAATTAAGTTCATTCATTTTGGAAAACAATGCGAGCATTACGAAACGTATTGGCACCATATTGGTTTCTCCCTAAAAAGTCATTTGAAAAATATTTTTTTTTTATTTACATGTCATATAAATATATATATATCAAATTTATGTCAATAAACTTATATTTACATAAAGGTAATCAGTCTTAAACATTCAGTATTGTTTAGTAACAGACATCCACGCACTCCTGTCTAAATTGACAGGATCAAAATTATCTCTCAAAGCGACAAGATATAAATCTTATCATTTTATAGACTGCCTATGTAGTCTTTGACGGCACGACAAGTTCTTGTTTTCTGTGTCTCCTCATATAGGAGAACTTTTTTTGACTCTGCACGCTCGCTCTCGCATCTTTTACACGTACAAATGCAATCTAAACTTCAGGCTTGAAATTCATTTCATGCAATTCCCCTAGCTCGTCGGATCCAATACCCCTAGTCTGGTTGCCTGACCCCATATTTTTCTCCTCTTTTTGGGGGGGGGGGGGGAGCGGGCATTGTTGTTCTTCAGTCAACCAGTTACATTAAAGCATTTTAAAGTACGGTCGTCGTCGGGCTACCACAGTAGCTAAAGTGGATAGCAAGATGAACTGTGGATACAAAGAGCCCCGGTTCGAATCCACGTCGTCGCTGCTCATTTTCATCGACTATATTTCTTCGCTAAGTTTATCGTTGAGATAATTTAAATTTAAGGGAAAAAAAGAGAACCAGAACCTAAGTGTCTTGCAATGATTCAAAGAAAAAAACTGAGTTATGCATGACTTGGCCCCAACCAGGCTCGGAAAAAAATACGCGGGTTGGAAACAGTCTACAATACTTGTAACCTCAGAGGAATTGACATGACGCAAGAGGGCGCTACGTTAAGCCGTTCCATGTTGGTGGGATAAACACTGCACACTGCACAACGGCGACGGCTAACACCCTAAGGACTTGATTTCAAGTCGATTTTAAAACTTGGTTTCCTCTCGCAGTCTCCGTTTTTCGAGAATAACCCATGATGAGGGAATCTACTCGATCGCAATATATTCTGTATAATATACTTTTTCTAACGATTTCTGAATTGAAAAGCACCCCCCCCCCCCAATCTGCGGCAGGTTTCAGAACCACCGGAATCCCCTGCCCCATGTTTTGGATTTTACTGCATGCACCAAGAAAGGGCATCATTGGTGCCATTGTTGCAGTAGTTTCTACCGATAATGTAGAGATTGGACGCATCAGCTACAGCGCCCTTCTTCCTCTGGTCAAAAATGGTAAACTGTTCAAAATGATCGACTCCTTAGTAATTTGGGGAAAAAAACTATTCTATAGGTTTTTGGATGACGTGGATGTAGTAAGAAGGGTTGTCACCCTCCTTGAGAGTCTGGAAGTCCCCATACACGGTGTGCTTGCTGTTTTCACCGAAGGCTTCCTTGAGGAGTTCCGTGAAAGCATTCAGGCGGTGAGGATAGTAAGACAGACGGAACCTGCAAAGAGGAAAGGAGACCTTTCAATAACATCACAATGACACTCATGACTCAGCTCATTTTGTATTAACTTAATGCCACATACAATAGACATTGTCCACAGTAACTGTGTTCTGTAAACAAAGTTCCAGTGTTTATCTTCCCTGCATACGCCCTATATTTGTTTCTTTTTTTTTATCAAAGAGCGGTTCACGTTGCACATTATTGTTGCCGACAGCGTTGTGAGCATGATGTTGCAACTAAAAGACGGGCCTTTCGCAAAGAGAAAGGTCACAGATGACTTTACGTTAAGACCTTCGTTCGTAATCACCACCCTACCTAAAGACTCTACCGCTAATCTCCCTAACCACAACTTGTAAAGGAAACAGGAGCTTCGCAAGGCATTGTTGGTTGTTGTAATGACCAATACAAGTTTGTAATACATTCAAGTCGCAAGTGTCATGCGCACACGAAAGACCCCAGAGCTCGGAGGATATATATGCCACAAGTGCACTTGTATTTTAGGCGTTGAATGCGAGGGTAGACCTACTTGTAGACTTCACCGTCAATTTCCTTGTGTTTTTTGCTGTCTTCATTGTTGTGATCATCGATGGAGATGAAGTAGTCTAACGTCACCATAGAGGGCCGGCCGTTGACGTACAACACTGATGTCTGGATATCTTTAATGCAATTACCCTGCGGATTTAAACCAAGTCATAATTATTTTAAAAAAAAAAAAATTCTGATGAGGGAGAGTCAAAACAAATTAAATAAAACCGAACCCAAATGGCAGGAACATTTTTTTGGGGGAATGAAGTTTTGCCTGTAACACTTTCATAATCCAGGATATGAAAGCCCAGCCATTAAGCTTGCTTTTAGTACAAGTGTCATTCAAATCAATTTGGTACTTTTTAAGTTACGGAAATTTGAACACAAACACCGTTTTAAAGTTCTGTCCACGGATCACAAAAAAGTAAGTGTTCTTTCAGCAAAACGAAAACAATTCTCATAGGGATGCGTGTGAATTGTTTTCGTAACATAAAGTCTTGTAAAGCTGCTTCTTATGTTTCTACAGCATCTCGATCCCTTCAAAGCATCGTTTGCTGCTCATCAATAAATCAGTGCCAGCATTAAAATAAACCCTTAACTTTGGCAATGTATTCGTAATGACATCAGTCTGAAGTTTACCACGTAATAGATGTTCTTGATGGGTGCTCTGCCGGTGTCTATGATAGAGTCGTAGTTGCGATGGTCGATGATAAGAACCCCGCCTGGTTTGAGCATGGTGGCGAAGTTGGCCAGGGCCACGCGGTGGTTCTCCTGGGTGCCCTCGAAGTCCGGCAGATGGGCGAAGGAGTTGCCGAGGCAGATGATGGAATCGTAACCCTCTCCCTCTCTAGGGATGTCTTCTGGCAGGGTCAGCCAATTGGCAACCTCAATTTCTGTCCAAAAGATAAATAATAAGATTCAAATTAACCTACGCAATCGTCAACGTATAATATAAGCATACTGGCAAAACTTTTCATGGTGTCGAAAATCGTGACGGATTTTATTCATCCTGAAACTTGATTCATCCAGTATTCGCTCTTTTCACACTCCGCCATTGGGCATGCAGAGCCTCGATCTGGCAACTTTACACAATAAAAATAGCCGGTTCAGTTATTTGAACCCCGACACGGGAATCACTGAATTGGCTATATTTATTGTGTAAAGTTGCCAGATCGAGGCTCTGCATGCCCATGGTAGAAGTGTGAAAAGAGCGAATAGCATTGAAATTTAAAATACTTTTTTTTATTGGCGGGAATAATTTTTACAAAAATAGTCATTGGTGACGTTGTTCACGAGAATAAATGTTCGCTACTCGGACACGCACTGTTCTAAATTTCACCTTACCTTGTTAGAAAATGGTGTCAAGTATTTTTTTTTTCACCTTTAACAGGAAAGGTGTCAAAACAACCTTGATTTTTCAACGTGATCAGCGGCGTAAAGCCAAGGTTCTCATCCTGCTTTTTTTTTTGGGGGGGGGCGGATGTTACAGTGGAGGGATGCCCAATTTCTCCGTGCTCAAAGGTAGATATGTTGCGTTTTTTCACCGGACACCCGGCCTCCGTAATTCAAATAGTGGGGTTGGGGGCTGGGCATCATCCTCAGTGGGGGCGCTGTTCAAAACCGAATTCATGGTCATTGTCAGACTATAGGTATAGGTATCGCTAAATGCGTTTCACGGGACGTTAAAATAAACAGCCAATTGGAGAAAAACAGGGTTTCGTCCAAAATAAATTTAAAATGTGAAAAAAGGCACTTTACGTTAAACCCTCTAATCAATATTTCGTGATTTTTGCCGACTGCCAAATTTCCAGTGTGGGGGGGGGGGGGGGCTGACGATTGTTTTAATGGTAGGCGTTCGCCCCACCACGCCCCCTCCCCGTAGCTATACCCCGCTGCGTGATTGCAGAAGCTGTAATTTTCACATCAATGACCACAGGAAAATGTTGGCAGTTAACAAGGATTAGATTTTCAAAACGTTATTTTGTGTTCCTCAGTGGACTCCTTAATCACTGCTATAGTTTTAATGCAAACGTCCGGCCAATTCGTTGCAATCAAACCCATGGCACTGAATAATTCTCGATAATGTTTTCCAGAACGATATGCCATGCATGGCGGGGGATTTTATGGGAGCTCTCAAGATTCCCACAATTTCCCAGAGTTCTACTTCTAGTAGGAGCTGGGAGTTTGGGGGTCTTATCGGCGCATTTCATAATACGCACAGTAGGCAGTGCAAAACTACTGAAGCTTTGTCAAGCCTTGGTTTTAGAGCTAGCGCATACATAAGACACCTGATTGCCTAATTACCCCAGTGGTCAAAGCATTCTTCTTTACGGCGGGCCCATCTCTCTCTGAAAGCATGCAGGACCATCTTATCGGAGGCGTCACAACTCATGACACGGAAACCTGCCTCCAGAAGCATCACAGAGTCGATGCTGAATCAAAGACAAAAGAACGGACGTGGAATGGGGATGAATAAGAGCATGGAGGTACCTCCATGATAATTAGAGCGCACCAGGATTTCTCCTGTTCATATATTAATGACAGAATGAGGCTTACCCAGTTCCACACGCTGCATCGAGGACGTAGTGGCAATTTCTTGACCTGAGTAGGTCTACCAAGAAATGCCTGTAGTTCTCCGTCCTGTCTGTGCGACTACCAATGTAGTATTCCCAGACCTTGGCCGCCTTACCGTCGGCGTACTGGTCGGGTATGCCCTGAGCGGCAACGCCAAGAGAACGGGTTCGGTATACGCTGTCCACCATGTTGGTATGTCGTGTTTAGTTGCAAACTGTTTAAACGTCTGCGGAAGGGAATTGAGGGATGGCGGGAGGATAAGAATTACAGATGAGTAAGGATTCGGATCATAAACTTTCAGCATACAACAGGGTGAGTAAAAAAACCGAAACCCAAATGCCGGGACCATTGTTTTAGTAAAGTTCTAAATGTAGCACTTTCACAATCTAGGCCTAGGATATAAAAACTCAATTTATAAGCTTTCTTTTATTAGGCCTACAAGAATCATTCAAATCACTCATGTAATTTTCAAGTTACGGAGTGATTTGAATATTTTTTGTACTAAAAGAAAGCTTATGAATTGGGCTTTCATATTCTATATTTTCAAAGTGCTACATGCAGAACTTCACTAAAACAATAGTCCCGACATTTAAGTTCCGGATTTTTTTACTCACCTTGTATAGCACATTTTAGGCCTAACTATCCTGACATGGTAAAATTATGTTTTATTAGTTACTCGGACCTGTTTCAGAGATCGATTCAGATAGTTTCGAGTCGAGATTGACCGGTGACACACTGGGGAAATTGGGTCCAACAGGGGTGGGAGTGGCGCTTATAGGGCCCAATTTCTCAGAATAAGTCTTATTTCGTGCCTCTCCGAAATTCCAAGTGGGACACCAGGGAGAGGCTTCGAGCAGGGGGGGGGGGGGCTCCCCCAGCAACGGTGAAACCGTATTGGACTAACTGTATAGCCAGCCATAAATCCCTTTTCGTAGCGGCCATCAAATGTGATTTTTGTTGTTGACATAATTTAAATCTGTTGAAGAGTTTCTTTAGATGACTATCTCGCTGTTAACACACAAAAAAATAATTTTAAAACGCAAGTCATGATAAGGTGGCATGACTTGCGTTTTGCAATATTGTTATCGACTAAGTAAACAAGTAAAAAGACCTTTTGGTTAAAGTTTCGAAAATCGGTGAGTTCCTGCCCGTGGTTACCCGTCAGTGGTTATCTGTGTGTCACCGGTCAATCCCGACTCGAAACTATCTGAATCGATCTCTGAAACAGGTCCCAGTATAATGAGCAACTAATAAAACATAATGTTACCATGTCGGGAAAGTTAGGCCTAAAATGTGCCATACAGGGTGAGTAAAAAAACGGAACCCAAATGTCGGGACTATTGTTTTAGTGAAGTTCTGCATGTAGCACTTTCAAAATATAGAATATGAAAGCCCAATTCATAAGCTTTGCCTGCATACTGTGTGAAAATTATGAACCAAAATAGGGTGAGGGGATCATTCCCCACCTTTTTACTATAGGGAATGGGCCGTATAGAAGGAGTACATTCTATAACATATACGGTACTTTTAAACAAATCTCGATCACGTGACTCCCATCAATGCATGACGGCCATAGCGTCAACAAAACCAAACTATAGGTTTTCCTGGCTATTTTGAAAGGTTTTTCTTTTAAATTCACCAACTCTCCATACATTCACTTTCGTCCACGAACAATTTTACACGCTTTTACTAAATCCATTTAGTTAGTCATGACCATTCAAGTTTTCTAGAATATTTGTCATTACAGATCAAATTCGTCTATGCTGTTGCCGAATGGCAGCATTCAGAGATCAAATTCGTTATATATCAATCAATTGGACGAATGTGATTTCTGAATAACACGGTTTGGCGTATACTCTGGGACGAAAATGTGTTCTCATAGTTTGAATTTGCTTGAACTGAATTTGAAATTGTCTGACAAAAGACGATGTTAAACATTGGAAGTGCACTACTTCGATGTTGAAGGACGAATTTGAATATTAGAAACAACCAATTCGAATGAAAAACGTTTTAAATAGCTGGAAATATAGGTTTTCCCGGCTATTTTAAAACGTTTATCATTCGAATTCACCGTTTCTAATTTTCATATTCGTCGATTAACATCGATTCAGAGCACTGTGTGTAATTTTGTCCTTTGTCAAACAATTTGACATTCATTTCAAGCAAATTCAAACAAAGGGCACACGTTTTCTCCCGGAATATTGGATTTTGTCTCGTCTACGCCAAACCTTGTTATTCAAAAATCAAATTGGTGTAATTGATTAATATAAGACGAATTCGATTTCTGAATGCTATCATTCGGCCAAAGCTTCGACGAATTTGATCTGTATAATGACGCATATTCTCGACCTAGTGACTAAAGAGGGCGACCAAACTTTAAAATTGAATGGTAAATGACTACGTTGGTTTTGTCTAGAGGCCCGTGAAATTTTTTGTGGATGAAAATGAATGATAGAATAGTTACATTGGAATGAAAAATCTCTTAAAATAGCCAAGAAAACCTATATAACAACTCACGGCTGCAGAATCGGATGAATGTGAAAGTTGCTCTCTTCGCGCAATAGTTTTTTATTTATTTTTTCTAGCAATATGAAGTAGTTCACTTTAGAATGAGACATCGAACAAACTCCGCCAAGTTATGGTGGAATAATTACTCGACTTTTTATCTTCGGAATATTTTGTGATCGAAGCGTATCTGTTTGTACGTTAGAGGCGCAAAAAAACCCAGCAGAATGAAAGCCTTTTTACAATTATGAGCTGGTTTTCCAGACCAATTTCACCAAAGGGCCGATTTTATTTCACAGATGCTTTCTATATGCTATGTATCTCCTATTTTCTCGTAGTCCCGCACCGGTTGGTTTTTTTCCTGTTGCACCCTTCTGCCAGCACATTATGTCATAAAACTTATCAAAGCAGCTGTCCAACTCTTGATATCTAATGATTAATGTAGGGTCTTATCAAATGTATAGGCCTACATTTCAACAACTGGCCGTACAGAAATCATTTAAATCTTCTAAATAACGATAGTTATACCAACTGTAAAACTCAAGTTTGAATCTAAAATAATGTACACATATGGTAACTTTACCGCAAATCCGTAGAGCTTCCAAGGATGACTGCTGCCGAGGATGTCCAAGCGATGTGTGCTGGCGTGTTTACATTTTTGAGCCCATTTATAAAGCGCTGCAGCAAAGCTGTTGACACAAGACTGGTGCCCAATTCGTGGCCTTGTTACTTCATCAATAATACAGTGTGAGTTTCTAGACGCTAAGCCGATTTCCAATAACAACAAAATCAATATCAGTCGATATTTTTGGCATATCTCTGAGCGATTAGTCTTGACAGATAATGATCCGGATTCATCCGGTTATATCTAGTTCCCCCATCGTAAGGCCTCATACGATATCAGCTGATCTGCTATGTCAACAAATATTGCATCGCTTGTATACAAGCCGTGAACGTTTTGTACAACTTTAGTTGTGGAGTCGTTAGGTATGGTGGGTGGCCGCAAGGGCCATTTCGATATTGCGGACAAAATTTCGCGAGGCTAGAAGTCGCCAACAACCCGAAACAAAAATGTCCATTTTCTATATACTCGTTGCTTTCTTCTTCTTCAACAGTTTTCTCAGGGATTCTTTTAAAAACGAAAGTAAAGCCCTTATAATTATGTGCATCGTTCCTTTCTGATCTTGGAAAGTTGTGGAACTAGGATACAGCTCAGGGTTACATAGGAGTGTGTTCTCTATGATTTCAGTTTGGTGTCAACAAGATAACAACTGATATATCAAATGCACTGTTTAGAAGTAGGCCTAACAGTTGCACTATTCAGGCGCATGCAAAGAAATTTAGCAACATAAAAGGATGCCGCATGGATGCCAAACGGATTACCAGCAGCAAATCGTAACATAATTAGTAGATCAATCATTCAGCAAATCGTTACTCAATAATTAATATTTGGGGCATCATTGTTTCAGATTTCTCTTATTTAAACGTAGATGTTAAGGCCTACTGAATCTTCCTGAAATGCAACGGGTACCGTTTATATTCATTGATTAAGGGGAATATACAACATTTGCAAACATCAAAAAATATAACTACCCAGTTTTTAAGGAATATCTTACTAGGATGTTGGTAAATGACAGTCAAAAGCATCCTGTAAAGTTATGGCACCTGGTGTAAAGTCATTTGTAAGAAAATGGTATTTTTGTATACATTTCCAACGGTGGTCGGCCGACCACCAATGAAAAAATCCAGCTATTTTCAAGTACTGCTCCAAATTTACTAAATTTTTTTCAGTCCCAATTTTGTTTGCTATTGGTTACATGTTCATGGACGGGTGCAGGCCAGATAGACTGGTTCCCTTACCTTACAATTTTCCGGCATCTATAAATTGATCCATTTTATCTTTAGTGGAGTCAGGGAACCAGACTACTTGAACATTTTTGTTTTTCTTGGTTTTTCCAGCATTTTCAAACTCAAAACTTCAAACATTTCAGTGTAACAATATTTGATCTATTATAATAACCCCTCAAATAGTTCATTTCTGAAAATTACAGCAAAAGCCAATTATGTACATTCCCTTTAACTTCATGGATCATGCCTGCCTCCAAAGACCGCAGTTCTTGGGGATAGGAGGTATAGTAGCATTGTTTTAGATGCGACACTGAACTATCGAGTTTCGGAATTTTGTGCGATTCACCCTATTATGATGTCACACAATGTAAATGAAAAGCTAACAAAATGCAAGTCATGGACCAATAAGAACCGTTTTGTGCACATAGCGTTTTATTTACTCGGCGACCTTTGTACTGTACAAACGTGCAAGATTTCACCAGTTCAGGGCGGTTTATTATTTACAACGTCGCAATATAGACCAGCTTTTGTCTCCAATCTCTCCCTATTTTCGTGGGAAATATGTATTTCACAGCCCGTGGGTTTGAGCTTGCTTCACTCTCTTCTAGCAACGTTTGTCGGTGCTTTCAGACACTAAATCATGTTCGTGTTTTATTAGCTATCCGCGTTTTTTCGAAAGATGTTGCACTTTGATTTTAAACCTCTATTCCAATACACTAGCGTTGCACCGCTTATGAATGACCAAAAATATTTGCCACGTATATCATCATCATTACTATATCTGCAAAACAGTATTATTATATGACAGAGGCAATTTAAATATTGTAAGATAGAGGCTCTGTGTGGGGGAGATGTGAAGGTTTTTTTTCGGGTTTTGCCCTTCTTCGATGATATAGCACACACACTCAGTACACTGTGAGAGCCGTCACAGCCTGCGAGAAGAAATCACAAGCTAGCTCAAGCGGGAGCCGAACCCACGATCTCTTGTTTACCAGCACAGATGTTTTACCAAGCTTCTTTCATGGGTGTGCTTTCAACCTCGAGACAATAGTATAGAGAGCTGCTAGTGGGAGCGTTCTGCTCGAAACCATGAGGGCGAGGTTGGATGCCTTACCATGATATTATATCGGTGAAGGGAAAAACCCTAAATTTAAAGAATTGTGACCTCTTCTTGCTTGTTTTTAGTCCAGGGAAAATCTACAATGCTTCCACTTAATGCAGCAAATTACAACACTGGCCAAGAAAAATACACCATGATTCGCAGGGCGCGATATGAACTTTCACATGTATTTGTTTTGCATTATGGGCTAAAAATTATCCATCATGATAAGGATACATCAATGATCCAGCATTTTGTAAAGGAATCATAACTATTTAGTCATTATTTAATTTCTATAATCGTTCGTGAATGAAAACAGTTTGCCAGTCTTATCATGAGGTCCAATCACACACTGTTTTCCCAATATTACAGTCCAAAACTCCGAAAAAAATTGAAATCATTTACTCGAATGCAACTCTTTAACTGACATGTTTGGAAGGTGATATTTCTGGTGATTTTGAAATTTCACTGACTTTTGTTTTGAAATATGTTAATCCATTTTTTTTACTTACAAGAAACTTATGAAAAGCTTTGGCAGTCCTCTTAAAGAGTTCTACATTTTCTTCCGATGATAGTAAAGGTCTCAAGTTTGGTTCTTATCAATGAGAAATTGAATACAATTTATGTTTTTTAAAAAGATGAAAATGTATTTAGTATCTGAATTCTTCTAAATGCATTTTTTTAACAGGAAACTTTTAATCAGTCATAACTTTAGTTGTACAGTAGTGTTAACCTTAATCCCCTAGGCCCTTTTCGCTAGGAATCATCCTCAATCCTCCAAAATCCTCCAACATTTTGCATTTAGCGCCTCAATCCTTCAAAATCATCAGACAGTCCAGCCTCTCAAAATGTATTCATCCTCAATCCTCCAAAATCCTTCTCTCTCAACACCATTCATCCTCAATCCTCCCAAATCCTCATGTGCTTAAACACCATTCATCCTCATTCCTCCAAAATCCTCCAAAACCACCAGGAGGATTTTGGAGGATTGAGGAGGGTGCAGCTTCAGTTGTGAAATCAGGAGTCCCGTTTTGTATTTATTTAATTAACATTATAAAAAAAAATACCACAAGAATTGCAAAATGTGGACAATGTGAAGGTTTTTCTAGACACCACTTGCAATTTTGACAGTTACACAAAGGTAGAGTTTTGGGCAGACATGTGTAGTCTGCAGAACTACCTGTAAATCTTGTATCAGGCCTGGCTTGTATCCAATCTTGCCTCCCTTTTTTCGGCAACTCAATATCTACCCCTGTCTTGTTCTACTTCAGAGTTCCCAGCCAGAACAGACGCTCAAAGATGAGATTTAGGCTGAAAATCAGTTCTTAGGCAATGTCTTGCAGTCTGGGAACCAGACCAAGATGGCTGCCATGCATATGGAAGTAACAGCAATCAGGGACCATGCTTGCAAGCTTGTCCACCATTGCACAGTCTCCAGTCTCTCTCTTCTCAGAATCCCTTCTCCACAAGCCACTGCTTGACCTCGTCCCGGAACATGCCCTTAAAGTGCACCCATCGTCCGAACTCACTCACTCTCATGGGCAGGGTACAGCCTTCTAAACTTTCAAGGTGTGTCTTGAGCTCCTCTGCCAAAGCCTGAGAGTCAGAAAAGAAGCCGACAGTATTTGTATTTTGAATAAAAATATACTGCAAAGTATTGAAATACTTTGTAAGTATTCGCCTACCCAAGACCTACTGCATGGTGTACTTTGTTATATTATTTACTTATCCAAGAACTTTACACTTACTATATAATATGTCATCATGATGTTTCAGTGTCCGAATGAAAAATCAATACAAAATCTGACACAAGTAGAGATTCTACACTGAAGAAACTAAACATGTCCAGATCATGGTATCTGAATCTACCGCAGTTTACCATGAAGTTCAAAGATTTTTGACAAATAAGTCTTAAAAATTATCAATACAAAAATGATCAATAATTCTGCAGTTTCTGCAGAAATTTCCAGACACTACAGAGATGTCGTCATCGTCATTTTAAGCTCAGACTTGGAGGTCCTAACTCTTAAGCACTTTTATTTTGAGAATGCCAGACAGTAAACTTACCCAAATATCGCCCTCTATGTTCTTGATGACGGTCAGCTGTTGGGTGTTGCCGAACTTCAGTTTCAGGTAGACTGGTACGCTGTGATATCGCGTCCTTCGCACTGTGTATGGTGTGCCTGGAACAGCCCCTGTGCAAACACCAGATGCCACAATGTTATCTCCAAAGCTTCTTATAAACATAGGGTTGTAAATAACAACCATTAATTGATTAATTTTTAAGTAATTACAAGTAAATTCCCTGTCATATATCGCAAGTCATGTGACAAGGTATCAGTAGGCATACTGCCTAGCGCTTGTCTGCGTGTCTTCAATCTTTAATACTGGCACATGGCGGGGGAATATTTTGCTGGCTATCACTAGGTCTCATAAGCACCCAGTAATATTTATTTCAACTTCACCTGCAGTTGTGGAATGATCGTGCACAGTTATTTGTTACCATTATGTTAATCTTCAACGACGAGTTCGCTTTGCTGGCCACCCTCCTGCCACCGTGCTGTAAACCAGGTCATATCTGATGTATTATGTTGGAGACTTCCATGCCTTAATAGAGGACGAAGACCTTTCAACTACATTGATGTGATTGGCAGAGACACCCAATGTGAAATTGAAGACCTTTCGTACATAATGAGGGATAAAGACACCTGGCGTGGCATTGTGAACGAGATCTCGGTTGCGACCGCTAGATAATGACGATGATGTTAATCTTACATGCAAGATTATGAATGTCTCATCTCCTAGACCTAACCCGTAGAAAAGGGAATTGGGAAATTCTACTTAAAAAGTCATTTATAAAAAAGACTTTAAGGATACCTTTGGGTGGAGCCCAGCCTGAGGGTGTAGGGTATTTCTCATGAGCCGGGGGAGTAGGGGGCTCTAACGATGGAATCAACCTCTCCACATATTTGAAGTCTTCTTTGGACTCAATAAACTCTGTTCTTGCATCTTCCTCCCTTACCAAGTCCTTCGGGTGGTAAAAATTTGGCGGAAAGGAGTCCAGTCTGAGACAGCTTGTCGAAACGCTCCTTTTCAGGAGTGAGTGGATACAAGGACGTGCAGTCTGCAAATTTCATGAGCAAAGTTTAATCAACATCTTTCAAGAAATAAATGCAATGATTTACATCAACAGGCAAAATTTCAAAATTCCTGAATCAATGGTCGAGCATGAATATGTTATAAATACATTATTGCAGGGCTATTTTAACTGAAGCTGTACCACATTTTTCAACGGCTACAGTTACAGAAGTGCAACACAACACAACACTGCGAGTCTATATGAGGTTTTCAATTCCAACAATGATTGAAACGATTCTGTAGCTCAGTAAGATAAATGTGTGCATTCCTGTGCCACAAGGAAAGGTGTGGGGTTCGAATCTCAGAGATTATATTTTTAAGTTTCTCAAAATTTATTTTCACACTTTTAAATCAAATCCTACATTTTATCTGCTGCCTTACTAAGTGAGTTTTTGCTAGTAATTTGAACGAAAGTGGAAAATATCGGCAACAATTGAAAACCGTTAACAAATAAAAAAGGCCCTCATCCTCCTCTTTTTAGAAAAAAAAAACATGGACGATCAACTCGTGTTTTTTTTTTTACTTGCAACTCTAAGAATCGCCCCATATCATATTAGCATTATCTCAAATACTGCTCAAATGAATTTTGAGACGTCAATAATTTGTTTAGAACGTGTACGTTTCAGCCGTCTCCACCACCTTGGGTGTGTTCAAAGCCCATACTGTCGCCACACGGCGCGGATCGGAGCACGTATCATTACACGAAACAGTCGTTGATAAAGCGCGACTTGTTTTTCTTCGCGATCGAGCAACGACGGTGACGTCACGTCAGACGCCCTCATTGACAAGCTAATTCAAGAACTGAGCCTCCATGCAAACACATTGAACTGTAAGTTTTCAGACTATTTTGCTGTTTTTTTTCCAAAATGTTCGCTGTTTGGGAACAATATAAGTGGTCTCATGGAATGTCAAGAATGTATAGATCAATCCAGGATAACTGTCTCTCTCATTTGTAATCTCTTTACCGGTTTTTGGGGGTCTTTTTGTCCTCGCGTGGGTTTGTGACTGTGCTACTGTGATGGTGCCCCCAAAGTATGACGAATCGGTGGAGCGTTGGTATGGAGGGGTACCCGTAATTCAACGCTCCACTCAGTAGAGCTAGTAGTAGTGATAGTGGTAAAGTAGGGTAACATGGGTAAGGCAAAAATAGCATGCGGATGCGGTAATTACTACTACTAGATTAAGCTTGAAATTTCAAGCTATGACATTAGGCCATTTATTCACGATATTCTTGTTATCGTACACAACCAGAAGTATACTTACACTTGAAACTGTTCGCAATTGTATGGACTTTTTGATGATTAAAAATGAGAGCATCCTCGTGGAGAGCGCCATCTTTAAAAGTTTTCGGACTTCGCCTCTTGGTGGCGCGCTATATTATTATTGTCACGTAAAAAAAGAAGCGCTGCGCCGCGCCGGCTGATCGTGTTTTCCATGGAAAATTGAGGAAACACAGTTCTGACAGGTAAAGTAAGAAAAAGAATGTTTCATCCTGACGCCACTTTTTTTCATCCGCGTAGCCGGCAACAGGGTAGTTGGTTTGGACTTACAATTTTTTCAGCAACTCCCATTCATTTTGTGTTGCTTCGTTCTCTAAGTGTCTAAGACAAGTCACTAACGCCACCCGGTAACTTGTGAAGGACTCCCATCCCACTTCATAGTCCGAGTATTAACTAGGACTCTACGGATCGCTTTTTTAACATTTGGACATGGTTGGGTGATAGTAGATCGCCCGACAATGTTAAAAAAGCGATCCGTACACCGGCAACAGGATAGCCCCATAGGCCTTAATGTGGCCAATAGTTACTCCTGGAACTATGAGTATGAGGCTCCACGTAGTGGAGGGCGTGGAGCCTCATAGTTCTAGGAGTAGTCAATAGTATGAGGCTCCGCGTGAGCACGCGGAGCCTCATAAATCATAGTTCTAGGAGTAGCCAATTTACTGGACTACCTCCGTAAACAAAGGCCACACTTCCACCATGTACAAAAACATGTCGAATTAGAACTTTGTCATTTTTGTCAAATTTTGATTTTCAAATTTAAGCTTAGTTTGCCATTGCAGTTTATTTTTGCTTAGAAGCATACTCACCCTCCGACTTTATACTAGGCTAATCAGAAAGTGCTGCCTTTTTCAGATGTCTATTTTTCGTGAAATTTCCAGATTCGTTTGCGCACGTTTGCGTATCAAAATTTCAATATGAAATTTTTTACGAAAATTAGACTGAAAAAGGCAGCACTTTCTGATTAGCCTATAAAGAGGGTGAGTATGCTTCTAAAGCAAAAATAAACTACAAACTAAGCCTAAATGTGAAAATCAAAATTTGACGAAGTTCGACAAAGTTTTTGTACATGGTGGAATGTGTTTTTACTGAAAAAAAACGTTTTGTTCTTTTTGCAGAGGATCGATATGAAACAGACTAGTCTGTAGATGAAATTGGATTTTGTTGCTGTGTGACCGGAGACCACCCATCATGACCCATTCTGCATGTACATTATCATGTGCATACATGCATGTCCATATAAATCCGTGTATTATCATCATATCTGAGATTCAATTACAAATGTATATTTTAGTCCAAGTAAAAAAATAAACCAGTTTCCCGTCCCCACCGACTTCTTTTTCGCCACCCACCTCCCTAATCTTTTTTTTTTTTTGTTAATTTAAAAAAAATTGCAAATGCATGAATTAAGTTCAACTTAATTCATGCTTTTGCAATTTTTTTTTAATTTATAAATTGTCAATATATTTGCAGATATTTTGTCAACATATTGTCCTTTTATTTTGTTTAAAAACAAAAAAGTGTTGCTGTGTAGAAATGTTGGCAGCTTTGGACACATTTGTACGAGTATCAGCATAAGAGTCAAGAAAATGGAAGAATACATCTGCCATATTGAAAAATACACCATCTCGGAAAAAAAGGGGGGGCTGCCTCCTTCATTTTTTGCAAAAAGGCCCAGACGAGAAACTATAGTTTATTACCCAGCCTTATCATGGAGGCCCATTGCAAGTGCTTTACTCAGCAGCATGTGACAACTACCTGTAGATAACTAAACTGACCTGGGCAAGAACTTTATTGACCTTTGGCAGTATAATCTCACTATTTATAATCATATCAGGTGTTATCTCGACATGACAAGGCATGGGAGTTACTCTTTACACAATTTTTATTCAGTCTTTACACATGAGCGGAATTTAACCGCGTAGTACAGTACTTCAATATTAATGGTACAGTACTGTCATGATAGTTCATGGTAAGTAGGACACCCAGCCCTCTATAAAAGTCTATAACATTTAGATTTTTATGAAGTTGAGGTGCAATACTGTTTCTACCTTTATCTTCACTGTAAGTGTGTGGTTTAGGTTTACTCAGTGGGCAACAGTGCTTGCATCTCTCCAATGCACAATCTATCTCTATTCCTTCCTCCATGCAACCATACATGAGTGTACCCTCTCAGACTTTTGTCAGTCATTTGGTTGCGCAATTGGCCAAAAGCTCATGGGGCTTGGCTTAAATGTTCAGTCTGTTGTTGACTGCTGTGATGTGGGATAATGTGTTTTTCACACACTAGATCTAAAGGGCCAAGGTTGCTACATGTATTTGCCCCTTGTGTATAAAAAAACATGTTCAACTTCACAGCAGTCAACAACCAATTTTGTTATATCGTGGCTTGGATACTGCCATTTTATTGCACAGTCGCGTGCCCAGTCTTTAACCCTAACCGCCCTGAATCCTCCAAAATCCTTTTTGCAAATTGGAGGAATTTGCAGGATTGAGGTTACATGGCCAAAGTGCGTTGCTGATTTCGGAGTACGCACTGTGTCAAGGTCTTGGGCCGGACCTTGTGTTGTTTATGCTCAGCCGTGTATAAATTTAGTCCTTGATTATACTTGACATCCTCCGCACTGCTCCAGGATGTCACTGCCTCTGCCTCAGCCTATTGACAGTCATAGCCGGAGGATTTTGCAGGATTCAGGCAGTGGTCACCCCTCCATGGACCATATTCAAGAAACAACGGAGGAATTTGCAGGATTGAGGCTATATGCTATTTTTCCATGAGGCCACTTGGAGGATTTTGCAGGATTAAGGCTACACCCTAGCAAAAAGGCAGGGAGTTAGGGTTAAAAATTACCTCATATACACTGCGTTGCATATAAATGACCTAATATACAATCAAATCTCATTTTCCATTTAGCTTGCAGATGGAGAATAGACTGAAGTCGGAGAGGATTCATACCGAGTGCAAGTTGGTCCAAACTCGTCACCTTGATCGTTCCGCGTGACTGCCCGTCGTAACCTCACTGCCGCCATGAGAGAGAAGAAGCTCTTCACCCCAGGCCCTCTGGGTGTCAGCCTGAGCACCAAGCAGGCCATGCTGGTGGACCTGGGCTCCAGGGACTTGGAATTCATTCAGACAGTCCAGTCCATCCGATCCAGGCTTGTGGAGTTAGCTGGTGAGAATCCCTGACTTGAGAATCCAAGTGCAGATAGGGGACAATCATACAATCATTTTGAAAAGAAATCGCTAAATTTGTGCCAATTATAGATCCAAGCTCCGTCTCGTTGAGTAAAATAATCGTGTAGTTTAAGAGTCATTAAAGAGATTCAAATCTATGTCAGAAAGTATGTACCTCAAAAGTAACAAATTAATAGTAGACTAAATTCAAGCCATGTAGAATCATTTGCAATTACCCAGAAAAGTAATGTACATGTAACTACTGATTTAATGACAGAAACCTTGCTCAACGTGAAGATAGGACTGGTATCAAGGTTATTGTGTACCCATTCCAACTGAGATGGTATTGCTCGAACAAAAACAAAAAAAATCTAGGTCTACTCTCTCTACCATGGGGATAACAGATATTAAACCTTTTCAGTACAGCCCAAGGAAACTCAAAAGTACATCAAAAATGTAACGTGAGTAACCGTGGAATTGTAACTTCAAAGTTTCAAAATAGTGTGCCCCAAAGGCACAATTTTTTGAGCAATTTTGTTGCTTCAAACCAAACAAATGCACAAATACCAAATGATCCTACATGTATGTACCTTTATAAAAACAGACGCAAAATACGTTTGAGGAGAAAGAAGAAGAAACACATGTGCAGTGGAACGCCGCTATGATGAACATCACGGGATCCACAGAAAAACGTTCGTTCGGTATAGCGAATTTAAGCTACCGGTTCCCACTTTTTAATAAATAAATAACGCGCCCTGGTTACTGAAAGACGACTCTAAACATGTGCCGACTATTGAATATTGTCATTACACAGTGTTTGAGCTTACTACCTACAGCAACGGGTGTCTTTCCCCTTCTATTCCTTGGGGAAATAATAGTCACTTGTCGCTCTTCTGTTGACTTTTTCAACAACAGTGTTTGGTACAGGACGATGTTCGGTATAGCCAAATGTTTGGTGTAGCGACGTCCCACTGTACAAGGGGATAGCGTTGAAAGTTTTAAAGACATGAACATGAAAGATTGGCATTCATGTTGCTGTCAGGTCATTGTTAGATATTGGTTTATCTGCAGGTGTTTCTTCTGATGACTACACCTGTGTACCTGTACAAGGGAGTGGCACCTTTGCTATTGAGGCTGTTTTCACCTCTACAATCCCAAGAACAAATGGCAAAGTATGTTATGCTTCAAACCCCCCCCCCATCTCCAGCTTATAAGTTTCTTGCTCATGTTGTTTCACTCTTAACACTTTTATTTTACTTGCTTACATTCAAATCCTTCATTCTTAGTAGTCTATAGGCAATGTCATTTTTGCCTGGGGAAGTTTTAACCCAAGCATTTATATAATTTTTGCACTAATTGTATGAAAATAACCCATAAACAAAGACACTGAAAAATCAAAACCTGGTTATAGAGATTGATGGCTCACTTGAAAGAATGCTAAAGGTTTTACCCCACTTACTTTTGTTTTCTTTGTTCAACGTAAAATCACTTTAAAATGCTTTATTTTAAAAGAAGAAGCAAGACCCACTGATGATATGCAAGCTGAAATTGACTACATTTTAGAGAAATAGAAATGCACTGAACATCCTTAGAAATTCAGTTTTGCGCCCTGCTATTTACTTATCATGCAATGGACTGGCTTGCAATGGACTGTCAGATCGACCCAAGACATCACTAAAGTATTTGTTTTATCAAATCTGAATGTCATATTTGTAAACAGCTTCAAGCTCCAAAACAACCCAGAGTTACCAGCAACTTGTAATTTTTAGGTGTTTTTTTTAGCATGCCCCCTGACCTCACCTTCTTACCTTTCGTTTATTGTGTTGACTTTTCCAACCTCCCAGCCGTTATCTGTCGTTGTTGCAGTGAGTCTTAAGTCCATTATTCACTGGTCCTCTCAGAGTCCATCCATGTCAATTCACAAGTCTGGTCACCAGCGACAGGCAACGAATAATAACATAGGAATGCTATTGTCACAGTTTAATAGAGCTGGTGACTTGACTTAGATCTTGAAGACTTTTTGATATGGCTTGTGAGGACTTCATAATGTTTTAACTAATCCATTGCATAGCCTTATACCAGTATAATACTGATTTCTGTTCTCCAGGTTCTCGTTCTAGAGAACGGTGCCTACGGCCGGCGTTTTGGCCAGATTCTCAAGGTGCTTGGAGTAGACTTCAAGATCTTAACCTTCCTGGAGAATGAGAAGGTTGATGTGGGTTTGGTTGAAGAGGCACTACGAGGGACCCAGGGCTGGACCAACGTGGCCGTGGTACACTGTGAGACCAGCTCGGGGGTTATCAACCCCATCGGAGAGATTGGACGACTGGTCAAGGAATGCGTACCAGGTAGATCGGGTATAATGTACAAATATTGGCTGCTTTAAGTCATGGTGTAGTAAAACTAGCCTCCTGAGGTGATCCATGGTGTGTTCTGTTTTGGAATGAAATGGAATGCTCCATGAATCTCATAGGAGGCTATTTTTACTACGCCACAAGTTGAAGCAGTCAATATTTGTTATATATCGCCTCTCCCACAGATTCTGATTTATTTAAAGAGATAACTGATTAATTTAACCAAGATCCAATTAAAATGTACTTCTTTTTCAATATGAAATTTAGTTCAAAATTTATTTGCACTTTTCCAAACTACGCCTTCGTGAAATATTTGAACCCAGCTTTGTAGCACTAGCACGTTGGAACAAATAACATAAGCAACATTAGCTGGCCTAGGCAAGCTTATGATGGTTAAATCCCCCTCCTTCCCTCCATGGTCTGGGCTGTCAAATCAGCAAACTAATTGTAGGTAAAAAGTGTTGCATTTGTTTTGCAGATGCCAGCTACTTTGTAGACGCCATGAGTAGCTTTGGTGCTGTGGACATTGAGTTCACGGCCAGCAAGATTGACTTCCTAGTCAGCTCAGCCAACAAATGCCTTGAAGGTGTGCCCGGATTCTCCTACGCCATCTGCAGGAAAGACAAACTCAGTGGGTGCAAAGGTACCAAGGAATCAGCCTTATTAACCATAAACCTCCAAGATCCTTTAAATATTTACCTACGGCGAGCCAATACATCGGCTTGCCATGACACGTGCTGAAGATAGCGATTTGATAAATTGTTTGTGGATTCTTTCCTGTGCCATGAGGGTTTTTCTCCGGGCTCTCCGGTTTTCCTCCCTCCGCAAAAATCAACACTTTCGAACTCTGGCTGCGCTTCGTGGTCAGACATTGGTCATATGGTGACAGTCTAAGGCGCCTTTACATGCCTTCGGCTCGACCATGTTGTAGCTGCGTCCTTCGCAATTCAGCTTCTCAGCTGCGAGTAAGGATAATTAACCCCCCAATTTATGAAATTATAATTTATAGTGATTTGACATCTTGAGCATTAAAAATGAAAACAATTACAGTTTTTAATGGTGGAAGAAAAAAACCCGAAAGAATATTCTGGTGGGAAAAACCCATGGAATTAGGTAGGGACTGAAAACACAATCCAAATGTGGGCATGGACAGGAATTGCACCTCGGCTATAGCGGTGTAAGGCGAGGAAAGAACCACTGTGTCAACTTGATGTGCCCTTTTTCTTTTCTTTTATTACGGGATCGCGCCTTCGAGACAATTTTTTGTTTCTGTTTGTATATAAGGCATGAGCTTTGCCAGACTTTTGACTAAAATCAGACCTGTTGAATCTGAATATAAAGCGTTATATCTTTCAGACCTTTCATCCAATTTTCAGACCTTTTTGTTTCTTGACAATCTCATCCCTGACATATTATATTCAGGCTGGTCAAGGAGTCTATCTCTAGACTTGGTCAGTCAGTGGGAGACACTGGAACAAACCGGTCAGTTCCGGTTCACCCCGCCCACTCATTGCATGCTAGCCTTCAAACAGGCGCTGACTGAGTTGGAGGAAGAGGGAGGCATATCTGAGCGAAGAAAAAGGTCAGACATTTTTTTTAAGGCCACTTCCATTTGATATACATATTCTATATAATATTTATATAATATTGGATGAGAGAATACAAGAATATATTGCACGAGCTATAACAGAGTGCGATTTTGTTAGAGCGAGTGCAATATATTCTTGTATCCCCCGGAAAAAGCCATCGGATATTATTATTTTCATAATCAGGCTGACTTGATCCGCAAGAAATAAATTTCATGATGCTGTCTTGTAATAATCGTTATCTGCTTACCTCACTTTCACTTGATAAAGAATAAGAGAGCATAGCCAAATTTCTTTTTAATATTTTTAATAATTGTCCACAGATATAAGGAGAACAATCGCATCATTTGCGAAGGAATGAAGGCATTTGGTTTTAAGACATTGTTGGATGACACACATGACGGCTTCATAATAACGTCATTCCACTACCCACAGCATGACAATTTCAACTTCAAAGATTTCTACACAAGACTACAGGAAAAAGGTAGGTTTAGAGCTCATTGCTTCACTGGTACCCTCTCTCTCTCCTTTCCATGCCGAGAATATAACTGAAGGATTATGGAACCAGTTTCCAATCATCAAGAATTCCTATTGAACATTATTTTCGGTTAAGAAAAGGTCCCTACTGAAAAATTTGGACAATAATTGGTCTTTATTCACAAAATGTTGCTGAATTTTCAATGTCATCACCAAAAATATAGCAAGTTGCTGGAGAAAAATATTTGTGAGGCATTCTGGCAAAATGAGACAGAAATGGGCAGAGGCCATAGTGGAGAAATTGCCAAAAACCAATGGGGGTGATATTTGTTCAATGTTCAGATTGATTGATATTTGTAATCTTTGATATGTCTACCACACATATTTTAAAGAAATACTATGAAAATCTTGGAATAAAAGGGTTAATAGGGAAAAACAAGTGGCATCTTTAATTTTCACAACTATGAACTCGAAAATTTAAAGTCTTTTTGCTCAGTATTTTTTGTGTGTGGACATGTCGATAAATGCAAACTTTAAACAGCCATAAGTGGTCAGCGGAATGTCTGATGAAAGTGCAACAAATATATTTTCAGGAGAATTGTTTTTTCCTTTCTAACATCCTCAAACCCTCATTTCGACCTTTGTCCAGCTCTGTCTCAGTTTGCAACATATTGCATTTGTATGAAATTTACCAAAAAACAAAAATGTGGGTCTTTTCCAGAAATTTGTTGACTGCTGTAAGAAACTTTTAGCTCTCAACTGAAGATTTAAACTCCCTTCTTACATCAGTTGTGTCTTCGGAAAGAATTTTGCAACCTGATGCTGCTTTTTCCTTCATATATCATCTCAATGAAGGTCAGTCATTGCAAAAATGAATCTGGGACTGAGAAACATTTCCAATTTTGTTTGTATATGCTTTTAAAATTTTTTTGACTCTCCATAGACTTTGTACACAACCGCTGAAGTAGCGTCAGGTTGCAACATTCTTTCCGCTTCTTCTAAAAATGAAAGTTTATTATAACTTTTAACTTATAACTTTATTAAATTTCTCCATTTCTTTATCGTTTTCATCTCATTTTTGTTCCCGAAACATTCTCTCAACAGGGTTGTAAGGTGTTTTTCCTGCTGTTATGTCTCCAGGAGTTGGCAATCCTTCGGTGACAAGATAGCGACTTGGATACAGTGGAAATCACCGTCTTGGATTTGAGAAGTTTCACATTTCGCCAGATCAGGAAGCAATTCGTGGGATCTTTCACAGCAGATGGGGATAACCAGGTTCTTCTCTTAAAAACAAATTTTGTTCCGTTCAAGATTCCACCCTGCTTTTGATTTATTGTCTTATTAGATGTTAAAAGTTTCCAATTTCGTCGGCTCAGGAAGCACTTCGTGGGATCTTTTATAGCAGTAACCAGGTGCTTCTCTGGAACAAATTTCATTCAAGATCCCACCCGGCTTTTCATTGATTGTTTTATCAGATGCATGTGCTTGGTCATCGGATGCCATAGAGGGGTGCTCTCCATCACGTATCTGAACAGTTGCTTCTTTTTCTTTTTTTTTCTTTTCTTCCCCCTATTTGTTTCAGATCATTCAAAAGATTCAATGTCTGTTGCTTCTGCAGTGTCGCTATAAACTCTGACATTGTGAGTCTGTCCTAGCAGGCTTTTGCAACAAGGATGCAAAGTCGGTCCCCCCCCCCAAAAAAAAACCCCAATAATTTGCTTTTATGAAATTAGAATCTGCTGAAGGATCTATGAATATATCAAAATTATTGTGACGAAAAGTTTGTGACGAATAAACGATCATAAAACTTTTGTGGCTATAAAAAAACATAGCTGGCCTGAAATGTGCTTCAGTCTCGCAATGCGTGGATGTCTAATTTGCCATCATGGTATCATGGGTGCCGCGGTCTATAGACTGCTTTTACTAGTAGGTCTTTCAAACACCAGTTATATGCAGCAGTGTTGTAGTACTCGTACTCGGTACTCGAATGTCAAAGTACTCGTACTCAAAATGACGGTACTCGTACTCGGGCACCAAAGTACTCGCACTCGCACATGTCGAAATTGTACTCAATCATTAAAGTACTCGTACTCGAATAGCAGTACTCGGGGGGAGGGGGTGTTATAGCTTGACTTACCATGGCCTTATTTTATCGATACTTTCAGTTTGAAATGGTTGAATGGCTTGTAGAGAAATCGAGATTTCCTGATTTTCCTCTGTGCAAATCCGGACAAACACATTTAACAGCTAGCCGTGAGTGGGTCTGTTCATCTGTCTGACTGGGCCTGGGCCAATTACGCACAATGAACCATTAGCCGTTTGGCCGTATTCGGAAATAGAAGTACTCGTACTTGGAAGTTCAAGTTCTCGTACTCGGAGACCCGTTCTTGCACTCGGAGGTACAACTACTCGTACTCGGAAGTATAAGTACTCGTACTCGGAGACCTGTTCTTGTACTCGGAGGTACAAGTACTCGTACTTGTACTCTGCAACCTAAGTACTCGGCAGTACTCGGTACTCGGAAAAAAGTACTCGACTACAACACTGATATGCAGGTGTTTTTGCAGTTACAAATGTACTATGCATCTGGCTTGCCAGAACCTGTACGAAACCCAAAACTCATTACACATTTACTTGCAATCGTATAATCACTCTGAAGTCAGTCCCACTGTCTCCATCTAGTATCATCAATCCGGGTTGCTGTTGTTTGCCATTGGTTGTAACTTCTGGGTTTGAATTTCCAGGTTTTTTTATCTCTTTTTTGTTTCTAATTTTTCAGATCAGGTGATCTACCCGGGCAAAGTGACTAAAACCGACTGTTTCCGTATCGGCAACATCGGCCACGTCTTCCCCCGGGACATGCGATATCTGTTGCAGTGTGTGCAAGAAGTCTGCAGTGATATGGGCATCCCACTCCCACTGAAGGAATAAACAACCCACCAAGTATCAGCTAAAGACAACAGTAGTAGGTTTGCTGAAGAGAGCCCACTGTCTTTCGTGATCAAATACTTTTGATACCAGTAGGCTGACTATGTCCCAGATGTCAGCTGGACATCAATGGGCAGTGATTTAATTCGGGAGACTCACAATGCATTGCACCACCAAGACTTTGCCAGTTCATTTTTCCCAGTGCATTGTCGACAAAATCGCAGTGCGGGACATTTCAAATTGTTAGTTTTTTCCGGGCTATAGCTTTGTAAGTGTATAATTCGAGTATCTGTTTGCCCTTTTCTTTTCTTTTTATCAATATGGTGTTTTTTTTGTAAGGCGACAGAATGCTATGCCCCTAATCGATAACAAATTAGCTCAAGTTGTCTACTGACACTCATTCAAATGGGCCATATTTTGTCGACTGTAAACTTGAAAAATGGACTCTCCATGGCAAACTCTTGGTGGCGCACTGCATTTGTGATTCGCCCGAATTCTGTCTGATTAAGAAAAGTGATTCCGTAAGTCAAAAAGAGTTGCAACCAGCTGGCAGAAACTCTTATTGCAGACCCAAGAACGGCAAGATGTGAAGTAAAGGAAATTGTGGACTTTGGATGCAGCGGCACAAGTACCCCCTCTATGGTTCCATAGGGAGAGTTGGGGGAGACCACTGGGAGGGACATTCTAACGCACTGCCGACGACATCAGACACTCTCGCGAAAAACACTACCAGCTCGTGAACATTCAAAATAAAATAAAGTATGTATCATGTGCACCATAAGTGCACAAAGCAGTACGTGTACACGGTGTCTTGTTCACTGCAGCTTTCAAATGTGTTCACAAAGTGCCATCAACTCGTCACGCACAGAGTCAATAAGAATCACAGAGAAGCTGCATTTGCCCCTGTTTTGGTTTAAAAAAAAAAGGAAACTGATCCCTTGTTTTTAGACTTTGAACAGTTTCTTCAAAATCATGCTTTTATAAGTGCTGAGCTGGCTGCAAGTGGGTGGTTATGGGTGTTAGTCATAAGCTTTTTCAAGTATTATTAAAAGAAAATTAAGAAATATTTAATCACATTTATTCTACTGATATTGTACGAGTGCACGCTGCACTTAAGATATGTATGATACATTTTTAATACATTGATCGATAGATATATGGATTTTATACAGTTCTATCAGCAGGGAGAGAATGGTGGCTACCTATTCACTATTTGTGGCAAAATGTCTTGCCCAGATTTTAACTCTATATTGCCAAGACGTTTATGGACACATAATGACATTTTTTATGAAATATTTAGAATAAGAAATTTTAATGCAATTTATAACAAAAAAGGTACTTTATTGTGTATGTGAAAGTATAAATATCTATTGTATAATTTGTTTTAATGTCAAACTATTTTTAAAAGAATTGTAAACAGTCAATATTCCTTAAAGTATTACCGTTTGGACAAATTTCTACATCTCACTGAAAAATTGTTCAAAGTTTGTTATCATTTGAATGACATACATACAATAATTAGTTCATAAGTGTTAAGCAGGCAAAAATGAATTGTGAAGTCGCTTTCCAAACAAACTCTTTTTAAATTTACAAACAAAATCCTCTATGATCAAGCTTCAGCGGATGGTCGGATCGAACGTTGCATATTGTTTGCACAACTCGAAAATGGGTCTTTTAATGAAGAAACGCAACGTTTATAGTTAATTTATGTCCTTGTAATGTTACATGTTTTGTAATGCTACGGTTTTAAAAAATTAGACCAGCAATCATACCCCCATGGCATGTGTTTTGGTTTTTTGTACTATGCGGTTGGGGTCTTTATATTGCATGGCTGCAACAGGGATATATGGACAACGTTGGAAATTTTTGTGTGTAATAAAATCAGTACATGCAAGGGATTGACAGCTGTAGAGCTGTTCCCCAGTTGGGAATGGGTTGTATGGAATTTTTGGTTGTGACCAAACAATTCGACGATAGATATTGCTATATTGTGTGATTTCATCGGTCTAGAACGGCCATGTGTCCCAGTCTCTAAAATTCAGTTTACGTCATGTATACGCTATTTTGCATATATATGTAGATTACCTCGTTTGACTCCGCGTTGCATATATGAATTAATTACCACCATATACAAATATACACTGCCTTAATTTCACACGTATGTAGGGTGTAGTGTAGTTCCTACATGCCTCGACAGAGAACCGCAACCTCTCAATCTCATGTCTGGTAGGAAAGATCACAGTAATCAAAAGGTTACTATGTAACGACTTAGTTTATTTCTTGCATAGTTAGTTATGCGCTCCTGGAGTATAAAAAACATGTCCCACACCACAGCAGTCAACAGTTGTTAAATATGTAATGAATAAATGCCACAATGTAACATGTATGACTACAGAGAAGTGACGGTTGATAGTGTAGAAATTCTTGGTTGCCCTGAGTGTATCGCGAGTGCATGTCTATTTGTGGATGTCTATTTGTAGATGTTACCTGAGGTCTCTACATTGCACAGTAGGTTTTTAATTGGTGAGACTTCTGAAAATGCTACAGTTACTGCAAGTAACCAATGGCAGATGACTTACTGCAGGACAATAGACGTATAGTATGCAGGAAATCAAACACGAAGTTGAAAAGTGGCCTCGTGTAGCCAGGGATCATGCCCAAAGTCGCGACGCTAGCAACATCAGCGATGCAAACAGGAATCACTCATAGCAATGACGACATATTATATGAGACCTATCACCACAAAATGAGCTTAAAGTCGAAAATTTGATGAAGGGGTGATCAATAATTTTGTTTGCAGGTGAACCTCAATCTGTTTGTCCTGTTCTGCCTTTCTCCAATTTGTTGGTTCCGTCAACCATCTTCAAAAAGCTGTTTTCATCCTGTTTTATTATTTTAGTTGACTATTCATTAAATTAACACCACTGCGGAGTTTTAAACGCCACATTCTCAAAAACTCTTGCTCTGAAGAATCCAAACAATTAAATATCTCTGTTCTTACAAGTTTGACTTTAACCTCATTTTGTGATGACAGGTCACATATATGGAGTTACGGCGTCTGACTAGGGCACCTTGAAGAAACACGGGGGCAGAGTTCAATTCAGGCATTATGAAGTACCGAAGTGTGACATCATTTAGAACCAGAAAGTGTAGTGCAAACGAATGGAGTACGCGCACGTGTTAGTTCACGGGCTGAATTACGCGCTGATGTCTTTTGCACACACACATTGTGCGTGTGATGTATTCACTTCGGTACTCTATGAAGCTGTCGCAAAACTTTGGAGTTGCCCATGCACAAAATGGGGAACCTCCAACATGAGGCTCGATAGCTCAGAAGTTAGAGTGCCGAGATGGTATTCATGAGGTTCAATTGAGAGTACAAAACAAGCACAAATGCACGCAAATATGAATAACTGATAGTATGATTTATTATTATAGCTAGTTAACCCAAATCCATTTTCTCAACATTTAAATCATACCGTATATTTTACTAATATTCAATTTCTTACAACTGCATAAAAAATGGTTTGAAGTACAAGAAACAATTCTATAGCTTGACAAAACCTTTTTTTTTAAATAGTTTACTTGACCAATGTTACCAGACCGAAATTTATTCAGATACATTCACACAAAGAGTATAAAAAACCAGTGGACATTCCAAACATGTTACTGAATTATCAAAAAAACAAACTTAATTTGTGTATACAATAATCAGAATATTATTTTCCACAATTGACGTCACTATATTTGTGAGGTTGATGTAGTTAAAAACTGCAAAGAACCATTTTTGGCACCAAATGAGGAAGAAAACTATCACTTTAATAAATAAATATAAGTATGGCCTCGTTGGGACTGTTTCCTGCTATTTATGCCAGTATGACAAATGTTCAGTTTTTTTTTTACCAAATCAATTGATAAAAACAGCTACTTTGAGATATGTTTGGATTTGTCAAGGATTTACAGTAGAAATGATTAACAGCAACATTCTAACTATAGACTTTTCTCCTTTTATGTCACGGTCATACGTTTTGCCAACCCGTGGTTTTGTCAACCAGGGGTTAGCAATCTACGGACAGCCACCATTTCAAAACAGAAGAAGTCAGTGTTTCCAAAACACCATTTATGTATTCAAGATACTGAATAATCAACAGACGCTGGTAAAAAAAAAACCACTAACTGAAGTTGCCTATCTCTTGTTAATGTGCCATTTGGGGCAAACTCTGTTTCGGATCACAAACAAAAGAAAACTTTTTTTTTAGAGACAATAGCCTGTGTGGCCTGGGTTGGGAATTTCACACTAATCCTCCAACATATCCTTCAAAATCTACCAAGATATTTTGAAAGGTTTTGCAGGGTTTAGGAATGCAGACCCAGCCAATGTTAAAGGTAGAGCAGATCATTTGTCATTTATTTGTTTGAAGCAAGGAAAGTACTCAAAATCTAAAGACAGGTGCTTAACAACTAACCTGATGAAGTTTTAGCTCTGTGAATGCTGTACATTCCAAGAAAACAATATTCTAGGATCTCCATTTCAATTTTGAAGTTACCGAGTCATATTGTGAATTGCACCCAAAATCATTATCCGGAACACGTTCTCATTCAGCCGATTGCAGCTACACAATGTCACGCACTGAACCAAGGAATGATAACAACCGAGCGCAGGTGTGCGTCGTGTCAGTGCTTGCCCGCACCCATTCATGGATTCGCCCAATTACAAACCAACTACTAACGGAAAATTCGAAAAAAAATGTGTCACTTGACACATCTTTGGAAATTACCTTCTTTTATTACTTTCCTCAAAATGACAGCATGCTAGAAGGAATAATTTCACAGGGAGTTTAGTGCCATTACTATCTTTAAACCAAGTAAGCTTTTCAACAATAATTTGGTCATTTACCTTTTAGATATCTGCAAGTGATCTACTCTACCTTTAACTGTACATTGGGCTAGATGCCTGCTGAATGTATGCGTACAAAATTAAAGAATGTGTCATTGAGTTCCTACACACGATTTTGTTCTGTAGGCAGGGGAATCCATGGGGAAAATCCAGTTTATTCATGAAAAAAGAACAATCCCGTCAACACCATAATTATAGAATTTAGGTCACCTAGCATTACCAAGTATTTCACAAAATGGATGTTGTCAAGCTACCACAGTAGCCTTGTGGATAGTGAGATTAACTACGGATTGAAGGATCCCTGGTTTGAATCCATTCATGTCCTTTTTACTTCGACCATTTTTCTTCTCCAAATTTAGATAATTTGGATAATTTTTATTTCAGGGTCTCCGAGAACCTGAGTGTCTTGCAATGATTCCATCAAAACTACTGATATTTTAATGAAACTTGATTCACCTGCCTACCGACAAAAAAAAACCAATTGCTTCCTGCACAAAGTAAGATTTTGGAGAATTCAGAAAGTTTGGGTTGAAGTGGGTCTAGGTGCCAGATTTAGTCGGTGCTGTTGTGAGCTTGTCTGCTGCCCTCGTCCTCTGGCCTCGTCTCTTCAATCTCAGTCAGGTTATCTTTGTGTTCTAACCTCGATAGTTCTCTGTAATGGTTGATGGACTCCTGGCAAGTGAAATTTCAAACAAATGTTAGAATTTCCATAATGTTTTGACCAACAAAATGTAAATCCAGTGCTGTGCATCTTGAGAGCCATTGCCATTCTGCATTGGTTCCTCACGCACAAACATTTTTTTATTTTATCAAAATCAATTTCAACCAAAACAATCCATTCAATTTTCTCTAGATTGTTCAAGTCAACTGGCATTTTCGAGATCTATACTCTTGCATAACCCAACATCTTAACAGCAGAGACAACAAAACAAAAACACTTGTAGTACAGGCAAAATACTTCATTTTTTGAGTGAACCTCAAACAAATTGCAACAGAATTTTTTTCACCACAGTGCATTTCTATAAGGTCCCTAAAATGACATACTAAAAGTCTTAAGAAATCCAGGTGGTGGAAATATGCCTAATTTGCATAAATCCAAAATGGCCGCATATGTTAGGACTTTCGCACTGATTTGGTCATATTTCATATACCAGATAGCTTTTTGGGGTATTTTAAACAACAATTTTAGTCCTTTTACATTGATTTACTCATTATTTTAGACCTTGGTAACTTTGAATATCCCTATGTTTCCCAAATTTGCGATATGCCGATAATAATTTGCGTAAATGCCATTTATTAATTTGCATAGATTAAAGTTAAAATTATGACTGTTAAGTGTGGACATGTCACAATTAAATTTTCCCTGATAATCTAAGTTCAGTCATGTACATAGATAAATTTCACACCATGGTGCATTGCTATAAGGTTCCTTAAAAAAGGGAAGAAATCCAAGTGGTGGAAATATGCCTAATTTGCATAAATTCAAAATGGCAACTAATTACATGATTTCTGATTTGGCCATAACTCTCGTCCTGAATTGCTTTTTGGGGTATTTTGACCAACCATTTGTCCTTAGACATTGATTTCATAATCATTTGTTTGAGGTCAAACCTTATATTGCCTGTACTATTGAACAAGAAGATTTTCAACTTACTGGTGGTTCGTCAAAGGGCACCGGTTGGTCATTGCGTTGGAGAAGCAAGGCGAGTCTTTTGAGATTGAAGTCAGTCACGGGAACATTCTCCTCAAGCATTCTCTCGTGTAGTTTCATTGCATCTTCCCAATTGTTGTGCTGGTCTGTGCGAAGCAAAACACAAAACCATTTCTCCACGTTAAATTCTAATTGGAAATATTACTAATTACACAGATTTCCCAGCAATTTATGAAAACAAACTTCACTGAGTTTTCCCTGGTATTTCCCTGAGGCATTTAAAAAATTCCACGAGACATATTTCCACTTTAACGAGGTTGCTGGGAAGTCAAGAGGTGGTTGCAGCAAAGCAGCTAAGATACTGATAATACAACAGGCAACTTGTTGACAAGTGATGGCCTCCCTTCTCCCTTGTGATCATTCTCTCCTCACCAAATTCCCCGAGATTTCCCTGAGTTTTGGTGTTTTCCTTAAAATTCCCTGACTTTTCCCTGACTGGAAAATTGATACTCATTTTCAAGGTTTCCCCTGATGTCCAGATTAGCTGGGAACCGTTACATTGCGTCCTGCTTTGTAAATGTGGGAATGTTTGAGTCATAAACATGGACACACTTTGTTTTCAAGATTTAAAAAAAAAAAAAACAGAAAAAATTACTTGTGTTGAATGTCTTTCCTTTTTTTCCCCTCAAAATGACCGCTTGCGCATCCTCTAACCCCAACTAACTCCCTAGGGTGATTTACTAGGAACCTTCCTCATCCTTGCAAATCCCAACACCATCTGGGAAACTGTGCACATGAACAGTTGGACTCTGTTTATTTGTGGTATGCCTAATCCCACGTAAAGCACAGTCGGTTTACTAGTGCAGTACTCATCCTAACAGATTCCAACAAACCCTGGTGTTGGAGTTTGGCTGGTTGGGGATTGTTAGGGTTATAGGAATACACACCAACCCTGGCTGGTTAAGGGTACATGTATTTGCTGCAATCTGAACCTTACCATAGGCCTTGAATAGATAGAAGTAGATTGTTCGCTTGTCAAGATAATCACCAGACTTGTCCATCTCTAAGACGCTGTTGATTTTACCAATCTGAAAAAACAAACAGCCACAGAACAGGAGTGATGAGAGGAATAACTGCCACTTTAAGGGTTAATCAATAATGAACTCTTGGCATACAGCAAAATAGTACTGAAGACGATGAGCCGATACATCAGCTCAAATGTCAAAGTGTGGTTTTATTCCATCTGTGTAATGTGAACTCAAAGATGAAGACTCAAATGCGTATGATATCTGAGAATATCACAACCTTAGTACAGACAAGCAGATAGAGAAATACCTATTAGGAACAAAGGCTTTTCCCCCAAAAAACACCTCAAATATTTCACAAAAACGGACGGTAATAAGGGCTTAATTTGACTGCTTTGCTAGTAGTTGGCGAAGAGTAAAGATAACTTCTCAAGAGAAATTTGAACACTGGCACATATGGAAAATTTCCACTCATGCATCACTATTTCATGGGAATTCACCTCTTGAATTTATCAAAGTCTCTGTTGTGGTTATTGCTTACGGTTGCCATGAAATCAACTGAGGCTCTTAAGAAGAAAACAACTGTGTGTTGTGAATAAATAACAAATAAATCCGTGGAGGGGGCTAATCGTCTATACTTGCAGCAGAAGCTGAATTGCGAAGGACGCAGCTTACAATATGGTCGAGCCAAGGCAAAGATATTTAGCCCTAATTGTACAATGTCTTTTCTACCAGCAGTTTTGAAGTACTGTAGTATATTTCAGGTTTAATTTTTATTTTAAAAGATAAACAAATAACGAGGCAGTGACACAAAAATCAGGGTTTCCTGGGTTTTTTTCCTACTAACCACAACACACTGTATAGTCTGTCCAATTTACCTTGCATAGCACAGTTGAACCTAGAGACTGGGGTTTAAATCAATGTTATCTTTGAGAGCCACTCCGCAACTGCGTGCCAGTGCAAACTACCCATCACTGACCCCAGCCTCTAACAGCACCATTGGTAATTTATGCGCATTTAAACTCTACAGTACTTTTGGAGGTCACTTACCATGTCTGAATCCCGACCAAGCAGCGAGATGATGTAACCTATTAATCCTGAGGATTTCTCCTTGATGACCGGGTATTTCTATCCAACAAAAAAACAATCAAGACAAGACAAATTCAACCTTGTAGCAAATGTTGCAAAAACACAAGAAATAGAAATTGGGGATCTTAGACCCAAACCATGACTAGCCCCCTCAAAGAGGCCTGTAATTTATAGGCATCATTTTCATAGAAAGAATTGTGTTTAAAGTGCAAAACCAAATCTGGAAAATCAAACATTATTTATAAACGGTGTCTTGTACTTTCTAGTCAATTTCTAGTCAATGTTTTTCTTTCGACAAGATAGTCAACTGAATCATGATTTTGTCTGTGCCCCGAGGTCAAATCGAAGTTCTGGTAACAGCACTATTAAACATTAAGCTTAGTTTATTAACACTGTATTTGGATTGTATTCTTTTAATGCAGCCAGTCCCGATCTATGGGCTCCGTGCGCCAACAAAAGAGGGCGCCCTTTTACCTAGCAATGACGTCCAATGGGCGGGACATTTAGCTGGTTGACGCGCACCGTTCCTTGTGTGTGACGCACGTACACCAGGGGATTTGTACTATGTACACGCAGTGGTACGACCGCGCGTCGCGGCAAACTTGCAGTCAGGCAAGATGGCGTCGGTCGGCCACCCCCACTGTACTTTCTTTGACGGTGAGGGGGTACTTGTGAACGAAGCAGATTACAAGCACGGTCTTTAGGAGGATGCTATGAACAAGAGGAATCAAATACAGTCTTGGGATCTGTGCCAACTCATACTTGAGACATTCTCAGCATACCCCACGTGTGCTGTACTCAAGCTAATGGCACGTGTAAAGTATGCTCAGATTTGCCTGGGTGTTGCTGCCAATGTTTCTAGGACTGGACACGATTGTCTTTGTGGTTTGATTCTCTGGTGGCATAACAGCACTTTCTGGGATTGGGCCTGACTGCGTGAGGAGAACAAAATCCAACCCCAGTCTAGGGCCAAGCCTACCACTCACCTCTGCCATAGCCTTGGCCTGTTCTACTTGATTGCAGTCTAGATATGCAAAGAGTAACTGCCACACGCCCCCGTCTATGTCCCTGTCATTCAACTTATCCACCATCTCCGACACTGTCGAAAATGACAACAAAAATCTCGTCAGCACGACATCATCTGCTAAAAATCCACTGAATAAAGTTGCTGACATTACTCAACCGAATTCTTTTCAAATTTGTAGACCGTAAGCAGCAAGCACATCATGAACACACTTTTAAATAGCTTGAGTTTCTAAATTTTTCTCTGACACCTATCACTCTAAAGATTAAGGATTGAAATACTCAAACTATGAAAAATAAAGATTCCTGCCTGGATCAAGTCTACGAGACAACAGAATTATCTTCGCCACTTTTTCCTCTTTGGTTTTGGCACTTGTATGTTGCAGTCTAATTGTAATTTGTGGGCAGAGTTCAGAATCATGAGCTCACGGAAACCAACAAGTATTTAAACCAAGCAGTCACTGCAAAACTCCCCCTCCCCCCCTCACCCACAAAAGAATAAAGATATTTCCAAGCTTACCTTGTTGCATATCAGCTGCCTTTTGGATTAACTTTGTGAAGAACGACCTGAGCCCAACCCGTCTTATCCGGGTTGTATCTTTCTCCAGTTCTTGTTCAATGAAACTGACTGCTCCAGAAATGTCATCCCTTAAAAAAAAAAAAATCACACATTTTTTATTGGTCAAACAAATACCAATTTAACAGTAAATTTTGTACTACCACCATAGAGCACGGAATAGATTTAAGATAATGTACTCTAAATGCAACGCGCAAGTACAACATACGGGAACAACGTAAGCACGTTTTTTGTTAGTACAGTAAACTCTGGCTAAACCGACATCGTGCAACTCGTCAAATCACTCAAGTTGGCCGTCTGACTAAAGTCGCGATTGTCCATAATGCATTTCCATTGAATTTTAAAAGTCGGCTGTCATAAGTCGCCATTTCGCTCAAGTCGTCGTGTTACTCTCGGTCCCCTTTCCATAAAAAGCATTACAAAATCCTTTGTGTATTAAAGTCGGCATTCAACAAATCATGCAATGGCATCAACTTCCTGTACTGCGGTTGGCAAAGTGTCTGCATGCATCAGTGTCGAAAAAGGGTGTCCAACTGCATACATAGCATGCATTGTGAACATATCAATACCAGTACCCCCTCTAGGCTGTACGCATGTGCTCTGTCCATTTTGGGGGTCGTCTTATTGAATGACTACTGCTGCAGTCAATGCGTGCATGGTATATACCGGACCACGAAAAATTTAAAAACGTTAAAAAACGTCACAGCAAAAATCAGCTGCAGTGCCACACAGTTTGCACAGAGCAATATGAAACGCTCATTTACTAATTGTGCATTTTGGTTTTGGGTGCATATGCAAATAGCTGTACTAAAGCCATACTAAATGTCCAGTTTTCCATAAGTTTGGCACAAACATGGATGCGCCCAGCAGGCTTCCTTTCTACAGCAAATTAGTGCTCTAGTAACTAAATATGGCTCTATGACTACCGCACAGCTAAACCAGGGTACAATTTTATTGCGCAGCTGAGCAAAGAAAGTTGTTAATGCTACAGTCCATCATTTGCAGCTATCCAAAAAGTAACTGACGTAATTATTGTTAAAAAACATACTTGGTTGAAAGATAGTAAGGGGACTAAACTCCCTGTGAAATTCTTCTTTCTGGCAAGCTGTCATTTTGAAGAAAACAACGAAAGAAGGCCTTTCTAAAGACGCACCGTTGGAAATATCCATTAGTAGTTCATTTTTTAATTTGGCGAAGTGCGCGCAAGCATTGACACAACGCACATGCGCGCAGTTGCTATAATTCATCCGATCAGTGCACGACATCGCGTAGCTGCAATTGGCTCAGTGAAAACATGTCTCGGAAGCTGAATTCAGGCGCAATTCAAAACATGATTCAGCAACTTTTGATTTAAAATCGAGATCCTAGAATGCTGTTTTTCTCAGAATATACAGCTGAAGCTGAGCTGAAACTTCATCAGGTTAGTTGTTCATCACCCTTCTTTAGATTTTGAGCATGTTTGTTGCTTCAAACGAACAAAATGCACACATTACAAATGATGGACTGTACCTTTAAGCCACGATGTTTTGTTTTATAATACTCAAAATGGGTTACTAGCCAAAATGGCATGCTGCATATTTACTGCTTGTGACTGGTTCCCTGCTGATTTTTGCTTAACATATAAAGTCAGAGAGCATTTTTGGCGCTTAGCATTTCTATTAGCAGTTCCAAAGAGAGAGTTAGCTGGCAGGGTAGAATTACAAATGAAGAAGTTCTTGGGCAGAGGAGATTGATTTTGAAGACAGTTCAGTGAAGACAGACAAGATGGGACCGGGCATGTCCTCAAGACATGATGGGATGCTGAAAGATGCTATTGACGGGAGAATTGATGGAAAGAGACCAAGGGAAGAGAGAGAAATGCAATGCTTGAGAGGATTAAAGATGGAAGATCCTATTCTATCCTGCAAAGTTCAGCACAAGACAATCATGGGGGGGGGGGGGGGGGGTTGGCTTAATAATGGGGATTATAATATTCTCTCTCTTTTTCCCTGACTGATTCATTGACTAAGACCTGCCCAAGGGCAGCACACCTTATAGTTCCGTGAAGTTGGGCCCAGGAGTTAGGACTTGTGAAGCATGTCAGAGGAAATTGAGTTCCAGATATTATACAAACAATGAATGTTTATGAGTGCAATGGTAAGAATAATTTCATGAGGTTATGGATTGGAACATTCAATCTGTCACCGAATGAAAGTATTCCTTTCACTGCACGAATGTGAAACACATATTATTTGCTTTGCACAGCCCCTGAATAAATCCTCGTCATCTGATTGGTATCTAGTGTGACCGTGGAATGGAACTTCTTTTTACCGTGGAACGGAATTTCTATATTTGCAGTGCGGCCCGGCAGTGGGTTGGGACAAATAATGCAATGACACGTGATCAATGACCCCCCAATCAGAGTTAGTCATCCATTGTACACAAAGAATTATTGTCCACTAATTGACTCATCAAAAGCAGTCAATAGGGTGTTTTTCATCCCGTGTTGGGGAGGACAATGATTTGATTTAATCAATGTTGTATTTCTTCTTTGGTCTTACCATCAAATACCACTTTTACATTTTGTTTTCATTATTTGCATATGGATTTGATATGAAACCATTGTTTTCCTTCTTTTTTTTAAACTGTCTCTGGAGTAATTCATTAATCTTGAACTGTTTTTACCCTCTGGAAAGAAAGAAAATTGGTATTTGAATAAAACCACGTATCATTGTAAATATTAATGACTAATAAGCACAAGTGTTTGTTTTACTACCCACCTCTGTATGTAAGCCGCAAGTATGGACTTCCCCATGGAGAAATTCTCGCCTGTTTTCTCTTCGTATTTGCTCTTCATTTCCATCAGCTGGTCCAGATTTCCCCTTTCCTCATAATAGGACGCTAAGTGCCGCATTCCGGACCGTAGAGGGGCAATGCCTTCCTGTATCTGCTCGTCGTAAACTTGATGGGCAGCTACAAATTAAATTTCAGGACAGAGGGAAAAAAAATTAAAAATTGAAAGGCTTTTTTGGATTTGGATTGATGATGTCATGCTTATTAAGGGAAGATACACCATTTGCAAACATCCACAAACTAAATGTTCAAATTATCAAGAAATATCTTACTGGATTGTTAGGGAATGAAAGTTTAAAGCATCCTGTAAAATCGTGGCTCCTGGTGTGCTGACATTTTCAAGAAAACTTGTATTTTTCCAACGCTGGTTGGCCGACCAGAATTGGAGAAAACCGACTTTTTTTCAAAAAGTGCAAAAAGTGCTCCTCCTTTTTCATATTTAGTTATTCCGCATTTTCTTTGCAATTGATTACACATCTGTGGAGGGGTACAAACCTTCTAGACTAATTCTCTGACCTTGCAATCCTCCAAAGTCTATAAATTGCTCCGTTTCATCTTTTGTTGGGTCAGGGAACCAGACTGCAAAAACATGGTTGGTTTTCTTGGATTTTTCAGCATCTCCGAACCGAAAACGTGAAGCAAGTCAGTTTAACAATATTTGCTATGACATACTAATCCTCCAAATCCATTTATTTTTGAAAATTGCAGCAAAAGCAAATGTTGTACATCCCCTTTAAGTGCAAAGTAAGATGCATTTTGTGAATAAGTAGCATAAAATGCAAAGTTGTGTTATTATAGGCGGGTCGGTTTTTTAATTGTCTTTTTTGTTTACATTATTTGTGTTTGTTTTGCTTTTCATTTTCAAACACTGTAAGTGTTACCCATTAACAATGTGAATTCAGTTCATAACAATTTTCTACTTGAGGCACACTGACTTTCTGGGTTTTTTCCCCAACTATGGTAGGTTATTTGTAAACATCATCTTTCACTCTCTTTACAGCCTTACCTTCCTCGTCCCCTTTGTGTAGATATTCCATTATCAGCTTGTTCCTGAGATTCCTGCTCAGTGAAAAATCTTCCAGGTCTTTGCACCTGGAAAACAAAAGTGTCCAAAAAAGAAACAGGTTGTTCGTAATTGCACTTTCCTACTCCAAATTGAATTTTCCCAAATATTCAGATTTACAGATTTTCGTCATTCCATCCAGAAAATTATTTTTCTGACTAAAGAACCAAATTTCATTCTTAAGGCCAAAAAAAAAAAGTGTCCGGTTTCTGGTACGGAGCTTGCCCCAAAAGTGGTGCGGCGACGCGGCTTTTTTTTTTTTTTTTTACCTGGTTTTTTTTTGGGGGGGGGGGGCTTCAAATGTCGGCTGATGACTGCAAATGGTTAAAATTGTGCAGCAGCAGAATTCCAGTCAAACCAGTGAGTTTGGCGGTTTTGAAACATCATCTTGTATCGAAAAAAAAACTTTTTCATTTTGCCTACGCGCATGGCTACGGCGACGCGCGCGCATACCAGAAACCGGAGACTTTTTTTTTTTGGCCTAAGGGAATAAATTTGTGCTTTTACTTCATGTTTTGCAAAACACCGCTCTAGATATGTGCCTCTGCTAGTAGTACTAAGAATCTCCTTATATGGAGATTGGCACGCACGTGGCATGTACTGTGTGATGTGGTGCAGAACATAGTGGTGCCGGAAAAAAAGTGTTTAAAAACCAGTCAGTGTTTTATCAACCATTTAACACCACCCATGTGACGGGCTCTCGACCAATAGAAATGGGTAAGCTGACTTAGGTATTTATGATATGAATTTCAGTCTATAAATATATAAGTATTTGGCTCAGCCGGGTGATCAGAGTTGTCAGGTGACAAACTCTTTGTGTCTCAATTGTAAAAATTGTAAAAAATAATTTCTCAGACCTTTTTCTTCAAATCAATGTCAGTGATGTGTAATTTAACAGCAGAATGCCATAATGAATTGTTGAGCTATTATTGGGCACGTGGGAACATTGGCAATGACCCTATGATGCACCAACTTATAAAATGAGAGAACCCTTGCTCAAATGCCCTGTCAAATTATTCCACCTGAAACGGATTCGATGGAAGAAAACACTTTTTCAAGTGCATTAGCAATGGAATCCAGTTATGAAATCAAAAAAACTGTGCAAATGTTTTCTCTGTTTTCTCAAAATGTATCCTAGCCTAACATAAACAGGTAAGTTGCAATTAATGCACCCTACTTTACATTTTGAGTAATTGTGTTGCTTCAAATGAAAAAAAAGGCACAAAGAACAAATAATCCTGGCCCAATTTCATGGCTCTGCTAACCACAGAATTCCAAGCTTACGATCATTATTTTGTGCTAACCGTGCTAGCAGAAAAATTCTGTGCTAACCCTGTAAGCACAGAATCCTTAGTCACGGGATGTACGCATGCGCACAAGCCATAATTTCACATTAGCTGGTGAAATACACTTACCGTTTGCACGGAATTTTCTGCTACAGTAAGCAGGGATTTTTCGCTAACGGTAAGCAGAACCAAGAAATTGGGCCCCTATGATCCTGTGATGCTAGTCAGGATGTGAAAGTGTTATTTTACTAGACGTGGCCTCGTCACACTCACATGTCCTTTACTCTACAGAAAGCATCAATGTTCTTTTGTTTGAGATACTCCCACATCATGACGTCATAGGCTGGCATCTTGAGCGCTACGCCCTCGCTCCGGGCATCTTCGAGTAGAGACATTGCTCCATCAAGGTTCTAAGCCAGGACAAAAAGACAAGAACGTTTACAAACACTGGCATGACCACAAATTTATAACGGCAATCACCCAACCTCATTCCCAGGATGGTGAGCAGTACGCTCCCACTAGCTGCTCTCTCACCCTGGTACTGGATCATTTGCATGTTCCAAAATCTTGCACATGATAATTAGGTACGGAAAAGTCTGGTGCCTGGCCATGCTTTGAATTGGTGTTTGCTTTTCTTCGTGGTGATTTGGGTATAGACAGAATCATTTCATCGTGGCAAGAGATCAGAAAACAGACAATTTTTTTCAAAGTTGTAATGTTAGAATCTTAACCATCCTACTTGCAATACTACAATAAATACGAATTATAAAAAACAAAATGGAAAAGGGGGGATTGTTTTTGAGGACTGGACCTAACAATTCACTATGAACATTAAAACAAAGTACTACACGTTGGAAATAAAATCACCAAGCACAATTATATCCATATCTTGCTACTGCAAGATTGAATCAGATTTCAGGAAGCAATATTTCCTTCCCAGGGTTTACTATTGTCTCGTAGTTGAAAGTAGACCCTGAGAGCAAGGTTAAGGAAAAAAGGAAACAGTACATAAAAAGCACTGCTTTTTTGGCATCATTTACTATGCATTGTAAGAGGTCATATTATGTAAGATAAATACATTAATGCTTGTGTCATTTTATCATGGCAAATCACACTGTACTTTAGATGTTATCAAACGGTATTTACAACCCGACAATATTCTTATAAACAGCTATCAGGATACAACAAAAAATGCAAATTAGGCACTGTTGGAATATTTATTCAATCTTTTCATTGAATTTCAGGAACATCTGCCAGTACTGAAATCACATTTTTCCTTTTTGTTTTGAAACGATATTTCATCATGTCCATGATGAGCTTGATCATCCAACTGATGTTTTTTTTCAAGTTATTTTGGGGTGCACATGCTTGACAATGCATGTCAACACACTCATTTTCACTTTAGGTCAACAACATGCAATTTTTTTTTAGCATAAAATTGTCTTAATTTCAACAATTATCGCACATAAAACAAGGCTACAAATGATCAAAAACATCGTAGGGCTGGGCTTCATGGATTGGCTCACTGTACACATGAGTTTAGCTTACCCCAGACTTCGCTATAGTAATGATTCTGTTCTGGACTTTCAAGACAGCATCCCCTTGAACTAGGCCACCTTCAGGCGACTGGAATTCAAAAGACATGTGAGAAGTAAATTATGGCAATGCATTTATTTATTTATTTATTTTATTTATTTATTTCACTTTCCGGGATATTACAAACAGTGAATCATAGACAAAACAATTACATGTACAAATAACACTGAGTAGTAAACATAACAGAAAACATAACAGAAAACAACACCCAAAAAGCTCCCGCAGGATTACCCAAAAGAAACAAGTTTCTGTCGAGGGGCTCTTCAAACTAATTGCATAGAATATTTCAATACAGAGTTGAATTTGTTACATTGTAAGCTTGATTTTGGTACCGATGACGCATTGATTTTGCATGATGACGTTACGCTTTGTGTACACGTGCCCTTTCCTATGGGAGCTAGGCACTGTTGTAGTAGAGCCCATCACAAATCCTATCACAAACTTGTCCTTTCATAAGTCCAGTCACAAGTAACCGGATAAATAATGACAAAGGAATGCTTTTGTAACAGTTCACTTGAATAGCTAGGTAGTAACTTGTGATGGGCTTATGATGGACTTGTGATGGAATTGTGATGGACTTGTGATGGACTTGTGATGGACTTGTGATGGACGTGTGATGGACTTGTGATGGACTTGTGATGGACTTGTGATGGACTTGTGATGGACTTGTGATGGACATGTGATGGACTTGTGATGGACTTGTGATGGACTTGTGATGGACTTGTGATGGACTTGTGATGGACTTGTGATGGACTTGTGATGGACTTGTGATGGACTTGTGATGGACTTGTGATGGACTTGTGATGGACATGTGATGGACTTGTGATGGACATGTGATGGACATGTGATGGACTTGTGATGGACTTGTGATGGACTTGTGATGGACTTGTGATGGACTTGTGATGGACTTGTGAGGGACTTGTGTTTGACTTGTGATGGACTTGTGATGGACCTTTGATGGACTTGTGATGGACATGTGATGGACTTGTGATGGACTTGTGATGGACATGTGATGGACATGTGATGGACTTGTGATGGACATGTGATGGACATGTGATGGACTTGTGATGGACATGTGATGGACTTGTGATGGACTTGTGATGGACTTGCAGGGACTTGTGATGGACTTGTGATGGACTAGTGATAGACTTGTGATAGAATTGCGGACTTGTGATAGACTTGTGATGGACTTTTGATGGTCTTGTGATGGTCTTGTGATGGACTTGACTACAACACTGGAGCTAGCCTCTTGTCCCCACCCGGCTCCCATAAGAAGGCACACAAAGTTCTGACGATATATTAATATTTGCATATAGACCCCTCTCATAGACAGCCGTCTTCGCAGGAAAATTACAACCGCGTATTTAACGCCATCAAGTACATGTGAGTGCAGTGTGCAAAATTGTCTAAACATGCGTGCATGCTGCTCGAAATTTCTTCGAAATACGGCACAGCCAATGCCCGTCATGAAAATTTGACTCCCAAAATGCCGACGCACGTGACAATCTGTAGGCAGTGATGTCATCTGAGAAATATTATTTATATTTCCTAATTTAACAAAGGTGCCGTTACAAAAACAGCACTTTAAACACAGCAACTGGAAAGAAAAACCAAGTGAAATGGCAAACAAAGCTTTTTAACTACTCACAAATAACCAGTCTATCTTTATTCATAAATATTTAAATGATGAAAATATCCGAATCTCACCTCATCTAGCATTATCTGCGGCACTTCAAAGGGGACTGGCCGGTCGAAGGACCGCAGGACGTTGGCCAAGTATCGCAGCGTCCTGTCCTTGGGCACCACTCCTTCATCCTGCATGGTGGTCCACACCTGCAGACACTTGTCTGGGTCCTTCTGCCGAGCTGAGGAAAAAAATAAAATGAAAAGGCCTGTTGGGAGTGCTCTATCTTAGGGTAAAAATCTTGCCGAGAAATTGGTTATTTTTCCAAGTTCCTCGTTCAGTGCCACAACTGCCCAGGGAAATATTTCTGAGAACTCCCGTGGGAAGGACACACAGCATGCAAGTACTGGTTCAGGCGCATATGGCTCCACATCTTTCTGAATGTGTACAGACCCACAGCATCTTTGTGTTTAACCATTCCAGAGTTACTTGTGTATGGAATCCAACGCTGCATTCACACGGGCCACTCTTGATACTCTTGAGAGTCAGAAAATGTTGCGTGCGTATTGCACTCAAGTTACACTGCTCCCGCGATAGCAGATCAGTTTAAATGTGAAAATACGTGAATCCTTTTTTTCAGATTTGTCCTTATGTATCACATTACACAAGAATTTACGAGAATAGGATTTTTAACTTTGGAAAACTTTCGGATCTTGAAATCACGTGATTTTGCTGGGTGCAAGAGTATACTCCCGCTCTGATCATTAGTATACTCTCCCATACCTGTGTGTCACACTCTTGCCGTTTTGTGCACGTAGGGGTACACACGAGTTTGTTTCTGCATTCAATAGGGGACGTTGAACAATAGAGGACAATAGGGTCCCCAATTCCCGAGAGGTCCCCAATTTGGATTCGTGTACTAAACATTTGGGAGGTCTTCCTAAAAAGTTAGAGTACAAACAAAAGAGGGACAAAAGGGGGTCCCCAATTGCAGGCAAGTACACACTTGCGCGGGTTAACATGAGTGACTCGCTTTAATACAGCCGGCCAATTGCAGATGGGAAATATTGCAAGCTCCATCTCTACTTTAACAACAGTCTTGGTAAACTTTTCACAAGTCAAATGTCCACAAGCAAACACTGTCAACTACTGGCATTCTTACAAACTTAACACAAAAACAATTTCAGTGACAACATGGCTTACCACAAAACTGGTGCGAGAAAAAAAACAAAAAAACAAGACATCAAATGGACAGGTAAACTGTCCTTGGACATGAACACTATAATTGACATCAAAACCGGCAACAACCTGCAGACTTACCGTACAGCTGCATCAAGTAAAAGTGCACATTATCTCGGTCGCATCCGTACAAATCCCTCGTCATGGCAACCAGGTTTTCCAAAGCCTCGATCTGGTTCTTGCCTATGCACTGCTCAGCGTACCACTGCAGACGACGGTCCTTGGCGATCATGCCTGGAGTCTGGGGTGGGGGGAGGAAAGGGAACACAAAGTACAAAATGTCTAGAGTCAAATTCGGGCAGTATTTTGCATCTCACATGTAGCAAAATGAAATCCACTCAGGCCCCAACTTAACCCTAACTCCCAAGGCATATTTGCTAGGATGCAACCTCAATCCTGCAAAATCCTCCAACTGCCTCCATGTAAAAATGGCATACAGCTTCAATCCTCCAAAATCGGGCGTTATTTCTTGAATGTGGTCCTTGGAGGGATGACCACTGCCTCAATCCTGCAAAATCCTCCAGCAATCACTGTCAATATGTTGAGGCAGAGCCATTGACATCCTGGAGCAGTGCGGGGAATTTGAAGTATAATCTGGGCCTAAATTTATGCACGCATAAACAACACAAGGTCCGGCCCAAGACCTTGACACAGTGCATCTTCCAAAATCAGCCACACATTGTTTTGCCATATAGCCTCAATCCTGCAAAAACATCCACTTTGCAAAGAGGATTTTGGAGGATTTGGGAAGGTAAGGGTTAATGGAGCATAACGGGTCAACAGATCAACTGCCAATTTAAATGTCTCCCTAATGTTTTAACTTCCATTTCTAGAAGGAATTTTTATTGTCACAAGTGGCTTAAAGCAAGTCCTTGGACCTGTCGAGAATAGTATAACTGAACAGCTTTGGTTTGGGAAAGTTTTTAGATTGAGGAATGTGGGACGGTTTTTATTTGTACACAAGTCTATCAGAATGTCGCCCTCACGTACCATTTTCGGTAATAAAAAATATTTTAATTATTTTCCCTATTACCTCAAATATTTTCTTTGCCTCTTTGTACTTTCCCGTCGACAGGAAGGCGAAGATGAGGTCATACAGCATGTTGATATCACCATGGTGATGGCTAGTAAAATCCATGGCTACAACAGATAACAAAACGAAAATAATAAAGGTCAAAATGAATATATTATCATAGAGTTAACTACCAAAACGTATCACCATCAAAAACTGAAGTACATTTTTATTTTTCAGGCTACTAGAAGGATCTAGGGTGCTCTTCCTGTACACAGCTGAAGTATGGATGGTACATTGTTAACAAACGACTCTACTAGGGTGAGTAAAAAAAAGCGAAACCCAAATGTCGGGAATATTGATTTAGAGAAGTTCTGCATGTAGCACTTTCAAAATCTAGGATATGAAAGCCCAATTTATAAGCTCAAAAAGGTGTGCGTTCTTTCAGCAAAACCAAAAACAATTCACACACATCCCTATGTGATTTATTTTCGTTTTGCTGAAAGAACACTCACCTTTTTGGGATCCGTGGACAGAACTTTAAAACGGTGGTTGTGTTTAAAATTCCGTAACTTGAAAATTACAAGCGTGATTTGAATGATTCTTGTACTACAAGAAAGCTTATGAATTGGGCTTTCACATCCTAGATTTTGAAAGTGCTACATGCAGAACTTTACTAAAACAATGGTCCCGACATTTGGGTTTCTTTTTTTTTAACTCACCCTGTACTAGCATATGAGCTGTGTCGGCAATCAAACCCAGGCACAGTAGTGAGAGGCGAGCACTTTATGCACTGCACCACTCATGCCCCCAAACCAACAGTTCCTACACAGGATCCATAGTGGTCTCATTCCAAGCATACCTTTCTGGAGCTGGTCAGTGTCCCCGTCCTCAACCAGCTTGACCAAGATCTCATGGAAGTGTGGCATGACACCATATTTGGTCTGGCAGTCCTGAATGCACTGCAAGGCACCCTGTATGTCCTTCCTGTTACCGGGAAAGAACACCAGCTCATTTCAATTTCATTTCTCTGGTCATTTTCCATTGAAGGGTGCAGCGTCGTGACATTTTACTTTGCCCTTGCAAATAAATTTCATATTACTTAGTCCTGTGTTAATCGCTTTATAAGCAGCTTTAGGCATATAGGATCATTTCCTTTTTGTGCATTTTAATCGTTCCCATTAATACCACTCAAAATCCAAAGATGAGCGTTAAAAACCTAAACTGTTGCATTTTCAGCTCAGTGGATATTACACTTTTTGAGAAAACAGGAAAAACCGTGAACATTTGATCACTAAACACAATTTTGTCAATAGCGCTCTTTATTCCAAAAGTCAGTCAATTGACTGATTGTTGAAAATCACCTACATTTCTTGATTTCTTCTATTAATGACAGCAAGCCAGTGGGAGTAATTTCACTGGATGTTTAGTACCAGTATGATCTCTAATCCAAGTAAGCTGTTTGATAAAAATTTGGTAGTTTACTTTTGGGACAAATGCAAATGATGCTATATGCCTTTAACCTTAACCCCCTAAAGGCTCTTTGAGGGTCAAGGACCAAGTACCACAGAATACTACATGTATTGAGCACACTTGTATGGAAAGAAATGCATACTACAGGTTACTACTCAGTAGTATTTTGTAGCTTTAGGGGCGCTAAGGGTTAAATGTTTGAATGGCAAAAACAAGTTCAAATAGTCATGAAAGCTAAAGACATAGTGCCAGCACACCCCTGGACTCACTTGTTAATGTAGGCCATGACAACAGGTCCCAGGATGTTGGAGTTGACCTGGATGAGGTCAAGGGTCACCATTTTGTCAAACACCTGCTGTGTCTGGTCGGTCAGGCCCTCTTGGGCAAGCTCGTTCAGGAGATGAAACAGCTGTTTCTCCTGTCGGTCTGTTCCGATATCTCGTTCTTTCATCTCTTGGACGAGGGCCAGAGCATCTGTTGAAATGAACAGCGACCAATACCAAGAATTTTAGGGTGCAAACCCTAGGGATGGCCTAAATCCATTCCCCGAGCTCATAAATAAAATGTGTACCCTCAAAATATTCTATATTAAAGAGTTATGAGAGCCATAACATTTGGGTAATTGAAGAGATATGGTAATGAACCTCTTGCCCAGACTTGGGGCTTCCAATTCTGAGCATTTTGGATGCAATTGGGCTCGAAAGTGGCGCTATTTTGCTATGTTGTGGAGGGCTCGTTTTTCAAGATGGCTTCTTTCACGCTTTGGAAAAATAAGGGTCGTCTTCTTTGGTTGAGAATTTCTCGAAAAGTCAATGGTCAACCCACCAAAAAATGAAAAGAAAATGAAAGATGACATGTTGATCATCATTTTTCTGTGCAGCTTAAATACCTGTGAGATTTCTGAGTATTTTAAAAAGAATTTTGAAGTACATGTATGGGCATTTAGCACTGGTGTCTATGGGAATTTTAATGCAGGGGTGCATCCTTTAGATGTTGTTATGGCTGATAAAATGTCTACTTTATTTTTACAAATTTTTTTTAAGAGAGTATTTTAAAAAGCTAAACTCAAGCTGTAATCCTGTCCGAAGACCAAAAATACAGCCGATCATAGAGCTTTATGGTAAAGAATTCAATAAAGATACCAGTTTATGTTTAGTAGGAGTTTTTACTTCTAAAAAAAATTCAAAGAATCTCTCTAATTTGGAAAATGCTCCGGACGTTATAATTGTGCAAAAAATGTGAGAAAATGTGGTCACAATTGGGGTAACATTCCAACAAAGATAGTTGTACGTGTTCATCTTTTCAAACCGTGGACGAAAAATACCAGAGAACAAAAGAGAACAATATCGTCCATGATTCCCAACATACGTCCGTGATTGGGGCCGTGTACAAAACCTATGGGAGTCTTCCTAAAAAGTACAAACCAAAGAGGGACAATAGGACGTCCACGATCGACGGTGAACACACGTTTGTCTGTGTGTGGTAATGAGAAGTTTGGTTATGCAACCCTGGGGAAAAAAGGGTTTTGTTTTGGGCACAAACAGACATGCTCTTGGTCCTTACATTATTGATACTAATTGTGGGGAGGAACCAGCCTATCCTGTGAGAATGGAATTATTGTCTGGCAGACAATAATTCAAAAACTGTCAACTGATGATTCAATAATTAAACGCGGGCAGATACTCGACAGATATTCTGTCGATATCTCATTCAAAATTGTATAACTTTTGCTTTGCTAAAAATATAAAGTTAGAAAAGAACTCTATTTTTTCAGGATGAAACTCAAAAATAGCACAGAAAACGCAATTTTAAGCCTTCAACAGAATAGCAAAAGCTGGATCTCAACCCACCTTCCATTTTGTTCTCCTTAGCCAGATGACAGATGAGGGGTCTATACTTGGACATATCCAGCCTGAAGTGTGGGTCGGCTTGCTCCCTGATTTGAAACAAAAATCCAAAAAAATTACTTCGCACAATTAATAATGCTCCTGCATGTACTGTACAGAATGCAATAACAGAGTACCGAAGTTTGACGTCAGCTGCCTTTGTTCTGGTTGACGCGCTGGGTTGCGTGGTCAACACACTTAACTTCAGCTTCACACACTTAAGCTATGCCCACGAACCAGAATACTTGCACGCATCGTTACTCTACAGGGTGAGTCAAAAATAACGTTTCCGTTACGTTTTGCATGTAGCACTTTTAAAATCTAGGATATAAAGGCCTAATTCATAAGCTTTCTTTCAGTACAAGAATCATTCAAATCACTCATGTACTTTTCAAGTAACGGAATTTTAAACACAACCACCGTTTTAAAGTTCTCCCCGGATCACAAAAAAGGTGTGCATTTTCATTTTGCTGAAAGAACACTGAAATTTTTGTGATCCATGGACAGAACCTTAAAACGACGGTTGTGTTTAAAATTTCATAACTTGAAAAGTACATGAGTGATTTGAATGATTCTTGTACTAAATGAAAGCTTATGAATTGGGCTTCCATATCCTAGATTTTCAAAGTGCTACATGCAGAACTTCACTAAAACAATAGTCCTGACATTTGGGTTTCGCTTTTTTGACTCACCTTGTATAGTGCAATATTTATTTGGACAAATTATGTCCAATAGATGGTGAATGTCTGTTGTCCGATTTTTACACTCTGAAATGGCTCTCCGTCTAATATGTGTCCTCTAATGGACTCTGAATACTCACGTAGGACTAATTTACATAAACTCGTAGCATCTTTGCATATGCGATACAAAGGGGTAGTGTGTTCAAGATTCCATACTAACTTTCCGTTTGCAACCTTTATGGAAAAATCATAGGAATTCCAGTTTGCAAAAGGGATTCTTTGAAAATCTTGAAATCAGGAACAATCCCGACATATCTCACCTGTGGTTCAAAGGAGAAAGTTATGCAAAACGACTAGTCAAATAACCAGCCTACTCACTCCCAAACGACTACACGTTTAAAACAACTGTTACAATATCAAACGGATATCCAATTTAAAAAAAAGGAATTGAACCAATTTTCTTACAATTGCTTTTTGAAATTGAACGCTTCATCATAACGTTTGTGGTGGGAGCAGACGCTCATCAAGGAGGCATATATTGCTCCCGTCGGCTCGTAGCCCTTCGCTTTGAACTCTTCGATCAACTCTATGGATCGTTGGTAGTTCTGAAATAACAAGGGCAATAACAGCGAAATTAGTGAGGCGGGTGACTGTGTAGTAACATGGACATTTGAGTTTTATCAATCAATCTTTAGAGAGACAATAATAGACGTACATGTATTGGGCAAAACACTATTAATCAAAACAAATCAAATTACATAAGAGTGCCATCAAATTTGGGCACTTTTTCTTTTTAGGTTTTTGATGGCTTACATGTATTTGGACATCTTTACCACAGTAAAAAAGGGGGGGGGGGTAAAGTAACACATACAATTGATTTGGAGATTCAACCATAATCATTTTTCGAAAAATCGTCTGGTCATGGAAGGTCAACTGAGTGTGATTTCGACTGATGAATTGCCGATTCAATAATTCAATACTTGATTATGTGATTAGCAAGGTGTGATTTTGAGAATCCGTTGCAAACAATATTTCTTTATTCGGTATTATTTGAACACTCATGTTTAATATCTCAGGAAAAAATTATCTAGCCAGCATCACAGACACGGTATATGCAGTCTTCAATTCTGATATGTACGCATTCATTGGCAGGACTGAAAACAGGCATGAGAATGAATTTCAATGGAAGAAAACAGGAAACTTGTGCAAAAACAGGAAAAAAGATGTGAAATCAGGCAAAAAAAGCCCCAAAACAGGCTTAAAATAAATAAAAACACAGAAATATGGGCAAAAACCCCCCAGGAATTCCTGTTTAAACAGGAAGATTCTCATGCCTGTGAAAATCTACAAAAACAGTGAATTTCAGGTGTTTTTCTCACACACAAGGCGATTTCAGATATTTGTTGTTCAAACAAAACATGGTGCTGATAAACCTCTGACATCAGCCTTGAGTCACATTGCTGGCATCTCACATACTCACATTATTGGCCGTGTGGTACAGGATGAGTCGTCGTATGACACCTCGGTAGTTACCATCCTTCTCCTTAAGCTCCGTCAGATGGGACTCCAGATCCTCCACAGAAATGTCCTGTAAAGTAGGAGGGAGGCAGGGGGGAAAAGTAGAGAGGATTTCAACAAGCAAATTTGGGGAAAATGGAGGTGGGAAACATTCGCTGGAATGTAGTGAATTTGGGGAAAGTTGGGTTTTTCCCAAGTTATGAATAGCCTAGCACTAGCTGAGGCTGTAACAGTTGAGGCTACAAGAGTGAGAAGCTAGCTACATGTATGAAGAGGAGCGCTGTGGTCTAGTGGTTAAGCCCGGTTCATACTTCACGCGAATGCGAAGCGAATTGGACGTCACGAAGCATTCACTGCGAAATTCACCCGAGTTGAAATATGTTCAACTGTTACGAATTCGCAGTGCAAATACTCGTCAGGACGTCACAAATTCGTGTTCGCTTTCGCTTTTGCGCCGAGTATGAACCGGGCGTCATATTGTTCGACTCATGCGCCGTGGTAAGTTGGTTCAAACCCTGACTGCGAACATGGTGCTTGTGTTCCTAGGCAAGACACTTTACTACAATTGCCTCTCTCCACCCAGGAGTACAAATGGGTACCTGTGAAGGTAGAGACCAGACTGCGCTGATCTCGGCTACAGAAAAGTGGTCTTACGGCCTGATGAACAGGGGTAATAACTGTGAAGCGCTTTGAGACCTGGCTTTGGTGGAAAGCGCTATATAAGCGACACGCACACATTAAAGATAATTTGAACAGTTTTGTGCATTGGTTGCCCAGTGCTTGCCTTCTGGTAACACTGAATGTTTGATCTGATGGAACTTGAAATATATGGGGGAAAAATGCAGGAGAAATTCCATGAAAGTTTTTCAGAACTCTGCACCTTTTTGAGTTTTATCCCCAAAAATTGATTCTGTTTCAAACTTGCCATTTTTCTAGCAATACAAAATCTATTCAATTTTGAATGAGACAATGAATGAAAAAAAACCAGCCCTTGTTTAATTATTAAATAACTACTTTACAATTCAAATTATTGGCTGCCAGACAATATTTATGTTCTCGAGGGGTAGGCTGGGCCCCCCCCCCCCCCCCACAATCAGAATTGATAATGTACGGACCGGGAGCCAGTCTGCTCGCAAAGCGGAACTGTTTGTACCCAAAACAAAAACCTTAATTTCAGAGGGTTAAAGAAGTCTAAAAAAAGGAAAAAAAGGAGGTATTTAGGTTGGAATAGAACATACAAGTCGAAAATTTATTAATAGATAAAAAATTGGTTGAAGAGCACGGGGGAATGCAACTTAAATTAAAGATGACTCCTAACTCCTTCTGAGCCATCCTTATTTCAAGTTTACATCCTATCACTTACACTGTTTGTAAGAAGGTCGAGATTACCCATTCGGTTGGAGTTAACCTCTGCAGGGTCTAGCAACTTGTAGGCATGGGGCTTGACCATAGGTAGCTTGATCTGATCCAGGAGATTACGAATGCCTCGGAAACGCTGCATGGCGATTTGAATTCCCTGCAGCGTCAAAAGACAAAAAACACCCGACAGGTTATACATTTATCTCCACAAGCAACAATGTTTTACATTCTCCGCAGTTCAAATCTGCTTCAATTCAGCAAGGCATTGTAAACAGTGCAGCCCGGATTTGCGGCGTTCCATTATTATATTATTATTATTATTATTATTTATTTTCGGTAATAAAACCAAGGATTCCTCAAAAGCACCCTACAATCCTGGCCAAATCTCGCTGGGCCCCAAAACCCCCGGCCCCCGTTCAATGTTGTCTCTCATTGCGCGGTGTGTGCTCCATCAGCTGGAGAGAACAACATTGACCAGGGGAGCAGGGGAGTGGGTGATCGTTGCAGGCTCATGAAGTGTCCCATCCATTTTGGCCGGGATTGTAGGAACTGTAGCTCGCTAGCCTGAAGAAACCTGTGGAGAAGACAACGAGAAGAAATTACAGTTTTAGAGGTGGGAGGAAAACCCCAGAAGAATATTCTGGGGAAAACCCACGGAATCAGGTAGGGACAGAAAACCCAATCCACATATTGACCCAGGCAGGATTCGAACCCGGGTCACAGCGGTGGAAGGCGAGGACAGTACCGCTACGCCAACCTGACATGTTTGCTGGCTGGATTATTTGTGTGTGATTTTCAGTCGGTTCAATTTCAAAATTTGATAAACTTTAAAATCTAAAATATGTTATAAATGCATCCTGTTATTTTAAGTTTTGGAAGCTAATACAGTTTGAACCTAGGGAAATTTGTTTTTGGGCATTTACATGAAGATTAAGAATTTAGAAATTTTGGGGCTTATAGGTTTGAAGGACACAAATGAAATTTTCAACCAGTGACATCACCACACAAAAATGAGGTGATTGAAACAATGCACCTGGCTCAAGGACATCAGTCACCTGACTGAAATCACATGACCCACCTTATCGGCAAGCTTGTCAAAGAGCAGCTGCAGGTGAGGCTTGAGACTGCCTGCCTTGGCTTCAGGTATAGCTCTCACTAGGTCATACAACACACCGCCAACATAATCTGCAAAAAGAACAGGGTACAACATATAGACAAAGGAACATGCAAGGTGTATCATTTCCATCAAAGAATTACATAAATTCATGAATTTTTCGGTTGAAAAAAAACAGAAAGCAGATATTCAATCTACAATTTTGGAGTTCTAGATGCTCTGTGGCACATTCTCACTTGTGTTAAAGTTTTAAGTGACACATTTTTAAGCTTTTTCATGGCATCCTTTTCAGTGAAAAAAATGCTTCCTATTTGTGTTCTTGTTTTTACCTTTTATTCTGAAGTTAAAAATGTTTTCTGATTCGGCCTACATACCATTTCAAAAACAAAATCGGTAGGTCAAGAAATTGTTTTAGTTCGCATTTTTTTTTCATGCTGATTATGTAGTCAAGGTTTATACCTACATGTATTCTTCACATCGTTCACAGGAGTATTTTCAGCACGAATTACTTTCATTTACGCCACAAAAGCAATCAAAATTGGCCCCAAAAGAGAAAAAAGTTTGAAGTCCCACGGCACATACTTAGAATATGGAGAATTAAAGCTGTGCACGCCATTAAATGCAAAATATTACTCATTTCACGAAGGGAAACTGGCCAACATGCCACAGTCCGTAACGCACGGTATCAGCGCGCATGGGAACCGGTCACGCAGTATCGGATGCGTTAAGACCTCGGAATTCAAACAAGCTGAAAACACATACACAGAAAAGAGAGATCAAGTTCTGAGAATTAATTTGCAAAAATCTTCTTTCTCCATCAATGTTTTCATGACATTTTCATCATGTCCAGTTCGACCATTTAACACTGCAGGCCATGATTTTCCAATGTCTGTATCCCGACGCATTCATGCATGTGAAAAAAACTAAAAGCCCATAGTAGGTAAAGACAGCAAGCAAAAAGTGGCCTTGTTATTATGGCAGCTCATGTTGGCATGCTTGAACTTTGACTAGCTCTTATTAAATATGCAAACTAATTCAGTTTTGAGACTAATTCAGCTTTTGAGTTAAATTTGCCTTTGAAAATGTCAAAAAAAAAATTATAAAATAGCAAGCAGAGCATTATCACCTTGTTTGCTGATTCCCGAGTTTTCGTCATCATCGAACTGTGTCCAGAGATTATTCACTAGGGTCACGAGAGGCTCCACTTGTGGGGACCTGTGACATAAGGAGTAACACACATGTAGAGACTTGAGATAGTAAATACATGTGGTATTTAGGCAACAAATGTACCAACACATTGCGAATTGGAGACCAAAACTTAAAAATAAGACGAGAGTGAGTTTCTCTGCACGGGTCTCTCAGATCTTGTTGGGGTCACCATCCTGAAACAGAAACTGTAATGTCCGCAACAAAACGGCTGAAAAAAATGACTAGAGGCTGATTCCAACCAGTAACTTCCAAAACACCGTACAGAAATATTGTTTAAACCATTTGAAAATTGATCTGTTTGAGCAGAAAATTGAATTACCTGTGGAAGGAGTTAATGAGCCCAGTCCTGAAGAGAGACACTGCCACCAGATCTGGATAGCTGTTCACTGGCAAAGACAAGGTGTACAAATAGCTCCACTCAAAATATACCAACCTTTACAAATTCCAGCGATTCACAATGCAGTGCGCCACCAAGAGTTTGCCACGGAGAGTTCGTTTTTCCCCGTGCATTATGGGAGATGGTCGACAAATTCGGAGTGCGGGACATTTGAAATTGTTCGTTTTTCCGGTCAATTGTTTCGTAAGCGTATGATTCCAATATCTGTTTGCCCCCTTTCTTTTCATTTTATCAATATGGTGTTTTTTTGTAAGGCGGCAGAACGCCATGCCCCAATCTATGACAAGTTAGCTCAAGTTGTCTACTGACACTCATTTAAATGGGCCATGTTTTGTCGACCGTAAACTTGTAAAATGGACTCTCCGTGGCAAACTCTTGGTGGCGCACTGCATTGTGAATCGCCCGAATTGATGAGCTTTGAAATGAACCCACATGTAAAAAAATGTAGGTCAATCTAAAGTTGATTCAGTAGTCACTTCACGTTTTATTTGACTTTGAGTAGAAAAGCAATTTCTCAATAGTTTAACCACTTTAAATTAAGATTTTCGTAAAAGGCAACATTTTTCAGCCAACTTCTGATGTACAGCCAAATGCCAAATGCCACAAATACTGATTTCGCAGGAGTCATTTCAACAGCATTTGTGCGATATTTCTTGCCGAAACCTCATGTTTCAATACTGCACAGGAGCGTAAATTGTACAATTGGCCGAGCACAAAGGCCAATTCAAGATCAACGCATGGTCCTCCTCCGGAGGCTTTACAGACTTTGTGTGTGTGTGCAAAAGGCCAAGGCATCAGCATGTTAAGACGTCACCTGGAGGCGAGTCGAGACATTCTGGACGTCTTAACCCGTCAGCCGTGCCTGTTTCTAAAATCAGCCAGTGCGTGTTATCACGTTCTCCGAGGCGACCTAGTTAAGAATGAAGTTTACTCACGTAATTGGACGACGCTATCTAGTCTGTTATTAGAGACCTCATGTCTGCACAGTGCTGCAAGTACTTGCTTGTCCACTGTAACTCCGAGATCCTTCATGGGTACACAACATTACAACATACTCTGATTAAAGATATTGTGTAAGTTCAGCTTTGCAATTCAGGTACATCTTCGAGGTCCCAGGTACCGCAATTGAATAGTTTAATTGCGGTACCCGCTGCTACGTGTACATTAGATTCAAACCAGCCAACCGCTCTCGCAAGCTTGGTGGTCGAGTTGTTAAGACGTCTGCACTAGAAAGCAGGAGGTCGTGGGTTCGAGTCCCACCCGAGTGATTTTTTTCCAACTTTCACTCGGGAGGTAACACACTGAGTATACAGTGTTTATACGTCAGTGATAGGCAAAACCTAATAATAGGGAGTTTTCGCAAGCGAACGGATACACTTACAAATACGTTTAGCTATCCGTATCCATTTTTTACTTACGTGTAGCGAGCGAGATATGCGTGTCGTCTGCACGTATGACGTCATACGCCATTCACTATCCGCTAAACGTACAGACGACACGCATATCTCGCTCGCTACACGTAAGTAAAAAACGGATACGGATAGCTAAACGTAAGTGTAAGCGTATCTGTTCGCTTGCGAAACCTCCCTATTGATTTACATCACCCCTATGCAAATTCATCTGATGAACACAGTTCAAAGAGTTTAAACCCTTAGCCCCTAAGCTTTTTAACTTCCTTCAGTACAAAATTACAAACATGGGCAAATGTAAATATCCGACCGCAATTTCATCCTTTGTTATCCCGTTGTCACTATTTTTGTGTGAGCCTACGACCCAAGAATACAATTGCCCTAATGGATGCGCTTTCAACAAGAGTGCCCCTCATATGCTGTGCACAAGGGAGGATCTCATTATTAAACCGCCGGTGATAATAGCTGTACCACTTTTTTTTTTTTAGCGGTACCAGTAAGAGAGCTTTGCCTCAGAAGTGTGAATGGAAGTTTCAACTTGTTGAATAACTGAATAATGCATGAGGTCAAACCATTAACACTCCATAGGTAGATGAAAGAAATCCGTATTTCTATGGACCAGTGGATTTTATTGTGCCCCCTCCAGACCTCGGACAAAAGAGTTAGACACAGGCGTGGAGGGTTCACGCTTCATCGGTTAATCAAAGAAACTCGTATTTCAATGGCCAATACAAATAAGCAGAAAGGCACTCTTTGTCCAGCCAGGAGGGATTAGCTGGAGGCAGTTGGCTAGAGGATTAGGGCCGAGTTAATTGGGTTCTTGTCAGGCTGCAGAGCTCCCTGGCTTGTGGAGTCTCATGAATAATACTGTGATGAAACGTTTTGTGTGCAGTGACCCATTAATAATGAGCTCATTATCAGAACCACTTGGTGGGGAATAGTGGTACCGCTATTATCACCTGCGGTTTAATAATGAGATTCTCCCTAACTCAGCGGGTTGTAGTCAAGTCCACCACAAGTCCATCACAAGTCCTTTCATTAGTAAATCACAAGTCCTTTCAAAAATCCAGTCACAAGAAACAGGGGATGAACAATAACAAAGGAATGCCTTTGTTGCAATTCATTTGAAAAGCGTGTGCCTTTTTATTGACACCAGAGGATTTGTGACGGACTTGTGGGGACTTGTGATGGGCTCGACTTCGACACTGTCACTCCACAACGACCATCTACCTTAATTCTCTCCACGATCATCTCGGCCTTGTCACCTATGGCAGGAATCAGATACTTGGAGTAGGTCTCCACGTTGATGTGTACTCCCATATCCACCATGGCCTTGGCAAGCTGCAACACCCCTGGTGAAACAGAATTAAAACATGATCACTCTTCTTTCTCTTGACACCACGAACTCCATTTTGCCGTCACGGATGACTGAGCACCAAGTGATGTAACTGACATGCCAAACATGGCCTTGTACCACATGCACCATAAGACCAATTGACAGTTATCAAAGAAAGAGACGTTATCAGGAATGCGTTCACAGCAATGAGAACCAGGGCAGAGGTTTGCGTTGAAAGGAATGGGGGCATGTTATTGAAAGGAATGGGACGAACCTGTGTTTACAGGAACGGAGTGCCCATCTCTCTTTCATTAGCGACTGGGCCGGACTCATATGCTGCTGTGGGGGGGGATCGCCACACCTCCACAGCGAGTCTGTTACCTTCCCAGCATTGAATAATGACGGTACCCATTTAACACCTGGGTTGAGAGGAGTAATTGAGGTAAAGCGCCTTACTCAAGGGCACAACACGCATGGCCACGGCGAGGCTCGAACCCACAGTCTAACGATCATGAATACTATGCTCTACCACTAGACCACACATGCCCACATGAATGAAGGAAGACAAAACAACTAAAAGCAAAACTAATCTTGTGACCTATACCCTTTAGGATTTAAATTTGAAAAACGTCTGGTACGCTGACTTGCTCAGAATGCTTGGCACATTTTTACTCTGAATTCTCCAGACCAAAGACACTGTTGCTAATCACACGATTCGGGGCAAGCTCTTGCATAGTTACGTAAGAGACGCTCAGCATCAATACATTGTTCACAATGGGTGAGAATGGCACAAAGACACCAGACCATGCCGGAGCTGGGGGTTGCTAGCATAAGGCTTGCCCCGAATCACATGATATAGTAACAGTCTGTTTGGTCGGGAGAATGTAAAGTTAAAATGTGCAAAGACTTTAAGTCAGCATTCCCCGATTATATTCATATTTAATTCGCAAATGGCTGATTGCGTACCTTCGTTGTTCCCCTTGTTGGCCTCTGCTGACATCATGGGCCAGAAGTAGTGAGGTCGGACAGCTACACCCTGCAACAGCCACGCACAAGTTTACAGGGGGAGATTGGGAAGAATGAATAATACATAAAATAATTGGCAGAGAGTTTGGGGTTCGCTGAGGGCCCCGGAGCAACATAGGGGCCATGGAATATGTTTGTATTTACCTAAAGGCAGCCCTTAATATACCCATTTCTTTTGTTTTATATAAACCTTTATAGGTAAAGAGACCTTTATGGTAAGATGTCACAATTCCAGATTTCAAAAGGATTTTATTTTAAATCCTGAATTAATAAGGATTAATCATGACAAATGTCACCCCTGAGGTTATCAGACTACATAAAGGATTAAAAAGAGCACCGCAAGGCCAAAGCAAGTAATAACAGTGTCTTACTGTGGGACGTGGTGTTTTTTTTTTCACACCAGAATGCTGAGGGGGGTCAACCATCCAACAAGCAAAGTGTGTACTTACCGATTCCATCATGTGCTTCATTATTCCAAGAATGTATTCTACAAAGACAATGGGAGACACAAATGACATTATTTAGTTGTGTCTAGTCCAGTGTTGTAGTCCAGTCACCAACGTCGAGTCCGAGTCCTGAGTCACAAGCCTCGAGTCTGAGTCCGAGTCTCGAGTCACAAGCCTCGAGTCCGAGTCTCGAGACACAAGCCTCGAGTCCGAGTCCGAGTCTCGAGTCACAAGCCTCGAGTCTGAGTCTCGAGTCACAAGCCTCGAGTCTGAGTCTCGAGTCACAAGCCTCGAGTCTGAGGCCGAGTCTCGAGTCACAAGCCTCGAGTCCAAGTCTCGAGTCACAAGCCTCGAGTCTGAGTCCGAGTCCCGAGTCACAAGCCTTGAGTCCGAGTCCGAGTCTCCAGTCACAAGCCTCCAGTCTGACTCTGAGTCTCGAGTCACAAGCCTCGAGTCTGAGTCTCGAGTCACAAGCCTCGAGTCCGAGTCCGAGTTCGAGTCTCCAGTCACAAGCCTCCAGTCTGAGTCTGAGTCTCGAGTCACAAGCCTCGAGTCCGAGTCTCGAGTCACAAGCCTCGAGTCTGAGTCCGAGTCTCGAGTCACAAGCCTCGAGTCTGAGTCCGAGTCTCGAGTCACAAGCCTCGAGTCCGAGTCCGAGTCACAAGCCTCGAGTCTGAGTCCGAGTCTCGAGTCACAAGCCTCGAGTCTGAGTCCAAGTCTCGAGTCACAAGCCTCGAGTCTGAGTCTTGAGTCACAAGCCTCAAGTCCGAGTCCGAGTCTCGAGTCACAAGCCTCGAGTCCGAGTCTCGAGACACAAGCCTCGAGTCTGAGTCTCCAGTCACAAGCCTCCAGTCTGAGTCTGAGTCTCGAGTCACAAGCCTCGAGTCTGAGTCTCGAGACACAAGCCTCGAGTCTGAGTCCGAGTCTCGAGTCACAAGCCTCGAGTCCCAGTCTCGAGTCACTTGTTCTTAGTTGTTCACCAAACAAATCAAATTTTTTTATAAATTATTTTTCAATCATCCATTCTGTCTTTTAAGTAAATCCCAATGTATATAGTTTACCTAGACAATAATGGTTCGTCAACTTCAAAAAAAATTCTTAAATGTTCACTTGGGAGTTTCTGAGATTTGTTCAAGTGCGCCACGTTAGGGAACACTCGGTCGATTTTGTTCCGGATGCCAGCGTTTTCGAAATAAATTACATGACACTAACATTGCTCATAAGGGTTCAAGATTATTAAGTTAATAGTACCAGTGTTTAATTGAATGAATTTGAAGCTTGTCAACAAAGAGGTTTGACAACACTGCATGAGGAAATTGGGGGGAACATCAAAATGTACCACATTATGGAACTCCACTATATAAGCAAGCATTACAGCAGTCACGACTGAGATAGTAGGTGGTTTTTAGATTTACCGTGTGTGACCACACCGCCCTGGTTCCTCAGACCAACGTGCAAGGCGACAATGTACGGCGAAGTGTGGAGACCCTCACTCGTCATAGCATCTAGGTATTGGAACAGTACTGCATGGGGCTGCAATAGAGGGATAAAAGAGAGATATCCTAATCAAACAAGAGTATAAACTGCCATTCAACAGTTTCTGAACATTTTACACCATGTGTCAAAACACCAGTCCAATGAGCAAGGGATCCTTTTGGCATAATTTCACACTTGAATGACATGAACATGAATTTCCTACGAAGTGCCTTGCATTTTATTAGAATATCCTTCTCATTTTTAGCACCTTTTGTTGAGATTTGGTAATTTAGTTTGAAAATCAATATGGTAATAGTGAGTTCTTGGCACTTGACAGGCCATATGAAATTGACAATGCCATGGCAGATCAAAGCTGAAATGAAAGAACAAAATTGCTTGTACCCGTACATTTTTGTTCCAAACACTTTATTCACTTTTTGGAGTGTCGTGACTACACCGCATCAAAAGTGCAGGTTTTAGCAGCAAAGCAACATTTACTGTTCTTTCTGTTCACCAACTTAGTGCTACAGTAGATTGTGCCATTGTTTTGGAGCACTGGTCTAGCATCTGAGGGGTTCTAGGTCCAACTCTCATGGTAATTTGTTTTGTTCAGTCTGAACAAAAAGGGGTTTCTTATGGGGTGTGAGGGGAAAAAGGAACTCTAAGGGTGAGCGTTAACGTTGCATACACCCTAAAGGAGACAGTGTACCACTTCCAACTGATTAACAGTGGACTGCAATTGTCCAATGTTTGGTGTCGGTCTCATGTGGGATGGTATGTGGGTTCCAACCCTGAAAAGGAACTTTGTGCTTGTGTTCTTGAGCAAGACACTTTGCAACAATTGTCCCTGTCTACTCAAGAGCATAAATGGTTGCCAGTAAGGGTAGAGACTAGATTGCACTGATCTTAAACCTGTTACAGAAAATTGGTCTCATGAGCAGGGGCCAATTTCACGGCGCTGCTAAGCACACAAATTTGCTTAGCATAAAAAAAAAGTCTGGCTTATAAAAGCAGGTTATTAGCCAAAACTCCATGTGATTTTTATGCTAAGCAAACAACAGCTGAATACTAATCACAAACAATATAAATCACGTTGAGTTTTGGCTGGTAACCTGCTTTTATAAGCCAGACTTTTTTTGTGCTAAGTAAATTTGTGTGCTTAGCAGCCTGATTGGTCTGATGGTGAAATTGGCCCCTGATGGAAAGGGGTAATAACTGTGAAGCACGTTGAGACTTAAGAAGCACCACTACGAAACTGGTTCCTCACCGTTCCGAGTTGCACAAGTGTATCAATGAAGAAGCTGCCTTGGTTTTGCGACTCGGTGCCGGTGCTGTTTTCAGCCTTGCGAGCACCAAACATCTTGAGGATGGAGAAGGCTGCATCTAGTTGTCCCCTGGTGATTAGACTGAGGGACAGGTTGATCGTGTCTGCAGAGATCAACAATTTGAGCAAATTAAAACGATGGACTTTGACTCAGAATCAGATTTTTTAAACTCCAGTTATCCTAATTTTTTTTCAAACCGAATATCCAGTTATGTGATTTCGACTGAAGTCCCCATTCAGCTCATAGTCATGCCAACAAAAAGTGACGAGTGACTTGCCACATGGAATGCTGTCCAAGATGATTGGGTATAGTTTGCAGAATTGAATTACCACTGGGCGTTTACAAAAAAATACTCACCAGTGTAATGATGAAAAATTGAGAGGAAACTCACTGATCAGACAAATGGGCAGACAATTTATGACCCAAGAGGACCGCAACCAAGTGAATGCGGTTACAAGCCTGGGCCTCAAGCACCGAGTCCAAGCCCCGGAGTCCAACTAAGGTGTGGCGCTGTCTTGTTCATACACAAGCACACCCATGTTTGTTTTACATACCTAGTGTGGGCATTCCTTTTTTTGTGTGTAGTTAAAAAAAACCAGTGAAAAAAACCCTCATTTTACTCAAAAAGTGAAAACTTGTTCAACCCAATTTTTTTTCTGTGATTCCCTTTAGTGTTTCTCTTCATTTTGCCACTGATAAACCTAACCCAAAAATGCCTCTAAACCTGTTTTCCAGAGAGGGGAAAACCTTGTGTGGACGTGGGCAAGTCCACACAACGTCGCTGCTACCTGGTTTATGTAGACATCTTTTGTTCGAAAGTCCACACAGTGACTGTTACACAAACTCACATACAAGTACATGTGTGCTAACCTTCAAAGGTCTTTTGTTTGTAAACTGACTTTATACATACATGCATGAACGACATAAAATTCATGTGGGTCGTTCTATAAATGTTGGGTCTACTTTTTTTCCTGCCCCCGTTACATATGATATCAATGATTTTGTAATTCTGGATGCACTCCTTAGATGTAATCTTGGAAAGAAGGTTGCATCCTTACACCACTTTTTTTCATCATATATTATTATCTCAATGAGGGTCAGTCTTTGCAAAGTGTTGAAAAGATATGAATCTGGGACTGAGAAACACATTCCAATTTTGTTAGAAAATACTTTGTACACAAACAAAGAAGTAGCATCAAGATACAACATTCTTTCCATATTTTTCCTCCAAGAACGATTACGTGAAGCTAACGACCTACCCAACAAATAAAAACTAGTCTGAATTCATTTTTTATAAGACTTGAATGGCAAATTACAAAGTACCAAAGTAACAGAGACAGGAAAAAATGTCACACTTTGGGGAATGACCCATGTACATTTTGAACAAATATTTTAGGTGTGTACAGATTATGAAAGAAAATCATCTCAATTGAATTACCTGGGACAAATCCTGCAGCCAGTCGTAGCCTTTCCAAGATCTGACAAGAAATTCATGCAAAAAGCTGTTAACTCCTGAAAATCACACAAAAAACTAAATTCACATACAGTGTGTTTGTTCACCAAGATTGTTACAACTTACCAAAAATAAATCACTTAAAGATATGTACGAGGAAACTTATTGAGAAAACTACTTCCCAGTCCTTTAAAACTGAAGTTTTTAAAACATATCAGGTTTCCTATAGACACACTGGTGTATCACACTAAGTTAGTTCCAACAAAAACTGTCTACTTATTGATATATTTTGGTTCAGCTAAGATTTCTTTCTTTCAAATCACTGAATGAGCCATGAAAAATGAAAACAGCATCTATAACAATCATTCTTCAATATCACTTGACATCTTTTTAGCAGCAATGTATTTTTAACATAAGATAGTATTATTCTTTTTTTTTCTTTTTTTTTGCATGTAAGCATCAGGTCAAAACAATTGTCAAATTCCGGTTACCTTGGAAACGTGTTGCTGATGCCCAGACGTGGCAAGACTGTAGGCAACACTCAGATAATATCGGTCGGCAATCTCCCCAACTTGAGACTCCACCTCCTGAATCACCTAATGAATATTCACACCACGCATAAATGATTAATAATTAATCAGTTCCATTCTGTTAACATATGGAGATGCAATTCCCTTGAAGCAATAGATCTTACATGTTGTCTCAAAGGCTATTCTTTGTAATTTTATTTTATGAACAATGAATGCACAAAAAGTTTACTCAAGCATATCCAGACGATACAAAAGCACTGCCCTCTAACACTGCCTCAACGCATAAGGTATATTTGATGCAAGAGGTTTCATAACGAAGACTTCCTCTTTTTCATAAATTTTGCACCAAACCTGCACTATTTGTGTCATTTTTGGTCGGTTACTATGACAACCATAAATGCATACAATTGCTTTCTGGGGTATTTTCTCATGAAATGAGAGTTGTATTTTGTAGTAATGCATTCAAAAGTCTCCTAGCAGTTGGTTTTCATACATTTTTGGCCACAAATCAACAAACAAAGGATTAAAAAACCCAAAATGTTGGCTTTTAAAATGGCTACCATTGCGAGGGGGGGGCTGTCATATTTGGACTTTTTTTTTTCAAAATGCTTTATTGCCTGGCTCACAAGCTTTCAGATGGTATAAACATTTCCCAGACATAATAAAGGATACTACTAAAAAGAGTGCAAGAATTTAACTTAGTCAAAACCCTCCAAATTAGGGCTGAGTTTACAGGTTTAAAAGCCTGGCTTAAAATGCAAAGACTGAGAAAATGTCCATGTGAAAAATGATGAATACATGCAAAATTAAGAATTCAAACACACAGTCTCCTCTTGTGTCCCCGTCGACAAGAAAACTCCTTTTTTGGGGGTTAACTATGATGTCATTGGGGAAAATCACATACCTAACCCGCCCAATTTCCAAAACCATGTGCAAAACTCCTTGTTTGTGTGTCTGCTGAAGAAAGGCAGCTGTGCGTTATTTTGACAACCACGCAACACTCAACAGTCAAAAAAGGGCTCTCTTCGTGGGCAGGGGGAACATGGACAGCTTACTTCTATCTCAAGTCTCAATAAATTACTGAAACATAAAGGTTCTCCAAAATCTTGACACCTAAATTTCTGATTGTTTCAAATCCATTTCTAGTATTCTTCCAATTTCTTTATTTGTAAGTCTTCAAATTCTTTTGAATTCTGACTGACCTCCTCTATGCCTTCAATATCTCCCTTCTCAGCGAGCGCACACATGAGGGCGCCATACGTGTCCTGACTTGGCTCCAGTCCAACGTTCCTACCACACACAACATAACAAAACCTCAGTATGCCAGTCTTGGAAGCAAACCAACCAAGTCATTTTTTCCAAACTTTCACTCGGGAGGTAACACACTGAGTATAAAGTGTTTATACGTCGGTGAAGGGCAAAACCTAATTTGATTAACACCAAGCTTGTTTTATTACTTCTGCTTTTTAGATTGTGGGGTCTTTATAGCACCAGGATGAACTCATGAGTTTTCATGACTATTCACTGTGTGGGTTGAATCAACTGCACATTATCCCATTAATCACTATACTGCCATCACCGCCCCGCCTATTACTCCCAGTAGCGCCTGAAACCACATGGGCTCTCACTGGTTTTATGGCTACATCAGTGAATAAACACAATGTAATACACTGTAGTACAGTTGCTAATGGGTTTAAATGATACCTTTAGCAAAAGTCGCCTTAGCCCACAGATTTGCCAACAAATCCAGTCAGAGTTACATCTCTCGTCAGTGTGGACAGTACCATACACAAGCATGGAGATACGGAAGGAGTCAGAACTCCAGTACTTCAAAGTGTTATAGGATCATCGCCGCGCTCGAAAGCAACAATAAAAAGCACCTGGCGGCCAGCTTGCTTAGTCGTTCACTACACTAATCCCTATATAATAGAGATCCGTGCTCACTAATGCTAGCAGAAAAGGTTTGTGTTGCTTTGTGGATAGCACCATGGTAATACGCATGCGCAGTTGTCATACATCGCCAAAAATGAATGATTTTGAAGTGTTTGTTCGGAACTGGCTAATACTGGCTAACAATGTGGTCAACATCACTGAAACAATCATTTCCATTTCATGACGAAGAAAGTTCTTTATACCTTCAGTATGAAAACTTCCCAAAATATCACATTTCCTAAATGATGGATTGCCAATTAAAATTTCTGAAAAGACATGATACCTTATCGAAAAAAAAAATCAATTTATTTTCAATTAACAGATTTCGAGGACCAACAACTGCACATTGATAACTTGAATTCATAACCCACATCTAACAACTGCGCATTTGTTAAAACCTGTCTTGCCGTAAAATATATTTTTCAAAAAAGAGCAATGACGTGATATGACTTATTTATGCAACATATAGGGAAGTTGTTGGTTACCAACTAAAAAGGCGGCGGCGATCATCGTGTTCAAAGGCCGCTTGCATTTATGCTTTCAATGGTCAAGGCTTGCGGTCACAGTGCTTTAGCCATTGACATTCCCGAGGGATTGGAATGTTAATGGTCAAAATGAAAATCGGCCAAGTGTTCTGACTCTTTCCGTTCATATCTTTGTGACGCAAGTAACTTATTATCAGATTGGAGCATGCATTTTGTACAGTAACTATCGTAGTCAAGCATATTCAACAATTCTCTGGTGCAGTGATTCCAGTAATGAAATGAAAGGAATTACATAAATACCTCATGACATCAAGGATGTTACGTGCATTTTCCATGTCCCTAGACAAGGGAAGAAAACCACGAGCAAAATAGCAATTAATAATGTTTCATGGCTGGACTTCTGTTTCAGTTCGTTCTTGCTCAAAACCATTCAAATAACATTTTTAGTAAAATTTCTATTGTATAAGTAGTTTGTGAAACAAAATCACACAAATGAGATGAAAACTGGTCCTGAACATCCCTGGCACAACTCAAACCTCTTTAGCCTACGGTCGGTACATACAAGGCCAACAAGACGAGGTTGGATACCACACCACACACATGTATCTCCATTACCCCCTATGGAAACGAGTCCAAACTGTAAGGATATTTCCTATCAGTGTGGCATAAAACTGCTTCTCAATGATTCAAGAAGCAGGCATGAATCCAGAGAGAACAAGGCAACCAAAAAAATCCTTCAGTTTCTTTCTTTCTTTCTTACACTAAGATTGTGCCTGATGTAATTTTGCTTTCAGAATAGACAAGACTGCTGCCAGGATGAAAAACTTCAACAACTGACGTTTATAATCACATTTAAGATCCCAATTTTCCCAAACTCATACCTTCTTCCAATTCTATTATCACTGCTACACTATAAAGTGGAAAACGTGTATACATGAGAGTGTGTTCACGAGTTGCTCATGCAACTTTAGGCTGTTACGGTTGAACACCCCCCCCCCCCAAAAAAAATAGTCCATATTTTTAACATGAGGGCGCTGTTATGACCCCATTTTCTGAGTACAAACAACCCTCCCTCTATGGCTGGCAAATTCAGTTAAGCCATCACACTAGTCAAAATCAATCAAGTGACTGTTTTAACAGTTAGGAATTTCCTTCTAAACTCTCCTGCTATTTAAACAGTCACAGACAGCCAAAATTCACTTCCACTTCCCCTGCTATCCTTTTAACAAAGGCTAGTCACCAGCAGTCACATCATATGTCGGGCAAGCACTGTGACTAGTCAAACTGGGTCAACAGACGAAGCAGGCAAGCTTGTGGTAACAGCTGTTTTATCACTCACCCGGAGTCAAAACATAGCAACAGTCCCAGCCAGTCAATCCTGTTTTATGTAGGCTGGGAATTCTTTCAACTCTTGAAAATGGTCACTTGTTTGATTTTGACTGAAAGGACTACTTGGAACAGAGTGATGTTTGCATAGGAGGGTTAATTTGACATAGCCATGCTTTGATTGGAGGTGATTGATATGCCAGCTGTACCTACCAGTTACCTCGTTTGTCTGTTGATGGAATTTGACTAGTCGCAGTGTTTACACGAATGTGGTCTGACTGTGTTTTACTAGTCTGTATCCAAATGCATGGCAGAGGAAGTGGAAGAAATTTGGACCGTCTGAGAAAGATCAAACAATCGGAGGGGTTTGGCCTCACCCTGCCCTAGCATGGCCCGTGATGAGAGAGTTGAAGACTCCTTCAGTAACTGGAAGCTCTTTGGCCTTCATAAACTCCAGGATCTTGGTTGCTCCTGGGATGTCGCCAAGAAGGCAGTAGGCACTGATTAACCGCTGATACGTCACCTACATGAACAAAAATCAACCAGAGAAATAGTGCTTGGATCGAAACATCAATTAACATAACTTACATTATAAAGCGTAGGCCGGTGTGATATGAAAATCAGACTCCAATGAAAATCGGACTCCTTTTCCATTATTTGTTTTGGTTAAACCCTCTCACGTGATATGCATGACCAATATCCCAAGAAAGAGTCTGTACAATGTATTTCATAAAAACCTAAATCACGTATTGGTTGGTGCTCACTACTCGACCTCATGCATCAGATTCAAATGAGCTAGCTCTGCACGCGCACCAGTTCACCCCGATGCGTTTGTGCAAAAATAATCGTACTTCATGTAGTTTGAGAATTCAAGTTTTGAGATCGTCGCGATTTTCGCATGTTTAACACAGGTATGTTTGTTTCAAATCATGGTAAGTTTCAAGTGTGGAAAATGGTTCATGTTCGTGGCAAATAATTAAAAGTACTTGAAATGTTTGAAATTTGTTCATTTAAAATGATCAATATCAACCTTCAAAATGGCAATAAAAAGTTTTGAGGTCGGCAATTTGGCCGAAAAAATTCCAGGTCGTTCGGGTTACCGTAAACACACCAGTTTTTTTGGTTTGGCCTTAGTTGTATACCATTCTATAATTTCAGATCACTGCAGTAGGTTACAGTCAGCAGTTCATTAACTTTTTTTTTTCACTATAGCAGCCATCTTCAAGGAAAATGTGTTTATTACTACAGTGTAACTATGACAATAACGCCCTCTAAGATGGCTGTTGGGCATGAGGTCTATAAAGTTGTTTTCATGCAACCCCTGGATTATAATCTGTTCTAGTACATGTTTAATTCTTATTCTTATCAATTCTTATCTTTCTACTTGAAACATTTTTTTCTCTTTCTCAGCTTCCTCTTTTTGTATCCCTTCTTTGTGTAGCCAACAGACAGTGGACCTTAAAAGGGCCTTTACCATTCAAGAAAATGTAATTTACATAAATCTCAATTTGAATTTCATGGTCACAACTTCTCAAAGCATAACAACTTATGATCTTCAAGTTATATATAATGATTTTCTTTATTTCTTCATCAGTGAAACTGTTACTTCTTTTAAAAACATTTTTTTACCTGCTTTTGCTAGGGAGTAAGACAATACTTCCATGATAGCAAATATTTAAAGCATCCTATTTCAAGGGTCTGACATAACATACCAACCAAGCATTTAAACTTGAAAACTTGTTTCTTCTTAGTTAACCCTTGTTTAGATATCAATATATTTGTTGGTGAAAAATAACTGACAGTCTATCAAGACCACATACCCTGTTGGGCTCCACCGATTTGGATTCCATCTGGGCGAGGAAATCAGTGGGTGAGAAAGTGTGTTCATTCTGCAGGTACACCTTGAGGAGAGCATTGTAGTGGCTGACGTCGTAGGTTACACCTGATAAAGAGGCAGGCATGCATTGAGCTAAGAAATGACTAAACTTTGGGAAAGATTACTGAAGGCTTTTCAAACCTCAACTTTGAATTACATGTATTTCAGCTTCAGGGGATTTTCGGTCACTTATTCGGAATCTGGCTCAATATGGACCCATTTTCTGTTTCAGGTGCATTCAATCTGCAATATGCATTGAGGTGGAGTTATATGGGCAATGATTTGCATTGCTTGGATCTCTGGCATGAGGTTCATTCCACAAATTTTGGGTCCTTTTTTTTCCCTGTATCCCTGTTACATCTGATATAAGATGATGTAAATGCAGGACACATTCTCTTTATCTTAACCTCCCAACTCCGTCAAAATCCATCCTCCTATTTTGATGGATTGGTCCTGCAGGCTTGGTTTGACTAAATACTGATGGAGTATGCTGTACTTGGGCCCGGAGGCCTGAAGCAAAGCATGCAGTGGAAGCTGTGTGATTGATGGATTTTGGCGGACTTGGTCCAGTGCTTTAAGTAAAAGACAGTAGGGAGTTAGGGGTAATGTCAAAAAGTCATATTTTAGCACGATGAGGAGAAAGTCAGCTTACCCATGGTGGCCAATTTGTCCCAGATTCTGTGGGCCAGTTCTGTCCTTTCACTGGACGGTACCTCAGGGAGCAGAGATCCACAGCTCCTGATCAGAAGAAGGGCCTGGTTTGGGGATGCAGATCCTGTCAAGAAGGAGTTACACATACACTCAGTAAACTCATGAGCACATCAGGACATTGCTCACAGAACACTTCATACAAGGTTAAAGCATCTTAACCTTAATCTTAACAAAACCTTAACCCTAACCCACCTCACTCCTCCAAAATCCTCCTGGCGGTTTTGGAGGATTCTAGAGGATTGAGGATGAATGGTGATTGAATCAAATGAGGATTCTGGAGGATTGAGGATGAATGGTGATTGAAGCACATGAGGATTTTGGAGGATTGAGGATGAATGGTGATTGAAGCACAAGAGGATTTTGGAGGATTGAGGATGAATGCATTTTGAGGCAGGACTGTCTGATGATTTTGAAGGATTTGGCGTTGGTTATCCTTCATTTAAACACGAGTGCAAAGTTTTGGGATGAGGAGGATTTTGGAGGATTGAGGATGAATGCATTTTGAGGCAGGACTGTCTGACAATTTTGAAAAATTAAGGCGGAGTTGAAAAATTTTGGAGGATTTTTGGAGGATTGAGGATGGTTGTAAGCAACAGGGGCCTAGGGGGTTAGGGTTAAAGCATCTTAACCATAACAAAACCTTAACCAAAAGCAATAACAAATAAATACTCAAATAAAAATGCGGTTAAAGATGTGTTGTCTGTGTTTTATCCCAGCTATCACTCTAGATAATCACCTCTATATATAATGTGCAAATGGTGTGAATTTGAGTGTGTTTACATGCTTGTTCACGGTTGATCACTTGCAAAGTGTACCAGCTCACAGGCGGTGAACACCTCCCCCGCCAACAGGTGAGGCAAAACCTCCTACATTTTAATTTAAAATTGCTATTTGTCTCGTAATGCTAATGCGACTCTCTTCTCGATGATGCATCGAACGCACAAAATCGAGGAATGTTATTAAAAAATCACCCTACAGGGTAGACTCAGTCCTGCCCCTATCAACATCCATAAAGTAGGGACTGGGAACCAGTCTACTCGCAGGTTGCATATATTTGTGCGCCAAAGTCTTTTTCTTTCCAGAGGATTGTTGACAGCCAAATACAGAATTAGGAGCTGTGTTTTTTCATTAAAATAAAGCACAAGGTGAAGGTAAAAGGGCTCTCTCAAAGACGGCCATCTCTGTAGGAGAACTGCGACTACGTTTTCAAGCATGCATTGCGCAGTGTTGAAAATGTTCCAAACACGCGCGCTTGTTGCTCGAAATGTGTTCGAAATACAACGCAGCTGATGTGCGTTATGCAAGTTCACGCTCAAAATGCCGATGCACGTGGCTGGTCTGTAGGAAATTACGTCATTTGAAAGAGAAAGAAATCAGATTTGTTGAATAGCATAGATAGTAGCCTACATCTTTAAGCACGTCATAAAATCCTCTCTCATTTCATATGAGTGTAACCTTGGGCCCAAAGGATGCCTCATTTAATGCCTCATAAAGATGTTTTAGTTCTTACCCATTTTGCAGACTTCATCAAAGACCACCATGAGTTGGTTCTTTGTGATCCGTCCCGTCCTTCGCACCATATCGTCAAGACGACGTAGCACCACGCGAAACTCATTGTCTGCTTTGGCTGCCTGGCCTACGTGACCGTGACTCTGTGGGTTCTGGGCCAGAATAGAGGAGGTTGATGCCAATCTGCAGAAAAGGAAATTTTTAAATTATGCACTTTAACAAAAAAAAATATGGGGAAAACACAAAAAGGGCGGTGAGTGAGGGAGTGGGATGTACTTAGATTAAGAGACCATACCAGACGGTGAAGGAGCAGAGAGGGTTTGAGTTTAGGGGCAGCTTGGGCAAAAAAAGTTCATGTTGAGCTTTAATTCTCTTGACCAACTACAGTGCGGCTTTCATTCATCGCACGAGGCACGGAGACACTATCGGAATGAAAGCCGCGCTGTAGTTGGTCAAGAGAATTGTAGTGCCCTCAGTCAACGGCAAATGATGAGAGACGGCCGAGTGCAAGACTCCTGTGATCCTTGAGAACGAAATTCTGGTAAATTTCACATTTTTGTTTGATATTTTAGGGACATCGACCCACCCTAGAGGTACCTATCCACATCAAGATACTAATTGTGAAATATTGAGGTCGAACATTTTGCGACAGGAGAGTTTGGAGTAATTGCAGAATACCCCGCCACTCGGAAATACACCCCTAACTTCTCTGGCTACGAGGATGGAATCACTGGAAAAGAAACAATTCAAGTCCATGCCAGCTACATGTACGCGGATACTGAGTGGGGGTCCATTATTTGAGAACGAAGCAACACAAAAGGAATGGGAGTTGCTGAAATTTTTTTAAGTCCAAACCAACCAGCCTGTTGGCGGCTACGCAGATACGGAGTGGGAGTCCCCTTGAATATGCTTGAGAACGAAGCAACACAAAAGGAATGGGAGTTGCTGAAAAAAATTTAAGTCCAAACCAACCACCCTGTTGGCGGCTACGAAGTGGGAGTGCAATGGAGCATGACGCATAGTACATACAAGTAGCGCTGAGAATGTTTATTGAGGTCAACCAACCGTGACCTCGTAGCCGGCTACGAGGTGGATAGATCGAGTGGCGGGGTATTCTGCAATTGTGCCGAGAGTTTGGAGGTCGGAAAAAAATGAGCATTTCTGCAACTTCAATTGGTCTTTTTAAATTCTAAGGTTTCTTTCACACTGCTTGAAGTAATTCTGTCTTTACTTTTCAAAATATTTAAGAAATGTTTTTAGTTCTTTAACCCTAACTGCCCTGAATCCTCCAAAATCCTTTTTGCAAATTGGAGGAATTTGCAGGATTGAGGTTACATGGAAAAAGTACGTTGCTGATTTCAGAGTACGCACTGTGTCAAGGTCTTGGGGCGGACCTTGTGTTGTTTATGCTCAGCCGTGCATAAATTTAGTCCTTGATTATACTTGACATCCTCCGCACTGCTCCAGGACGTCACTGCCTCTGCCTCAGCCTATTGACAGTCATAGCCGGAGGATTTTGCAGGATTCAGGCAGTGGTCACCCCTCCATGGACCATATTCAAGAAATACCGGAGGAATTTGCAGGATTGAGGCTATATGCTATTTTTCAATGAGGCCAATTGGAGGATTTTGCAGGATTGAGGCTAGCCCGACTGCGTCTGGCCGTACAGTACTATCGCAAGCTCTGTAGTACGGCCAGACGCTGAATGCTTCCAAAAAGACACGTCAGTACGGTAGTCCATACGTACGTACGTCGTACGGCCAGCTGGCCGAGGGTGTATACGCATGAGGGCGCGCTTTACATGAAGGATTGACAGAAGGCAGGTAACAGCCACCGGGCCTGCGCCGCCCCTTTGATATTGCGCGACGCCATTGTTCAGTTGGACCACGGACAATGAAGGAGGTAGAATGAATCCAAGTTGCCAAAAAGGCTCCAGAAAAGGACGTAAATTAGGCAGCAGCTGGACAACTGACACTGGCCGAAGGTTCTCATTTTGTTATTAAGAGGGTAAGTGTACTTTTAAAGCTTAAATAAACTGGGTCTGAAGTCGCAAGTGGACAAATGGTGGAAATCACTTTCAATATTTTTTCAACATGTTCAACATTTCGCCGAGTACGTTTTCCATACGGTCGGTGTGTGGCCTATGTTTACGGAGGCAGTCCAGTAAACTGGCCACATTTATGGGGCTAGCCTGCTACTTCCTACATGTCCTAGCAAAAAGGCCTAGGGAGTTAGGACATGTAGGGTTAAAAAAAGTTCTAAACATGTTAAAAATTGAATTGAGTCTGCAAGGTTGGTGAAATACTGAGGACCTTTTCTTTGCCCAGCGGAATTTTTTTGAGAAATTTGCTGGCCAAAGAGTGAGTAAAATTGGCCTGATTTAGTTTTGCACGTTTCAGAAAGCACTCCAGGCCCAAGTCTGGTACCCACTATGCCCACACACGCACAGGCTCAACATGCTCAAGTAAACACGTGCGCCCTGTGTCATGGTGCCAGGCTGTGTACAGTCTTCGGCTCGACACTTCACCAGATAAGCTGAATACCTGAAATTTTCCCGAACAGGTAAAACCGATCTTCGCAACGTCTGGTGCCCTGTTGATGATCCCAAGATACTCGATTGTCTTTGTATGGTTCGCAACAACTCAGGAACAACACGAAGAATTTTCGGCGATCGCAGTAAAGACGCCATCTTGTTTCGAGCTTGCGCAACTTAAATGAGTCAAATGAGGGCGCACTGCAAAATCATGTTTACTACACGAAATCTGCAACCAAACAATGTAAATGGTTTCACAAAAAAAATAATCAATTGTTTAATTTATTGCATGTATTTACTTTTTGCAATTCACGTCGCCACATTTATAGTTATCATCTTTCTTAAGTTCATTTTTATGTCACAATTTCTCTCGGTAATTAATTATTTGATTTATTTAGTTATTTTCATGATTTATTTTTTTATCTTTTCATTTCTTTTGTCACAGCTTATGTTATCTTTTTTTTAAAGGACTCTCCCTCCCAAGTATTGTTTTTTTTAACAGTAATTTTAAAATTTCCATCCCTCTGGGTTAATGTTTTCTTTTTCTCAGTAAAATTCCCTTTGGTAATGTCTTTTTTTTCTCAGTTATTCCCCCCCCCCCCGCCCCCGCCGCGAAACTATTTTTCCCAAACGACATTCGATTGGTCCATTACATGCATATCTAATGCCTTGTTCTCCACAAGACAAACCCTAGACAGGCTTTATACGTCTTGTGAAAAATGTCTCTTCCTCACTTTGAGTCATTTAAAAAGTAAAATGAGAAGTGAAATGACTCAAAAGTAAAATGAGAAGTGAAAAAGGCTCCATGAGATTCGAACTGGGATCACCTGATTTCAGATTAGGGGTCAGGATTACTTCCAACCAGTCCACGAATCAACTGCCAGTCAGCGGGAGGGGGCACATTTATGGCCGCAAAAGGGGCACTTGGGAAAATCAGGGGCCCCCCAGCCCCCCCCCCCCCCGGTTCCGCCGCCCCTGCTGCCAGTCCTCGGTGCTAGAACTTATTCTCTAAAGCCCTGGACATCGTGAATATGCATAATGCAGAGAGCGCCCTTTTTTATATTGTCTGATCTCGTTTGGGGGAAAAAATGTGCCCCGGGCTAGTTAACTGTCTTTTTTTTTTGTCTTTTTGTAATAGAGGGCGACAGTAACGACACTGCTTGCTGTATAGCGCTACAAAGTTCACAGACTGACTTTGAAACAGAGGGGTACACCCAAGCAATTAAATTATATTCCCATGGACACCAATGTTAAATCCCCATATTTCAAATTTTTTTAAACACTCACAACTCTCACAGGTATTCAGGCTGCACAGAAAAATGATGATCAACATGTCATCTTTCCTTTTCTTTTAGTGGTGGGTTGACCATTGATTTTTCAAGAAATTTTCACCCAAAAAAGACGACCTCTAAAACGAGTGATGTTTCCCAAAGTGCGTGGAAAAGCAGCCATCTTGAAAAAAAAGTCTCCACAACGGTCTAAATATCGCCTCTTTCGGGCCCAATTCAGGCACCCAAAATGCTCCGAATTGGAAGCCCTAAGTCAGGGCCAGAGGTGCATTGCCATATTATCTTCAATTCCCCAATTCCATGGCTCTCAGAACTCTCAAATATGGAAGAATTTGAGTGTATTACTTTTATTCCTGAGCTCAGCGGACGGAATTTTGGCCTATTTTTTTTTTATGGATTTCAGCATTCACAGGCGAATAATTAGGCTTGGAAAACACTAAATGTTCACCTTAATTTATTTACACAAATGGAACTGCGCTGAGGACAAAGCCATTATGCTCGTGGTGGATATAGTTATACACTGTGCAAGAATTTATGCAGATAGTAAGTCATTTTCAATTAATTGGGAAATTATGCATATTTTTTTACCCCATCACGCAAGTCTGGCTTTACAAAACGAAGAAAAGTGATTCTATTTGTACAGCTACAGCTATAGCTTTGAATAAAGGACGTACCCAAGCCTCTTTTTTTTCCAATTTAAACGAAAAATACTGAACATATAAAAAATGATCGGGAAACAAACAGTGGCGCACGGGGAGGGGGCTTAAGCCCCCCCCCCCCAGCCAAGAGGTTGTCAATTTTTATCAATTATTTTTTTTGGGGGGGGGGTAATATTTTTTGTCCGACAATTTGACCTAGGTGATAAGTTTGTGGCCACTATTCGAGTAGTATAATAGGGGTGTAAGTGGCACCACCAACGTCAAAATAGTCCGTCCCCGAAGAAAAGCCTCGAAGTTTTTTCTGCGGCCAATTTTGGGCAACATTTTTTTGAGCCCCCGACAAATCCTGGGTGCGCCAGTGGAAACAATCCCTGAAAGTTGAATGAAGATATGGTCACATCTTTCAAACGGGAGATATTGATTTTCAGATATCTCGCCATCTGTGTCTCTATTCCTACCTCATGGTCATACGCACTGACGCGTCAGCGCATGTTATTTCATTCAAAAAATATTACGTAACCTTTAGAAATCGGCCATTGCAAATGGCTGGTAAGGTACCTTTCTGAACCACTCATGCATGTTTAGGCTGGGCGGAATTCTGCCCTCCGCTCGCATGTTACGTATGGCAGTCCTGTACGGAGATCGAAAACGTATGGACGTTCCCATCCCACGCTGTGCTGATGCAGGTAGGTAGACCCGAACACTATGATCTGGACCCAAATTGGAAATTAAGAATGTTGCAACCTGACGCTGCTTTTTTCTTCATATATCATCTCAATGGAGGTCAGTCGTTGCAAAAATGATAGTAAGACATGAACCTGGGACTAAGAAACAGTTTTAATGTTGTTTACTTCAAAATTGTCTTGACTCTCTATAGACTTTGTGTACAACCACTGAAGTAGCGTCAGGTTGCAACATTCTTTCCCAAAATGGAAGAAAATATTAAAAGATGTGTAGCAATTATCAAGTCAAGTGCAAATGAGATATATTATAGGCTGGTATGTTGGACATAAATATAATATAATGATGAACGTATCGTGTGAATCCATTGTCGGCACCATTTTGAAGAAACGCACTAGGAAAGAGGTAAACAATTTTGTTTTCTGCCGGTGTATTATGAAAAAGTCGTGTAGTTATATTGATTGATTTCCTTTTTTTCAGTTTCACGTGTTCACAGTTTGATGAACAAGGTTACCATGGCAAAAGTTCGTGGAAAACTTGTAACTATTTGGAGCATCACCTGCTTCATTTGCCTTCTTGTTACTGGTGAGTATTGGACAGTGTGGTCATTCTATAAATTTGGGGTCCATTGTGTGACATTTGTCCCGTCCCTGTTACCTTGGTACTTTGTAATTTGCCATTCAAGCATCATTAACAGTGACTTCAAATGATTGTTTATTTGTTGGGTAGGTAGTTTGCTATTCATATTCACTCTTGGAGGATGACTGCATTAAGGAGTGCATCAGAATTATAAAATCATAGATGTCAGATGTAACAGGGACGGGGAAAAAAGTGGACCCCAAATTTATAGAATGACCAGCCTCGCCCTTCCTCATTGGAGTTGCATTACAACGTCGATCGTCGGTCAAAGTAAGACCGCAACCTTCCAATTAGCTTGCGACGCCCGCGGGACGGGCCCAGTCATGCACTCGGTGTTATGTTCGCGACAGCTTTGGGGTATGTCTGAATGCAATGTAAATTTTTATTCCCCGGAAAAATACCCGCCATGCTTGTCATTTTTCCTAATTATTGTAATTAAGATAGGAAAGTTGTCCGTACTAGGCCACCACTCACCTGCCGCCAAAACACATCTTTTTTTCACCTTAACTTGTGATTTCACCCAAGACGAATCCATGGACCTCCGGCAATGCCAATAATTTTTATGAAAAAGTGTGTTTTTAGAGCACATTTTGGATGCACACGTCGTGCAGAACTAACTTTGGAGGCAGCTAACCCTATAGTGATTATACACATGACACCACAACGCAAGAACCGGCCGATGATAGTGCAATACGTCATTATGAATATTTAATTTCTCATGAATATTTAGTTTATTCAATATTCATTAGTCTTATTTCGATGGATACCTTAAATACGTCTGAAGATTGCAACAAGCGATCGTTTCAAACGAGAGTCCGAAGTCGAATCTCGATGAAGTAAATGACTGATTCAGAAATAGGAATAAAGGAAAGCAGAGGGTGAGAGTAGAGGAGGGAAAAGTGGAGGAAATAACCATAAAGGATGCAACTATTATGCACTTGAAAATCAATTTAAAAAGTTGAGTCCTTGTACGGGAAACTTTCCTTAAGATCAATCAAGCCTTGCCTTTATATAATTTCAATGCCAGACATAAATAGGTGTTGCAAAGTAAAAAAAGTATCTGTAATTGTTTTCGTCCACTATGACGTTGTCTCGAGTATGCACTCTCTCGAGGGAGGAGAGTTAGTCAGCTTTAAATCCTGCCCATTGTGTAAACCAGATGCAAGAAAAGACTTCCAGTGAATAGCCATTTCGATTCAATTTAATGGAATTGTGTGCGCTTTGCGTTCCTTGACTTACCCAGTTGCCCTTTCTTGTTCATGGTTTGCAGTTTTACGATTTATGAGGGGGGGGGGAATCAGAGTTTAATTGCTGCAATTTCTCTCAAACTAATGGAAAAAAACATGAGGTGATAATGCATTTTACTATTTCAGCTCGCCAGTTGTCCATTTCAATGGTAACTGTCAAGACATCCACACGTTCGACACAGACTGTGCCTCCAACAGCTTTCCTGCCAACAGCTTTCCTGCCAACAATGAACGTGATTAACGCCGCCATACCAGGACCACCCATCGTCGTACTGACTTCAACGAACGCAGGTTTCTTAAAACTCACCGAAAACCTGCTTGAAAGTATCAAGAGAACAACGTCCTCTGCAAACATAACATTGATCGCCGAAGACGAGCAGTCGTATAGTTACTTGGCCAATAGAAGTGAATTATATCCGGGCCTGAGAGTACAGATGACCGATACGGGACTCACTACTTCCAAGAAACTGTTGATTGGCACGAAGACGTACAACCAATTCATTAAGAAACGTGCACGGTACATATTGCAGTTCCTCCAGTCGGGTGTGGCAGTGCTCTTTTCCGATTCCGACACCTTTTGGGTGAAAGATCCCTTCAAAGATTTAGAGGGGGAGTTTGATTTTGCCGCACATAATGAGGAAAAACCTCCCAAACGACCCATATTTTGTGCCGGTTTCGCCTATTATCGGCCAACAGAGAACACACTTCGTCTGGTTAAGGAATGGGTGCAGTTGCTAGATACAACGGATCGGAATACCATGGATCAAGTAGTTTTAAACCGCCTGATCAATAGAGAAATACAGAAAGAGGTCCCCGGTTTGAAAATCAAGACCTTGGATCCTAACCAATACCCTGATGGTAGATTGGATTATCGTATTCCTGGATGGAAAGAGCCTCGCTATGATGACATAACTGTAGTGCATTTAAGTTACATTCGTGGATATAACGCCAAAGTACAGAAATTCAGGGAACTTGGTTGGTGGTTGGTATAAATAGATTTTGGGAATAGTTGGTTAATTAATGGTAATCATTAAAACTGTTTTTGGGTTTTTTTTTTGCTTTTCAAATTTTACTGCGGCAGCGGCGATTTCTTGGGGGGGGGGCTTCTTTGCGAAATTCAAAAGGGGGAAGCAGTGCTGGACGTCATCTTACCACCGAAATGCGTTGTATTGCAAACATGACTTGTGTAACGTACATTATTTTGCGCGTTTGACGCCCATTCTTGTTTTCGACAACCGGGCCCCGGACACGGGGTTTACGCACATCTTGTGTGCAATAAATAAAATAAAAAAAATTGTGTGTTCTGATATGTAACGTACGTGGGTGTGCGCATGGGGGGATTTCAATCGGTACCTACGGTTTGAAATTCCCCATGGGGGGGGGGGGGGTTGCCGCCCATTCTTGAATATAAGGTGTAAAATAGTATAATGATCTACAAGATTTCTTCGATTTGTAGGTGTAAAACTCGCTTCAATTTCTTGAGTTGTTTCTAAAAGTGAAGACATTTTTGTTGGCTGCAAGAGAGTAGCTAGGTATTCACCATGAGATAAATAAAGCAACATAATCAACCTAAGTGGCATACTCGGCTCTTTCATAATGATGAATGTATCCTGATTGAGATGGCGTACTTGAACTATTATAATATTATAGACTTGAATGTCTGTTGTTTTGTATACCACTCAGTCTCCGATAAAACTGTTGTCATGGTCACGTTCGTTACCATGATGTTCAGTGGTGATGTCCTTTCCTGACTGGGAAGTGTTAACTTAGCGAAATTTGTTTTGCTAATATACCAGTCTCCTTGACAACAGTATACAGTCTGATAAAACTGTTGTCTTGGATACATCAGCTACGATTAGTGAAGCGTCACTTATATACCGAGTTGGCTAATTTTTGTTGAGTCTGAGTTCTAGTTGCAAGGCACAACTGGCATGGCGTGGTTTACACCGAGCTCTCCTTGCATACTCTTTTTGATCTCCGCAAGTTTACTACGTTCACAGGCCCTCCCCGCATCATGCCCGCCTGGCTGGCTCGAATGGCATCAGTCTTGTTATATCTTACTCCCTGACAAGATGAATTGGTTTGAGGCCTCGGAGGCTTGTAACCGGCCGGGAAGCAGCCTCGTTGTGCCCAATTCACGAGAGGAAAACCTCTTCATCTGGAAGTCGATGGTGGAAGGCGTTGAAGGTCTGTGGATTGGCTGTACGGACGCGGCTCAAGAGGGTGTCTGGTTGTGTGGGGGTCAGGCTGCACAATACACCAACTGGGCTGTAGGTTTTCCAAGCGTCAATGACAAGATGAACTGTGCCCGTATAACAGTTTACAATGAAGGACGTTGGCGCCATGATGTACCATGCGATATCACCAATAATCGCAAATCGGCAGCCTGTGAGATGCCGGTTTTTGCGGCACCAGCCTACCACACCTTCTCCGGTCCCGCCGGGCGTGTCCCCCAGCAATGCCTCCTCCACCACGACATCAAAAATCTGACGGTGAAGGGCGTGCTTGCCTGTGGCTGGGCGTGCCGTGCCGCTCCTCGATGCCGCTCCTTTAATCTTTGGCAGGGCAGCAAGCGAGAAAAGACGTGTCAACTCAATGACGTCACTCGTCTTGGAGCTGATCGTATCGACTTCGCGGCTGTTAACGACTGTTACTACTTTGACTTGTAAAACGTGAAGATTTTGATCTCAATAAACAGTCACCATCAACGTTCGGACCAGTACTGTATTATTTTTCTGATCAGAGACGATTAGGCTGAAGAATTTATGGCTAAATACCACGTTTTGCGTCAGCGACTTTGGCAATTACTTCAATTGTGTGTACAATAAGTTTGAACCTGATTTCGTTACTTCAGAAAGGGAAATATTAACATTGAACATTAAAATTGAACATTAACAAAATAACGCTGATGAAAACGTTAACTGCTACCGACCACTATTCGATATGATGTCAGCAGAAATCCCCCTGGCCTGCCGTCTACTGGACAGAGAGAAAACAACATCCAGACAAAATGTTTGTGTTATTTTCTTCAGAAAAAAAAATAATTAAAAACATACAACGCTTCAAGTCAGCTTTGTATAATAGCTTGTTTCCCTGCTATTTATTCTTAATTTTAAAGAAGAGATAGATCGTACTATAACTTTGTATATACTTGTATTCATAAAATTATATGCGATAAGACATGGGTCAGAGAATCCCTTAAAAATACACACCATCTTGAAAACATCTTGTTTTGTCTTCGGTTGCTTGAAATATAATCATTATGTCGGTCACATGGGACGCCCTTTTACGTCCAATTTTCCTTATAACCCTACAACAGCCCTTTCATCTGTTCATAGTGTGAGTATCACCCGTTGTCTAACGGAGCCCTCTCTGTAACCAACGTCTGATACAGTCGACTCTCGTTAATTAATACCGAATTCTGCTTATAACAAACAAAAAGCCTTGGAAATTATGCATATTATTAAACACAGGTCCAGCTGAGTTTGTATTAACGGAAGTCGACCGTATTGTGAGCAATGCCCATTATCATGCAGTGGCGTATCCAGCGGGGTGCAGGTTTTTTTTTTGACAATTATTTTTGTCAGTAATGATTTAAATAAATTTTTATAGAGTTTCTCTGACATCAATCCCGCAAAAGAAAACTCGCGCAACAACCATTACAATGCGCCATGAAAAGTATGCATAATAATGGTCAGTTTTGAAGAGCGCCCCCATTTCTAAGATGGGTACCAGGCCCCCCCCCGGGTTTTTGATTTTCAGGGGGCCAAGTGTCGAGGGAACATAACATGTGTACATTTCGGTGCGGATCATGTGCGGTTGCCCCCCCCCCCCCCCCGACATCAAAAGCTGGATACGCTGCTGCCATTATGCACCAGCCAATCAGAGTCGACTTTAGAAATTGTGAAGTTATTTCGATCAGCAATTTGGACTGAGCTGTTGATTGGTCAATAGGCTAACATGTTTTTTTAATACACAAATTACTCTGGTCAATACGCAGTCTTGTTTTGCATCATTTATCGCCGAATCTGCTCGCTTTTCACAGACCCGTGCTGTGCAAGGGGATATTCCATATAGACTACCCTTTACAAGTCTGACGGCGAAGCTCTTTCTCCACAACGTGCACGTGAAGGAAACGCAGCCGTCTAGAGCTAATTTGGGTAGCATTGTCAATCACCGGCAGATCGAGAACAAAATGTTGGGGTGGGACTAAGGATTCGTCTCTTGGCAATGACAATAATGCGCATGCGTCAGTTGGTAACTCAATGGTTCTCGGACTTGACTTCCCTTTAACAAAAATCATCAAAAGCCATGAATAATGGGGGGGAAAGTGACTTTTATTTCATCGATCAGTTGGACTTGATTTAATTACAAGTTAAGAAAAAAATATAACTTTTGGGATTTTTTAGATACCGGTAGCCTATAACTATGCCCTGAAATATCACAAATGGAGTAATTGGGAATATTTGCATCATAAATCTCTCCATTGTATGTACTTACTTGTATTCAAGTCCCACCCCATCTTCAGTGTATTTGTAGCTTGCCACGCAGTCGTCTAGTGGCGTCATTTACAGGCAACCACCCCGGATAGACCCGCTCGCGAGCCGGGGACATCGGGTCAGACACGAGTATCACGTGATGGCTAATTGAACCTTCTCGCTTTTTTACTTTTTACACGCGTGTAAGCAACTCGAACGCACCATTAATGCAATTATTTCAAATCACACGACCTTTTTTTTCAATCACGTGATATGTTTCACACATGCGTATAAAGGTAAATAAATGTTACTAAGGCCAAACAAAAAAAGTCTCCGGTTTCTGGTATGCGCGCGTCGCCGTAGCCATGCGCGTCGGCAAAATGAAAAAGTTTTTTTTTCAATGAAAGATGATGTCTCAAAACCGCCAAACTCACTGGTTTGAATGGAATGCTGCTGCTGCACAATTTAACGTGTTTTTGGATGGGGTTATGATCGAGAATAAGCTTTATGTGGCCTCTCTGGACTCCCATATATTTGCACTAAGTTTAGTCGGGCACCATTTTGCAGTCATCAGCCAACATTTGAAGCAAAAAAATCAGGAAAAAAAAAAAAAGCCGCGTCGCCGCACCACTTTTTGGGCAAGCTCCATACCAGAAACCGGAGACTTTTTTTTTTTGGGCCTAACCTGGGGCAAGTTCGCGCCACCATTAGTCAACCAATGGTTGGTTGGTCTCAAAGAGTGCGCAACTGCGCATGCGCTGTAACATTAAAGTGCAAACGACTCTAGTCGAACCATTGTCTTCGCTCATGGAACCACGAACAGATTTAAAGGAAACGTCAACTGTATTAATATTCCCGGCTCACTTTCCACTGCCAATCATGATATCAGCAGACCTTGATAGCGCCCTCTCTTGGCATGCCTCTCTTGAATGTCATTTTTCTCGCATATTGGTAAATAAAAGGGCGCCCCCATTTCGGATCGCAGCAGATCGGGCGCCCCTATTTTGGCTTCACAAACATTGTAATAAACTATCCTTTTCGAATTTAAAGGTTTTTCGGGTGGAGTTGGGACTTGGAAAGACTACTCAAAAACTCAGCAACTGCTGCCTTCGTTTTGTATAGGGAAAGTCTTCGAAGTGTTATTACTGCACTGACGCAGCCATAAGATCAAGGGGTAGCACACCATGTGCTCCCAACTCAAATCTTGTGCTCTTGGTGCCCAGCTAAGAATAAAGAGAATACAATTCAGTATTTTGGAACTCGACCTGTATGACCCATGAATGCCTTCTCACCGAAAATGAGGACCCGCACTATCCTGCAAGTATAGTTTTGTCACACTGGTGTCTCTTCCGCTTTTAACGAGGAAACTCGCAGCTCACAAAAATAAATTGCTCTAGCTTCGAAGGGGTTTAGACTCCATATTATCAGACTCTCTGATTTTCAATATGTTTGCATTTCAAGAAGTGGATCCCTGTCGAAACACAATAGTGTATTTATCAAGCAGAGGCCTATATTCCTGTACGTCTTTTTTTCTACAAAATAAAACGGCAGCTTGTTTATGTTTTGCTTCATGTTATCCTGAGGAGGGAGAGAAGTATGCCGTTTATAGCGGCAATAGACGTCACACAAAATAATCATCACAGAAGCCTTTACGTGCGTCAGCACTACATTTTTATTTTCGTCCTTTCGACGTACAGCTTTCCAGTGGCTTTGGCCATGGCACTTCAAGCACAAAACGTAATTTTATTGAGACGAAGAGAAATCATCCAGGCCCGTAAAACATGAACTGCATAATTGAGATTTGTCTGGCAACATTAATAAGTCCCCTCTATGCGCGCCACCATGGAAAGGTTTAAAGGGATCATGAAATGCAATTTTTCTTTTAAACACAATCCTTGTAACTATATGCACATTTTTAACCTTATTTTCAATTTTCATTTTATCACTTTAAGGGCATTTTGGTGCTTTTTTGCTAATGAAAATGTGCATATTCATGAGCAAAATTGTGATGTCATTTCAGGTAGAAACCTCAATGTTACAGCTATTTCAGCACCAAAAATTTCCAGCTGTAGTAAATGTTCTTTCTTTGGTGATTTGTTGTTGTTTCAGTACATGACAGTAGGCTTTTGAGCACAGTTTTCTCACAAATATTTTCAATGAGCAAAGTTTGAGTCCACAATTTGAATAGAAAATCCCTAAACTGAACAAATGTCTTCCTGAAATGACATCACAGCAACAACGCCCTCACTTGTCGGGAAAATAATTTTAAATGTTAAAGAAGTGCACTTTTCAATAAGATTCACCAAAAAGGAATGCCAAGCAGTTTTCATACATTTAAAAGAATTAATAGAAAGTTGCACAGAAATTTATTCTCAAGTAAAATTCATGTCATGGCCCTTTAAGGTTCTGCTCAGTGTGTACGGGCCTGGATAATTATCTGCTAAAGTTTTGACAAAAACATTGAACGGTGACTGGTGGCATAATAAAACCGCAGTGCTCAGCAGCAATAAATGAACTTTATTTTAGATGTCATTTTCCGTGCTAGATTTAACAAATATTCGTTCACCAACATTGTACCGCGTTAGGTCAATTTCTTGACACTGCACAGTATTTCTCATTATTATGTCTACAGCAACTTGGCCCGAACGCCCATTTCTAGTAAAACCCATCTTTATGACTCAGTCATACGGCGATGGCAAATTCGGGAGAGGGATCTAGAGATAAAATTAGAATAAGGGTTGGCCTTTCCATGCGATTCTCTTTGTGTGTAGGAAGGGACGGGTGGAGAGTATAGTTATAGGTCAATAATAATTGGAAAAACGTTGGAAAACTTTTACTTATTCCAAGGTTCCAAATACAGATCCGAAAATTGTCTCGACTTCGGTCTTCAAAAAAAAAAATCAGGTTTCTTCCGATTTCTTAACCTCCCGCCCTCAATTTTTTTAAAAGGTTACTGGGTTCCTAAATTTGATTGTAAATATCACGTGAACGTCTCATTACCGTTTGGATGTTTAGCCCTTCTGTTTCTGCGCCAATGTACATTTTGTAAACCCCTTCACAGTCACTATGAAGACATCTTGTCAACCTGTTGCCCCATCCCGCTTGAATCAAATTTGCTCATCAATACATGGCCGATTAATGCACCACACTCATATAAATTATCTGATTGTTCAGATTTGTCTTTAATTGGTCAATGCGCATTACCAGCCATAAACATCAGTACATAGAAGCGCGTTAAATTATTAATCGGCCATCCATAAAATACAATGCGTCAGTGTACTACGCAGCAAAAACTCCCTGGTCAAAATTGACCCAGAATCTGCGTCTATATCTGCACAACCTAACCCTTTTCTGGTCAAAATGATCTTTTTCCCGAGTCAAAAATGACATTTTCCTGCATCATTTTGACCTAGAAAAGCGTCGTTCTTTGACCCTGGAACGGACTGTGCAGATATAGACTCATATCGGGGTCAATTGAACCGGGGCCCGAGTGCACTGGAGTGGTTGGGATTTTGCGCCCAACTGGTTCAGCCAAGATCGTGGCCAGCCCAACAATTATTTTGCCAACTTTTCCACACGCATGTGAAGGTACACGGTCGAGAAACTGGAAATTGTGCTAGTCCTCATCGCCCTATCAGGGGCGCTCGTGGCCTCTTAATTCTTTGAGAACTCAATGGACAGATTTGTTTTAATATAGTCTATGACCCCGATCAACTTTTCTGAGCTCCCATTTGACAACCCGGGTCAACACTTCTGAGTGCGCACATGACGCAAGTGACCTACCATCAATATTTTGCGAATCTGTGTTTCTTTCACAAGCATTTGTGAAAAGTGCAACCAAGTAATACATTCCCTTAGACCAGTGATAAATCCCCATACTTCAAAATTCTTTTTAAAATACTCAGAACTTTCACAGGTGTTCAGGCTGCACAGAAAAATGATGATCAGCATGTCGTCTGTCATATTCCTTTCAATTTTTGGTGGGTTGACCAATGATCACCCCTAAAACGAATGATATATCCTAAACTGGAATAAAGTAGCTATTTTGAAAAAGGATCCCTCCACAACATGGCTAAATGGCGCCACTTTTGGACCCAATTGCATCTGAAATGCTCAGAATTGGAAGCCCAATGTCCAGGCCAGAGGTGCAGTGCCATCTGCCTTCAATTCCCCAATTCCATGGCACTCAAACTCTCTAATATAGAATAATTTGAATGTACAACTTTTATTCATGAGCTCGGCAGATGCATGTTTAGCCTTTTTACTGGGCTGCACCCCAAAACGGATTTGCAATCACCAGCGCCTCAGGATAGATTAGAGGAAAAAGCGAAACTTAAACAGCGACAAAATTTTCTTCTGGTGAGGTTATAGTAATGCGGTTAGTACATGCCAAAAATATATATGCTTGATACATCCATTTGATTCGGGCACCGAACAGGTATTTTTGCACAGTTCTGCGATGTATTGACTTCTCTCCAAGCGCTATATATGTTGAGTCTCACATCGCAAGGGTGAAAAGCTGTGGCACCCGGTCGTGGCTCCACCTCAGCGACTGATGAGGCAAGACGATCTTGGGATACTTGGTGACTGGATGCATGCCTAGATCGTACTCCAACCCTCGAACGAAGAGCCGGGTTTTGATACATTGTCCTAAATTCACGGCCGCCACTCCTTGACAGTCTATGGTCACTCTGGCTAGACTCTTACAACCGAACAGGTTCAGGTATTTGAGAGAGGAGGCATGAGCTGGTATGCCCACGCTCGTCAGAGTGTCGCACTTTTCCACGCTCAAGTGGACGATGTTGGGGCAGCCACTCAAAGCCATTTTGAGGGAGTAATCGGAGATCTGGCACCGGTAGAGGACTACCGTATATGCGCACGGTGTGCTCAGCATCAGTGCTCCTATGGAACAGTCAAAGAGTCGCATAAACCCGATGTGTCGGCTAGCGTGGACAACGAAGGAGCGTAGACACAGAGCGTCATCGCTGCACATGTTGGCTTCAATCAGTTCTAGGCTGTCACACTGCACCATGACGTTAGTCAGCCCGGGGAGTCCCACCAACGACACTTTGAGCAGGTGCTCAGCCACGACGATGACTTGTCGCAGGGCGGGAAGTTCAATCTCCTCTGCCGTTTGTAGGACTCTTAGGTTGGGACATCTCAGGAGCATGCCGCCACAGGCGAAGTCAGCCTGGATGATGAGCCTCTCTAGACTCGGGCAGCCGATGTGATCCAAGACCAGCTCGTCACCACACACGCACCCCAGAAGCAGATCTGTCAGGAATGGATTCTCCAGAAAGAAACTCCGGAAACTCCTTGGATCCAACACCGGACATCGACGGATCTCAGCGGTAGTCAGCCTACCGCCACGGACGGTCAACGTCCGCAGGACACCACTGCCATCCACCTGTAGGGTTCGTAGCTTGCCGGCGAACACCTCCAGGTGTTCGTTGGATTCAAGACCGCTGTCCACGCGAAGAAACCGGAGCGAAGGTGCGTTTATGCTGACAAAGTGAACAGACCACAGGTTGAGAAGGTAGATCTTTTGTAGCGAGGAGGAGTGTAAACGGATGCCCTGCAGTCCCTACGGAGGAAAAAAACGGACGTCATGAAACCAAAGCGCCAGAAAATGTATTGCATAAACGTCGAAAATGAAAATGTATTGTATGTAACATTGATAGGTAACTACATGTACATTCAATAAGTATCTCAAAATAAAAACCCATACTTTGGCAAGCTAATAGCATAGTTTTGCAGCGTGACGATGTTGTTATATCTGATGATTTTAGAACAGTCAAAGGGACAAAGTTCAAGTCCGTATTTAGCATTTTTTTTTTTTTTGAAAACATCAGCCTAAAATATCGAAGACTGACGAGTATGGACCATCGTTGTCCACTCGCTAAAGTGGTCAAATGAAAATGATTAGGGTGAGATGGTTAAAGAGGCATTTTGTTCCCCGAACCCTTTTTACCGCACAATTTAAAACCTAATATTTAAACTTATCAGGACTGGGGGCCACAATGTGCCGCCCCCACACCGAAACTTCTTGTAATAACTCCAGAACGCTTTGGCCAGTCGGCCTGAAATATACTGAATTTTGATCTGGGGTCAATATGATACCAGAACAAATTCCGTAGGATGTCCCTGGTTAACATGGTAACCGATGTAAAAACACTAATAAGCAAAACAAGGTTGTTTTGTATACAAAACATGAACATGAAATATGCGTTTTTGGAGGGTCAAAACCATGTTTTCTGTGCCCGAACCTATCAGGGGTCCAATTTAAACTAAAATCCAAGATAACGTGCCAACTACAATGCATGCTGCAAATCTAATATGGCCGCCATTCACGCGAAAAGTGGCTTATAATTTTCACCTTTTCTGCATACATTTCTTCGTTTTGGGGTAATTTTGTGACAAACCTAGAGTGACGAAACGTAAAGAATTTATAACACTTCCATGAGTAGGTGCCCAATTTGGTTTAAAAATATATATTCGATTTGGGGTGTCAAAAGTTGTAACAGTGGATTTATACTGACCAAAAGAATGTTTGTAACCGAATTTGAAAGAATTTAAATGAAAAATATGGAAATTATTCCAAAATACTGTTTTCGACCAAAAAATGGGCAACAGTGGAATAAAGCGCCCTCTTGGGGTCCCCGATGAAGCGCAACCAAATGACGTCATATTGCATAGATTACCGGCCAACAAATATTCCTGCCGAATTTTAGGAAAATGGGCCATCGCATATGGAAATAAGGATTGGGGCATAATGTGTCACCCCGGTCCCGAGAAGACCAAACATTTCTGGGGGGGGGGGGGGGGCATTCTTCAGTAATTTCCCTCGCTTTAAAAAAAACCCAAATTTTTAAGCTCTGGTAGCTCTTCTATATGTCACTTCGTAGTTGGTCGGTCGGTCAGACGGTAGATCTGTCCCAGTAAAATTGACTTAAAACGAGCTTTCAATTTTCTTGAACACCATAACTTTGCTCATGCTGTCTTCTTATGCTCGGCTCCTTGACCCCCCCCCCCCCTCCCCCCAGATTCGTCACTCTGTGACTCTCCATAACACACTTAAGTGTTCATGGGTACTGTCCGCATATCAGCTTGAAGGTGATTTAGCTGATGCCTGGGATGTACATGTGCTCACAAATATTCTACTTTCAAAACATTGCCTCAAACCAAGATTTTGATAAACCATTGACATGGCCCAGAAGTGCAAAAGCAGTTCTCGTTAACCGAGTATTTCAAATGTGTTGCCTATTGTGGATGGAGTATTCCCCTTCCCCACCCCCACCCTCAACCCCCAGATGCCCCATAAGATGCTCAAATCTTGATCGTGTACGTCTTGGGTCTCCATATGGGTAGAAAGAGGCATGCATAACCTTTTGTCTACATCTCACTGTGGTTATTTTTCATCTTACCGAGATTCTTGTGCTAATGGAGCGCAGTCTGTAGTGCAAGCTAAAATGTCAAGTAGTCGGCGTAAAAAAAATAGACGACGGCTTGCAGCATGTATTATTTTGTTTTCTCCGGAGAAACATGACAACCGGTTTCTATTTTTAGGATTGGCAGGCTCCCATCTCCGCGGAGAAGTGTTAGTGGAGCGAGAAATGAGACGCTCTCTCGGCCGCAAGTGGGGGCGGTGAGTGCGGGGGAGCGCAGTCCCCCTCTTGGGTATTGCAGTACCTAGAAAAAGCAGTATGGGCATGCTGTTGGCTCAACGGACTGTCGAAGAAAATAAGCAAATAAAATAGCTATGGTTAGGGTTTCTTCGGAGGGAATGAAGATTAATTTCTTGTCTCCCCTGTGGCAAGGTTTTCTTTCTTCGTGTCAAAAGGATTTTAAAGCGCACCGACGTTTTCACATCAATTGGAAGAAAAAAGTATCAGACGTCGAAGAAAAAACAAGTTACATAAAAAACACAACAGAAAAACAGACGATAAAACAAACAAACAGTAAAAAGACACACCCCCCCCCAAAAAAAGAGCCTACAACTGCGAAATAACGTTTCCTATTCCTCATCTTCTTTTCGGATTAGAGCAATGGTTCGTAGTTTCGTGTACATGTACGGATGATCATCAGTACATGTACATCATAATGACATCACTTCGAGGAATTTCGTCCAAGTTGCTGAGCTACAGACATTCTTAACCAAGCTCACTCGAAAAAGGACTAGGCCTATCCTTACTCGCTCCTTTTTTTTTCAGGGATTAGTATCCATCACACAGAAATGAACTACCAAATTGTATTTTTGTTTCGTTAATTATTGGAACGACGAAATGACTGCCAGTACACATGCAACTACCTGGAGAAAGATAAGAAGGTCCAATTGACATAATGCCCACCAAATCTCTCATAAGTGCATTATGTCTCCGCGGGATGAGTGCATGCCTACTGCCGCTTATATTTAATAAAAATGGCCTTTTCTTGTGTCTATCCTAGCACAGACCCGTCTGGCTGGCGGTTTCTACGCATGCAGCGGTGCGAAGCAGACGGTCGGCGAGAACAATTTCATTACAATGCAGATTTGGGGGTTCCCATGACAACGCACCAGAGAATCGTCCGATGGGGGAAAAAGTCAGCATTCACGACAGCTGAAGGTTTCTTTTTTTTTTATTTCACGCGTAGCACAGTGATCACAGTGTCAGGAAAACTTGCTTCTTCTCATTATTATGAAAATGATAATACGAAATTGCAGGCGCATCGTGACTTTATAATACAGTAGGCCCACCGCATGCGCTATCTGTTATGATTTCGCACGACTGAGATTTTTATGGACACGCTTCTAGGCTGTTTAGTGAGGCAGTGGGTGTTCGGCCGGTGATGAGCGGGGGTGAATAAATGGGGTCTACCCGATGTTCCCCAATACATATGTTCTCCAATACCTAAGTTCCCCAAAATTCTTAGGGTTAGGGTTAGATGGTTAAGGTTAGGGTAAAATGGTTAGGGTTAGAGTTAGGGAACTTAGGTATTGGGGAACATATATGCACCCGAATCAATGGGTTTTTGGGTGCAGCTGGGGGAAAATGAGGGATGTTAAACAATTTCAAACGTCACTATAGGACCACGTGCGCTGGTTTGAAAAGAAGTCGGTGAATTTAAAAAAAAAAAGGAGAGGAAAGAGTTCCATACCTGGACATCACTGGACACCCTGTGCACAAACCCTATGAGACTGGTTTGAAAAATTCCAAGTGTATTCTCAGTAAATGCTTCAATATTTTCCCCGCTAAATTTGACTTTTTAGGACATGTTATCGCTTTGTGGTGGCCGATAGGTCACTGCAGGGAAAGATTAGTGATGTCAATGCATGGAATTCTTCCCAAAGTGGAACTTATGTGGATAATGTGACGAAAATTATTATTATTTTTTTTTAATAACAAATATAAATATACATCGTACACAAGTGTACTTTAAAAAATGATAGCTGGGGAAAAATCCCCCCCAAAAAGGTGGTTGTAAGGTCGGTAATTTTTCAAGCGATTGGTGTCGTATCACAATAAGAAAAATAGTCCAGAAGAGGATGGGGGTAATGGAAGCATCCTGGCCTTCGAATCGTGCCTCGTTCATCACGCAGAGGCAAAAAAACCACGTTTACCATAATAATATGATTTCCCGGCATAAATCTGTGACGGTGAGTGTGGGAAGGGGGATGACCAAAATCCAAAAAAAATGCTCGGACGTGGAAATTCAAAAAGCGGAGGGGGAGGGGACGTGATACAGATGTACATTTTTATGCATACTCGCGCTTACATCAAAACGGCGCATTTTAAGTTTGTATTTTTTATTTTTATTTTATTTAATTTTTATTTTAAGTGCTGTTGAATACGCTTTGGTTGTTGGGAAGGCCGAAAAATATTTCGAAATCCGCATTTTTTTTTATTGTTCTCACCACGAAAAAGTAGGGGTATGATTCAATATTCCCCGGCCAAAAAGTGGGGGGGGGGGGGGAATTTATACCCCATCTCCCGGGATTTACGCCCTTTAATATTATAAACGTGAAGATACCTCATTAAATTAGCAGATTCAGTTATTCACTCAAAATAACTCCGGTATAATCTTTGCAGTACCGCATAAATTAAAATTCCATCGGAAAAAGTCAGAAAAGATATTTACTCGACCATGCAGAGAAAAGATCTTTTGTATTTATATTTCGGCCATAATTCACAACAGGACGGCGCATGATAAATAATACTGCCCTCTGTTGAGCCCTCGGAGGGAAATTCGAAATGACTAACACTTCAGTCGCATCGTGACGTTGGGCATTCGCTTCATCAGATATTTCGTATTCATTTCCTAATACCGTGACTTTCAGGAAAGTGTGATTCTTAAGATATTTACTTATTTAAGAGGAACTTAAAACTCGAAGTTATGCTGTCGTTGTTCTGGGTTCGGGGCAGGCAGTTGCTTTACATTCTGAATTAATATTTTGTGTGGATTATGAGGCTTCCCATTTGGGCAGAGAGATCTATCCCGGGAACAAGCCATCATAAAATTTACCCAAATTGGAAGCAGAATCGCAGATGATCCATTTGTGAAGAGATACTTATATTTACCTCACAGTTGCTGATAGAAAGCTTCTTGAGACGAGGCAAGCAGTTGACCACACCCCAAACCTCCTCCATCTCTACCGGTACGAAGTTCAAGCTCAAGGCGGTGATGGTGCTTGCCCGCGAGGCGTTGCCGACACTCCGAGCCACCATGCTACCCTGGAGCATGGCAAAGTCACTCCTCATGTCACACAGCGGTAAGCCCTCGTTAATCTTCAGCTTACACTCCTCCAGCTGCGGCAGGGACTCCAGGAAACTCTCCACTCCTTTGGCCGTGACGGCCCAGCACGAGCCGAGGACCACCCGCCTCAGACCGGGGAAGTTACCCGCGATGCGGAGCAGGTCTGGGTCGGTCAGTCCGAAGCCGCCGTTGATTTGTAGCTCCACCAGTCTGGTCAGCGGTGCTAGCTGGTCCACAACCCACTTGTTCCATAGGATGGGCAAACGGAGGATAGTCAACGAGGTGAGTTTAGGAATCAAACAGAAAAGAGACTCGTACACGCGAGACCCTGTCTGCCACGTGAGTTCGCGCACGTGGGGGCCGTACACGCGAAAGATGATGGATAAGACAGTGTAGTGCATTGGCGAATAATCGTCGGACCTGACGTGAATCTTCCTCCACAGCTTCGGGGTGTCCAAGAGAATTTTCCTCCATCTCCGACTGACCCTGGCCAGCAGGGGTAGAGCGTCTTCGATGGGGCGCAAAAAGCTGAAAATCCTAGTTGTGAGTTCGACGGGTAGCCTTTCGAAATATGACAGGTCACGATCTCGCTCGACCCGACCCGGCGCGGATGCGCGTGTACCCGCATCCCTCTGGTAAGACTCATGATGGTCGCACTGGTCCGAAGCATCAGCTACGGCCTTGGCATCGGTCAACCAGTTTGATGCTTCATCGACTACCTGATGGGTGTCCGCGTGACCTTGATCCGAGTATCCATCGGTGGTGTGTGACCCCTCCTGTGCCAGAGTCTCTCGATTATCATCATCATCTTGGCCATGGGTACCCGAGGAAGGCACTTCAAGACATGCACAAGGCGAGAGCTGGGTGGTAAGAGGCAGCATACCACCATACTACATGTCACGTGCACCTACAAATGTCAGTATACGTCGCCGACATCGAACAGTCTTACACGAAATCCACGAATCCAACCGAATCTTCAGTCCGTATTTCAACCTCTGTCGCTCATGAAAGCCCCTATTTTGTCTCTGGAAATGAGCACCGTTGTTCGAACATTATCAACCGCATCATCAACACAGGTTGCCTTTTGCCGCGGCGGACCCGACATGTACCGTGCGGAGTGTGTATGTACGGCAGGGAGACAGTCTAATGAATTACTAATGCGATCGAGCTGACGTCACATAGTGAGCAATGACGCAAACGACGAGGGAACAAACAGCGGCCATGGCGAATTCATCAGTCTGCGTTGCTATCTACTGCTGCTGAACAGTGCCGCAAGGTTTGTACATGTACATCGCCAGTAGATGGTGTGGGCGATGAAACCGTTTGGATTTCCGCGTCGTGCTGTCAGATGTGACACACCAACCGTCGGTGTACACGAGCATTGCCTATGCTCCCCTAACCCGAAGCTACCAGCTGTTATTAACGGTGCGTGCTATAGCAACCAAAAACAACCATGTGACGCTTCATGACGTTTCCAATTATTGCCAACTTAACAATCTAATGACCCAAGATAAAATTGGGAAGAAATCATGCATGGTCACCCAACGTCCTATTAATTTTGATGACAAACTTATCTGTGATTACTGGAAGGTATTATGAGCTTATCCAGTCATACGAATAGATAACGAGATTAACAATAACATTTTTGTTCGTAAAATTGCAGACGTACTACAGCCAGTTATTAATAACAATCTATATATCGCTAAACTGTTTTCACATAGAACACGAACAAAATACAAATGTAAATTCTGAAAAAAAGTTCAGAGTTGCCTAAATTTGTGATAGCGGCCAACATTTCTCGAAAAGGGGAAAATACGCCAATTTAGACATTACATGTATTTAGAATGATTATCGAGCATGGAGGGGAAATGCATAGAACAAGGACCCAAACAATGAATGAATGCATGGTTTTAAGAATCACGATTATGCGACCAAAATAAGCAATTAAAAAGAAAAAGAAAAAAAGGAGATGGCAAACGAAATACATGCAAAGTCTCATTAGTACAGAAGGATCCCATATGGTACCGCAATGATCGGAAGCTATAAACGGCAGACTAAGCGACCAAAGCGGATGTCATCAAGCAGAGGCTTTTGTTTGCCCGGCTAAAATTATCCGTCTCTTCCATTGATAAAATGGATGTTATGACGTCAATGGCGACATTATCTGGAATTGGCGAGTGCAGTTGGTCACGCGATATTCAAAATAACACGTGGAGGGTTCCCACCTGTTGAGTTAAACCAAAAAAACATTAAAATATATAACTAGATTTTCGTCATGATTTCCAACAAACCGGAAACACAGGCGGTTGATTATTAACATTCCTCTGCCCACGATTTCCGTGCAGATTTCCGTGGTAAATGTTGCATCGTCATAATTTAATGACGATCGGTAATAATACATTCGTCTTTTAATACTAGTATTCCCGCGTGTGGTGAGATTGGCTGAGATAGAGATACGCACGTCGCAGGATCGCCCACGGTGGACGTGCTCAACTTTAAATTGGCGGGAAAACACAAAGTACATGTATGCCCCGAGATCAATGGGGAGAAAATGAACTGGTCTATGAAATATTTGCTGACAACGCTTCAGGAAACAAACTTAATACGACAGAATAAAAAATAAAAAACAGTAGTCCAAGGGTATAATGGCATGCCATTTGGGGGTAAAGTTCTGGGCAACTTAAAGTTGTGGATACAAATTCAGATCCTCCTTTACCACCACCACCACAGAGTAGGATACCGTGATCCATGGACAGCTCAGAGAAACACGGAAGGTTGAAAACGACAATAAATATAACAATACACACATACATAGATAAATTTACTTCACACAATATTCCCCCCCCCCCCCACACACACAAAAAGGACCAAAAATAAATTGATAAAATACAAAATTAATACAAAATAAATAAACGAACGCCAGTGGAAAGGGAGTTTAAGTATCTCTGGCTTAATTTTATTGGAGAAAAATATAAGACGACATTTCCCTGATGCTATTGATTTCTCTTCATAAGGAAGATTTAAAAATTGGTCGTATTTCATGAGACACCGTTCTATACCGTTTTTTTGAAAAAAGCTTAATTCAACTCTGTGTATTTAAAAACACGACACGCTTTCACAAATCTACTTAAGTTTACGAAAAGCAAACTAGCACCATTGCAATCATCGGCAGTAAATAATATAACTGGCACCCTTTTGTAACAGAATACATTTACTGTAAAAATAATCATAATAATTTAGGTTTCAATTAGAAGTACACGTGTTGCTACAAACTAATCTCTGAAACGTGCTAAAATGTAAATTCAATATTTCTAAAATGTAAAACAAAAACTACGGATAAAGCTGTACTTTCACTGCTGTACACGATCTACACGTACGAAATTATTATACAAAGTATACATGCGCCTGTTCCTGGAAATAAAATGAACAGATGTTTTTATCCAGGCGTATAAAACGTTTAAAAATACATGTTGTTCCTATTCATAAAAAAAACAACATTCAGCGACTGCTAAAATTAGACGCGTTCATAAATATTTCTTCGGCAGCATCTGATTAATTTCAACACCTTAACTATTTTAAGACAAAACGTCACATCAAAATGCATTTATCTATTACAAATAGGCATTACTACAATCCTCATAAATTATAAATTGGATAAAAACTTCGTGAGGACATTAATACATATTGACAAACTTTTTATGGTCTCTGTGGATGCTGGGTTGAAATTTCAGGGCACTTGTTTCCGAAGCTTGGTCGGAAAAGAGCTGGAAGTTAGCAGATTCCAAACGTATACTTGTATTAGGGACGCTCACTTTTGCCACAACGTGCCAGCCTTGAAGTGTGCAAGAATAACACATCAGTGTATAAGCAGTTCACGTCAAATCAATGACGTCCATTATCAAGTTCACATTCGTATCAGTGCGCCATGGCAGTGGCTTTGAATAGCTAAAAATAACTTAAAAAGTAGAAACTACACACGCTGCATGCGGAAGAGAATATGGAGACAACAAAGTAAGATTTCTCTCTGTACCTCAAAACCTAGTCCGATATTAATACAGCAGAAATGAGAAAATACAAAATAATTTGTGCCTCCATGGACATCCAACATTTGGTGACAAACGAATATCCTGCTTTTTTGTGAAAGACAAATAATCTGTGGAAAAGGATCGAATTACTACGAGCTTCAAAAATGTCAAAAAACAAAAACAGTAAATGTAAATTAAAAAAAACACACCTGAATGGAAATGTTGTTGCCCAAAATATGCGAAAGACATGAAAATAAAGATAGCAGTATTTCTTTTGGAAGTAAAAAAAAAAAAAGCAGACAAAAAAATTGCAAATATGTTAATTACCCTGTTGGGAGAAAGAACTGGGGTCAGTTACAGCTGTGTAGGTAAAGTACAATGTCATTGCACAGTGCCAGGGAATTCATTCATAATTGTTGCATAATTGGCAAATCATTCAAATCAAGGATAAAACTCAAGTCAACTTCTTTCCTGGGCACAAAACCTCAGTCAAAGAGCATTTTGATTTGATTTTTTTTCACAAATTTAATATTTCTTAACAACCTTAAGTCTGTCTTCTTGGGGGAAGTTTAAAAATTTACTTTTAATTAAAAAGTTACTTTTAGGAAAAAAAACCACATAAATTGCAATCTGAATTGTTATTAAAAAGAACCTTAAAACAGCACCATTTGAATCTGAGGTACATTTCTTAGAAATGCAAAAGTGTATTCGTTTTCTATACCATTTTTCTTCACATGCCTGAACATATGCATGCACCGCTAAATCCACACAACAGCACAGAACCAATTCAGCCAAAATATCACTTCAGCTTGCTTAACTGTAAAAAATATATATCCATATAAAAATCCTACAAAAGGTTTGTGTCAAATTTAATATGAAGATAAAAAACACTGTTTGTTAAAAAAAATTGTTTTTTAAAAAGTCTGTGCAAGTTAAAACATTTCAGAAACATGAACGTGTCTGTTTTTCGTCTCAGAAGCGAATGCGATAGTAAACAATTCTAACTCGTGCGGACAAGGTTTTATCGTCGTCGGCGCCGTCCCCGCATCGGACTGTCTTGGCACGTTGCACAGCAGTAAGTGTCGTAAGGCTTCTTGTGGCAAAAGTTGGCGCGAAGGACCACGCGGCAGTTGGCGTACACGTTGTTATCTTTACAGTTGGGATCAACGGCCGCGCCTGGATTAAAACAGACAAAGCAACGAATGAATGATTTGCATGGCAAGCACAAAAGTACATTAGCCTTTTTGAGATATGGCTGAAACAATAAGAGGCTGCTGTTTGATTTGGGTAAAGTCTTTTTATATTTGTATTTACCCAAACCAAACAGCGCCCTCATCAAGGGCGGATCCAGGAATTTTTGCAGGGGGGGTGTTTCATCGGCAAAACATTCTGAAATATAGACAGGTTTTTTCTCTGGACATTTTGCCTCCGAAATTCAATAGGTGGGGGGGGGGGGGGCACTGTTCAAATCCGACGATTATTAACACTATATCACAGAATAGTGACAAATACCCCCTAACTAAGCTGGCTCTGTCCGTATTTTGTGCAAACGCAGACATTATTACCAGTAAAAAATTGTTTTGGTGTCGCAGCAGGGGGGTTCTCTTTTTTTTTAACCCCCCCCCAGATCCGCGCCTGCTCATACTGTGTCTGTCATATCTCAAATTGGAATAAGAATAGAAGGATAATCATAAAGAATTCTTTAATAAAAAGAAGGAATCTGACAGGAAAATAAATGAGGAAAACAACAGCAACAAATGTGACATGTTATATAAGACCGAAGATCCATGTGTTTGTTTTCGTTGTGCACAATTGTGCTGTGTTAACCAGTTGGGTATCCGTGATGCGTACTCTGAAATTCCATGTGTACATATTTCTCTGCACACTTGGCAGACTTTAACGCTCAAATAGAGAGAATGAAGCAGTTTTGCAAGTAAAAATGAAACCTTAGTCAAATTTCAAATTGATCAGCTTTGGCAAAGTACACATTTTACTAAACGAACATTTAAAAGTTAAAATCAAGGTAGGCCTGAATTTTTCTCCATAGGATTCACATACAAACTGTTTTCTTTTTAGGCCAACCATTTAATATTTATCGTTTACCCCTCCATTTCATCGTTTTTTTTTTTAAGTTACAGGCAACAAATCTTGATCCTGTTCAATCGCTACCCGAAGTGTATACAATTTTCAATGGACAACGCAGTTAGGATAACGCAATGCACAATGGAGGTATGACTTGCTTATTGAACAATTGTTTTTAATGCATCACGTACTACGCTTTCCGCACACATGGATTTTTTGGCCTTACACAATCTGTAATCAATCCTGTTTCTTAAAAAACAAAAAACAAATCTGTCACAGACAGAAAGTTTGAGCTTGAAATCAGTATTAAAGGGAAAATACAACATTTGCAAACATCAAAAAATAAAACTACCAAATCATTTTGAAATACCTTGCTGGACTGTTAGTGAATGACAGTGTAAAGCATCCTGTAAAATCATGGCACCTGGTATACTGTCATTTTCAAGAAAAGTGGTATTTTTGTATCAATTTTCCAACGCTGATCGGCCGATCAGCGTTGGAAACAACTGGCTTTTTTTCAAATACTGGCCCCAATTGACCATCGCACTTGTTTGCAATCGATTACAAACCTATGAACGGGTACGAGCCAGCTAGACTGGTTCCCTGACCTTACAATTCCCCAATGTATGTAAACTGCTCCGTTTCTTCTTATATGGAGTCAGGGAACCAGACTACAGGAAAATGATCGCTTTTCTTGGTTTTTATAGCATTTTCGAACCCAAAACCTCAAAAAAGTCAGTGTAACTATATTTGCTATATATTTCCAACCCCCTTATTCCATACATTTCTGAAAATTACAGCAAAAGCAAATGATGTATATTGCCTTTAAATGACTTACCCAGGACAGTGACTGTAGCCCTAGCACTGTGACTTGAGATACCATTGGCTGCAGTGCATGTATACGTACCAGCATCGGTGCTTCTCAGACCTGGAACATTAAACAGTTCAAGGCAAAGACATATCATACAACGTTGCAATAAAGAGGGATTTCTGGCAATCATACCCAACTGCAGGATATTTCTGATGAGAAGTCATGTAGTGTTTCAAAAAGGCATGACAACTATGTGCACACACGCCCAAATACGGCTTTGTGGAGTCCTAAAATGCTGGTTAAGAGCCGTTCTTCAGAAATTGAACCTAACTTATTTTTGGGGAAAAAAAAGAAGGTTTTATTAGGCCAAAAAAAAAAAGTCTCCGGTTTCTGGTATGCGCGCGCGTCGCCGTAGCCATGCGTGTCGGCCAAATAAAAAAGTTTTTTTTTCAATAAAAGATGATGTCTCAAAACCGCCAAACTCCCTGGTTTGACTGGAATCCTGCTGCTGCACAATTTTAACGTGTTTTCAGATGGGGGTTATGATCGAGAATAAGCTTTATGTGGCCTCTCCGGACTCCCATATATTTGCACTAAGTTTAGTCGGGCACCATTTGCATTCATCAGCCGACATTTGAAGCAAAAAAGACAGGTAAAAAAAAAAAAAAAGCCGCGTCGCCGCACCACTTTTTGGGCAAGCTCCATACCAGAAACCGGAGACTTTTTTTTTTGTGGCCTTATGTGATGTAATACAAGTGATTATTGTTTACTTAAATGTTGCTGGTAAGTCAAGATGCAAATGTCTTAAGAAGTTTTATAAGTTGGTCTTTCCGTGCATAAGGTAGCATAATTTTAATTACAAAATGTCACACACGTGACTGATCAAAATGTCACGCACGTGACTACAGAACAAATCCCATTTAATAAACCTAAAGCAGAGGGTGTACATTGTTTATGCATTCTGTAAATCACAAAAGACTAGCCTTACTCCAAAATAAGTATGGGCGTGTGTGTCCTTAGAAATTGGAGAAAAGCGTGAATTTCCGGTATGGGCCGTATAACATTTTTCGTCTGAAGTCATACACTTGACCAAACTTTGATGACCCCTCCTAATATTTGGACACAATTTGTAAAAGTAGAACTATACTCTGAGGTAGGGAGTAAAAAGTACTAACCTAATGAATCAGTAAAAGTAATATGTCAGATGAAGTTAACAAGGGGTAAAACTTCAAAAATCAGACGAGCCCAATTTTATGTCACAGTGACCAAAGAATGGCCCTCAAGAGATTAATTTGGACTTATATTTTTACCCATGAAATCTGGACCTCTTCTTTTTGGCTTTTATTATTATTTTTTTTTGGGGGGGGGGACCTGGGATTGTGTAATGGGAGTGTTCAGACCCCCCACCCCTCCCCGTTGCTACGCCCTTGAATACACTCAGGTTAACAATGCCAACCTACCATTGATAATGAGATCCCCGGTGGACAAGAACTCAAAGCGGTCCATGGGAGGGAGCCCTACGTTGTTAACCGTCCAGCGGGTAGTGGGCTTGGGTGAGCCTGTGCTGCCACAAGACAGCCGGACAGTGGCTCCTACGTCAGCTGTAACATCCTGGGGCACGTTCACAATCTGCACCTCCGCTGTACAGGTACAACAAAACAAATGTGCTTCTGTTTAGTCATTATTATAACGGCACTCAGTATGTGTAATTATGAAGATGATTCCTGAACAAGTAAAGGTGGCAGCCCACTAATGCCAATTTGAATGCTTAAATTGAGCAAAATATGACTTATTTCAACAAAAAGCATAAGAAACTGAGTTTTGAAACTCTTTTTTGTATATATGGCTTTGGCTTGAGGAGAGCTGGCAAGGGACTTGAGGGACTTCAGCTCAATAATGGTCCATAACTGAAGAGTTATGCGGAGGATAAGGCCAAAAAAATAATAAGTCGGTCTCTGGTCAGCGCGCGCATCGATTTTAATCATGCGCGTCAATCTTTTTTTTCCTCCAAAATTATCCGCGGTAGCTCCAACAGCGCCCTCTATTGCCGCACCTCCTCAATTTTTTTTTACCAAAGAGCACCAAGGAATGGGAAATCGCACCAAGGCAAATGATCGAAAGCACCAAGGCAAATTATGGAGGACACCAATGTACATGAGGACACCAAAAAAGCAAAATAGTACCCCACCTTGTCTGTACAATCCAAGGTTGAAGAAAAAAAAAAAAAGCCGCGTCGCCGCGTCAATTCCGGAACTTTGGTCTGACCAGAGACCGAATATTTATTTTTTTAGGCCTATACCGAGTGCCTGATTTACCTTCCACTGTTAGAGTCACTGTCTTCTTCTGCACAGTGCCAAACATGTTGCGTCCAGTGCAGACGTAGTTGCCCGCATCGCCCAGCTCTACGTTTTCTATGCGTAGCGTGTCGTCATCCAGCTGGGTCATGCGGGGGTCGTTGCCGGGCAGGAAGGCCACGCCTTGCATCCAGGTCACCACGGGTTTGGGGTTGCCCGTCGCCTGGCATTGCAGCTCCACAACATCCCCTTCCTTGGCCCGCACAGAATGCTGGCTGGTCTCGGGAATTTGCACTGGTGCTGTCAAACAAAAGATTGTCACACAACTGTTATAAAGTTACCGTAATTGTGACCCAACCCAACAAAGTAGGTCAGAAGTCTTTAACAAGTTCACATCGGATCACATGTATACACGCGAATGTTTTGCGGTATTCGTAACGGATGACGAATAAACACGCAACGAGCTAGGCCGGAAATATCTGTGTGCGACCCGCTCGCAGCGAGCGAGGCTGGAAATATCAGGGTGTGCTACCCACAGATGACAGCATGAACCCGTCTGGCATCAAGGTTCGTGAAAAACATTCCCGCGCCTGGGTCCGGTCAATGGTAATTCCGTTACTCATCAGTCAAAAGGATTACCTCTTATGGTCAGAGTGATCTTTCCCCTAAGGATGTGTGTTTACCGTTGCCAACCCGAGGAATCGAGCCTACATTTCCGACATGTTCATTTTTTTTTTTTACCTGGCGTTTGCCACAGTAAACACACATGCTTAGGGGAAAGATCAATATGCCCAAAAGAAGTAATCCTTCTGACTGATGAGTAACACAATTAGCAAGTGACAATTGTCCATAAGACTCGTTTTGGTCAAGGAGGAACTCCTTGGCCATTCTCCCAACCTTGGCTTCGTCTTTAGGAACAGCTCCACATCAACCTCCGGAATAAGTTTTAAGAAATTACTGCACAACCAAATAAATGTTACTCCAAATGTCAGATGATTGTATGTTGTTCTGTAGCAAAAAATGCAACTGGAGTGTGCTAGCTTTTGAAACAATTTACCCGGTAGCTGGAGCCTACAGCTCATGCTGGAGATGAGCCAAGCTTATGACGCCTCAACATTTACAAGTGCTCAAGGCACCGTTATGCACAAGCCTGAAAGAACCACTTTTTACTTGGCCAGAGTTGTATAGTTCAGTACTTTTCAAATACTGAATTTATTTCTAAATATTCAGCTGGTTGTATATCAAAGCCAGAGGGTTGTGGTGCAAAGGTTACGCAGCTGAGCTGTTTTCCCTAAAAGAAGGTCAAGTCTGAAGTCTTTGATTTACTGTTAAGTCTGCTGAAGCATTAATTAAGCAATGTCCATGCTCTATATGGCTTTATTCACATAAAGCTAGCTAAGTATTTGGCAATAAAGTCAATGAGTACTCAAAAAAGATGCCGACAACACTGACTGGCTGCCATGGAATAATCCACATAAAATGCACTATGCCTTCTATAGACCGCTTGCAGATGCGTTCGATAATCGACGCGCGAAGGCGCGCAACGCCATGTTGTGGGACAAGCGCATATCTATCCATGCACATTTTGTCCCACAACATGGCGTCGCGCACCTTCGCGCATCAATTATCGAACGCGTCTGCAAGCGGTCTATTGACTTTATGCACTATTACCCCTCAACACAGAGATACAGCGGGCACATGAACGTCACTGCCATCTGCACTCTTGCGAAAATGCTACCAATGAATACCCATTTGTGAAACAGTGTGAGCATAGTGTGTCCCACATATTGGGAGTTTTGACACTTGTAGGATATTCACATAAAGGATATGGTAACCCACAAGGACAACTCTACCAAAGGCATTCAAACTGCCACAAGAAGATCTTGCCACTTTTTGAATTTTTTAATTAAAAAAAAATGCTATTGGGATATTAAGTTGATGATCTAATATTCGGTATATTCGGCAAAGCTAGTCCTACTAATGTTCCTCTATGGTGTCAATAAGCTGAGCTTAAGTGCTGAGCCAATAATACTTACTGAAGACATCTACGTCCACGGCAACCTTGGCAGCCTGTCCCACTCCATTGGACGCCCTGCAGACATACGGTCCAGCGTCTGCCTCCATTACATCCTCGATGACCAACGAGCCATCCTCACTCACGCTAATCCTGCTGTCCCTAGCAGACGTGATGTCTGCATCGTTACGATGCCACGTGATGGACGGGGTGGGGTTACCCTGGGCACGGCAGGAAATAGTCAGGGTACCGCCTAAGATCACTGTGGAATCTGAGGGGGCCACTTCCACCATGGCTGGGGTGACACCTGTACATGACAGGGAATATTGAAATCAGGCAACTCTTGTTACTTACCTTTCAAAATAGGGTTCTTAGTGAAGGGTACTAAGTGTGCCTATGAATTCAGGGACAATTGGCTGAACAGTAGTTGATTCATGGTGCAAGTTTTGCCGCAGTGCTGATATTATTAGTGCAAACTACGGTCAAATGTCACCACAGAACGTCTTGATTCTGGTTCCCTGTTGTGCATTGCAATCAGCACGGCTGTTGATAACTGGGCTGGTCTGTCTAAATAGTCGTCCAGACTTCTCCATTGTCAATTAGCGCGTGCATTTGGTGTGAGAACATGTAAGTCAAACGATTGGTTTTCATGTTTTTTTCTCAGCAGGAAAATTTGCCAATTAGTATAAATTATTGCTAAGCAGCTCTGTGAAATGGATCATTCCTGATTCAGTCACAAGCCCCCCCCCCTTTCCTCTGTGCCTTTGACCGGCTTTGCCCGAGCTACCACAGGGCCGGAGTAAGTGTTCCGTAGGCCCTAGGCACCATGGTTCTGTAGGCCCTACTCTGCCCTAGGCACCGGCACCAATGTTGATGCTAAGCTTTCCTAAGCATACCAGGCCAAACTGGTATCTCCAAGAGCCTGTTGGCACCGTGCTTCAGAACGACAACCTTATGAGTAAATTTTGTACGTACATGTTCATGCAGTTAAGCCAGCGTCAGTTGGTGAAATCGAAATTTCTGACAGAGACACTAATAGCTTTTCTCGTGTCCGTAGGTGTTGCTGTGGGTGTATGTGTTTTATGGTACATTGCGGTATTTTCGTAGGCCCTCAAATTTTTGTAGGCCCTACATTTTTCGTAGGCCCTAGGCACAATGCCTATTGTGCCTATTGGATAATACTGTACGCAATTGACAAAAAGTCATCATCTAATAATTCAATGAATGACAGGCAGTATAGAGGTCAAAATTGGGCCAAGCAGCTCACCTGGGCATCCGAAGCGATCTTCCCTGCTGGCTTGGGTGACGCCGTCAGGGCAGCAGCCAAACGTTGACGTAGCACAGCCCTCATCACCTAATGGATGGCTAGGGCTCAGAGTCACGCCATCGGTAGGCTCAGTGGCATTACTCACAGGCTCATAAGCCGTGGTTGTGCTGTTCTCGTAGAAGGCTATTTGGGGGAAAAATAGGACCCTTTATTTCTACAAGTGTGAATTCTCCTAAGGCTGTAGTGATGGAAGATCTAGAACTATACCCAGTATAACTGGGATGCTAGAACTGCTTTTTGAAAGTTTGGTTTTGATTGGTCATACTAGCGCCATGGCGTAATAAGCATAACACTGGATTTCATAATTTGCCAAACATAGGTTATAGGGTCCAAATCTACGCTGCATGTGCTATATATCAACTTGGGATATGTTACAGACTGTAAGCAGCTGTTACTTGAGCTTCCTTGTTGACAGGATGATTATCCACATCCTGTTGCGAAACTGGCTAGACTCACCAAAAGGATTTAATTGTGGTTCTTGTCAGAGGAGTTAATGTTTGGCTAGGATTTTTAGGGTCAATAGTTCAACCCAAGCTAAGGGACACTCACCAGGCTATTTGGCTATGTTTGAATGAGGAACTTGTGAAATATACCAGAAAATGTCGGCGTAATTAAAAAATTAAGCAAACCGGACTTGATTTTAGAGCTGAATGGGTCGGCGGAGGGTTCTGAGTGAGATGACTCCTTACCATCACAATCCGGTCGGGCCCTTGGTTCCTTGGGAATACTGCTGACAATCTCTTCCCCAGTCATCTCGTCCACACACCAGCAGTAACCAGTGCTTGCGTGGCACTGCAGCCTGGTAAACAGACCTTCAGCTGTGCACTGCGGTACAAAGTTGCCAACGATGGTTTGGGCCTGGGCATGCTGTCTGGTCACCAGGCAGAGCGAGACGGGCTCGGAGGTTGTGGTTACTGAGGGAGGAAGGGAGGAAAGATGTACAACATCACAAAAGGATCTTCAAGACAAATCACCCGTATGTGTTCCGTGATTCGTTGTCAGATAGTAATAATGTAATTGGGGGTGTGCAATGGCAAGAAAATATTTCTGCTTTCAATAATTCACAAGAAAGATGTTTTAGCACAAACATAATTCATCAGCTATTGCCTTGATATGCACAGAAATTGCTGTGCATGCAGCTTTGAATATTGAAAAAAAATGTGGAAAAAATGAAACAAAAATAAAAGGTGGGCAAACAAAGTGGCAACGTTGAAAACAACTTCTCTGTGTTTCACTTTTGCTTTCGTGCAGGGCTATAATTTGATCGTTACAACTGTGGCATCTCCTATGTAGGAAATCTGGCCAAGTTATAAGCAGTCATTTATCATATTAGACAACTTATACATGTGATCTAAAAGTTTGCATTACCTTGCACCGTGCAGGATCGCTCACATTCCTCTCGGCTTTCAAATCGGTTGCCGTTGCCTTGGCAACCACCATAGATGAATTGCTGGCACGCCCGTTCCTCAGTGTCATAGTACCACATGGCAAAGTAGGCCAGGCAAGGCCCGGTGGCCTTAGGGAAACTACACATATCTATTTGGAAGGTAAAAATGAAAAATCATAGTACCTCGATCTTTACTACTGTGGCAGTTAAGCAGACTTTGAGTAGAACATTTAAGCCATTGGTACTACTGGGGTTCACTTTGTAGGGGGAACTTTGCGGGCCTCATTTTTGTGGAGGGGGCACTCAAAAGGTCTGCATCTGTTAGCTACTGTGCAAACTCCATCTAGCAGACATCAAGCACAGGGCAGCACAGAGTGCTGACGCGGAGCAAGCATGTTTAACGTGAAGAGCCCCCTGGTCAGTTCAAGCAGACTGCTGGCTTTTAACGATACAAAGCTCATTTCTGACGTCTGCATTTTTGAAGGTACCAGATGTGAAAATCCTTAAGAAGTTTAAGAAGTTTTATATTTATACATTTAAGCATACAAAACAAATTGGGACTGTGCCACTGTTTTATATATCGGTCTTCTCAAAAAAATCTGTCGATGATAAACAACCTCATTAAGAAATATTGCTTTGCCTACCATCACAATCCACCAGAGGCATCCCTGGTTCCCGCATGGTCTCCCCTTGCTCCATTCCAGTCTCGGTGACGCACCAACACTGGCCAGTGCTGCCGTGACATTGCTTGGATGTGAACCAGCCATCCTCGGTGCACTCGGGTACAAACCTGCCGGGGGTGGGGTTTGCCAAGGCTTCCTCCCTCTGCATCTGACAGGAAAGCATCTCAGGACCTGTTAACGAAAAGGAATATTAAATACTTGCAATGAATGCTCCTTCAACTGGCAGTGGCCCACCTGTTTTTTTCTTTGGTCTAATTACAGCCTTTAAAAACAAAACTAATCGAAAAGAAATTAAAAAAAAATTAACAAGAAAACCCCCCTAAACATATGTGATGCAATCAAGCTCAATGAGTCGTTTGTCAGAAATTTTTATATGCAATCAAGCTAAATGAGACGTTTGTCGGGAAGTTTTATTTGGAGATTCAGGCCAAAATAGGGCCACTTCATCACATCACTTCGTCACATCTCTTGGTGTTCCAACCTTCATAATTTTTTTAACTAAAGATGGTATCAGCATGCAGTTTTCACAGCAGTAATGCTGAGATTGTGCTTTTTTCAAATCTGTAATAAAAACAAGTTTGACCAGGATCGACAAACAACTCATTTAGCTTGATGGCATCACATATTCCCTTGGCTGAAAAGCTAATTACATGTATTAAATCATCTATATAACAGTTTCTTTTGTTGCGTCACTTTTATAAGCAAATTGTGTCTGTGATGTTAGTTTGCTCTTTGCTGTTCTTGATGCTTACAGCCACTATGGAATGGGTAGAGGCTCAGTTAGCAGAGAACTGTGTGCTTAGCGGCGCACTATGAAATTGGGACCTGACATCACATCATACCTGTACATGTTGACATGCAGGCAATACCCGCAAACCCTTTACAAATTGTCCTGATTGCTGTATGCGTCATAGCAAATCTACCTTACCTAAGTAAAATTAATGGACCCCACATCAGCAGTCAAGGACTACAATGACCGTTCTTACTGGACTAGCTGACGGATATAGGAGCCAGCAAACTTTTTGGCTGGGATAGGCCACTTTTGCCCTACTGCAAATCATTTACCCTATACCACACACACACACTAATGGATTTGGAAGCTTTTTTTAAATAAATATATTCACATTAGAAACATTTCAACTTAAGTCATCACCCCCCCAAAAAACACAAAATATTAAAAAATGCTCTGCCATTGTGCAGAAGAGTACAATTTGGCGCAAAATAGTTGACTGTTTTCCCTGTTAATGCCCTGGAAAAATGGCCTCTCAATGGTTACATCTTGGTGGCGCTCTGTATTGTGATTAACAAGCATGCAACTGGGAATTTATAAAAACGGAGAAACTCCAAACCACACATTGCAAGACTTTGTACAGTATTTTTTCAATTTGTAATGGGAGCTAAAAAAAACAAGGAAATCAGCGGATCCGAGGAAAAGTTGCATGCCTGGCACACACTCCTATCAAGTCCAGGTAAACAACTTTCTTAAGGTCTATACCTTGTGGTAGACAGGCTTGTTGGCATTCTTCCTGGCTGTCAAACTGGTTCATGTTGCCTCCGCAGCCACCGTAGGCAAACTCCTCACAAGACATGGTTCCCATATTGTAATACCACTTGGGGATATCGGCACGGCAAGGCCCAACAAACTTAGGGAAGGAACACTTGTCTGCAGATACAACACAGACAGATAGATATTATACAAATATTGAATGCTTCGAGTGGTGTAGTAAAACTAGCCTCCCGAGGTGATCCATGGACCATTCTATTTTCCCGAGGCGAAGCAGAGGGAAAATAGAATGCTCCATGGATCACCGAGGGATGCTAGTTTTACTTCACCACGAGATAAAGCATTCGATATTTGTTTTATAACACTACACCCACAGATTCTGCTTGATTTTAATATTTTAAATTATTTAAATCTGAACACAGCTGAAATAAACTTCAATTTCAATACAAAATTGGTGGAAAATGTATTTCTCTCTTAAAAACTAACCCTTCACGAAATGTTTGAACCCAAGTCTGCGGCGCGCTCTCTTTGGAATAATACGCGCTGCGCACAACGCGCACACCAGCATGCATTTGCACACAAATACCGCGCCGTGGAAATAGTACTTTGGTTGCTAATGGTATGGTACTTTGGTTGCTATGCGCATAGTACTTTTGGCCGTGCACAGAAAGATAGCAAAATTAGAAAGTAACATGTGACTCGCTCTCGGCCAATCAAGACACAGAATCTGTGGGTGAGGTGTTATAAATACGTATATCTAGCTTTTACATCAAGACTACGCAAGCATAAACAAAGCTATTCCTTAAGTGCAAACAATTCTATTCAATTGATTCAGAGTGGCTATATGTGACCTGCTCCACAAAAAGGGTATTATGTCGCAAAAAAAGTGAAATTGAGTTATATACATGTTTGGAAAGCCCACAATGTAAGCTTTCATTTGATATATAATAGAGCTCCATAGTTCCTCCCGTTCTGGAGATATGATGTATTTGCATGTTAATTACTTCCTTGGAGTTCAAATTACACGACTGAGAAAACAGGCTTTGAAATAGCTGGCTTTGTTGTAGAACAACAGAACGATAAAACACAAAATGGTTGTTTTTTTCCACTTTATTCATCAAAATCAACTTTTCTGTGAATGAAACCCGAAACTGTAGGTATTAAAGATGTCATTCATGACAAAAAACGAAAATCACATTTTGACAAAATTTTCACCTCTCAACGTTGAGCAGGCCATTACAGAATAATGCTCAGCACGACTTAATACCCTTTTTTGTGGAGCCGGTCACATATTCACTGCAAGTCTGTTCATGGTCGACACAATGGGCCAGATTTAGCCCATTCATCATCGTTATCGGTTAATCCTGTAGTGCAATATGACAGCACTGTCCGACTCTTCTCCAGTTTAACCCTGCGCAGCATTTACAAGAAATTTTTTATCCGAAGTCGCCAACTGCGTACCTTTGGGACGCAGGTACTTTCCCCACTACGCAAGACCCTATCCATGTCATCCATGCCAAAACAACAAAAAGCCACGTGCCAGACAGTGCACTTAAAAGATAATTGACTGGTGGCTGCAGTTTGCGGCTATGAAGGGAGATGGCTGTGTCAAGTTACAGGTGTTTGTATATGTTTCAATGAGACTTGGCAGGAGGCCTGGTTCCAAGATTGTTGACACCGCTCGGGTGAAGCCCTGGCTGCAAAGTTCATTGAACCAGCTGATTTGGCATGGGTTGAATGAGGATTAGATGGAAGGTGAACGTCATTGGCCCTCAATTTTTTATTTTTTTCAAAAAATTCGGTCACCTGTGTACCCGGGGTACGCAGGTCACTCCACGCAGGGTTAAGTCACAAGTGAAAAGTCAGTCAGTCAGTCAGTCAGTTAGTCATTCAGTGAAATTGGTACAAAGAGCAAATCAGGCTGGCACACTACAGAACCAGTAAAAACAGGATACACAACTAAATTGTAACAAATCTTCAAAGACACCACACCTAAATTGTAACACATTTTCAATTGACACCACATAGGGAAACTGACTATGTGTATTATAATTATTTTAAGGTTGAAGAAAGAAATTGACTGGAGCAGGGTTTGAACGTGCGACCTCCGGTTAACAGTTCCTGTGCTCTACCAACTGAGCTATCCAGCCCCATGTTGGCGGCTCCCCATTTAGTCAATGTCTTTGTTTCAGTTAACCACACATCCAATTTTTACCATGGATCCCATCAAATAAGACCCAAAAGCTTTCTTCACTGATTTAAGTTTGCAACGGAATCCAGTTATAAGACCCCCAAAAATTGTTCATGTGTTTTCTCTGTTTTCTAAAAATATATAGTATCCACTGAACTGAAAAATAAAGCGGTTAGTTGCTATGTACCCTACTTAAAATAATATAGATCGTGATATGCTTCAAACAAAAAGAGCACCAAGAGCAAATGATTATGAACTTGTGTGCATGTAGGCACTGACTGTTAGTGGTTATATGTGACACAAGTCTTGGCTATAGGCAACTTGGCAGTCAAAGATCTTACCATTGCAGTCCAGCGGCACTTGCCCGCGTCTGGTCTTGGTGCCCCCCTGGGCCACGCCGTCTTCGTTCACGCACCAGCACTGACCAATCAGATCGTAGCACTGACGGGACTCAAAGGCACCCTCGCTGGTGCACTGTGGGACAAACAGGTCCAAGCGGTCGCTAGACAAGGCCTCCTCTCTCTGAATCTCACAAACCGTTGGTGGTCGGCCAGTGAACTCTAGTGATCCAAGACAAGACATAAGAAAAAAAACAAAACGAACAATGAAAATTGAGAGATTTTTACTGTGGCCGGCTAGTTCTAAATAAGTCTAAAATTGCCGCAATTAAGCCATCAAATGTTTGTTCAACTGAAGTATCATAACATATACCTATTGGGGAATGCTTATTAACAATGTCATTAAAACCAGTGGCGGATGCGAGGGGGTGCGGAGGGGGTGCCCGACCCCGGGCATTGACCGAACTTTTCTCAAGCCATTTTTCACTTGTGAGAGCCCCTTCACCCCCCCTTCCCTTAATGTTGCAATCTCTGTCTGTCATTTTGCCAGTGTCAGCTTTTCCTCTGCTTCTTGTGACCTGGCTTGTGACTGACTTTTTTTATTTGACTTGTGATTTTGACTCCGCCCAAAAAAGGAACAGAAAGTGTTTTTTACCTGGGATATAGCACGCCTGATGACACTCGGCCTCTGTCTCAAACCGATTGCCGTTGCCTTGGCAACCACCATACTTGAAGGTTTGACACCTCTCATCCATGACATCATAGTACCACATGGTGCTGGACCCCCTGCACGGTCCGCTGTACTTGGGCAGTCGACACACGTCTAAGGAAACAAAAGATCCAAGAAATGATAGGAGCAAAACGACGGCCGTTCTTAACAGCCACTTTGAAATCCAATGCTTTGTCCCCCATCAACCACGTACAATGAAAATAATTAAATTTGATCTAAAATATAAAAAAGTATAGGAAATAACATATCCTTTGTGTTTCGAAGATTTTTTTCATGTGTCACTTGTCAAACAGATTGTGAATGGTAACAATTTCATCACCTACTCAATCTCCTGGTTGATTATTTTTTCGACAATATCAATCATAAAACAAGAAAAGTGTGTCTTCCAACACAAATGCCCCTCCACCCCAACCGTCCCATAACTTGACACACTGCCACCCTCTTGATATGATAATTTATATGAGCTATCTGGTTCTGTGGGACTATTCAGTTACATAACCATTGATTTGTTTAGTTAACACTGATCTTGACCTGTGGCACCCCCCTCCCTCTGAATTAAAACTGGTTTCACAGGGTAGGTGTTGTGTAATTAAATGTGAAGTGAAAAACAACAAGATCCTACAGAATGAAGTAGAAAGAGATGTACCACTTGAAAGCTACCTGACAAGTTTCATGACAATACACCAAGTCTAAATTGAGTTATCGTGATGACAAGCGTTTCTTTTGTTTTAGCCATATTGACCTTGACCTTGTACCTGTAGCCCCGAAATTCAATAGGCTTCTTGGAGAATCCACTTAAACTACCTGCCAAGTTTTATGACAATCCATCAAGTCTATCTTGAATTATCCTGATGACAAGCATTTCTTTTGCTTTAGCCATATTGACCTTGACCTTTGACCTGTAACCCCCAAATTCAATAGGCTTCTTGGGGGTTCCACTAGCAAGCCATCTTTAAAGTTTCATGACAATACATCAATGCTAATTTGAGTTATCGTGATGACAAGCACTTCTTTTGTTTATGTTATCATAATGCATTTCTTTTGTTTTAGCCATATTGACCTTGACCTTTGACTGGTAACCCCCAAATTCAATAGGCTTCTTGGGCGTACCCCTAGCAAGCCACCTGTCAAGTTTTATGACAATACATCAAGTCTTCCTTGAGTTATCGTGATGACAAGCATTTCTTTTGTTTTAGCCATATTGACCTTGACCATTGACCTGTAACCCCCAAATTCAATAGGCTTCTTTGGGGTTCCACTAGCAAGCCATCTTTAAAGTTTCATGACAATACATCAATGCTAATTTGAGTTATCGTGATGACAAGCATTTCTTTTGTTTACGTTATCATAATGCATTTCTTTTGTTTTAGCCATATTGACCTTGACCTTTGACCAGTAACCCCCAAATTCAATAGGCTTCTTGGGCGTACCCCTAGCAAGCAACCTGTCAAGTTTTATGACAATCCATCAAGTCTTCCCTGAGTTATCGTGATGACAAGCATTTCTTTTGTTTTAGCCATATTGACCTTGACCTTTGACCTGTAACCCCCAAATTCAATAGGCTTCTTGGGGGTTCCACTAGCAAGCCATCTTTGAAGTTTCATGACAATACATCAATGCTAATTTGAGTTATCGTGATGACAAGCACTTCTTTTGTTTACGTTATCATAATGCGTTTCTTTTGTTTTAGCCATATTGACCTTGACCTTTGACCAGTAACCCCCAAATTCAATAGGCTTCTTTGGGAACCCACTAGTAAACTACCTGCTAAGTTTCATGACAATCCATCAAGTTTATCTTGAGTTATCTTGATGAAAGCATTTTCTTTTGTTTTAGCCATATTGACCTTGACCTTGTACATGTAGCCCTCAAATTCAAAAGGCTTCTTGGGGAACCCACTATCAAACTAAATGCCAAGTTTCATGACAATCCCTCAAGTCTATCTTGAGCTATCGTGATGAAAGCAAAAGTGTGACATACACACACACCCACACCCACACCCACCCACACACACACGGAAGGACAAGACAGAAACAGTATGCCCTTCGGCTTCGCCGGGGCATAAAAAAAGGTTTGGAGATGCATATGATTAGCTGGTGAATATCTTTAGCTGGTAACTGCTCATCCAGTGGTGCTTTAATTCTGATGGCTAATTAATCTCTTTCACACAAAAAAACTTAGAGATGCACTTCCCGTGCTATTTTCGAGTTTCATCCCGAAAAATAGATTCATTCTTAAATACAAAAGTTATTCACTCTTGAATGAGACATCGACTGAAGAAAAAAATTGGCCTGTGTTTAGTTATTGATTTATTACATGTACTTAGCAATTTTGAATTATCGGCTGCCAAACAATAATTCCTGGTATCATGGGGTAGGCTGGTTCCCGCCCCACAATCAGTATTGATAATGTACGGACCAGAAGCCAGACTACTTGCAAAGCAGATCTATTTATGCCCAATACTAAAACTCTTTTTTATTCAGAGGCTTGTAAACATTCAAAAAGGGGAAAAAAATCTGGTTGGAATAAAACATACAAGTTGAAATTTATCAACAAAAAGCCAATTCGAATTTGTCGAAGAGCACGGTGAACACAACTTCAAATTCGGGCGATTCACAATGCAGTGCGCCACCAAGAAAGAGTTTGCCATGGAGAGTCAATTTTTCAAGTTTACGGTCGACAAAACATGGCCCATTTGAATGAGTGTCAGTAGACTACTTGAGCTCATTTGTTAAAGATTGGGGCATATACGTTCTGCCGCCTTACAAAAAACACCACATTGATAACAAGAGAAGAAAAGGGCAAACAGATCCTCGAATCATACATTTACAAAACTACTGACCGGAAAAACGAACAATTTCAAATGTCCCGAGCGGCGAATTTGTCGACATCTCCCACAATGCACTGAGAAAAATGAACTCTCCGTGGCAAACTCTTGGTTGGCGCACTGCATTGTGAATCGCCCGAATTGAAGCCAGATACAAAGCTGAGGTTTGGAAAGCTCCTCCTTACCATCACAATCCAGTAGTTCCTCCCCTGGCCCTCGACGCGTGGCTCCCAATTCCATTCCTTCTTCGTCCACACACCAGCAGTGGCCGATGCTACCGTGGCACTGCTGCGATGCATACTGCCCGTCCTCTGTGCACTTTGGAATGAATTCTCCCAGCAAGCCACGGGCTAGGACCATCTTACGCTTCTCTGTGCAAGTTGTCGGTTCTGGCAGCGGAGAAAAAATTTTCATGTATACTTACATTCATAAAGTGGATTTAAATTCTGATAAAACGTAACTTTTCAAGTTACGGAGTTTTAAACACAACCACCGTTTGAAGGTTCTGTCCACAGAGCACAAAAAGTTCAGTGTTCTTTCAGCAAAACGAAAACAAATCACATTGGGATGTGTGTGAATTGTTTTCATTTTGCTGAAAGAAGGCACACCTTTTTGTGATCCCTGAGCAGAACTTTAAAACGGTGGTTGTGTTTAAAACTCGGTAACTTGAAAAGTACATAAGTGACTTGAATGATTCTTGTACTAAAAGAAAGCTCATGAATTGGGCTTTCATATCCTAGATTTTGAAAGTGCTACATGCAGAACTTCATTAAAACAAGGTCCTGACATTTGGGTTTTTTTTTTTTACTCACCCTGTACAGAGAATTTTTATACTTAATGAGAAAAAAATAATAGATTTTATCGCAAATTGACTGACTGTCCTACCTGGGGTGATACACGTCTGCTCGCAAGTCTGCTGATCATTAAACTGGTTCATGTTGCCTTGACAACCACTGTAGGTGAACGTCTCACACACCCCAGCCTCGGCATTGAAGAACCACTTCTGGATGTTGTCAGGGCACTGGCCTCTAAACTCTGGCATGCTGCACACATCTGCTCATTGGAAACAAAAGACATGTCTTCACTGACCTATCGCGGTAGAATCGCGGTAGAATCGCGTCAATGCTGCTTGTGAAATATTGTCCAATTACATGACACACAAATAGACGTGGTGTGCGCAAAATCTGATACGAATAAAACTAAGAGCCCAAAAATTCCATAGGGTTGTCTGAGGGGCATGGCTAACTCGCTAACGGCGATAGGTCAATTGTGACGATCAATCAGAATTGGATCAAGAAAGTTGCAACAGGCCTTCATTTCCTGCAATTTACAAGTGGCTGACGTAGGAGCATTCCAGGGATTGACTCCATCACAAGTCCAGTCACAAATAATTCACAAGTCCAAGCACAAGTAACAGTGGATGAACAATAACAAAGGAATGCCTTTGTCAAAGCTCATTTGAATAGCTTGTGAGTTCAATTGGGACTTGAGGACTTGTGATGGACTTGTGATGGACTTGCAGGGACTTGTGATGGACTCGACCACATCCCTGCTGCGATTCCATTTCTATGAATAACACGATGATTTAAAATGTATTCATGTCTCAATGAATGGGGAATGATTAAGTGCAAGATAGCATACAAACTTGGATAGCATACAAACTTGGCCTCCTTGAGGTAAAATTTAATACAATATGCCAGTCATTCTGGCAAAATGAGACAGAACTGGGCAGAGGTCAAAATGAGGGTTTGCAGGTATAAAGAAAGAGAACACAATTCTCCTTACAATACTGCACTTCAATTGTACATTCTGTTGACACTGAGAAAAAGGCCTTCAAAGTTTTGAGTTCTTGTAAGTCGTGAAAAATGAAAGATGCCTCAAAAACAACTTTTTTTCCATGATTTGCATACCATTTCTTTAAAAAATGTGTAGCGGACATTACAAAGATTACAAATATCAATAAATCTGAAAATCGAAAAAAAAATTCTCATTTTGCCCGAACGCCTCATGTATAGGCTTGGGAGTCAACACAATGTGACACAATGTAACAGAATGTAATAGGCAAGCAAATGACTATTGAATAGCTCACCTTGGCAGTCCAGGGGCTCATTCATGCGGACTCTAGTCCCTCCTTGTTCAATGCCGTCTGGGTGAACGCACCAGCACACGCCGACCAGCTCGTAGCACTGCTTGGGTCTGAAGGATCCGTCCTCCTCACACTGAGGAATGAAGACGCCTGGCAGCGTGTTGGCAAGCGCCTCTTTCCTCTGGATCTCGCACATGGACGCAATGAGAGTGGTGGTCTGGGGCGTTGTGGAGGGCTCCCTGGGCGTGCTCGAGTCTGGTGTAGTGGATGCTGAAGGTGTTGTGGATGCCGCAGTTGAGCCAGGACTCGCGGTTGAACTGGACCAACCGGTGGTGGACGGCAAAGCTGAAGAAGGCTCGGGTGTGGTGGACGGGGAGGAGGTTGTCGCAATCTGCACTCTGGAGGTCGTGCTGATTGATGCGCTTGTGGTGGATGAAACCGTTGTTGGCTCTGTGGTTGGTTCTGGTTGGAAATCTAAGATGTTGGAAAAGTCATTCCAACGGAGCTCATTTTCTTATGATATCAATAGATACTTCCAACAGATGAGTAATGTTCACAATACTTTGAACCCCTAAAATATCACACAGCGGCCACAGAGCTTTAGAGCTGAAAGTTACAAACTAACAGCATTTTAAACATTTTTGGAAACAAACAAAATGTTGAAGATTTAAACATTCTGATCATACAGTTAAAAGTGTTGTCAGAAAAGATATGCTTTTGTGAGGGTTTGAAAAAGTAAAAGAATTTTACCTCTTACTAGCCTTGGTCATGCTCTCGTCGTTATTTGTCCCGTACGCGGTCAATCGTCGGCATATATCCTCACGCACTATGCACAATTGCACATGCATGTAAAATTACAGCGCGAACAGCGACCTCACGCGGCCACTATTTTTATATGCAAATCAGTTGGGGACGATCGAGAGCCTTGGTTCAATCATCCATGTGAGGTTTTGGGGGTGGTGCTCATTATGTTAATAGCCTTAGCTGACCTTAAATGTCGTTTTCTTATTGGTCGATCGTTGCGTGGAAACTTGCATAGTGAAACGTGGCACCGTACATAATCCATACACGTACACGTTGTGTGTCTCTGCACACGGCACCAATGCACAAACACTGTGGTTCCTGTCACGTCCGCAAAAGGCGAATAGCTGCAAATAATTTGATGACGTCCGGATTTACCAAGGTGTGATTGGACACTCCACATATTAGCCCCGCCTACACTTATCTGTATTCGCTAGAAATCCAGCGCAAAATAAACAAAAACATAAGCTTTTGCCGACGATTGAACCAAGGCTCGAGATCGTCCTCAACTGATTTGCATAAAAAAATAGTGGCCGCATAAGGTCGCTGTTCACGCTTTATTTTTACATGCATGTACATAGCGCGTGAGGATATATGCCTTGGCCGCGTACGGGACGAATAACGACGGGAGCATTGACCAAGGCTAACCTCTTACAGGAAACGCTGCGGGCATACCAAATTATACACTGAGAGAAGTGTATACTAAAGGGTTAGGCCATGCTGATTCTTATTTGTTTGGTAGAGGCATTTGAGGCCACAAGAATGTCCAGGAAGGGACCAAAGGGTACACACTTCAAATGTAATATGCGGAAAAACCATAGACATAACATTTTGTGATGGGGATGTGATCTACATTTTGGCCTACCTGTGCAAGTCATTAAACAGGCTAGACGAGTCTGGAAGCGGTTGGCGTTGCCTTGGCAACCACCATAGATAAACTTGTCACAGGTTCCCATCACTGCATCGTAGCCAAACACAGGGAAGTAGCCCCGGCAGGGACCGGTCACCTTAGGCAGAATACACACATCTGAAAGACAATCATCATTATTACACCTCCAGCATATTTACGAGCCTAAGGCAATTGAAGAGTTTACTTTCAAAACGTGACAAACCCCATTTTGTTACCTTTTAAGAATCCTGCACTCTCCTAACTGTCCAAAGTCAGGTTTGAAGTTGCCCAGGTTGGACGACGTCTTTATTGCATTAAGACTAACGTCAAATTCTACCACCATGGCGAAAAAAATTATAACACATTTTTTCATATTTTTACCTGACGGAGGAAGCTGAAATTTCGCTTACATATTTTTTGTGTCCAGAATTGTGCCTGCGCTGGGTTTAGAAAAGGCAAATATGTCCGTGGGCGGCGTGTTTACCGAAAATAAACTGCAACTTTTACACTGTCGTTGAAAACATTTTCAGTACGAACTCCCCGTGTGAAGTCGTACACGTGCGTGCCGTTTGCTGCCGTGGCGGCAGCGTGCTAGATGTGCATGCACGCGCACCCATAATCTTCACGCGGGAACTTCGTACTGAAAATGTTTTCAACGAAAGCATGGGATTGCAGTTTATTTTCGGTAAACACGCCGCCCACGGACATATTTGCCTTTTCTAAACCCAGTGCAGGTACAATTCTGGACACAAGGAATATGTAAGCAAAATTCCGTCAGGTAAAATTATGCAAAAATTGTGTTATATTTTTTTTCGCTATGGCAGGAGAGATTCATACCCTGGACTCCGTTGCGTGTACACAACGGAGTCCAACCTGGGCTAGGTTTGACGGGTTTTTATAGTTAAACACAATTTAAGAAGACAATAGAGCAAAAAATGCAGTTTGGAAACAGCTGTCATATTGATTTTATTCTTTAAACTTTGATAAACGTGCAGATGTTTCACTTTTTCAAATGGATAAATCGTGTTTAGAAATATTTCTCGCTTGAACTTGCTCCTTGGTAAATCCCACACAAAGAAAAAACAGACGTTACCTTCACAGTCGACCCGTTCCTCTCCTGGCCCCCGCCTGGTTCCCGTCACTTCCTCTCCATTCTCATCCACACACCAGCAATTGCCCGTCCCGCCTTGGCACTGGGTTGGCTCGTACAGGCCCTCCTCGGTGCATTGTGGGATGTAACCGCCGATCCGTCCCGACGATAGAGCCTCCTCCCGTATGACACGGCAATCTTTGACTGAATTCATTGACATTCAGAACGCTTTCGGTTAATTTTACCCCAACTCCTTCATTCAGAATTTGCTTGGAATCTTGAATCCTCCCAAGTCCACCCATCTCCTTATTGGTCGAAAGCGCATCATGTGGTATTCACGTTTTTACTCTTTTACTGTGCACTATCTCAGTGTGTAACCATCACAACTCTATTCTGAAAAGTGATTCTGAAAAATATATGAGTAGTAGCAGGAGCACAACCACAGTCTGTATCCTTGTACAGTGCACATTTGTTTTCCTAACACAATGATACTGGTAGGTGCAAACATTTCAACAAATGATTTTTAAGAAAGTGCAAATTAGTTTTTTGACTTATTCCAATTGAAATATATGAACATTAAAACATTGGTTTGGGTTTATTTGACTGAATATGACAATGAGGTGTATAAATACTGTCTGCTTTAACTTGTGGTGGTAAAACTATTTTTTTTCCCCCCATGAAATAAAATGCTCCAGGGATCAGGTTAGGTTTACTATACTTCTGAAGCAGTCAAAATTGTTTATTGAGACCGATCATTACGGACTCCTTGCGCAGGTACCCCCCTCAGCGGTAAGGGGAGTAAAATGGGAGAGACATATTCCAACGCATTGCTGATGACGTCTGTTGCTCACGCATATGCTATGCCAAATTGAGAATAAAATTAGTCATGGGTACTTTGTGCCACATGCGTGGGAACCAGTTAAGCGCATACAGTGTGAACCATCAACTAGGCTCTTAACCAGTTCACATCAAATGACGTGTATACACGCAAACTTTTGCGGTATTCAAAATGGATGACGGACAAACATGCAACGAGAGAGGCCGAAAACATCTGTCAGCGAGCCGCTCGTAGCAAGCGAGGAAGGAAATATCAGGGTGTGCTGCCCGCAGACGACGGCCTGAACCCGTCTGGCATCGGGTTCGTGAAAAACAATCCCGCGCCTGGGTCCGGTCAATGTCAAAATAATCCTTGCGCGAACTGGTTAAAAGTGGAGCCCATCAACACAAAGACCCATCCTTACCTGTGCAGTCGGGCACTCCCTCCCCAGGTCGCTTGCGCGTGCCATCTATTTCCTCTCCCATGTCGTTCGCACACCAGCAATGACCCGTGTCCCCGTAGCACTGGATCTGTCTGTAGTCGCCTGCCTCGGTGCATTGTGGGACATAGCGGATATGACCCTCAGGCTCCTCCCTGGCAAGTACGCTGTTCCTGTGCAGCTGGCAGCGTGTTGGTTCCTCATGGGCATCTGAAGGATGAAATAGATCCGGGGGAAGTATTTTACAATGGTGTAAACACTGTGTGGTTTGCAAAGTTGTATTTCAAGTCAATCACAAAGAGTGAGTTCAGTATTCCAACTGCGCATGTGCACATCAAGGTTTGCCGATTTCTTTTTCGGGGTAAAAATTTCATCATATACGTGCAAAAGCATAGCGGGGTACCAGCAAATTTAAAGAGATCGTTGGTTTTCTGAAGTAGAACATTTTGAAAAAAACTTTGGACAGCGAAGTGTTTTAAGGTGTCTTGTGTGTCAAAACTTTTGTGCAAAAGAAATTTCCATCTCTTTTCGAAGAAAAATTGCACAGAATGCAGATTTGGTTACCACATTCCCCCATAGCCTCGTGTGCATTTATCTGCCGCTGTTATCCCGGAAAAAAAAATCATCAAGTCTTGCTGTGCATCAGACTACTTTGGACTACCGAATTGGCTTATTGTAATCACAGGCCAAGGCAGTAAACAGGGATTGAACAATGACAGTATCCACTATTTGAAGTGATCGTAATGAATCAGGGGCAGCGGACAAAAATGATTCACTCAATAAGACGAATAGAGATCTCACCATTGCAAGCGTCAAAGTCCCCGTCCTGTGGCATCTCGCTGAGGACCTTCAACACTTCCCCGGTAGTTTCATTGACGCACAGGCACTGGGGTACGCCGTCGCACTGAACGCGCACAAACAGCCCGTCGGGGGTGCAGATAGGCTGGTAGTCGCTGGTAGCTGATCCTGCTTCTATCTGGCTGGCTAGAGATGGGCAAGGGCCCTGGGGACCTCCTGACACAAAGACAGAGAAATAGTATACAAATATTGAATGCTTCGAGTGGTGTAGTAAAACTAGCTTCCCAAGGTGATCCATGGACATTCTTTTTCCCGAGGCGAAGCCGAGGGAAAATAGAATGCTCCATGGATCACCGAGGGAGGCTAGTTTTACTTCACCACGAGATAAAGCATTCAATATTTGTTTTATAACACTTCACCCACAGATTCTGCTTGGTTATAATATTTAAATTATTTAAATCTGAACACAGTTGAAATAAACTTCAATTTCAATGCAAAACTGGAGGAGAATGTATTTCTCTCTTCCAAACTACCCCTTCGCAAAATGTTTGAACCCAACTCTGCGGCGCACTCTCTTTGGAACAAAACGCGCTGCGTGCAACGCGCACACCAGCATGCATTTGCACACAAATACCGCAACGTGGAAATAGTACTTTGGTTGCTAATGGTATAGTACTTTGGTTGCTACGGGTATAGTACTTTTGGCGGTGCACAGAAAGATAGCAAAAATAGAAAGTATCATGTGACTCGCTCTCGGCCAATCAAGACAAAGAATCTGTGGGTGAGGTGTTATAATGGCATACATGGACGGTGGATGTTTGGGCTAAACTACAGTATACACTAATCCACCGATTTTCAAACTGTGATACACTTTTATTAGCCAATACCAATAATGATTACATTATTTGGAAATGAAAAGCAGTGAAATACACAGAAAAAAAACGACAACTTTTTGTTTAAATACCAGAGATGTGTTGCTATATTTATTAATTAATTTATTGATACCAACAATAGTTGTTCTAACAAATATAATAGGTGTGGAACTGAAATGCGTCACATGATCAATTCTTGACCAATTAAATTTCAGAATCTAATACCACACTTTAACCCATTACCACCTGTACTACATTGTATTACATTGTGCTTATTCACTGAAGATTTAATAAAACCACAGAATGCTCCGGCGATTTTTGGGAGCTACAGTGAGTAATAGGCAGGGCGGTTTCGGACGCTACAGTGACTAACCTTCCTGCTGTTAAGGTCACAAACGGTCAAAGTTTCCTTCCACTTCCCCTGGTGTACTTTTAACAAACCAATGGGTCACTTGACCAATAATGACCTAAGAATTAACAGCATGGCTCAGAATGCATGTTTCCATAGGAGGATTAATATCTAATACCATGCAGTGTTTATGTTTCCCTTCAATTACACTGGATTGTTTTAGCCGAGGAGCTGCAAATGCTTACCGTCACAATTCGGCGAGCCCGTGCCTGGTCCCCTTCGTGTTCCATCGATCTCTTCCCCGTTCTCGTTGACGCACCAGCAATATCCCGTGCTGCCGTAGCACTGGACGGTCTCATACTCGCCTGTCTCGGTGCACTGTGGGACGTACTGGCCCGGCCGCGATTGGCCGTTCTTCCCCTGGACCTGCTTGAGGTGTCGCTGGCAGGTGGTCAACATGCGCGGGCGCAACGCTGACATGCAAAAAGAAAAAGGAAAGCAGCTCAGACCATGAATGATTCATAATTTGGATTGAATCACATACAAGTTTGATTCAAGACTCAAGTTGTTAACATTTCGCGTTTCCTTTTTTTAATGGAGCCTGAAAGTTCGCCCCTGGTGGCGCGCTTCCAAAACCCTCGAATAGGAAAATTTACTTGCAAAAATTCTAAAACGTGCAATTATTTTTGGTACATTTCTTACGAAAGTCACCTGCGAAAAAGGCCTTTGTAAAATTGTTACTAACATCTCAATTTATGGAAACTGAAAAATCGCCTGACGTGAAAGAGAAACATCGTGCCAAAACTTGACCTCTCACTTCCAAAAATCAAAAATACATGTGGACTTGTGGAACTTGGTGTACTCAGACAAAGATGAAATGAAAATGCCGGATGTGAAGGGTCGTGAGAAAAATTTGTTTTTACCCATCTCCAAGTGATTTCTTCAACTTTTTTCTTGACAAATACCAAGATAAAATTCCAACACGAATGTTTCTTGGGGTGATTACGGTTAGAAATCATTCTGTCTAAATTTATAGCAAGAGAAAGGGCACCCCTATGTAAATTCCCGTAGGTGGGCCGTGCGAGGGGTCCGGAAATTCACCGCATGACCTTTGATTTTCAGGCTCTGTTGTTTTTTGGTCAGGTCACTAAATGAAGGAGGGGGCGGGAGTGTTTCAAACATCCCACTCTACTGCAGTGTTAACTTTGTTCCCACTCCAGAAACACTTTGAAATTTCAAATTTAAATTAGGTTTTGCCCTTCACCGATGTTTAAACGCTGTATACTCAGTGTGTTACCTCCCGAGTGAAAGTTGGAAAAAAAAAAAAAAAGTCGGTTAAGGGCAAAACCTAATTTGAATTTGATTTATATCACCCCATCTTATAACAGTTTATGCGGTACCCGTCGCTATACACATCAGATTCGAACCAGCCAACCGATCCCGTTAGCTCGGTGGTCGAGTGGTAAGAGCAGGAGGTCATGGGCCCCCACCCAAGCAATTTTTCCCAACTTTCACTCAGGAGGTAACACACTGAGTATACAGTGTTTAAACGTCAGTGAAGGGCAAAACCTAATTTGAATTTGATTTATATCACCCCGACGAAAAATTTCATCTTATAATAACTTTGAAACTTGTAATGCCAACACCAAATTGCAATGTTCTTCACTTTGGCCTCATATTACAAATTTGAAAATTTGAAAATAAAAAAATAATAATAAAAAGTTGCCAATTGAGTGTAAACCAACCTTCACAATCGGGACGTTGGACATGAATGCCTGGTGCTCGCCGGCTGCCATTGATCTCATGGCCGTCCATGTCCACACACCAGCAATAGCCCGAGCTACCGTGGCACTGCATGGCTTCAAAATGGCCGTCCAAGGTGCATTGTGGGATGAAGGCCCCCAGCCTACCCTGGGCCACATAGGTTGCATAGTTTCTGCTTCGTAGACACTTGGTAATGGCTAGAGAAACGTGATAAAACAAAAGCATTTTATAATAGCCTTTTTGACACGTGGTGGACACAATACGAGGGCGCTGCTTGGGTTGGGTAAATTCTTTTGCATTTACCTAAATTCATCCAAACCAATCAGCCCCTTTCTATTTTGTCTGCCAAATGTCAAAAGGCTAATGATAATTGTGACACTCGTTTGTCTGTGTTTTCGATTAGCTCACCCAAGGCGACTCTGGTAAGTCAAAGGGGTTAGCCATGAAAGCCGCCTAAGCAAACACTCAAATGCAGACATCATGATTGTCACGTGACTTCCATAGCCAAGGCCGTACCCATTGACAAAACGCTCTTTTTGACTGAGTCTTATTTATACTTCAATGAGATCTACTGCTTTTCCCTCAATCACAAAAAGTAACAACGTCTGGCTGGAATTATAGCATTGAAATCAATAACTAATTATGAATAAGACTTCAAGTAAGTCTACTTCATCTTTTCTGCTTTTCGTCAATATTTGTCTGCTTCTGGAATTAACAACGCATGCGGGTGACGTATTTCTACCACTGACTCAACCCCACAAGTAGGACCAGTCTGTGGTGGCTGGTCAGGGTGAGCACCGAGAATGACGTCAGAGCTAATAGAACGACACGAGGCTAACCCGAGTTGACACGAGGCTAACCCGAGTTGACCCGAGTCGATCTGCTTCCTAGAATTAACAACGCATGCGGGTGACGTATTTCCACCACTGACTCTACCCCACAAGTAGGACCAGTCTGTGGTGGCTGGTCAGGGCGAGCACCGAGAATGAAGTCAGGGCTAACAAACGACACGAGGCTAACCCGAGTTGACCCGAGTCAATCTGCTTCCAAAAATTAACAATGCATGCGGGTGACGTATTTCCACCACTGACTCTACCCCATTAGCAGGACCGTACGTCTGTGGTGGCCGGCTGACCCGGTTGAGCACCGAGAATGAAGTCAGGGCTAATCAAACGACACGGGGCTAACCCGAGTTGACCCGGGTGAGCTAATCTAACGCACACTTTAATTTTCAGTGCACTGAACAGGCAGTTTGCACCCTGAGACCAAATACACATATTCCAGAAAAACAAAATGTATTGTACCTTGTGGTCCGCACTCCTGGTCACAAGCCTCTTGTGTTTCGAAGCGGTTGTCGTTGCCTTGGCAACCACCATAGACAAATGGCTGACAGATGCCCACTGTAGAATTGTAACCCCATGTAGGAAAGTAACCAAAGCATGGGCCAGTCGTGACAGGCAAGGAACACTTTTCAGCTGTAAAATTAACACAAAATAAGGAAGGTTTTTTTATTAAAGTTTTAAGAATTGTGAAGAACTTCGGTAGGTTTTTCACCAAAAGTGGATTATGTCTGGTCCAAGTATCCTTCACTACCATACACCCAATGTATCGATTATCCTTAGTCAAAGAAGCAATCATAAGTTTGTAAAGGTTTACATCTTTCACGTTACTCATCTTTTACATTACAAAAGTACAGGGTGTGTGATGTGTCCGGTTCCGAAAGTTTGAGGAAAGCGCTTTGTGCCCAAAAGGAAATATCTCACAGAAACCACAGGATACACTGTGATTATAAAATCCATTTCTTGCAGAGTAAACCACAACTTTTATCTGAATTATTGATGACGTTAAGACAAAGAAAACAATCGTTGACTGTGATGTGGGACATTGATATCAGACACCCCAAAAGATGCATTTTATCCCGGGCTTCGCCTTGGGTGCCATGAGACCCTTGGATGTAAATCACGCCAAGTCCCACATCAGAGTTTGTTTAGATAATTTAGTACGAGTACACCTACCACCGTATGATACACAGGCCTGTGTGCAGGTAGCCTCTGAGTCAAACCTGTTGTCATTGCCCAGGCATCCTCCATATAGGAATTGTTGGCAAGTGTTCCGTTCAGTGTCATAGTGCCACTGTGGGATAGACTCCCTACAGGGTCCGTGGTCCTTGGGCAAGCCACACACATCTGTTGAGAATGACCAAAGAATGAATGCAGGTGAATGACATTCCCTGCTCTAGCAGCGTGTTCTGGCTTCAAACCGTCGTTAACCGACGTGGTTATACGTCTCAGGAATGGAAATACGAAGCGAATTTGACATCATGACACACAAGGGTTAAATTTTCACAAAGTTGAAATGGCTGTACAAATAATTGCCACGACATCCAAAATTTGTTTTTATGTTTGTTTTCTCACAATGTTTGAATTGAACTATAAATTCACGATTTTTCTCTGCAGCATCTAATAGTGGGCCATATTGTTTTTCTATATTATGAACACTGCGGTACCCGCTGCTACATTGAAACAGCCAACAAATCTGGGCTAGCTCGGTGATCGAGTGGTAAGACGTCAGCACTAGAAAGCAGGAGGTCGCAGATTTGAGTCCACACGAGTGATTTGTTCTCACTTTCACTCAGGGAGTAACACACCAAGTTATCAGTGAAGGGCAAAACCTAATTTTGAATTTACATCACCCCGTAGCAAATTCAATCTTATGAACAGTGCAATACTGCTATACTTTCTCTGTGACTTAAGATCCTGCTACAAATTGCATAACATTTGCAAACATCGAAAAATAAAACTACCAAGTTTTTAAGAAACACCTTACTAGGATGTTGGTAAATGACAGTCTAAAACATCCTGTAAAATTATGGCACCTGGTGTGAAGTCATTTTCAAGAAAATGGTATTTTTGTATACATTTCCAACGGTGGTCGGCCGACCACCGTTGGAAAAATCTAACTATTTTTCAACTACTGCTCCAAATTTACCCTTTTTTCAGTCCAAATTTTGTTTGGTATTGGTTACATGTTCATGAACGGATGCAGGCCAGCTAGACTGGTTCCCTTACCTTACAATTTTCTGGCAAATATAAATTGATCCATTTCATCTTTAGTGGAGTCAGGGAACCAGACTACTTGAACAATTTTGTTTTTCTTGGTTTTTCCAGCATTTTCGAACACAAAACTTCAAACATGTCAGTGTAACAATATTTGATATATAATACTAACCCCTCAAATACTCCATTTCTGAAAATTACAGCAAAAGCCAATGATGTAAGCCTTACAATAAGAAAAAAACACCATGATTTACAGGAATGAATGTTTCTCTGATGCTATGTGTGACCAAACAGAAAACCTATTGCAAATTTAAGACCAAATGCCCATAAGACATATTTATTGTGCGCTGTTTGGTTCTTCAACTAACTGACCGATTCATAAAAAGTGTGATAGGACGCAATAACAAAGCATTACCAACAATGACTCCCACGGTCTCTCTCTCGTCTGGCACCCTGTTCATCACAGCACACCGCTCCTCGCAGATGGCAAGATCCTCAAATCGGTTGGGGTTCCCAAGGCAACCAGTGTAGTTGAACTGCTCGCACTGCTGGGTGCGGATGTTGTAAAACCAGCGAACGTGGATTTCAAAACAGTTGCCGGGGTCTTGTGGTAGAGTGCAGGGATCTGAACACAAGAGACATGAATTGTGCAATTTTTAAATATAGCAAGCTGCTTATATGCGAACATTTTTTCATTACAAATGTGCCAATATAAACTGTGTAGGCTGAAATCTACCAGTTGAACCTATGACTGACTTTGTAAGCTGCGCCTGAGCTATGACCGTTTGGAACATTTCAGTCGCCGATTTTGGCAAACTGAGTAAAACTGCAATGATACAAAGACGATCAACGTCAGTCGGCGTTAACAAAAAAACCTACAGTCGCAAGAGTAGAAGAAAACTACTGCACCATGATGGAATGTGACCCCAACGGGTGGGAATGAATCGCAGTCTACCTGTGTGAAGTTAAGACATCGTGCGCGTATCCAGATCATCTAATTTTATTGTGAATCATCGTCGCCCGTGGGTGACATGAGCATGGTTGTGATTAGCCTGTGTCGAGATGCCGCTTGTCCCACGATAATCACATATGATTTCTCAATTTTTTGACCCGAGCCTGACGTTTGTGCTGATGGTGACAGTTCCGACCTGGCCCAAGCAAATCGCAGGCCAACCCAAGGCCGGCTTTAGGGTTCTCACAATTATGACTAAGATTATGACTAATAATTTTATTTCCCTTATAATGCAAGATTTATAAAGACAATATTTATGAATTACACTCAGAAAATGAAGCTAAAAAGTCAAACTGTGTAATGTGCATGCGCTTTCCAATGAGTGTCATAAAGATGATGTTTTCAGATTGTTCTTTTTCACAAAATCAGGAGAAACTTAAATAGGGAATGGAATACCAAATTAAGTTCATTTTGTTCAAGTAACTCGCTCCGACCCATACCATTGTTCAAGGTGCCACACTTGATGTCGCACTCTTCCTGAGTGCGGAACTTATTCATGTTGCCGTGACAACCCCCGTAATTGAAACTCTCACACTGGCTCGTTTCTGGGTTGTAGTAGTAGTTAAGAATGCTCGCCTTGCACGGCCCAACCTCCGCAGGCAGGGAACACAATTCTGCAAGAAAACAAATACTACAAGTTACCCAAGGAACTTTGGGTTTTGTCAAAACAAATGCAAGGGCTGATTTCAAGAAACTCGTCTTATCTTGCGACTCATCTCAGGACTTAAGACGGGTCCCCGCTCTAAGATTGATCTTAGCTAAGACGCGTCCTAAGCCCATTTCACTCAACCCGTCTAATAAGCAAGACGCATCAAAACTTCACGAAGCTCGTCTTATCTTGCGACTCATCTCAGGACTTAAGACGGGTCCCCGCTCTAAGATCGATCTTAGCTAAGACGCATCCTAAGACCGATTTCACTGAACCCATCTTAATAAGCAAGATGCATCAAAACTTCCAATTTGATGGCTGTTTCATGTTTGTTTTTACTGCTTGACGAAACAGTCGTTGAAAAGAAATGGGCAAAACCATCTTCCCACGCGTGTGTACTAGAACACAAACTTTCGCCAGAAAAAATACTCCAATCAATAAATACCATGCGCAAGGTTGGTCTACACAAGGTACATGTACTTGTTCTTGTTTCCCATTTCATCACTCTATTTAAAAAAACTGGACTAGGTTCTGGCGATAATTAAAGTATGTAAATAAGCTACTTTGATTAAAACTACCCTTGTACCAGAAATCTTTTCAAATCTGTTTCTACCTCGGTTTTCTTCCTCGAAACTACAACTCTACGCCACCACTCGTCTTTAATGGCAATAATTTCCAGACGATATACAAATTAACACACGCAAAAAAGACCCTCAGACCGATCTTAAGTTAACATGAGTTCAGCCGCCTTGCTAAGGAAGTTAGGTCGCGTTGAACGCGTCTTAAGGCAAGTCGCGAGTTAAGACGAGTCAGACTTCCTAAGACACGTCTTAGCATTTTGTGAAATATGCACGGTCCAACTGACCACTGTACCTTCTTGCGTCATGGGTTCCTGCTGGATAGCACACACTGACTGGCATTCTAGTAAAGTGTCAAAGCGATTGGCGTTGCCTTCACAGCCACCATACCAGAAATTAGTGCAGCGCTGGTAAGAGATGTCAAAGTACCACTTGAGCTCAAAGGCAAAGCAAGTACCATCATCGAAGTCCATTTCACAGGTTTCTAAAAGGCAAAAACAAATGTTTGATTTGCAATGAGGACTCCTTTTCAAAACCTTTTCATGATTGATAAAACCCGCAATGCCAAAAGACAGCAACAGACAAATCCAATATCCTCATTATAAATCAGGTGAGATTCAACCAGATGTTACACACACAAAGGTCTCTTGGGGTCATTACTCAGTACAGAAATGATGTACGCTTGTACTCAATTCTATTTGTGTGATCATTGTTAGTTTCTCTCTGTCAGTGTCCAGAGTTTACATCGTCCTCCAGAATCTGGGGGATTTTCTGATTTCAAAAACATTCCCAAATCATTCTCAGTCAAAGCTTGACCAACTTTATACTAATAAACACATGATGGTCCGAGCACTGTACCTATACTTGAGTATTTGTTTATTCAAATTTGATTCAATTGAGATTTAATTTTGACAATATTGTGGATTAATCAATAGGTTATGATGATTTGAAACTTGAACCCAGGGGCGTGTTTACATTTCTGGTTCTCAATGGAATTGCTTTTTGTATTCCAGGGACCCACTGACATAAAAGGACAATGATTCTTCAAATGAGGTTTTTGTTTTTGCAACAGCCCTCCAGTCTGCCACCCCCCCCCCCCCCCCCCCTAGATCTGGATCGACCGATGGAATGTCAATGCTCACCCAACGTTTCTCCCTCGCATCCCTGTCCATCTGGTCCTGAGGCTGCGTTTGTGCTATTCGCACAGCAACCAAAGGTGGAATCAGCACATGTAGGGATGGCGGTTGAAGAAGGTACAGTTGTAGGAGACTCACTCGTACTGTTTAACAAAGGAAAGGCAAAAATAACCACTGTTTCATGTAATATTATAAGTTATCCCGCGAGCGCGAGTGGAACACGGAATAATGTAGTGCATCTGCGTCCCACATACCACGAGGCCGAAGGTGATAACGCATTTATCTTCAAGCAAACTTGACACACAGTAAAGATGGAACACACACGCTGTACACAAACTTTTCAGCAGTTATCCCATTGCATGTGCGTGTTGTACAGAATGGCACTCGCATCTTAGAAAAGCGCAATACGCGGAGTGCGGTATGGACCGAGGCCGTGCTACATGGTTATATGTAACACGGCTTGTTGCCATGGATCGACCAATCATTATCGAGGATTCAACTTTACATGAAGATAAGAATATTACTTCATATTGCAGAAAAGCTGATGAGTATATGTTTACAGATGCCGTGCGATGATGAACTTCCCAAAATGGCTTATCCCCCAGCAACCATCGGAGTCGGACATTCATCATCACGCGACTGACTATAAGCCGACTTTTAGTTTGTCACAAGCACACTATGATCGGGGTATTGGGGAAGCGTTTAATCTGAGCAGGGTGCATGAACAGTAACTGACCTGGTAACACAGCCATCCTGGTCGGGTCCGGTCGCCTCGGTGATTCCATCTGGGCAACACCCATGGGTTGAGCTCTCACAATCCCCTAAATCCAATCAAACCAAAATCACATTCACATTTTGTCCAACTTGATCAAAAACAGGCACTGTAATCCCATGGACCCCACGAAAGCTCCATGTCCAAGACAAATAGCATGCACTGTTGCCGTGCATATGGACAGCATAAACCTGAGGCTTCTGAGAGTGAACTGTCAGACAAGGGACTGTTTCAACTCATTCACTTAGTTTTTTTTTGTCAACAAGAGTCGCACCATTATGGAGCCCCTGCCTGAAATAGATATGAAATTTGATTAAAACAACAACAACATATTCAATTCAATTCAATTCAATTCAATTCAATTCAATCACAACGCTTATTTCCATACTTTTGCTGTAGTAAATTCCTCCCTTTCTTGTATTAAATGGTCCAACCATGCAACCGGTGTGTGGTTAATAAAAGACTTTGTTGCGTGCAGCTTGTTTCTTTTCTTTTCGTTTAAATGATCTATTACGTATTCGCGGTATAAAAACAAGAAGCGCTACCCACGCAGGCACAGGCACTCTGCTCTACGCCAGCGATCAACAACGACAGCAATTTTAGCAACATTAATTGTACATTTAGTTTATTTTAATCTTCAACTCTGTGGGCTCCGATACTGGCTAGGTGGCGTTTGCTCCTCACAGAGGAAGAGTCCACATAGTTGTCTACTAGAAGCCTCGGCAGTTTCCAGGAAATCTTCTATATATTTTGGTAAGCCTCGGCAGTTGCGAGCACAGCTTTTATTAATTTAGTAAGCCTCGGCAAAAGCAGGCCAACTTTATCACTAAATAACCTCAGCAAGTGCCTGGTACAAGTTTATCAAATATTAATCATACCACTAAACTTTCCAGATGTAAATCAATTTAAGTTAGCAAATAAAACGAAGTAATAATACATATCTGAAAGTATAAACGGCTTAAGATATTAAATGAAGGTGAATAGTGTGGGGCTGTTCATATTATTATAAGCCGAGGCTTGTAGAGATCTTACACAGACAGACAATTTAGGACAATCTACACAGACAATTAGGATAAACACGAAAACAAACAAACAAAGAGAAAACAGGACAAACCAAAAACAAAACAAAAAAAGACGAGACGGGACAATCAAGACAGACCACACTAAATCAAGAGAAGCATCAAATATGGAAATAGATATTGTATTCAACTAAATAATAATAATAATAATTTGGGAGGCTAATCATCCTTACTCACAGCTGGTATGCTGAATTGCGAAGGACGCGGCTACAACGTGGTCGGGCCGCTGGCACGTAAAGGCGCCTATGGCTGCCGGCCACATCGACCCATATATGACCACGGAGCATAGCCTGAGATCGAAAGTGTTTGATTTTTCCGAAGGGAGGAAAATCGGAGGGCCCGGAGAAAAACCCTCGTGGCACAGGAGAGAACCAACGCACAACTCTACTCACAGTTACATGTGGTCCGCGGCCAGGATTCGAACCGTGGTCACCTTGGTGAGAGGCGAGCGCTTTACGCACAAGCCACCCATGCCACCCCCTAAAGTGATTGAATGGTCAAGGACTGATGACAGTTAGACGGTATTCTAATGAACAGAGAAGTGAACAACTTAGCTAACCTTCTCCACCATCGCAGGGCTGGGTGTTGCAATACTCTTGCTCGATTGGCTGGCTCGTCATGTCACACTGGGAACCGTCCAATGAAGTCCCGTCCCTGAAACACAGGATCTGCCGTGTCCTCTGTCCTCCCCCACACTTGGCTGAACACTAATCAAATATAATCGAGAAGTTAAAGTTAAGCTCTTCTGGTGGTGCACTGTAAATCAGCACAAGAAAAATGGCTTGAATCGTTAAAAGCTGGAGACGACAGGCTGCTGTAACTACTCAATGTTAATAATGACATAATGACATCAGGCTCTGTCTATATGTGCATTTTCCTTTGAGCCAGGTGTGGACGAGATGCCTTCATATACACTGTAAATAAAGCATGACGTCATTATGTCTCGGACCTACCGTATGACAGTGGAACAGGTAAAAAAAAAACACTGGTTATGTGGGAAAATGAAAAATCAACGACATATTCGGCATAGGGTGTGAGGTCGTCGAAGCCTGGAACATTACCTAGGGTCTATGGTACATGCAAGTATTTGCCTCAGGATACCCCTAGAAAAAGATGACAATTGCTTTTTTCCATATAAACCATTGATTTGTGCTGTGTTTCATACAAAAACAAATCGTCGCGTCAGTGCAACACGGTCATAACTCAATTCTGCGCAAATATCGGTGCACTCCATCCTACAACGTGGTATCTCGCGTATCGCGACGTCCTATCTCGCGTATCGCGACGTCAATGGACTTTGTGTGAACATCTGGGTTGTTTTAATCAAGAAATGACCTTTTGACATTGAAAACTCGTGTTTCACGTACATGACGCGACACGCCATTTAAGGGGATACGACCTTGTTGAACGGGCACGACAAAATAATAAAGATGGAGAAACCTTCATGGTAAGACCTCAAAAGTTCTGCAATTCAAAAGAATTTTTTTTTGTTAATCAGGCAATCCGGTAAAAATCTGGAGAAATCTTATCCTTGATATGCAAAAATAGGCATTAACAAAAATCATGAGAGTTTCATACAGATGTGGAAAACTGGTTTGCCCTTGATTCAGCATCGTACCTTTTGCCAGGGTCCAGTCAACCACACAGCTCCCACGCACGGTCCGTTGTCGCAAACCTCCGAGGTGGACAGTTTGATGGTGGCATTGCACATGCCGTCCGAGGTGGTCTCCCATTGGTCGTTCACAAAATGAGCACAGAAGACGTTCCTAATGCGTAGGCCCTGCCCGCAATCTGTAGAACACTGCACAGCAAAATACAATACAGGTTTTTGTATGCTGCGAAAGCCAAACACAGGGCCCGTTTTCCTGCACTTACAAAAAGTTTTAATAGATAGTAGTTGTAATATTACATCATGTATTGGGCATTCGGCAGGATAGCCCACAAAAGTCTTGCAATGTATTTACAGTGGAGTCACTTCACTAATAGTAAATATGGAGGAAGGAAATTGCAATTTCATAGACGGAAGGGAAAAAACACCATAGTATTGTAGGGAAAAGCAAAAGAATCAGGTAGGAACTGAAAACCAAATCCTGATGTTGGCCCAGCAGAATTGATTTTAAAAGTTTTTTTTTAATTTTTTTTTTTTTAAATTTGACTTTGAGTGATTGTTGCCTACCCCTGATGTTTTTTATCTTGTTTTTTTGTGGTGGGGGGGGGGGGGAGTCATGGGATTACTTTTTTCTGTCAAAACATCAAGTAATAATTCAGGAAATTTCAACTCTCTTGTTAAAACTTATGTACCAATTTTATGAAACTCTAGTCAATCAAACAAAGCAAAGGAATAATAAGGAGGCTTTTTGGTTGGAATAGACCATATAACAGTTCGAAAATGTATTAATACAAATAGTTTCGCATTTGGGGTTCACAACTTTAACCAGGGATTAGATGACAAAGTATCGGTTGGTTTACCTCAGTCCAACGAGAGGCATGCCACAGAGGGCGGCAAGCCTGCCTGGATGAACAGCGCTGGGTGGTAGCCGGCCGTAGACCAGCATCACAGATATCCTCGCTGTACAAGGTACCTGATGGTCCCATGCAGTGTACTTGCCTGGTCTGAATGCCTTCACCACACTGGTCAGAACACTAGTAAAAGAACAAAAGTGGCGTCAATGCAATGCCATTATGAATGACAGAGAGAAGCATTTCACAAGGTTGTATTGATAAGCACAGCAAGAACTATACCCGTTGGTTTGAATGTTGGTTGATATTTTCTTCACAGCTTAAACTATTTATCCCGCAATTATAATTGTAGCATTAAGCACAGTGTACATGTACAGTTTTAGACTGAAGTTCAACGAATGTTGCAATTCAGTTGAAAGTGATATTTCAACGCTATAAACCAAAGAAAACTAACCCAACAGAACAAACCGTTACATTTCCACTCGGACAAGTTGGAGTTACATATATACGGTACATGTAAGTTGTTCACAGAGGATACACTTTAGAAACAATTTGAACAAATTAAAATAAATGAAGTATTAAATTATCTTACACCTGTTTCAGCCTGGAAGAACCAGAGTCGCGACGTAACATAAAATACTGAAACTGACTCAGTTACACCCAAATACAATTCAGTTTCAAAAAGGCAGACTTCATGCATTACTATTTCATTCGCTGATACAACAATGCTCACTTCCAACAACGGCAACAGCCGATCTTTTCGATGTCTTGCCCATGTAGTGAATACCGGAAGTCGCTCATAACTGTTTCAAATAGCCAACGTACTAAACTCTGGAATGCAAGACTCGAAACAGTTGTAACATTATATTGGCATTCCACAATCTCATACTGTTGTTCCTTGACCCACTTCTGCACTTTCCTGTCCCACAATCCGACGTTAGTTCCGGAGGGCTCACACTATCTAGACCCTTCTACCATGCCATCCCCCCCTCTTCATCCACAAAAGAAATTGAACCATCTTTTAGCAACCTTAAGCATCCTCTTCCTAATAGTTATTGAACTTTGTCCCCTTCCCTCTTTAATAAAAAAAATAGAAATTTTCCTGTAACCAGCTCTTGTTTCTCCAATAAAAAAGGTCCAGATGATCCTAGAATACTTTGACAGCTATACTTGTATGCACCACCAAAAGGATGTTAAAAAAACCCTGGCCAGTCGAGACGTGATCAGAGACAAGATCCCGAGGGGACTTACATCAGACCACTGGGTTGCCAGCCACTGCACCTCCTCGCATGGCCCCATGTGACACGCCTTCTGGCTGTCTGGTAGGGTTTCGATGGTACATTTGGTGTCGGCAAGGGCCTCCTCCCCAGAGCTGCAGGAGACTTGTCGGGTCTGGATACCGCGCCCGCAGGTGACTGAGCACTGTAGGGGGTTGGGGGGAGGGGTTGGGAGAGATTGAGGTTGGAGAGGAACACATGAGGGGTAGTGCAAACATTGATGTGCCAATTTCAGGAGGCCATTATGAAAGATGATACACATAAGCAACCATCCCTGAGGGTTTCAAAACCAAAAGTGCAACTCTTTATAAACACTTTTTCATGTGTGTGGTTCAACATGGGAAAGGTTTCGGAGGTTGCTCAATATGGTTTTCTGGAACAACTCAAAAACAATTCTGAGCCCATTTTTGATCAAACTTTTTGTTTTCCTTTTGAATGCATTATACATCAAAGTCAAGCTGCTTCTTTTTCTGTACTTGCTTTTTCCACTTTGCATATCATTTTTTTCACAACTAGTTCGTTCAAGCATCCACTATTTAGTTGCTTATAAATAAAAAAATACATTCAGATTTCTGCATTTATGAACTTGTGTCTGGAAAATACACTATTCCCAAATGAATTTTGCCTTAAATAAGTGCACAGAAATTCCTGTGGGAGGGATCAGTTTGGTACAAACATCCCCGACAGATTTAGAATTGACCTAAAAGGAACCGATAGGTGATGGACCAAATTAGCAGAACAGCTGTCAAACAGCTAGTCAGGCATTTAAACAGATGGAAATTCGGTTTCGCCAAATTTAGGTTTTGATCAAAAGTTTGGTTTTGCTGTTCAACAAACTTTTACAAGTACTTGAGTCTGAGTGGTTAAAGATGCGTTTTCTCGTCCTACATGTAGTTTAGAGTTTCACTTTGAAAAACAGATACAAAAACAGATTTTTTTCAACTGCTTCATTCGTAACAATATAAAAGTTATTCATTTTTGAATGAGACATTGAGCGAAGGAGACATCCAGTTTAGTTATTTAATTAGTTATTCACAAAATTTGAATTATTTGTTGCCAGATAATAATTCGGCTCTCACATGGCAGGTTCAGTTGTGCACAAAATGAAAGTCTTTTTCAGAGGGTTGCAAATGCCCAAAATCCGAATAACGTAGTTTTTTTCCGATATAACAAATCATACAAATTGAAAATTTGTTGAGTGAACAAAAAATCCATTTTTGGAAGAGCACTAGGTACTGGGATCATTTTTATGCTAAGCATGTAAAACCTGTTGCTTAAGCGGTAAACGGTGACCGGCCTGAATGTCACCAACTGTTCACTGCTGGTAGCTGGTTCTCTGCTGATAATTGCTAAGTACATAAACTTTGCTCAACAATATTTTTCCGCTTAGCAGCTCCGTGAACAGGGATGAGATTGTCAATTCTTAATTGTCATAAAATCTGACAACTGGATTAAAGGTCTGAAAGATGCACATCTTTCTATACTGATAATGTTTTTCTCTCAGATTCAAAAAGTCTGAAAAATCTAATGCCTGCATGAAATTGGGCCTTGTACTAATAAGAAGGTCACTGGTTTAAGTCCAACACAAGCAAGTTTGAGTATAGAGTACTTACAATTATATGACAAGTGAAGGGCAAAAGCCAATGTAGCCTTGGTCAAGGCGTTGGTCGATGGTGTTTGTCCGATGACCGATGGCCAGCCGCTAACAGCTAACATAAACACTATCCGCGCGATATGCACTCACTGTATGAAGCGCGAACAGCAACCTAACGTGGCTAGGCTACAATATGCAAATCAGTTGCTGCCAGCCGAACACCGAATATGGTCATGATGGCTTATGTTTTCCTTTATTTTGTCGCTGGATTTATATCCAGTTATATCTGGTCTGCTGACTCTAAACGTGTTGGAGATTGTAGCCAAACGATCCAGTTAAAGAAAAACATAAAGTCAAAGGAACTGTTGTCCCAAAGGCATTCGGTCGGCAACAACCGATTTGCATATTGTAGCCTTGCCGTGTGAAGTCGCTGTTCACGCTCCGGACAGTGCATAGCAAGAGGCTAGTAGTTATGTTAGCGGCCAACATCAATCGCCAGACACTATTGATAAACTCCTTGACCAAGGCTAAACCCAATGATGAAAACTAGTCAGTGTTGACAAGTGACCAACCAACCTGGGACCAGTTGCCTGTTGTCCAATCGGGGCACGGCGCCGCTGTGCAGTGTTGCTGGAAGATGGGCTTTTCTTGCAGGACGCCGTTCTCGCAGAAGGAATCGTGGATAATCTCTGCCCGGTCACCATGCATGACCTGCTCGCAGACGACCAGTCGGGCCTGTTGACCTAGCCCGCACGAGGTGGAGCAAGGGCTCCACTCACCGGCAAACCAACTACATATGGGAGGATAAATATACGGACCGAAACCCTACGAGGTTAACTTTGTGTGAATTATTCCATACATGGTGAACTGTGAGGAATTGGACTTTATGCATACTTTCCTCCAACTGTTTTATTTTACGAGAACCTTCACACTATTTGTTTTTACAAGAACTATAATTCTTTACAAGAGCCTGGAAAGCAGTAATGAGAACTGTATATGAGACAACACATTGTGAGTCATGTACCAAGAACAAAGCTCCAACTCCCAAACCAAACATTCCAAAAAGGTCCCTTTTTTGGTCAAAAAAATGTTGCTTCGTGTAATTGAAATCATGCATTCACTTGATTGTTCAAAAGACTTTGAAAGCACAGCTACGAGTTATAATATTCGTTACTGAAAGAATCCTTCTTTTCTTAGCTTTTTCTTTGTTCCTAATATTTTTACTTTTTTTTTATAGTTTTTTTGGTTTTTTGGAGTTTGTTCAGAAGGTTGCGGATCAAGTCCCCCCAACCCTTCCCTCCACTGGGTGTGCCACTGATAATGGGCAATCATGATGAGATGCCCTCACCCAAAGAATGTCTAACATTTTGACACTATACAGGTCAGTTACAGATTAGTGGGTGGTTTTCCATAACTGACGCAAGGTTGCTCTTCAACACATTCATTTTTTTCTCTTAATAAAGTTTCAATTTGTATGTTTTATTCCAACCAAATAAACTCCTTTTTAAAAAATGTTTTGGTCGCCTGCAACCCTTTGAAGAAATAAGCTTTTTGTTTTGGGAACAAACAGATCCACTTTGCGAGCAGATTGGCTCCCGGTCCGTACATTAATTATCGATATTGATTGTGGGACAGGAGCCATCCTACCCCGCGAGAACTGAATTATTGTCTGGCAGCCAATAATTTGGCATTTGTAAAGTGATAACTAAATAACTAAACACAAGCCGATTTTGTTTTGGTCGATGTCTCATTCAAAAGTGACCAACTTTTGTATTGCTTAAAAGTGAGCAATTTAGAAAGAGAAGTTATATTTTTTCGAGATGAAATTCGAAAACGGTATGGGAAATGCAACTTTAAACAACATTACTCACGAACCTTGGTGGGCAGGGCACCATGTTACAGGAGTGATTCACAGCCGGTTTCAAGGTGGGATCACACAGGTACTCTGGTACTTTGTCAAAGTCACGGGATCGCGCACACCATACATCTCTCAGCTGGTGACCTTTTGGAATGGGCAAAAAGTTTACAAAGTAAGTTCAAAATCTGAAGTGCTTTTTCCTAATTTTTAATGGGCATCAAATCAAAAAGAAAGCTGAATGAGACCAAAAGACAAACGTACAAAGTAGTTATTAACAAAATACTTTACAAACCTTGTGAAAAAGCAAGGTTCCAAACATTCATATCTCAAAAAAGTAAAAATGTACTTACTGGTACATCATATCTCAAAAAACAAGCCAACTAGGCCAGTTCATTATTAATATTTGAAGAAAGAGAAAAACATCAATTTTTTTCAAGGTTTGAATGAACCGAATGACCAACAAAATTAGTTATGGTCTTTTCGCATTGAGCATTTCACAAAGTTTTGGACTAGTTAACAGACTATTTTTTTTCCTAGTGATTTTCCCCTCAAAACAACTTGACCTAGACATACTCATATGCATACCTCATTCATCAAGGCAATTACAACATGCCAAGGTAACAAATCCAGCCTGGATGTGATAAATTCTTTCAAAATGACTTTCAAATCCGGGGTATTAACTGCAAGGTTTTGTAACAGTAACACGTTTTTTGTGCTTTCTTCAGGCGTCAAGGTTCTTCTATATCATGAAATGACTCAGAGGAGGGAAAAGGGGAGGTTGGGGGCGAGAAATCCTTGTTGATGATGATCCCCATGTACCTACCGTACATGTCACTCTTCATACCCTTGTGAATAGAAAAATGTTGCATGCGCTTAATGTGTGTGACTGCATTTTAAAAAGTTTCCCATACCGGTAGCAATAATTTTAGGTAAGCCTGCTGGAACACACTTTTTGCCAGGAGGAGCTGGTCCGTTGGAACACATTTTTGCCAGGGGGTGCTGGAACACATTTTTCCCAGCACCCCATCCAAAAAGTTGGGGGTGCTGCAGCCCTCCCCCCCCTCCCGGGGCTTGATATTATATTAGGACAATAAACAATAACAAGATGTCATAAGAATATGATCTAAGCCTTACACAAGTTTACCCTTGCAAAACGGGTGCAATGAGGGTTATGCTCTTCTGTGCCAACAAGCTAGACCCCTTGCACAGTGTGCCCTCGCTGAGGGCAATTTTTGACATTTAAATTCAGTGATAATCAAACTACAATAGGAAAAAAAGACCCATCCTCAATCTGACGTCAGATGCAAGGGTCTGTTTCTACACTCTTGCAATTTGTGCGCTGAGGAGTATTTATAAACTCGCGTCGACGTGAGCAACTCGCTGGATCTGCGGTCTTTGGTTGCCTCCAAGGGTCAACCTATTGTGACAAATTAGACAGGCCAAACATTCTACCTGAGAGACTCTGGGAGAGGAGTTTTGCCTTCTAAAGCCCCGAAGGAGAAAAACAAATTCTGACTTCATCAATTGTCTGAATCCAAAGGAATGCCTTCCTTAAGGCCATGTGGTAACCCAGTCATGAACTCTTAGTTGGCTAATTCATAAACACAGGTGCACTTCCTAACACACGTTTCCTGCCGAGTGCAGAATGATTCATGTAATGATTAACCAATGTACAGATCCAGCTGGTACTTTGTATTTTATCCCCAAATCCTTCAAGGGCGACAAGCAAAGCCTTTGCTCGTCAAGGGCCATTACAGAAACATGTCAATTTGTTGTCATCTGTGATTTCCGGAGGTGACTGTTTCCTATGTATAGGAATAATGGTACCTTAGGGGGGCATTCCCACAGGGTCGCGCACAAAAAATTTCAAACTTTCCCGACCCCTATCTGTATCTGTATGGCTACGTTGCAGAAACCTATTCGGGCATTAGTGCAACGGAGTACTGAGGTACTCAAGGCACTGGGAGTTATGTCTATTGCTAGATGAATGAAGTACATGAGAGATATGAGACCCATTGTGTGGCACCAGGGTTTGCAAGGTGCTGTGGCCACTGCCAGAAACACCGGGGCGAACCCCTTCTCTTAGCGACAAGTGTTACTGGGTTCTTTAACGTGCATTACACAACACACGGGACCTACGGCTTTACTTCCCATCCAAAGGACGAAGCAATAGTGGTAAAGTGCCTTGCTCAAGAGCACAAGCACCATGTTCCTACGGTCAGGATTTGAACCTGTGTACCATGGCACACAAGTCGAACACCATAGCCATTGGACCAAAGCACCCCACTAATTCCCCATTTTACCTTATCCTACCCCCACGAGTTTTAATATTTGTAACAATTGGACCACGAGCAATCGACGACTGTTAAATTTTGCCTCTAAATAGGGGTTGTGACATTGAAATGCCTCCTTTATCAACCTTGTCTCCCTAAGGTATAACTTATGATGAACGGAATAATTTACAGGAATAGAGCTTTCAATAAATATCAAAGCAATTGACATTGTTATCACTGGGACCACAAAACATTGCTTACACCCTCTCTGATCCATTGAGCAAAAACAGCTACATGTACATGTTTACCATTTTCAGGCGCAAATCGCTGATTTAAACACAATGAGCACCTACCGGTACATTGAATTACCTCCCATGAAAGTAGCAAACAGATAATAAAAATTTAAGTGTTTGCAAAATGTAGAGGAAAAATTGAGAAAACTAGTAAAAAATTGTTACATAAAGAGACAACATATCACTCGACACCTGTTTGATGACAGTATAATCCCTGCCGTCACGCCATCAAGCCACTGGTGACAGACTCAGCGAAAAGTTTGAAGCCAATTTTTATACTGACTTAAATTACTCATTTCTGTCACTTGAAATTACATAGCTAACAACTAGCTGCCAAACGACAGATGAAAACATGACATGGATGACAGTCTTCTGGCTGTTTAACACTACAAACACAGCCTCCCCCCCTCCACTGTACTTTCATGAATGCCACCAGTGTTTTTTGTGCCGTGCTCACTAGTTTTCAGATTAATAATAATAATACCAGCGTCTTATATAGCACACATATCTACCTACAATTAGGTACCGGTACTCAAGGTGCTAGTTTATGTCTATTTTTAAAGACAGGTGAATGAAGTTTATGAGAAATGTGACACCCATTATGTAGCACCTTTATAAGGGGTATGTATATAGTGCTGTGGCGCATATTGCAGCCACTGCTAGAAACTGAAGATTGATGTCTTGGGCACAATTTGATACAAATTGTGAAAGTTTAGAGAAACCGTCCTTGCAAAATGTCAATTTTTCCAATGCTGGGTGGTGCAAAAGTTAACTTTTCCCATGACCTTTCACAGGAAAGTGCCCATTTACAGACCACAGTCCTTGACAAAGCTTGGAAAAACAAACTTGGGGCTTTCATAATGCATATGGAAATGCTTTGATCAATGCCACTAGTATTACACATGTGAGCAAAAAAGACTTACCCCCTCCACACGTCCGCGTGCAAGGCGTGAAATCTCCAAACAGCCAGGAGTAGGTGTCGGGTTTGGCTCCTTCATTGTCCGATGGAACGGAGTAGTTATACGCGACTCCATGGTTCCTCTCTTGTGTAACAAGCTACGGTGTAAGAGTGGCAGTCAAAAAAGTGAACCACAAAAGCTGTATCAATTTCTTACTTTCTTGGCTATAAAGCGACTATGGTTCACACTTCATGCAAATGTCCATTGCATCACAATACATTGGGCTAAAATCCACAGTTGACACGAGTTTATCTTTTTTCCAAATTCATAGCGTCAATTCTGGCATTGACGTCACAAACTCCCCTTAGGACGAACTTTCCACATTCATTTTCCAGCCTTAATTATATGCCCTCAGTTGTAAAAATGGAGAACATTTCAGTCGCAGGAAAAATTGGGTGACATATTTTCACCATGAAACCAGAAAATGCTACAGGTTTTTCTACATTAAGTTTGAAATTAGCTGCATGTACTCCATGCTGTAAACCAGTGCAGATATGTCCATCAAAAGCTCCATCATTAGGCACACAGCACTGGTTACAGCTTCTAGCATTTTTGTAACTTGAAAAAGTTAAACATTTGGTCTTTAATATGTTAATTCTTTGATTTTCTTTACTTTATGGTGTATTATGGCATAATTCTTGTGTACAACTGCATCTTTAAACTTCAGGCAGGGAGAACATATGTCAATGTTTAAATCACACACACACACACAAAACTGAAAGGATACTATGTCTGGACTCAAAATCTTTCCCACTGTTGCGATAAACAAGTACTCTTCATACAAAATCTCAATACAAAAGTTCAACAAGTTGATCTTTGTTCCAGACAAGTTGATTTCATCTGGCTCTGATGATCGATGCCTGAGGATCACCTGCCGTGCTGCGACAAAAATCTCAATCTAGTTCACTGATAAGCTTGTTCGGGTCTTAAGAAGCATTCAGGGGTAGGTGATCCAGAGGCAACGATGTCAATGGGATATTACTGCCCCAGGGCTCAATGGTAAATTAACTCACTGTTCCAGTTTCAGAAACAAGACTAAGACATTGAGAAACAACTATCAATTCATTGGCCATATGTTGGGGTCTCGATGCTTAAAACATCCGCCCGAAACCAAACAAGTACCCAATTCCATAGAGTTTGAATTCTCATTTGAATGTGCAGACGTGATCAAAATGTAATGACATGTACCCATGTTTCAAGCTGGCTGGTATGGGCTCCATACACAAGTACCCCCTCAATGGTAAGAAAGGAAGAGTTTGATGGGTAGACCACTGAGAGGGCCATTCGAACACCTTGCCGACGACAATGACGCTCAGGTGAAGATGCTATGGTTTGTGCACATTCAGAATAACGTTTGATGAGCCTACTTCGTGCTATAGACCATTACCATGTTGCGGCCATTTGGATTTTTTCCATTCAAATCAACGTAACCAAAGCGAGACTGGAAGGAAAATAGTCTGGTTCCTTTTTGCACAAAAAAATTATCATTCAGTACTGTTATTGGATACGGGGAACATGACTGACATGGTGACAGCATGATAAAGGTCAATAGGCACGTATCAGTACCTGCATGTGTGACCCATCCATTGGGCTCTCACAAAAGTGGTTAAAAAGCGCCCTCTCTTGTTCGCGCATGGAACCCATAGGGTACATGTCAATTTGAAAAGGAACAAGTTGGCAGCAAATTCTAAAATATTTTTAGGGAAATGATCAGTATCTCAGCAGCACTTTTTAATCAATTACATGTACACACAACTTTTGATTAGCGTACATGATGTACATGTGTTAAGTGCAGAGGAAGCTTTTTGCCCACAGGGAAGTTATCAATTGCCGTAAATGGAAAATGTCCGGCTCTTGTCTTGGAGGACAAAACTGTTCCTTCCTGCAGGCAGAGGCTACCATGATACCGCAAGACTTCTAGGCTTCACCTTCCGAAAAAGGTTAAGCCACTTCTTTTTGGGAAGTCATAAAAGAATATCACCCCATCTGAAAAACAGCAGCAACCATCAACAAAATCCCTCGAAGGTCTCAGAGAGACTACCACGAGCAAATTTTTTTGGAATTTATGAGCAATTAATCTATTGGCATATAATGACTTTTCCCCACACTTAATGAATTGGAAAATAAAACAACTAAATGCTAGTGGACTGAATGATCAATCATAAGACTCATAAAATGCACCCCAAAAAACCCCACAAAAACCATGAATACCAACCACAACAAACAGCGGCTCTGTAATTGGGCCCAGGGCGTGCAAGACCTCTGCTCCGTAAAAAGGGGCGCCAAATTTCCTCTCGTAGTAAATCACCGTATCTGCCACTTCAAACGGTTGAGGGAAGTCAATGCTGAAGTTGCCATTGATGTAGTACTGTCCATCGGCATTGCGCAGAGCTGGAAAGACATTTGCAAATTTGCTTCTTATCAGTGAATGAAATTACCATCTGTTCCTATAACTACTAGGTCATCAGGAGTTTTTTTCCCCCCATTAATATCCAAGTTGTTGGCAATTTCAGTTTCAATTCTGTCCTCTGCTCACAATTAGACAAACAGAACTGTTTGTCCTTGTAAAAGGTCATGGTAAATATATTAAAACTCGACAGGAAATGCTTTTGAACATCAAACAATCTGCAATACTAAGAATAGTCTTTAATTAAGGCCCCCTAAGCTCTTATTTTGTTGTTGTTGTTGTTGCAAAATACAGTTTTATGTAGCTACCATGTGTCTATCTCCAGCAAATGACTTCATCAGACTTATTTTTATACTTGTCTTTTTCTTTCAAAGATAGAAGTAAAAACACCAGCAGTTTTGGCCTATATGGTCACATAATTATATTGAGAAAAGAAGGCAATTTTAATGTATCATTCTTCTACAAACTTAGGCCTTATGGCATGCATGCATCATACGCAGTACGTTGATCAAACAGAAACATTTAGTCAACTCAAAATCGTTTACTTCTTCATTCTACATCTATAACTCTAAAACTCTAACCCTACCAATCTGCTGAACCAATTAACATTTGAGTTTTGTTGTTAAGGTGGATCAGGGTATTTTTTTTTTAAGTATTTTTTTTGAAAACGCACTCACACACAAAAAGAAGTGTTAACATTAACTCTCAAAATTACAAAATGCTTCGACTGATTGAACTATGACTTTGCGATGTCAGTCATGGCATTTCCAAAATCAGAACAAGGGTTTGGAATCATCAACCCCCACCCCCCTCCCTAAAGCTGGCCCAAATTTTTTTCTCTTTTTGGGTTACACCACACGATGTACCACTTTTTCTTGCACTGAGCTCACTCAAGGCCAGACAATAATGGCAAGCCCCTGGATTCCTTGCTTAAAGGCTTATACATTCCATCCCACATAACAGGTGGCAAGGTAATCACCAAATTATATGTCAAGTTCAAGCTGGCGGGGAAAGTTCCTATTTTCAATGGAGTAACTCTAGATCTTAGTCGTGCATTAATCATTAGTCAGAGAAAGAAAATTGACTGACCACTGACAGAAATCACAGGGTCCCTGGCTCTTAACACAATTCCTTAATCCGTAGCTTAGCATGTAGCCTATATATGCAGAGGTCATTCAGTGTTTTTAGATGGAAAAAGATACCCCTCAAACTGCTTATTACTGATGAAGTCACAGAAAAAGTTGAACGTTTTGGTTTGTTTTACAGTGAATTTTCTAGCCCCTATCTCGTTCAATGACTATTAGTAGTCAGTGTATTGCTGGAATTTTAAAATAAAAAACGGACACGTGTTACATTTTTCGCCAAAATACTTCTCCATTTCAACTATAAATAGGAAAGTGTCTAAACCCATTGTAACGTCATAGAGTTATCCTAATCACAAAGTATAGCACAGTCAAAATGCAAAAAAAAAAAACAATACCACAGACTTTTAACAGATAGATGCAAGACTGGACATTTGTTGTGCTGCATTGTGGGATGGTTTGCGCTCATTCGTAGTGCAAACTGTCCAAGGAAGGAACAAAACTTTACCAAATTATACCTTCCCTATTGACCTCTGATCTATCTGTGAAAGGGTATTGGCAAATTGGGCGGACAGAATTAGGAGTCATTCTTGAGGAAGAACCAGGCTCGCGCTCAGGTAGTACGCACGCACTCCTTCCAGCAAGGGGTTATGAGAATGCAAGCGCCTTATGTTTAAGAAAAACATGGCTTCTAATTTTTGTTTGCCAAATTAGTCTGTATGACGACCAAGGGTTTGTCAGACCCCCAGCGTAGGATTCATCCATGGAGCTTACCCAAGAAGTTATTGGACGGTTTGACCTCACTGATGTGAATATTCACAGCACCAGCTGGTAGCACAAGGATATCATTGTAACCTGGGATAAAAAAATGTTAATGCAATTAATTCTACAAGTGACAAAAATATGCAAATGAAATTATGCAACGCAGTAGGTTCGTGTACTTAAGCCACATCTTAAAACAATTTGCGTACAGTGAGCCTATATAAAGCTCAATATAAGGCCTGTTAGGGACATCGACCAGAGATGTTTCACAGCACTGATATGCTGAGACGTCATTCAGTTTTTTTTCTGTTAGCAATTCAGACAATTGATTCCATGAGATAAAAAAATTCTTGAAGTAGGTAATCAAATGTATTAACCTCCAGAACTTTCGGACTATTCTGCCGAGACCATTTTTAGACTTGCGTCGCGTGTGATTAAAAAATGGGACTGGTGTTCAAATAAGCTAAATTTAAATTTTCCAAAACAACAACAAAATTCCCGTTGCAGTATTTGCAGTACAACATACTGCAAACCTCGTGATATTGCTCAGACACTGTTAGTTTATTAGGGAATGATGGGGCCCATTCCTACAGTTACCCATTTTAAAGTGAAAGGTTTAGTCCAGGAAAATCCTCAATTTCAAATATAATTTGCAAATAATTCAAAACTGCAAACTATGACCATTGCTTTCTTCCAGGGTTTACTTAACCCGGTCCCCCCATGGTTTTGTGATGGACATAAAACCACTAACAAAGGTTTATGTCCTTTTATAAGATGGGAAAATCTCCATTATTGTATTCATTGAGAACGCACCGAATGGCAACTTCTTCCTGTTGAAGACCCCGGTGATTGTCTTGCAGGAGGAACCATTCCCATTGCACTCTCTGCACACGTCTTCCTGGGCATCAGAACCCAACATGTTGTCACATCCTACTCTCTGAAACACCAAAAACCAAGCAAAATAAAACCATAAAGAATAGTGGATGAACAAAGGAATGGGTCTGTGTCCATGTCACACTCCAGTTGAATCATGGGTTGAATACTCTCTAAATTTGGAAGAGTAAAAATCACTCGTAGCTAAAAGAGTCGTCCGCCATATGGTTCTTTGAAAGAGTGGAAGTTTCACTCTTTTAGAGTGAAGTTGTCATCTTTTGGAGTGGTTTTTCACTCTTTTACATTCAGAGAGTAGCTTAACTTGAACTGGACTTGCGACTAGACTTGTGATCGGCTTGCGATAACGAGGACTTCTCTACTGTATTGGATGAAGGGGCACAGGCAATACAACCTAGGGATGAGCAGGTAACTGTGCAACCTCACTCAATTCTCATCACAGTTTAACAGGATACCGGTATATGGGTTTCATGGTTTCATGGCACCTCGATCTAGCGAACAAAAACCAAAACAAAAAAGGGAGAGTGCAAATCTACGGTAAAAATATTATAAAATCATGAATTGAGAGCTAGGCGTGTACAAAGGTTATGTGTATTTTGTGCTGGGTGTGTTTGGAATTAAAAGCAAATGTATGATCAATCTAAACAGGTTTTCATAATCTACCTAATTTTCTGGCAATAAAACCCCCACATCCTCTCATAAAAACTTATGATAAGGAGAATATAATCCTTTCCTTGTTCCACTTCAACCTGCACCTGCACCCTAGACCCCCCCCCAACCCCCACCCTCATAGTTAGTGAGCTTTTGGGTAACTTTTTTTGTAACTTGTGGTAGGCAATTGAAACTCCAATAACATGACCTTTGGCCAAATAAGTCTTGCTTGTGGTTTAATTGCCACCTCCCCCCAAAACCAGGAGCAAATATGTTTTGATTGATCATATCAAGTGTTATCAGAACACCGACTTTTGTCTCATTAAATTTTTTCTCCTCCAAACAAAAACAGTATCTTCCAAAACTAAACGCGCATGCCAGTGGGGTGAGTAATGGTTTTAGTGTGGTCAGGTTGGACGATATGGTTCAAGAGGTTACTGTAAGCCCACACAGATGCAAACAAATCAGAGGGTGGTTTTGAAAGATCTGGGGCCAAGAGATAATGCCCACCCCCTCATCTGAATCAATTTGCACTGCACCGAGGAGCTTAGAAATAATAGAACAAGCAACAGTCAATCATTTTTATCGGCCGTTTATACTCCCTGCCCACTCTCAAACTGATTTATTTCGGGACTCTCTTGAAAACACTGAGCAAACAGATCGACTTTACATCAGAAAGAGCAAATCCAATATCCATATTTGTTTATGTGATGTACTGTTAAGAGTGGCGTGTGGCATATTGGACTAGAGCCCACAATGACAGCATTTCTGCAACGCTGCCGTGCTGTGTGCAAACCAGTTTCATAATGCAGATCAGATTTCAAGCATTTCATAAAGGAGAAGAGTATAGTGGTTTTAATTTTATGGTGTTGCTAACTTTGCAGTGCTGCTAACATTTTTGGCAACCATTTCCTGGAGGATGACCGTGAAGTCATAAACATTTGGCAAAATTTGCATCATATCTTGATCAAACAATAGAAATCTCCACAGGTCCCCAATTATTCACATTGCTAGGACCATAGAGAAAGAATGCTAAAACCTGGCATGACCATATGTCTTATATCCTTGAGCAAGACATTAAACTCTCCCCTGACACCTTACCAGCATGGAGGAACAAACAAATACCAGCATGACTGAGCTGGGAGGACATCCTAATCAAGGGCAGTAAACACATTCTCCGGTCATTTAATGCCAAGGTTACAAGTCACCTTGCTTTCTTTCAAGGCAAAACCCTCCAATGCCACAGCTCATGGAACATACATGTAAGACAACTTGGTGGCTTTCATTTTATTGAAGAAAAGCCTAGTTATGAGAAACCTAAAAGCAAGCTAACATATTCAGAACTAAGGTCTATTATAGAATTCAAGAAAACGATTAAATTTCGAGGGTAAAGTCACTAAAAGTTGGACCATCCCTCCTTTTCAAAATGTCCTGTGTCAATCCAAGTTAAAATGTGACACGTTCTGTCAAAACCAAACACTTCTGGGCCAAATTTAAATTGAGATACAACCAAAATTCAATGTGTGAGGTGTTATTGTTCAATCCAAATTTATGCTCCGAAATGTTTACGTAATGTCATGTTTTCGGACCATACTTTTGCCTGAAATCTTTGGATGGTTTGAAAAGGTGCATCAGTTCAATTATTGCATACCCAAAAGTTTTACAGGCGTATTCCTTTTTTTCTTCTACCTTTGTGAAATCAAAAACTTTAACTGGACATGATTAATTCTGTCAAAGAAAGTTTGCAGTCAGCAAGGTCTATGTTTTAACAATATTTAAACAAAATGTCCACGTTTTGACCATGCTTCCACGAACAGTCTGTTTTTGTCAGGGTTACGTCATGACCTTTTTATTTCGTAGTGTTCATTTCCAACAAGTTTTCACATTTCAGAGATTTGCCGTTTTTCCCACGTAAAGCGTCCCACATCCCATATGATTCAAAACAACACGTACCATACAATCACCATTCACGCACACGTCCAGCTTATCTGCTTCACACCTCGTTCCATCAATGACTTTCTCCGCAAGCCGATAGTAGAAGTTCTTGCCTTTCGGCATGCAGTTGAGCTCGCACTTGTTGTCAGCTGTGGCAATGTACAGAAGAAAAAAAATCAAAACTTTAAAACCAGTGAGCAAGCTAGCCCTTGCAAGACCATTCAGTTCATGTGTCCCTTCAGAGAAAGTTGTTTTGAGAGTGAAACTTGTTTTTAAAGAAACCAACTTGAAAGAAAAGTAAGATATGAGGCTGTGCATGGTGGAGATACTAATGAATGAAAGGTTTGCGGAAAGCCAGAAACATCATGTGGGAATAATTTCTCAAGCTAAGAGAATGGTTCTGAAAAGAACCAGAGGTATAAACACAACGTTCCGGTCAGTATGCTTTGACCGTCTTCAGGAGAACTCGCAAGAAAGCTTTATCCCTGCACTAAACAAATTCCTATCTGCAGAAATATAAAGAATAGCATTTTTTTGGGCCGAAAACGAAGAAAATTCTGCAGAAAGTGCCTTAACTTGAACTAGTTCACAACTTAATAAGTGCAGAAAATATTCACAAGCCTGTTGAGTTTTCAGTCCAAATTTTTACACCATACATAATTATTTCTGGATGCCTTTTTGAAACAGGGAAATCTTTATACATGTTTAAAAAAAATATCTTTGACCATTTTCAATTCTGTCCAGATTTTGCCAAGCTATGTGAACCTGGGCACTGTGCATGTATATTGTAAGTTGTCACTCCGATCCATCTTGACATCTGGAATTTCTTTGGCTTGCAAATGGCCGTGAAATTAGATTTATTACCCTTAATGACTTGCCCAGGGAGCCAACTCACCCCCCCCCCCCTCAGTAGAGGGGTGTGTCCTCGCATGAACTTGGAAACAATTTTGACAAACTTGTTCAGCAATTTCCGGTAATTATTTTTTGCTCGAGACTTATGATATATGACTGACAAGCGGTATGCATGAAATTACTGGGCCTTTGGGCCCTCATCAGAATTATGGATTTTATGGGTTACTAATTCATCAGATTTGTCCATAGTCTGGAGGATTTGTTCAGAATGTCTGGTTCACATTGCTGTAGGGTTGGGATGGTGTCACATGAGTTTTTATATTGGGGGGGGGGCAGGGGCATGGGAATCACTTTGAATAATTTCAATGGATTTAGAAGGGGGGAAAAAAGTCTTTCTTAGTTTTTATGAATTCTTTGAAGTGAGGTGAGTTTCGTGAAGGTCATACAGAAACATATGTGAATGTTGGTGAACAGTGGGCTACACATCAAAAGAAAAACAAATACCCCAGACGAAATACAACCAAAGAAGCTAATGTTCAACAGAAACACAAATATTGACCCAGCTCATTGCTTTTTTACTTGTTTCTCAACTGGTGGGAAAATAGCAAAGATGTCATTGGCCCAGGGCAGGGGACAGGACAGACAATGGGAGCAGACAAGCATGCAGGGGTCCAATCAAAAGAGGATGTCTGGCTGAATGCTAGTCTCCCCCAAAACAAGGAACTTGTGGTTTCTTTTGTTCCCCTGTAAAACCTCATACATCATGCAGGACTCTTCCCTTTGATCCGCTGGTGCGTTTTATGACCAGGCTTGTGATAAAATAAAACAACAATACAACACAAGAAAGAATTTCCCATCTCGGACACAGGAAGTTTGGATTACGGTCTGATCAATGCGAACTATACATGTGTACAGTCCGGTATAATTGGGGAGTAGAGTCGGTATTGTGTGTTATTGATCATGACTAAAGTCACTTATTGTAGGGGGTTTCCTTTGCTTTATAACCATCCTTTCAGATTATATCACATTGATCTTAATACGGACCTCCCCTGGTACCGAGTGATGGGTGAGTCATGGATTATCTGGGCATTGACATCATACATTTTTACCTGTATCTTTATCTTTAGTGAGCTCTCCAGAAACAAAATGTTGTACTGGAAAAGATATGTACATTTAAGTCAGGTTGGCGTAGCGGTACTTTCCTCGCCTTCCGCCGCTGTGATCCGGGTTCGAATCTCACCTGGGCCAATATGTGGATTGGGTTTTCAGTCCCTGCCTGGGTTTCCCTTAGTTAGAATATTATTCTGGGGTTTTCCTCCGCCTCTAAAACTGTAATTTCTTCTCACTGTCTTTTCTCTACATTTTACTTCAGGCTTGAGAGATACAGCACCAAGGGCGCTTTTGAGGAATCCTTGGTTTTATTACCAGAAATAAAAAAAAAAAAAGAATGATAATAATAATAATAATTACCCTGGATTGAACATTTGGAAGACATCCCCATAGACTTGTGCACAAACTTTTTCAAACTTAAATGTGCCCTAACCCAATATTCCCTTGTCCTTTTCCCACGAATTTCGGTATGTTTACTAATAAGACTACGAGCAACAATAATAAATTAATTGTGACAGCGAAATTGTGCCTCTAAAGGGGGGGGGGGGGCTGTGACATTAGGGAGACATGAAAATGTCTCCCTAATGACCGAAGTCTCCAATCGTGTGAAGAAATTACGATAACGTGTCTCCTTAGTGGTACCTTTACACATATAATCGTTTTTAATTAATTAATAAGCAACGGTAACAAATCTGTTTCCTCATGCTCGCATGACATGCAAATACCCACCCCTGTCCTCAAAATGAGGGGGCAATTGGATCTACTATAATCTGAAAGTCCGACTAATGGATCGTCTATGGTCTATCGATCCTCAAGCCCACACCCCGCCGCACCACACCAAGGCCCAGCACACCAATCACCCAGCACACCGGTCCCGACCCTTGCCCCCTGAACTGAATAAGCCAAGGTACTCTCCTTAGGCATGAACTCTGCACCACTATTCCCCTAATCATCTTGCCACATTTCAAAAAAATATGATTCCATAATACCACCTCACAACTTACATGTACATTTGTATACCGATGCCAAACAGGAAAAACAAAATCGTTGAACTTTGTTTGTGCTGTGAGTCATCACATAATTTCTTTAACAGTTAAAAAATTTTGTTTCTATTTTTGCAAAGTCACAGTCAACTTGAGGGACTTCCACGCACCGTCAAGAAGTGATTTGTACAAGGAAATTGAAGTGATTTCAGGTTCCTGCCGGGCGACCGGACTAACCAATTGCAGAGCCGCTACTACATCCTTGATGAAGGACTAAGGATCAGGTTCAAGACTTAAGTGGTGGAATGAAATGTATAAGAAAAAAGTCCAAATGAATACAAGTTGAATACCTTTTGCAACGAGATAGAGCCCATCACTATCACCACGAATGAATATTATACAGTAATCACACGGGAAATGTATCCAGGTAAAATTAAAACTTTTTTTCAGCATTTATAAGAGTTTTAACAAAAAGACAACTGCCTGTAATGAAATTGTGTCAAGGAAATGTTCACCTCTTCTTTTTTGTTTATTTATTTAAGGTTTTTTATTTGTTTGGTTTTTGTTTTTAGTCTTTATTTATTAGTTATCAATTTTTAGTTTTTGTTTCGTTTTGCCTTATTGTTCAACTGCGTCATCTTAGGACATTTGGCCTTTTTTTTCGAAAAAATTTTAATCTGGGAAGATGAAACTAAAGTAAGAAGCAGCTAGTAAGAAGCAATAATTTTTTTAAAGATGTGCCTAAATCCTCTTTTCAAAGCTGCAATAATAAGCTGACATCTGGGAACCTCATAAAACACAATCGATCAACAATTTTTGAGCCTAAACTTTTACTGTTTGTACAAGTTGGCCATCGTCTCTGTCAGAGTTCTTAAACATGTGATAAATTCCTGAGCAAACTTCAGCAGGATGGACATAAATCAAAGTGAAAATTGTTACCTGCTATTGGAATAAGCATTAAGACACTGGTCCCTCCATATTTATAAAATAGTGTCAGTCAAATCAATTTTGGATTAGAATAGGTGGACCGGGAAGCTCTAGACAAATAAACAGTAAACAGCTTATGGGATTTAGCCAAAGAAAAAAAAATAACCCTGACATTCCAAAGTCGTGATTGACATTCTGTCAGTCAAGTTAGAATGGCTCAATAATAAGTGTTGTATTTCTTGGTACATGCATGGCACGATATTTAATCCGATACTTGTGGTTTGAAAAAAAATATATATGGATTTTAAGGTTTATTATCTTTACCACGGTAGTGATTTACAATGTTAAACAGATCAAATGGTTTGGACTTGGCTTATGTTGAATTTATGTTTTCTTGAATTATAATATCCAATGGAATTTCATTCATTCTGGCAGGTACCCCAAAGGGCATAACCTCTGATGTTTTTCTCCTTTTTTTGGGGGGGGGGGAGGGAGAGGGGCAATTTATATATTACTTGAAATTGCAGCCAAACACTTACCACATGTACATGTATGAGCAACTACTGCTCTACTTTCTAAAACACAACTAAGATATCATCAAAGAGTTTTCAAATTAAAACAATACTATTCATGTCTCTAAATGTTATTGGCATGTGAACATGTAGCCATGGTCGCTAGTATTAGTATTAACATTCAGGCATGCAACTGGGAGTTCGGAGGGAAAAAACGAGGAAAACCACTCCAGACTTTGTACATTATTTTTCAATTTGTAATGGCATTCACGAGAAGTAAAAAACAAGGAATTCAGCGGATCCGACAGGAAAAATTGCATGCCTGAATATTGCTTCATGTATGTAGCAATATGACTACAAGTGAAACTTTGGCCCCCCCCAAAAAAAATCAATAGTTACATGTATTTTCTTTTTATTTTCCCTTATTCTGGGGGGGGGGGGACTGAAGTTACAGCATAATGTGTATGCACTCCACTTGAAGAGTACGTTTTGAGCCCTAACAATTTTGCTGACAACAATGGTGATTTCAGGGCAATTTTTCTCCCTATGTCCCCCATTGACGGGAAATAACACTTGATTCAATTTCTGGGGTGAAGTGGAAGAGTGGTGATTGCTAAATAAACAGCCTTCCCTTCTTTCCATCCCTGGCTCTGCCATGCTCACTTCCTGGTAGTCAATGGCTGGAGCTTGTTTATAAATATCCAAGCAGGAAGGAAACTATTCAGCCTGTTGTTGATTCATACAACAAGTGCCAACGATAATAATAACTTGCTAATTGTTTTAGAGTCATTAAAGGGCCACTTGATTTTATTGGCGATGTTTTGGACTGGTGGTGGCCTTGCTTTAACTTAAGGTCACAATGTTGTCTAGCAACTGTAAAAAAAAAAATTACCTCACAAAATAATCTGAAATAAATCCTCTAATGAACCACAAAGGAAACTGATGAGGTTCTATTTCAGACAAAATACGGCTGATCAAAGAATTGAGTGGGGAAGCTCTACTTTTTTTTACCTAAAGCTGTTTTTTTTTAATGTGACGTCTGAAACTGATAAAGGTGTAACCCTGAGCAAAGAGTCTGTGATACATCTTAACAATATTTACCCCAGTGGTTTGTTTGTTTTCTCATGGAAAGGTATTAATTAAATTAATGTCCCACTGTCAAATTATTATTAGAAGCACCGACTTAAAATAAAACATCTTTTGATTGAAGCTGTGATTTTGAAGCAAATTTTTAAAAGTTGACATTCCAGTGACAAATGTTACCCAAAACCAAACCAGTGAAACTGTCAAAGGAACTAGGTTTTCTGCAAGTGAACAAGAGCAACTCTCCTTAGGGTTGAGAAGAATATTGTTGTCACAAATCTAAACTGACTTGAAAATTACAATTACGTTTTGTTCTGGATTCTTAAACCCTAAATCCCCATATTTTCCCCCAGGAACTTTCCTGCGAAGTCCAAAATCCTCCACTTTGTTTGACAACGTGTACTGTCTGACTTTCAATTAAGGTGCATCAATTTACCAATGGGCTCCTTGGGCAACTATACCCTCAACGGCAAGAAAGGGAGAGTTGGGGGAGACCAAGTGCGACATTCCTACACACCGCCGACAACGCTTGACCCTCACTGATGGCTTTGTGCACACTCAGAATAAAATTTGACTTGCATAATTCACGCCATATACATGCGAACCAGTCGCGCATGCAGTGTGTCCCATATCCACGAGCTCTTAAAAGTGGTAAAACTTGTGCCCTTGTTCTCACACGGAGCCTATGATGGCTGGGATTTAATACCTTCATAAATCTGGCAATAGCCTCAAAATTCTCCTGGTGGTAAAAGAAAACAGACATAATTTGGGGTTTTTTTTTGGGGGGGGGGGTTAAGTTACCTCCAAGGTATGGAACCCAACTGAAGAAGCTTCCCAGGAATTCTTTGGTGTTGTATTTGCTACACTGCTCCTCGCGGAAATCCTGAGCCCCTTCAGGACAATCTTGAATGTTGCAGGAACTGTAGTTGATGTCTGGTCCCACACAGTTGGGCCTCGCACCTGGTCTGCTCAAAGCAAACACAGTGTAATTATTAATCTGAGATCAGTAAAGGGTTATCTGCATTCTGCCAAAAAAACTAGGATTTTAATGATTTGTGCACTTTTTGGGGTGAGAACTACATTGAAAAAGAGTAAAATGTGGTGGATAAATGTACATTCTCCATACTCTGAAATGAGCCCCATTGTCATTCTCTATTGTACTGAGGTGTCGTCAATTCCTCTAGGGTGTGGGTGACACAAATTGCGACAGGATTAAACAATTTCGCTGAAAATAACACCCATCATTGATAGAGAATTGTTGTAACTAGAATGTTTTTTAGCAACTCACGACCCCTTATTTATGGCAATCTGAATTTCGTCCCCAATTGACATAACTGATCTCATAATGGCTGAATTTGGAGGCAAGATTTAGTATTTGTTCCAAACCACATGAAATTAAACTGTTTAAAAAATGTATTCACAAATGCAAAGACAAGAAATGGATAGTCTGATTTCATACACGAAGATCAGCAGTATGAATAATGAACCAATCTCCCAAAATATCAGAACGGAAAACCACTACATCAGCAACTAAGGTAACAAGGGCAGTAATACCTTGCAGTGATGCATTTCCTCTCTTGGTAGGAGACGCCCCCTCCACAAGATCGGGAACAGGGGCTCCATTCATCGCTCCATGGACCCCATCGGTCTCCCTCCAGGGCCTGCCTCACAGAACGCTGTCAAAAATGAAAATTACCAAACAACCCTGATGAGGATAACATACATGTACATGCATGCACTGGTAATACCAACATCGTTTTTTTCTCCCACTTAATTGAACTGCCAAAAGTAATTAAATTCCTTGGTTTAAGGCCCACTAACCTCTATAAAAGCTGTGTTAAATACACATAGTAGTTTGAGGGATAAGTTACCTGTACCGGATTTTGGCATGCAGCACATATGTTAATTTGATGAATAATTACATGCTAATTACTTATCTTTAGTGAGTTACAGTTGCTTGGATCCTTCCATACAAACTCATACTAATATTCATACCCCCCCACCCCGAAGACTGTTTTTCAGTCATACTCCTCTCACAATAATGTATTTTTAAAATGGAACTATTTTCTTGAGGATTTGGTAAACTTTCACACAACTTTCCCAAAATATTAAGAACAGCACAAAACACTTCCAAACATTGTTCATGACAAATTGAAACTTTATTCTTGCTCTGATTCTTGTCTAGGTCTTGCCCCAAAACAAATGCACGTTTGTTACAATGTAAAGTTGATGTTTATGTATCAGGGAAAGCTGTACATAACCTTTGTTTATATCATAACAAATACAGACATTCCACTTGAAAATGCACAATATGGACCATTGAAAGTCAAAACACTGATGACTTTTTACCCATGGTTTATTGACTGTGGGTGGTTAATTCAACCCTACTGGATACTGATGATGAACACAAGCCACAAGTCTGCATTCCAGCCAATAGTTTCACCGCCACAAGTACCACTGGGGATCCATTGTTAAATGCATCCAGGCCTAAAGCTTCAGGGTCCAGGGGAAGACTCAAGACTGTAGACCAGCTATAAATAGATCTGTTCCTGACTTCCCCAGCCCCTGAGTCACCCTCTAACTATTTCCTCTCCTTGGTATTGATTGATGACTAAGCCAACAAGTATACACAAAAACTCAATCATTATGCAAGTAACAAACAAACAAACAAGTGGCTGTTGTCTTGGGCTGCAGTTTGTTCACAGGCGGAAGCCTAGAAAGTTAGCAACAGTGCAGTGAACAGTATTTAAACGGAAATCTGCAGATGTTGACAGCTAGTAGTAAAGCTGGACCCTCCTCCAATGAATTACTCCCCGGAGACATTACATTTAGATCATTTGCATTTATCCCCAAAGTAATCTACTTAATTATTATCAAAAAGCACACATGGATTAAAGATCACACTGGTGCTAAATACCCCATGCAATCATTCCATCTGGCTTGCTGCCATTTAGAAAGAAATCAAGAAATGTAGGTGATTTTCAAATGATCAGTCAATTGATGTCTTGAGTTTTTTTGTAAACAAAATTGTGTTTCGTGATCAAAAGAGGTTGTGCAGGGAGTTTCACATTTTCCCGTTGGATTTTGAGTGGTTTTAATACTGGAAAGGAACAAAATACATGAAAAGCAAACAATGATCCCATATATTTTGAGGGCTAGTGCAAGGGGCCTAGCTGGACGGGATACAAAACAATTTAAAGTGAACTTATACAATTATTGTGACTTCCACACACACTGATGAATAAATTATAGCTCCACGAATGAATACATAACATTTACTGATGAATGACTCATTTGAAAATGATCAGCAACCATGTTGCTTAATTCTTGAGCATTTTCCGGAGCAATATAAAAACTTATGAAACTAAGCAATTTAGTCCAGAATGTATTGATTTTGTGAGTTTCAAATTGAGTATCAAGAGAAATTTAAGGCATAAGAAGACATCACACATGTACATGTGTGTACATATGTACACGACATGGAATTTGAGTGAAATTGATTCAAAATGAGAGAAAAAAACCAGAGAGGAAAAGGTGGGAAAAATCCATTCTTCTTATATAACCTCCCTCCCTCCAGATACAGGCACTCACCCACCCAACACCAACAGGTTTTTTCAAGCACATAATACCAGGACAATGGTGCCAAAGTTTTATGACACTACAAAGCACTGGACTCTGGTCCAATGTGAATGGCTACTTGACAGGTGAGTGGCATAATCTTATAATCAGCTTACAGTCCAACAAGATGACACACCACTGCTTGACAGGACACCCATTCATGGCTTCTGTGATGTTACAACCACTTGTGTGGTATTTTTTACTGACTGGCCATGAATAGTGTAACTGGCACACCTCATACAGCTGCACTGTCTCCCTTATTGCTACATTTGATTGCGCACACTTGTTTAGACACTGATCATATTTTCATATGGTTGCAATTCGGAAATTGAGCTTCACAAATCATTAAAATATTTAACTAAAAAAAGTAATATCTACTCAGAAAGTTGGGTTTTACTTTATTAATCAACCAAGAAAGAAAAGTCTTCTTATAATACAGAAATACACAAGTGAAAAAAAATCAATCCTTACGGCTGAATGCTATTTTCTAATAGGGTAGGCCCTGCTACTAAATCGAGCATACATTTTAGAAGGTTCTAAATTACATTCAATGTGACTCGTAAAGCACCACTGAAAAAATAAATAATAAAAGCCCGGCCAAACGGTTCAACTTTCTCATCAGAAATTTATCCAGAAAAAAAAAAATGAGGTTTGGCTTCTATATATGCTTCTTTTTCTTGAGTTTAGGCCTAAATAAAAATTGCCAAATTAAAACTGTTGGGGAAAAAAAGTGGAATTCTATATCAGCAACAAGACCTTTGTAGGTCATCAGAAATAAAATACTGAAGCCGAGAAACAGACCAAATCATTTACTACTGAAGTTATAAATTTGCCTATTCTTTTCTTCAACTGTTCATCTGACAAGCAGACCTCCAACTTTATCCCTCTATGACTCAACTGACCACAAACCCTGTGCACTTTTTCTATATCTTCACCGGATGTTAGAGCAATAGATCTGTAAAGATTGTGGTGAATCAGCCTGACTTAATCCCTCCAAACAGAGGTACTTTCTTGCACCATGCTTGCACTTATCGAGCCATTATCCATGGAAGTGCCTGCACTGTCTGCAGACGCTTGGAGTCCCCCATGGAGCAAGGAACTGACTCACCGTCTAATTGTAAGACGTGATCAAAAGACAGCAAAACCATCTACAGTTTGTAAAAGTCTTATTAAGCTTTTCATGGGTGTCTCAACGACGTGTGAATTTTGCTTCAATTGCATGAGAAGTTTCCCATAAAATACAATTAATGGAACTATCTTCCAGAGGATACGGTGTCAATTCAAAACATTTTATGTAATTACAAAGAACACCCCTCTTCCCCCGGCAGATGAGATATTTCTTCTCCTGTGTGTAAAGTTAAATAAAAAAGAGATAACTTGTGGCACAATGTGTAAATTCCATATTACGAGCAGGTAACTACATGTATTAAAAAAAAATTAATCTGATTTGAATATTTGTGTAGTTTGAATAAAAAAATTTATGTGTAGGGCCTACGGCCAAAAGAGGAGATTGATCAGTTAAATGCAGTCTTCGTAAATGTGAACACCTCTTTTCATGGTAATTTTCAAACTCAACATTCTGTTACATGTATATGAAGAAAAAAATCATTCAGTGGAATGATTTTCATTTTCAAACCAACTTACAAGGGCTCGCGATGCAAACCTACAGAAAATAATGAAATTGATATATCGTTGCACTACCTCCCCTGGATACACAGGGAACAGAACAGAAGGCGACAAGCTAAACAACGCTAGTGTATCATCTATTGTTGACATGCCCACTCTGACTCAGTGATACCCTACTACTACTAGTGCACAAAGAACTATCAATGACCATGAACAAACAGGCCCCAAGTCAAATGCCACCTGAATCTTCAGAAACTAACTTTTCAAAGTACACACTGTCAAATAATGTGGTTTGAGTAGTGCTGCTTCATGTAGGTGGTAATGTACACATGAACACCCTGCCCCAATAATATCGGTAGGTCTCACCAAACTGTCAACAACAACAAACAAAAATTGTAGTCAGTCTGACAGTCTGTGAGTGTGACCAACGTCTCGACACAAAACCACAAACTACCACCAAGTATCGCCCCCTCCAATCACCCCAACTATTCTTGGACTAACAACTTCCTCAAATCAAAACCAAATCCACATGTAAACATCCCATTTTTCTTTTCAATCAGGAAAAAAAGTTAAATGCCACATAAAATGTTTATGACTGACATGAATACGACCACCTTGGGAGACCCTGAGGCTCATTTTTTTTTCTCTTTCTGAAAAAGAACACACACTTCAGAAACAGCAGCAACTTTGACAATAGTCTGGAGTCGGCACTTCTTCTTTGTAGTGGAGGTGTTTTTGCAAATAACCAGGCATCTGAGGGGTCTGCTACCGGAAGAGGTCAATGAGTCAAGAATACCCAAAGCAAACAGGCAAATATAATGAAAAGTGTCCACACAAAAAAGAACACCCACAGTTCTCAGACAATTTTGTAGTATAGGCCTGAATATGTACAACGTTATATACATGTGGTATTGCTTGAAAAGAAACCTCAATGCTGTTGAACAATTACAAAAGAAAAGTATACATGTACAATGTATGCATGTATGTATGTACAGTGAACAATTACTTTCAAAGTTGTAAAAAAGGAGCAGCACATTAAATGGAATTGTCCAGAACAACTGACGCACACTAGTGTGACTATAATTTTTAGATTTCTCTATCATAAATGCTCAATTTAGATCAGGCCAAGAAAAAATTATTTGTTTCCTATTTTGTTGAAAAAAAAGAAAAGTGTGTTGGTGGGTGGGTGGGTAAAAACTTATTTTTTCTCCCAAATTTTTTAAAGCCCCCCAAAATAGGGAAGGATAATGGCTGACTGTTGGTTTCTTTGGGCATTATGTATTAGTAACATGGTGGAATTGAAATCTAATTTTTTTTTTTTTTAAATTCGGTTTGAATTTCACTATTCGGTTTCAATTTTGGAAACCAGATATTCAGAAAACTACTGGAACATCCCTTAAATTGCTCCATATGGTCTCTGATTGTAAATGCAGTCACTTGTTAGTGGTCTTCTTAGTTCATAAACAGCCTGCCCATTCGACTTTCAGAGAGTTCCCATGATCCCATCCATTTTGTTCAACATTATAGCTCTGCAGTGTTCCTGCAAACTACACAATGTATAGCCTACCTAGTCATCTCTGGGAGTGGGAGGGCATTTTATGTGACACCTCACTTTTCACTTTTTGTTGGCATGATTGGGAGCTGGATGAGAACTTCCAGCAAAATCAGATAACCCTAACATTCGGTTTCAAATAAATTAGGATAACCGGATTTTGAAATCTCCAATTTCTCCCATCACTTGTTAACAAATGTTCATTCTGCATTTGGCGCTGTTTATAGGCAACTAATACAAAACATGAAATAAAAATTTTAAAAAAATACTGGACAACAACTGCAAAACCAAGGGTGGGTGCAGCATATATTTTGTTCCCCGGATAAACAGATTTAGTTATTGCATGATTTTTTTTAGGTTGGGTGGGATAACGAACACACAGGTATTTTTTTATCAGGCAAGCACTTCATTTAACAAGAGTAAGTAAATATAGCCAGACGGTAGTGCTTGCATTGCAGTCATAGGACAGCACACGTACTTGAGCGATAAAAAAAACCTGAAAACAACCCAGAACTGCAGTTTTGGAACATATGGTTATTTCATGAGAGAACGGTCCAAGTTACAAGAATAACACTATAATTTCCATCTCGACGACGGTCTAGCTACACTGTACACACGTACCAGACAGGCACCGGGTTTTATTGTTATTCAGATTTAGCAATGGGTAAGCTTGGTTGACTTACTTTCTGCACGTCTATCACCGAAGGGTCATGAACTTGCAGGGATTTTTACAACCTTGATACTACTCCTACATGCGTTTCTAAATATTTACAGAACACCCAGGGCCACTTTTATTGGGGACTGTCTTCTGTTTTTTACAAATATTTACCAAGACTGTTTGATTGTTAAAAAAAGAAAATATAAGTTATGCCTTATGCCTAACTTGTCTCAAACTGCCTAGGTTTTCGTTCACTTTGCTTCGCGGATTTAGGGATTGAAAAATGCCTACTTGTTTGTGGGCTTTTCTACGCTAATCCCAGACATGCCCTATTGGAAATGAATAAAGACCTCTTGATAATATGATTGTGGGGAATCTATGCCACAGGGCACTCGACAAATTACACAGGTGAACGGAGGTGGTATTTGTACACAATACAAGTTTGCAAATTCCTGCAGTACCTATAGGTGGGGCAAGCCTAGGGAATCTGACTTAGTTCTTTTTTGGAAAAGTGGACAAGACTAGCCTTTGGAAACCTAATTTGCCCTAACCCCCTAGGCCCTTGTTGCTTACAACCATCCTCAATCCTCCAAAATCCTCCAAAATTTTCCAAAATTTTGCAACTCCGCCTAAATTTTTCAAAATTGTCAGACAGTCCTGCCTCAAAATGCATTCATCCTCAATCCTCCAAAATCCTCCTCATCCCAAAACTTTGCACTCGTGTTTAAATGAAGGATAACCAACGCCAAATCCTTCAAAATCATCAGACAGTCCTGCCTCAAAATGCATTCATCCTCAATCCTCCAAAATCCTCTTGTGCTTCAATCACCATTCATCCTCAATCCTCCAAAATCCTCATGTGCTTCAATCACCATTCATCCTCAATCCTCCAGAATCCTCACTTGATTCAATCACCATTCATCCTCAATCCTCTAGAATCCTCCAAAACCGCCAGGAGGATTTTGGAGGAGTGAGGTGGGTTAGGGTTCCCATGATCTTAGCATGTGTATATCCTTCATCAATTTCAATAAAGGTCTTTCCTAAATGTTGTGTTTTTTGTGTGAGAGAGCTGCTTTAATTTTAGCCCTAACCCTCCTCAATCTTCCAACATCCTCCAGGCAGTTTTGAAGGATTTTGGAGGATTGAGGCTGAACATTTGGCAAAAATGGGTCAATTGATTTTGGAGGATGCACTGTGTTCGTAGGCTGTACCCAGCATTGTTTACGTTCAGTCAGGCATAGTTGACCCCTGCTCCATAGCATCCGCACTGCTTCTGAATGTCATCGGCACTGCCTCGATCAACCCATTAACAGTGATTGTTGGAGGATTTTGAAGGATTGAGGCAAGGGTCATCCCCAGCCCCCACTGAACAAATTCAAGAAATAACAAATGATTTGGGAGGATTGTGGCTGAATCCAATCCATTGGAGGATTTTGCAGGATTGAGGATGGATTCTAGCCAAGAAATAACGGATGATTTTGGAGGATTGAGGCTGAATCCAATTTATTTGTATGGTGGCAATTGGAGGATTCGGTTGCAACTGGAGGATGGATCCTAGCCTTTTAAAGCGCCTAGGCGGTTAGGGTTAAAACATTGACAACCTTGCTAAAAGATGTACTGTCTGTGCTCTGCAACAAATCCCATTGATTTCTGCTACTGACTTGCATGTTTTATAAATTTTGGGGAAAAAATTACCACTTACTATATCGGGTACCTGCACTCCTCTGAAAAAAAGGCTATTGTACAAAAACCTAAGATAAAAAGGTACAGCTTAGGATGCTTCCTTAGTGAATAAATAAAATTAGTCTCTTCATTTGTTTAGTCAAAAGGGTGCATGGGAATCAATCATCAAACTTCGAACCCCACTAAAGGGTTAATGAGCAATTAAGTGAAATTAGCTGAATCACTCTGATTACCTTCAAAAACAAGTTTCATGATTAAAACGAAAGCCCTGTTAAAGAATAAACCATAAAAATTACACACTTAAAGCTTTGCAACTAGAATAAAACAATACAGATGTGTAGTTACAGCACCATGCTGGGCATTTCATTCAACCCAGATGGTACCCGATCACTGGGGCCCTACCCTGAGGCTCCTGCTCAACTTCATTCAGTCAACATTTCAGAGCAATTTCCAATCCAGGTCAATGACATTCAGGGCACAGGAATGATCGCATGCATATTTTATGGATTATAACCCTATAATAGATGCATTTTCTAATAAGTCGGTCTAGCAGTTCGAAACAATTGTCATAGAAAACATTGATCGGTACTAAAAAAAATAAAAACAAAAGACAAACTTTGTCTCAACACTTGTCAAACTGCAAACTTTGTTTAAATGTTTTCTAGGTCCATTCTAATGTTGTTTTTTGGGTAGTATCGAAGGGCCACGTTTTCAAGTGGGTCTTCGTTTAGGAGTGAGTCTTGTTTTCGAGTGGGTCTTCAGTCTTCGTTTAAGGGGTCTTCGTTTTTGATACTTTTTTTTTCCCTGCCAAATTTTGCATTTTAAGCACACAACACTGACCCATCAAATGACATTGTAGCACTTTTATATTACATTTTTATTACATTTATTACATACACATGTATACATTGTATACTCCTTGATAAATTAAAAAAACCTACACTGCTGGTGCTCACTCTGAGTCTGAGGCAGCATATATAGTTTATAGGGAGCAGCAGCCAGGGTGGTTTTTGGAGCAGAATTACTCATTTATTCCGATCTACTGACTCTTTAATACTGAGCTGTGGATAATTGCCCATTCACAACCCAGGATGAAAGTCTAACACGTGAAATCTAATCTAACAATTCTTCACTCAGTATCCTAACAAACCCTCCATTATAATTATGTACTGTTATATACCGCTCTGCAAAACATCTGTTGAAACCCTACAAATAAGTAAAGCGTTCACAGAAAGAATCGGAACATCCAAAGCGAGCTCACGGAGCCGGAAATAATGACACAAAGGATTTAAAGAGATAGGAAGAGGCTGGGCAAGGATTCTGGCGACTGAGTGGTAGAGAGATGGAACAGATCTAAAGGAATTGGGTGTAATTACCGGTAATGCTGTTACGCAAGGAGGCAGAAGCATAGCTGTCATCAGCAGAGCTGCTACTGTTGAGAGCATGGTTGATTGCCGACAAGTCCTGGTGGCAAAAATAAAACCAAAGGGTTATTTAGGACTAACAGTTTATCAATTTGAAGTGGAAATTTGTTTCTCTTCTGCTTCAAACTTCTTGAATTCAGACATGAAACAGGTGGGGTTGTCTGGCTTGATCTGTCAGGCACTGCTAATAATAGTTTTGATATCAACAAAGACCGAAAGTCAAGACCCAGACAAAGACTAGGCCTATTACTGGCAATAGTCTCTCCATGACTCACCGATAGGATCAGCCAGGGTAATTCCTGCTTCAGCAAGAGGGGATTCTCCTAATACTCTAATTGGTTTCTCAAGGCTATCCCTAGGGGTTTGAATTTAAAAAAAAGGCCAATTCTTCACTGCAAGTTGAAACCTTTCAGAACAGAAACTTCTTTTAATAACTCTGAGTGAGAGTAAACAGTTTGATTTTCCATATGGCTTGGAGAAGTTGGCTTGTGAAAGTGGGATGAATTAGCGCATGAAATCCACAGGGGTTGCTGGTTCAGACAATACACCAAGATGATGATAGGTTTCGGTTCAGGATCAAGACCCAAAAGATCATGAAATCTCGGGCATGAAAATAATATTCTTGATTGCAATATAATGCTTAACAGCTATGGTCCAAAAATGGATGAAAAACTCAGCTTGGCAGTCAACAAACTTCTTCACCTGCCCTTTTTAAAGATTTCAAGATGCGTATCCTTTTCATACAAGAGCCTCTCAACCCGGGTTGAACTCAATGCTGGGCGAACCCAGTGCTGCCCCGGGTTGAGTTTTCGATTTTTTAACCCTGCGTTCAACCCCGCATCATTCACACTTGTTTCGTGCAAACTGTTTTGAGTAGCCCCTGCGAGAATTTCAACCGGGGTTGAAAATCTCAACCCTGGTCTGGAGCAGGGTCGAGTTCAACCCAGGGCGAAATAAAATCAATCTCAGGGTTGACGCAGGGTTGGCAATGGGTTGTGAAACGCCACATGTTTTCAACCCTGCATGAACCCCGAGATTTGTCTAGTACTAGTGTGAAAGGGCCTATGGGTTTCACCATAGTGCCTACTTGTTGGGTGGGAGTCCTGAGTGTTAAAGAGGGGTTGTGGTTAAACACAATGTGCTCTCTGTACATAACATGATATCCAAATTGACCAATCCACAGCTTAGTTCACATTTCTGATCGAAATGACGTCACAGACTCCAAAGACCACTCCGATTGGCTGGCGCGCGGGGTCGAACAAAACTGTCTTATCCTCAGACTAGGCAAACAACAGCCCCCCCCCCCAATTGACCTATCGTCACTTGCGAGTTAGCCACGCCCCTTAGAGTTAGACAACCCTATGGAATTTTTGTACACTAAGCTTTGTTTGTCTCAGATTTTGCGCATTCCGCTTCCATTTGTATATCATGCAATTGGACAACATTTCACAAGCTGCTTTGACGCGATTCTACCGCGATAGGTCAATTGGGCGATTGGGGGGTTTGCCTTGAATGAATTTTGTCTTTTTATATAGAAAAAAATCCGCAAATAGGAAGTGGGCCTAAAACTGTATCCTGACGTCACAAAATATAAGCCACTGACATTCACTAATCACACGCTGGGAAAGTGGGGTCAGCATACTTTGTTTTACCCCACAGGCACAGGATTAACCTTAACCTTCTAAAACATCTTTCAAGTAGGCCAACTAAATGTGTAGCAAATAACATGGAGCATGCACTGAGCAAGTAAAGAGCGTAAAGCGTGCTTACTGCGTAGTGCGAAAGCGGAGTACATGGTTTGCCCTTCAGCTGCCCAACCCCTGGGAGTGTCATGGCCGAGCGGTTAAGAGCACCGAACCCAAGCTCTGGTGTTTCTGATCAGCAGAGTGTGGGTTTGAGTCCTGGTCTTGACACTTGTGTCCTTAAGCAAGGTATTTAACCATTTTTGCTTCGTTCTTCGGATGGGACATAAAGCCGTAGCCTAGGTCCCGTTCATTGTATTATAAATGCACGTAAAATTAAAAGAACCCAGTAGGCCTAACACTTATCGCTAAGAGAGGGGTTCGCCCCAGGGGTTCGCCCCTCATATGAGACTGCACTTTCAAGGAAGGAAATGAGTCTCAAACATAGTCATCATTTATGATAAATTTCCAGAAATTTTGAAATCTAGACTTTTTTCACTGGATTTTCGCTATGGATCAGCTACATAATACCTGATTAATAACAAGACGTCCAGTTATCCTGTAATTTAAGGGGAAATTTTGAGAGAATTTGTCCGAAATATTTGCATCATTTTGAGTTAATGGGCCATGAACCTTTTGATTTCCATCATGTCCATGGGTGGCGAATATCTGAGTTATGTTCTTTTTTTTACAGTCCAGGGCCCGGGGCCTGTTTCCCGAACATTTTGAGTTAGTACATTCTGCTTTAAATTGTAACATAACGTTATGCTTTCAAAATTCAAGAACAAGAAATGTGTTTTGTTTCGAGTACTTTACCTCATTTCTTTGGAGCCGGAGCTAAGCTGCATCCACGGTCGCGGTCGATGAAGCCGATCCACTTCGTCGTCCAAATTACACAGTAGCTAGCAGCAGTACCAATGCATGCAACGTAGGTTACAAACACGTGCCAACTGAATACTCGCGCCGACGCCGTATTAATATGTATGGTTGTAACACAAAATTATGAATGGATCACATCACCAGATTCAAAATACACGCCCACACAGTGACAGGTACCGCGTGCGTAAAGGTAGGAGGCCGGGATAGGAGGGGTCACTGCGTCAACCCCATCCCAGACGCATCATTGGGCATGAGGCGAAGAGGTGGAGCTATGCAAATATAAGCTGGAGTCACCGAACTTTCCATCCAATCAGCAGTCATTTGAGGACACTGGCCGGATCTCAACGTATGGCGCGCTGCATTGCATTTAGCAGTGCTCGTGCCGCTAGAACTCTCTAAATACACAGGTGCTGTAAGGGTCGTGTACATGTACATGTACATGTACATGTACATGTACGTCAGGCATATTGCCTGTTATAAAACCCTGCATCGGCAACTTTTGTAAACAACATCCAGATCGTACTACGATTTTGTTCTTTGTGGGTGAATTGGCAATTTTTTTTTTTTTTACATAATCCCAAAAGAGAAAGTTGAGACAAATCTGTGATTTTTGTGTAATATTTTCTGAACATAAAATACATGGAAAACATAGAAGTGAGGTTATACTAGTGGTATCGCTTCTATTTATGATTTCTTCTCCAAATTAATGTCTAAATGTAAGTAATCTCGCACGAAATCATCTAAAACAAACCCTATTTTTGTCTGTCATCGGCATGTGGCATCTATTATGAAGGTTTCTATCTTTTAGGAATTAAGCCTAAAAACATACTTTTAGAATCGGAGCTTTTTTCTTCACCATTAGTCCTCAAAACTTTTGAGATAATCATGAATCTGCACGCGTACGCACGATCACTGGTCGCAGTACAAATGTTGCTGTCGAGGAACACATAGGTGGCGCTATTCAATCTGCGCTGTCAGCGTGCAAACGATCATGATTAAATCCTACCACCCTGAAGACAAGGCACATTACTTACAATTCCCCGCTATGCTGTTTGGGATATAAGTACTTTAATACTAGAAGCATATATAATTCCTGTCCAATGCACGGGCTCGTAGACTTCACAACCGCCAGTTCACAGAAATTGCAGCAAGGACAAACATCTATATGCAGTCATTCCTACCCAGAACTATCCGGAAATGGAGCAAGCTCCATCAAGACACCATAGACGCCCCAAACCACAACACCTTTAAGGATTTAATTTAGTTCCACTTCCCCAAGGCCTCCTTGTTAGACTTTCGCGTGGAGTATTCAGGAGGATAACTACCAAGTACCAAGTACTGTTTTCAATGCTCATACAAGCGTGTGAAAGTGGCGGAGAGAAACAGTAAATAGGGAGTGGGTCGAGGCAGGTTATGCCCTAACAGTAACAGCCAACGGCTTGGGAGGTGCCAATTGCTTGAAATATATCATAAATGTGCCTCCAGATCTTAATAAGCCAAGGTCAACGGCTTTTGTTCCAATTTTTAGATTGTTTCATTCTTCAACGATAAAATACTACAGAAAGTAACTATGAATAGTCCGTTTTTGTTTTATATTCTTTTATTTCAGTCTTACACTCGGTTCAAATCAGTTATGTGCAGTAAAATGTAAATTTATTTTAAAGATTCAAGCAGATCCGATAGTCAATTCATTACCTTGATTCAATTTCCAAATACATGTAACGCTAAATTGGATCGATAAAAGCGGTTAATCCAAGAATAAAGATTAAATGGTCTTGTCGAAAATATTCTGAACATGATTATTTAAATTTCATATCTAAAATACATATGAATAAACATGAAGAATGATAAAGTACATCAAAAGTAATGAATTCATTTGAATGGCAGAACACTGGCTTATATTTTACACGTAGAGTAATTAAAACAGAAGAAAGAAAAAATATAAAAACCTGACTGCTGATCAAGTAAGTTAGAACGCAATTAAACCCCTCCTATTGTTTGATCAGTCACAGACAGTCAAAAATATCTTCCACTCCCCTTGCCATGCATTTGTATACAGGTAAGTAAAAAAAAAACAGATCACATTCGTGTAAGCACTCTGAATAGTCAAATTCCATCAACAGACAGAAGAGGTCACTAGTAGGTACAGCTGGTATATCAATCACCTTCAGCCAAAGCATGGCTGTATCACATTAACAAGTAAATTCTTAACTGTTAAAAACAGTCACTTCAATTGATTTTGACTGCTGTGACGGCGTAGCTGAATTTGCCAGAGAGAGAGCCATAAAATAATACTGTTTCTTATCATGATTTGATTTGACAACCCCAGTACATTTTTAAGGAATTCACAGTTCACATCCGTTACCTGCAAGCAGTAACAGATTTATACATTTCAGAAAATATATGGTTTTTATGAAACACACATTCCCATGTCAGTTTAAAACATGTGACCTACTTCACAAAATGAAGTATTAAAAGTTTGACAATTTACATCAGCCTGATAATCTTTTTAAAAGATGGACACACAATTCTTTCCGACAGGACGATTTTGCCAACAAAATTTGATAATGGGGGGTGTCACACGCTCAGCAGCCCCCTACTCTACAGGCATTCAACTGGGATGTAACCAGAAAAGAGGATGTTCCGTGCTTTGCAAGACTGTATACAGTGGGTTTTTTAAATTTAATTTTTAATGGCATAAGTGTTAAGTGAAAAATGAGGCAATCAGCTGATCCGAGGAAAAGTTGCATATCTGATCAAAGCAACACCTTTGTTTAAGCTCTACTCAATCGTCTAACACATCTGTTTGTAATTGTTCTCTGACTTAGTGGAATTAGCTGACACATTTTTGCCAAACTTCTCACTGTTTGTTCACTGCTGCTGGAATTCAACAGCTGGAAGAATACATTATTCGTATTAAGCCACCTTTCCAGTTAAGTGCCTTTTTTGTGTGAACTGACTGATGCATTTAAAAATGATTCAGTGTACCGATATACACTCAACCAAAAAAAGAAAGTCCCCCTTCGAATACTTTTTTGTCTAACTCAAAAACTACTGAGCACCTCTCGCTCAAATAACGACTACTCAGTACAGAAATTCCTTAGCAATCCAGCCATACTCTTCATTAGGTCCAAAACAGTGACAATGTGTAAGAAATTATGCAGTTTATGACAAATGATACCGAAAACGTTGCACTTTTTATACATGCAAGTTGTGGTTCACACTCAACTTGCATGTATACAAAAGTGCAACTGGGGGGGGGGGGGCTTTCTCTTTTGGTTGAGTGTATCTTGTGACACAAAATAATACAAACAACTAAAGGAGCCACATAAACACACACAAACATATATGCTTGCATAACAAGATCTAAGCAGTGGCCTGACAATTCCTTTGTACTTCTGAATTTCTTTTGGCAATAAAAAAAAATAGTCGATGAAAATAACAATACTGAAACGAATGGTATGCATGTAATATTGTTTTAAAATTGGTAATGTGCGTTCAATGAATGTTCTATATAAAATTTACAAAACATTTGATAAAAAATCATTATCTAATATGGTATGTCACTCTTTTATTTAAAAAAATAAAATTATTTACATGGAATTAGGCAAATCATGACTTTCTTCCATGAAATAGATTTACACATTCCTGAAGACACCGGTAAAAATGTTGAAACTCAAGTCACGCCTTATTCTCCAAGGGTTGACAGTGAGGGTATGGCTATCTCCTTGGCATGATGAAGAACAAGAAATTAATATATATGGAAAACCTTTTCACCATATGATACCTATCGTGAACTTGTAAGTATTGGCAATTTTTGTCATATATATGCAATGATGCAAGAGTTGTATTCATTTATATGTTGTCGAAATGCTGTGCATGATTTTTCCCCCAAGGTATTTGCAACTCTGTGGCACTTTCATTTTGGAGGCACTAAATTAAATTGTTAATGTTGTTCACAGTAGATGTTTATCCATTACCCACAGCAAACCAGCCTTTTTAATGTCTCTTCCAATATTTTTTGAACTGATATACATGTACATGCAGTGTAGAATAGACTTACCTTCTTTCCCCCTCCCAACATAAAAGGTGAGGGTATGTGACCACAACATGCAATTTTGTAAGTAAGTGTGAGTGGGTCTATACAGGGTGTTAAAAAAAAAAGAAACCGAGCTTATTTTGTTGATTTCTCAGGTATGACTAATTATTTAGGAAAATGGCAACCACCATCTGTTACATAACCATGTCTCCTTTTTCTTGACACCACGAACTCCATTTTTTAACGTCCCGGATGACTGACCACCAAGTGATGTAACTGACATGCCAAAAAATGGCCTTGTTCCACATGCACCATTATTGACATTTATCAGAGAGAGAGACGTTATCAGGAATGCGTTCACAGCAATGAGAACCAGGGCAGAGATTTGCATTGAAAGGAATGGGGGCATGTTGAAGGACAGTGGGGTTAACGGGGACAGTGATAAACCTTGATATGTTTTAGCAATTGAATAAATGATTTTGATAATGTACGTCCTGGATTTTGTTATTTTTAACATGCTGAAAACTGTCAATTGGTCTTATGGTGCATGTGGAACAAGGCCATTTTTGGCATGTCAGTTACATCACTTGGTGCTTAGTCATCCGTGACAGTAAAATGGAGTTCGTGGTGTCAAGAAAAAGAAGACATGGTTATGTAACAGATGGGGGTTACCATTTTCCTAAATAATAAGTCATACCTGAGAAATACAAAATAAGCTCGGTTTCCTTTTTTGTTGAAACACCCCGTATAGCTTTAACACTAGCTTTCCATCTGATTTATTGACTAGGAATAAATGCATCAGAACATATTACACAACATCTGAGTAAATCCCCGTCATCTGGTCTGTGGGTTTGTTAATCAGATGCCGTTGAATTATTCGTCCCAACCCACGGCGCGGCCGCACCACAAAAATAGAAGTTCCATTTGATGGTCACACCAGTTACCGGTAAAATGACAAGGATTTATTCAGGCGTTGTATAAAACAAACAATGAATGTTTCACATTCAAGCAATGGAAAGAATAATTTCATTTGGTAACAGCTGTCACTTCATGAAATTATTCTTACCATCGCACTCATAGACACTCATTATTTGTATAGTACCACCTTTGCCCTCTATTAAAATTGCCACTTTTTTTTTTTTTTTTTTTTTCCATTCAGAGAGAAATTTGCAAAACAAAAAAAAAAAAAAAAAAAAAATAGGCCAGCAAAATTTAAATGGTACGGTAAAAACAACACAGAATAATTGGGTATTTCAGAATTTTTGATGGTGGGAAATGTCCACCCCTATAGCATTAACTATGTGTATGCCTACAGCACTGTAAAATAAAAAGGGGAATATAGTTCAAACATAGAAAAGCCAAAATGGGGAAAATAGTTCAAACATAGAAAACCGAAAAGAGTAAATAACCAAGAGTGCTCTGGACCAAGAACAAGTTAAGGACAGTCAAAACTCCACCAGGTTTTAACCAAAACAAAAACCGATCAAGTTCTACTGGTCAGAAATTCATACCATAGGAAGCGCATCATCTTGTATAAGCATCGCTGACACTCATTTCTGACTGATCTTTTTGTGGTTGTTGACAATGACTTCAACAATTGAGGGCTCGGCCAGCGTGGTCACGTCCCCCAATTCGTCGCTCTGATCGGCGCACACCTTGCGCAGAATGCGGCGCATGATCTTACCGGATCGGGTTTTAGGCAGGCCTGGTGTGATCTGTCGGAGGAAAAAAAGTTCCACAAGCAATGATATCAGGTTTGTGCATGTTTTTTTCAGCATGCAAACAAGCCACAGCCAAGATTATCTACAAGGGCTTTCTCGAATGGCTAGGGACTGACCTGGATCATATCCGGCACGGCATAAGCAGCTATCTTCTGTCGGACCATCTGCTTCAGTTCCTTGATGATGTCCTCCTCAGATTCGCTGATTCCATCCTTGAGAATGATATAGGCATAGATACCTGCAGAAAACCAGGACAGGAGTAGCCTATCATTAAATGAATGAACATCATCTTCATTTCTGGGAACAATAGTCCTGTAGACATATACCTGCAGATTATGCAAAGCATGGCGTCTCGACCTCCAGATTTTGACTTCTTACCGTTTAATCGTGTGTGTTCCGACTTGATGCTGTGTATGCAAGGTAAAAAGACACCAATATACACATATAATACACTTCTTCTCCTCTATCCTCTGTCACAACTTCTAGAAGTGGCTCTGTTGGCTGGTGCATGAGGTCGCATAAAATTTGCATGCTTGGATATATCAGATGCTGTAGTGTGGCTCTGCACACGTGAACGTCTGATCCTCAGACTCAGGTAAGTTATGATCCTCTCATTCCCACCTAGTTCTCTTAAGAAGGCACTTTTTCAAAAGAGCATCTCATGAAATTTGGGTGAACTCCAGCACGGTAAGAAGACAATTAAAAAAAAATACCTTCTGTTACAGTTTTTGGTTTAAAAACATGAAAGATACAAAACTTGTTCTAAAATTTAAATATCTAAATGCAAGGTTGCATTTAAAAAAATGTTGATCCTTTTTCTTACCAAATGGTCAATTTAGGGACTGCACTGTACACAAAAATAACCCACAGATACCAAATATTCTAAGATTGTTTTAAGATTTAAATATCTAGATACAACTTGAGGTTGCATTGCAACATTTCTTGGGACTTTTTTCCCTACCAAATGGTACATTTAGGGACAGCACTATACATGAAAACATTTCCTATGGATACCAACCCACCTTTTTGTGCAAAATAAAAAAAAAGTTTCCACAGCAATTTTTGTGCAAAAATACAAAAGCTCCGTCACCTAGTTAGAGACTCTGTGCATTACTTGGGAGTCTTGAACTGATTGCTACTGATTGCCTGGCACTCGCACAAACAACATGGTTAGTGCACTTTTGAATTAAAGAAGTTTCGCATACTTCGCATCACATGCGCCACAACCAGTGTATGCATTGTGCCTCACATATGCAGCTGGCATAACTGGTCGCAAAGCGCCACCTACTGCTCATGCACGGAGTCCATTACCCATTGCTTTGGCAAATGATAAAGTCATGAGTTGACTGGAAGAGTATTTGTTCTTTACCTTCCCCCTTGATGTCGTGAGGGAATCCTACCACAGCAGTCTCTGCCACGGCGGGATGCTCATCCTGCAATACAAGAATTGATCTGTTATACCTCTGTCTTGAATACTGTATATTCATTGGCCTAGTACAATCACATGTTAAGTTTATAAAAAGTCATGGCACACTCCCTAGGGGATATCACGTATGTAGTATCCCACAGGGAGTGTGCCATGACTTTGTACGTACGGTACATGTACGTACGGTGTATGGTGTGAAACGCTTGTATCGTTGGTACCCACGCTATTTTCACCATGCTTTCACGCATGGGTGGGAGCAGTGAACTAGCAGACCATCAGCTGTTTCGAGCATGCGACATGCATGTGAGTTGATTTTCGATTGTCATGATTGTTGTGCTTACTGCTGTTTGTTTTTGTGATTTTTATATCAAAATCCAAAGAATCCAAGACAGAGATAAAGCCCCTTGGGTGTTCAAAACGTCACATCCCACATCACAGCAGTCAACAATTGTTAAATGTTAGTCAGAAACTCACGGGCTACATTTACACCAAGCACCCTATAGAGTCTGCATAATCAGTCTACAAAGATAGATCATTAAGCAACCAGTTCATATAGGACTGAATCTTTGATCTTCTACAGTGTATACGAAAAAAAACTTTTCTGATTTGAATATTCAAAAAATTTGAGTGGTCTCAAGAAGATGACGAAAAAAGTCTTGGATGTCATTTAACCACTTGTCGCCAGGGGCAGTTTTGGCTGATAAACACCATTTTTGAAAAAGACAAGATATATCCGGCGAATTTTAAAAATAAGTCAAACACCATCCGATTGAGTTTTTCCAACTTTCACTCGGGAGGTAGCACGTCGAGTATACAGTGTTTATACGTCGGTGCAGGGCAAAACCTAATATTGATTCACTTGGTGCAACTCATCGTGGAAATATCTAGAAAACAAAAACAAACTTACCATAGCATCTTCAACCTCAGCAGTTCCTATACGATGACCGCTGACGTTGATGACATCATCCATACGGCCAGTGATGTGGTAATGGCCGCGTCTATCGCGATGGGCCCCGTCACCACTGAAATACACACCTGTAAGCATCAAGTAGTAAAAGGAGAAGTTGAATTACAAGAGGAACAAGCTTACTGCATGTACATTAGGAACAAGTTGACTCTATGGCAGAGGGCCTCAAAATTGTTGACTGCTGTAGATTAGGACATGGCATTTTTATCTCCAAGGGATCACGGCAGCGGAGAAAAAGCCAAGGTTGCCGTTTGCCAACAAGGATTTATAAACCTCATGTCCCATATCCAAATAGTCAAAACTGTTTGGTTAAATCAACTAAATAACTCACAAACCCAAGAGCTGTGACTTACTTTGCAAGATGAATTCAATTACTGCAGTGTAACATTACTGTGGGCTTTACTTCACACCTTTCAGATGCAAAAGATGTACCAGATGGAATTTGAGTGATGGAAATATTAGGGCATTACTTGTTACAAACTTGATAAGTGTCCTTTCTAGACTAATGAAATGATAGTATAAACCGCTTTGGATGCTGTAGTCACTTGATGCCAACTTGCAGCACACTGATCTCCTCTGCGCTGCACGTATATCTCTTGAAATATGAGTGGTTTTAACCCTAACCGCCCTGAATCTTCAAATCCTCTTTGCCAAAGTGGAGGAATTTGGAGGATTGAGGTTACATGGCAAAAGTGCGTTACTGATTTTGTAGGATGCACTTTGTCAAGGTCTTGGGCCGGACCTTGTGTTGTTTCTGCTCAGCCATGCATAAATTTAGGCCTGGATTGTGCTTGAAATCCTCCATACTGCTCCAGGATGTCACTGGCCAAGTTTTAACATATTGACAGTCACTGCTGCAGTATTTTGCAGGATTCAGGCAGTGGTCACCCCTCCACGGTCCATATTAAAAAATATTGGAGGAATTTGCAGGATTGAGGCTATATGCTATGTTACCATGAGGCCAATTGGAGGATTTTGCAGGACTGAGGCTACGTCCTAGCAAAAAGGCCTAGGGAGTTAGGTGTTGACATAAACTGTTAAACCCTTACCCCCTTGGTTATTTTGGCCAGAAACCCTTCTGATTGCAGCAACATGCAACACTTGTCAAAATGACTAGCCTGCCCAGTGCAGCAACATCCATCACCCATGGGACTGGCTTTCATTGTTTCAGAATTGGCTGTTTATGCAACTGTTGTTGATGGCTCAATGCAGCAAGGTCCCACAGAGTTTTACATCTGATGCACTGTGTGGTGCATCTGGCATGGTTAGGGTTTTGTGGGCAAAAGAGCACACAAAAGCAGCCAAAAAATGTTTGTATTGCCTGTCGACTGCTGGTTGGTATGACACAGGACTTTACAACATGTATATCTATACAGTATGACAACATGATCTAAACAAGGCATACCTTTGTATGGTTTGAAGTAAGTCTCCACGTATCGTTGGTGGTTGCCGTAGATGGTGCGAGCGATGCCTGGCCAGGGTTTCCCGACACACAAGGCTCCAGACACACTGTTCCCTGTCATCTCTACCGTCTGCAAATGCATCAAATACGAGCAATAAACACAAATCATGTTTATTTAACTGAGAAAGGCAATGTGTGATTTCACAAAAAACATGAGCTATTCACAATACGGTGCGCTAGCACGCAATTTTGCTTGGAAGACACAAGTTCATATACATTGTTGATCGTGCAAGTCTCGCCAGTCCACGTTCACTTCATACACAGACTAGTCTAGTCACAGACTCCCGTATTTGAATTTACCCAATTTTATGTGCGTGCTCAATTGAACAGAAGTTGAGGTCAGCATTTATATGTTATAATAGTGATCAATTCACAATATTTTCAATATGCTGTAAATTGTAATGCTTTCTTGTTTTTTCAAGCACCCATTTAATGCACATGATTGGATGGGCCGGTCAGGATACAACATAAATGAAGATAGGACGTTACACACTTTGCAGATTCTATACATGGTGCCCGGATGTGCTGTATTCTCCTAAAATCTTGAAGGTTTTTGATGTCAACTTGCACACTCAATTCCTGCATATACTGCAGCTTTACCTGTTTTTTCTTTGTTTATGTGTGAAACACACAAACACAAATGCATTTGCAAGTCTCATTACACAACATAATTCCAACCTAACTCGCATGCCAAAAAGCAAATTTTGTTTAGCCCCCCCCCAAAAAAACCAACAACAAATGCACTAGCTAAATGTAAGAATGTGGCGTATATGCGAACGGTCTCCCCCTAAATAAATAGTCGTGAGAAGGGTACATTTGTACACTTTTAGTTAATATAGTGTGCCTGATCGTAGGATTTTATCAGCACTCTCCATTGAAAATATGGCACGAGCCCCCCCCCCCCTATTGATTTTCGGAGGCCTAACTGTCCAGAGAAAATAACCAGTCTCCATTTCAGCAAGCCTCCCTGAAATTTTTGTTGGATCCACCCTGCTAGCCCCCCCCCCCCCAAATATTGGCTCTAGAACCGCGCCTGATCTATGAAGTCGGTTGGTTACAAAAACACAGTCACCCATGTACACGTAAATGTATGTGATACTTACGTTATCCTGATGAGGCGAGATATGTCATGGGCAGCATGGAGATATATGTAGCATTAAACAATGAAGGATGTGTCCACGCCAATCCAGAAAATGCATGAAATGAGTAAAATCGATGAAAACACAGTCATGAAGATGAAAATCATGGGATGCCCTTTGATAAACTCTCCTAGTGGGAAGTCAATGGGCTTTATTCACGAGTCGGCCATATTAAATTTAAAGTGAGGTAAAATCTTTATTTTTGGAACTTGCGATGAGAAATGAAAGCAATGACATAATAAAGTTAATTACACATTATACCAGTCAGCTCTTATGAACAATTTTAAATTTGTGAATAAACATACCCTAACGATTTAAGCCACTAAAAATGAAAGTGAGGCTAGAATGTATAAATAGTCAGGCACCATCCCATTCAACAGTTCACAATTAATCAAATACATTCAGGGAAACCGACCAAAATGGCTTTCTTGCGAATAAGGTCCATAGTCAGTGCAATATGTAAAACCCCTAAAAAAAAAAACCACAGGTCACTGTTTCAGGTGAAGGGATATGAAGTGCTAAGTAACTGTTTCACATGGAGAGTCGATGACACTGCACAAAAAAAAAACTGTTTAGAGCAGTGAAGCGCGACCGAATCTGCCTCAACCACACAAAAGAACTGTGCAGGGAATTGAAGTGTTATCCATACTCCACACAAGATTACCTCAAAAGAGTGTGGATGCTAACTCTATGGGCAAAAGAGGTTTTGCAAAACTTAAAGGGTTGTGAAGTGCAGAAGACTAGGAGGGTTAAAAGATTCTTGGCCATGTTGATTGCTGATTAATATTGGTACAGGATGAGTGTTTCTTCTCAGTGTATTGGCATTCAAACTATTTGGTCAAATTCAAAATTCAAATAAACGTATCAGCCATTTTTATAAATGTATGCATGAACCATGCAGGATATAAAATAAATATGTCAATTCAGCCCATAGAGCTATATTAAATTACTAGAGCGCTAACTCTTCATTCTAACTCTGCGCGCGGAGAGCTTTGAAGCCGCTATGTCTGGGCGCAAACATTTTGAATTTATGTACGTGTTTGTAGAACACAATCAAAATAGATGGATTGAATTTTAAAAGTGCACTCTAAATGCAACGTGCAAGTAGAAGATACGCAAACAACTTAAGCGCGTCATGACAGTTAAAAAAAAACGTCACAGTGAAAAGCATCTGCAGCGGAGAGCCGGGACGCGCACACATTGCGCTGTTTGTGTAGATCAAAATGAAACGCTCATTTGCCAATTGTGCATTTCGGTTTTGGGCGTATCGGCTTTGATGACGCACCGGTATGGAATACAAACGCAGATATGCAAATTGACGTACAAAATACGTACACAATTTCTTGTTCTCCATAGGTTTGTGTACAAACATGGATGCGCCCAATAGGCATGCACACTGTACATGAGTTAGTGCTCTAGTAATTTAATATAGCTCTATGATTCAGCCAGACCTCATGATCAAGCTTTCAAGCAATGACATGGTTTCCCATACCACATCAAACAAATGCCCTTATCCCCCCCCTCCCCATAACAAGGTATTCTCCTTTTTTCCCCAAACATATCGTGTGGGGCAAATTTGGTAGACTGTAAGCACACAGCAAACCATTAGTTATTTGCCAATACAGATGTTGGCTCATGAGGTGAAATAATTGGCTCAACCATCTTAAAGTATTGTTTTAACTCTGGCAAGTCAAAAGGTTTGAGGCACATCTCCGTTGAAAGACCTTCAAATGTAATCTGTTTTGCAGAACATGTTTTTATTTTCATTGCCTGTTTTTTTAAGTTACAGTAACCGTTTCACAGCATTGTTTTAACTCTGGCAAGCCAAAAGGTTAAGGCACATCTCCGTTGAAAAGAACTTCAAATGTAATCTGTTGTGCAAAACATCTTTTCATTTTCATTGCCTGTTTTTTTAAGTTACAGTTAACAGGAAGATTTTGGTTACAAACTCATTCCTTTCCAGTAAAATATAAAGTAAAATATATCACTGCAATAGGCATTGCAATGGAATCCTGGAATTGTGTTCGGAGAAAGCAACTTAGGGATTAGAAAGGATGATTGAAAAAAAAAACAATTCAAAATGTCTCACCATATCATTCATGAGGACAGGCTCAATGCCAAAGAATGGCGTCATAGGTCCGTGGTGAATCACAGCCTCTGGGCTGGATGGCCGGGGACTGATCGCAATACCTCCTGTCTCTGTGGGCGGATACAAATATAGACTTTATAAGTGTGTAGTAACACAATCCTTTTTGTAATAGACACGCATGCAACTTGGAAGAAACAAAAAACGAGGAAACTTCTTTCTTTACAAGACTTTGTACCGTGTTTTTTAATATTTAATGGCATAATTGTGTAGTGAAAAACGAGGAAATCAGCTGCACCGAGGAAAAGTTGCATGCCTGAATAGACCGTTCCATTGGGCCCTGCTCACTACGCATGTGAGCTACAACATGCGGGACTCTCCAATATCAATATGAGCCCAGTTCTAGCAATCGAGCCATATACTCATTTTGGGATAAAATAACAGCAAAGCTTTTGTGAGTTCCATTTATTCTTTGAGAACCATGTTGTACAGCCATGTGCAGTACAAAACAAAAACAGTTTATGTTCACCAGTCAGTGGCATCGACAGCAGGGGGTTAACCCCCCCCCCCAAATATTTTTTAACAAGTGCCTTTTTTGTTCATGAGTACCCTTTTTTCACCACTTATGAAAAACCAAAGGGTACTTGTGGAAAAAAGGCACTTGTGAAAAAAGGGCACTCGTGAACAAGGGCACTCATGCAGGGGTGTGAGTGAAAAAAAGCTGAAATCCAAAACAAAAAAAGCTGAAATCAGCTTTAAAGCCGAGATTTCACACCCCTGTTGTAGAAAAAGGGCGCTCGTGAAAAAAAGGGCACTCTTGAAAAAAAAGGCACTTGTGAAAAAGGGTGCTCGTGAAAAAGACGCTCATGAACAAAGGGTGTCCTTTTTTCAGAGTGTCCTTTTTTTAACGTGGCGCGAATGTCGGCAATTATGCCACCATGAACAGCCCCACCTACTGCTCGCAATGGTGTCATGACTAGATAGATCCCCCCTCCTTGATTTTTCAGAGGCCAGGAGACCAGTGAAAGAAACATGTCTTCTCTCAGCACGGATGAGGTGAGTGCCCTTTTTCACCTCTGCCCCTTGCTAGGCCACTGCCAGTACAATAGAACTTCATTATAACAATAACAATGGGGCCCAAAAAATGTTCTTCAGAATAGTGGTGACTGGTTACGATGATTTTCAGTCTCCAAATGCTTTGTTTAATACTCCAATGACTTCAAGAGCAAGATTTGTTATAATTGCATATTCTGCATGGTGGTGTTCATTATAAGGGTGTTGTACTGTATTTAAAGCTATAGTCCATCATTTGCAGCCATCCGAAAAGTAATTACTGTTGAAAAACATACTTGGTTGAAAGATAGTAAGTGGACTAAACTCCCTGTGAAATTATTCTTTCTGGCAAGCTGTCATTTTGAAGTAATCAACGAAAGAAGGCCTTTAGAAAATTTATATAAGTAGTTCGTTTTTTTATTCGGCGAAGCGCGCAGAAGCATTGGCACGACACACACGCGTGTGCGGTTGCTATAATTCGTCGGATCACGACATCGCGTATAGCTGCAATCTGCTCAGTGAAAACGTGTCTCGGACGTTGAATTCAGGCCCAATTCAAAACATGATTCAACAAATTTTGATTTGAAATTGAGATCCTAGAATGCTGTTTTTCTCGGAATATACAGCTGAAGCTGAGCTGAAACTTCATCAGGTTAGTTGTTCAGTATCCTTCATTAGATTTTGAACAATTTTGTTGCTTCAAACGAACAAAATGCACAAATTAAAAATGATGGACTATATCTTTAATAAAGAAAATCCCCCAAAGTTACCTGTTTGCCACCACGTGTCTGCCAGGGAACACCTTTTTTCACCCACAACATCGTTGTACCATTCCCAAGCTTCATGGTTCAGTGGCTCACCAACTGAATACAAAATAGATGAATTAAGGTTTTTTTTTACTTTGAAAAGCTGCGTCTTCCAAAAACATATTATTGAAAACTTTCCCCTTTCAATATGACTCCTATTAAGTCCCAAGGCACAGTCTTGCTGATTTTCGGAAGGGGCATCAAAACCCAACGTTGAGTAATAGTAGCTGGGTGCAAACTTCTTACAGTCTTTCAAAATCGACACAACAAAACAAATAAAGATACACAACCACCACCATCCCCCTTCGGTAAAAAGCAAAATATAGAAACCACAAGAAAGATGTTTCAATCATCTGGAAATCATTCTTTCAAAAGTTTCAGCTAGAAATCAAAGTCCGCTATACTCTTTTTTCCCCTTCTTAATTGCTTTAGATGCTCTGAACTAAACGGGAAACTTGCTTTCAGGGCATCACTTTTGAACAAGTCCAAAAACCTTTCTCCACAAAACAAATTCGAGACGAATAGTCTTAATCTCATTCGTTAAGACCTATTCACATTTTTTTAAATAGACCCCCCCCCCAAAAAAAACCCGGAAAAGTTAAGTAACAAAACCTGAATTTTTTTCCACCATCATCAACTTGCAGTTTTTTACTCAACTTCAAAGCCATTAACCAGTTCACGCTGGGATTATTTTGAAATTGAGTGGACCCAGGCACGAGTTTGTTTTTCACGAACCTCGATGCCAGACGGATTCAGGCCGTCATCTGTGGGTAGCACACCCTGATATTTCTGGCCTCGCTCGTTGCGAGTGGGTCGCGATATATCTGGCCTCGCCCATTGCGTGTTTATCTGCGTTTTGGCGGTCATAACCAAGAATTGGTTCAATGGTTTCTCTTTGGTTAATTGTCTTGGGGATCTGAGTACTACATGATCATGTGTAATTCTAACCCATTTAAAATTGCTGAAGAAATTCACCGACAAGAAACTAACGAACCAATTCTTGGTTATGACCGCCAAAACGCACCCCAGGTTAACAATGAAAACACAGCGTGAACTCATTTCCAAAGGGCAGATCACATTACACATTCATACATAAAGTAAGAAAAACATACCACAGCCAAGTGTCCTCAGTGTGGAACGGTCATATTTGGTGACGTAGGAAGTGTCATACTTGAGAAGGAGTCTAATGGCCGTAGGGGCTCCGTAGAACTGGTTCAACTTTAACCTTTGTACCATCTCCCAGTAGCGACCTGCCAAAAATATATGAACCATATTAAAGGGAATATACAACATTTGCAAACATTGAAAAATAAAACTACCAAGTTTTTACGAAATACCTTACTAGGATGTTGGTAAATGACAGTCTAAAGCATCCTGTAAAATTATGGCACCTGGTGTGAAGTCATTTTCAAGAAAATGGTATTTTTGTATACATTTCCAGCGGTGGTCGGCCGACCACCGTTGGAAAAACCTAACTATTTTGCAACTACTGCTCCAAATTTACCATTTTTTATTCAGTTCAAATTTTGTTTGCTATTGGTTACATATTCATGAACGGGTGCAGGCCAGCTAGACTTGTTCCCTTACCTTACAATTTTCCGGCATCTGGAAATTGATCCATTTTATCTTTGGTGGAGTCAGGGAACCAGACTACTTGAAAATTTTTGTTTTTCTTGGTTTTTCAAGCATTTTCGAACAAAAAACTTCAAACATGTCAAAATTTGATCTATTATACTAACCCCCAAATACATGTAGTTCATTTCTGAAAATTACAGCAAAAGCCAATGGTGTACATTCCCTTTAAATAGCTCAGGGGTCATTCCATGCTGGATGGCCTAACATAGCTGCCAACTTTTCAAAATCCCAATTAGTAATCAACCCGCGCGGTCATTTTCAACTTCTCGTTTTATCAAAAGCTTTACCAACATCGAGTACAGGTACATGGTTTACATGTACACATACATGTGCATACCCTTCTTGTTGTGAATAATAATGTACTGTAGGCCAAAAGATAATTAAAAAAAAAAAAAAAAAAAATTTAAATTTAATTTTTTTTTTTTTTTAATTAATTTTGTTTAAATGTCTATATTTGTTTGTTGAAGTCAAATAAATAATAACAACAATAACATGTGCGCATATGTTTTTTGAGATGCATGCTATCGATGTGGAGTTTCGAGTTCGTTTCAATCATGTTTTTACACACAATGATTTAGGGCCACCGTATGCAATAGAAATATCCCGCCAACATACCTTGCAAACGCACGCTAATTTATCTTTTCTGGACGTTGTGACAAACTCAAACTCTATTACCAATTATTCCAACCATACTCTTATTAAATTCCATGATTAAAATCTTGCACTGATGGGTCTCATCCCTGCAATAAGCGACTAAATGTGCTCACGATCGTCACTGAAAAGTACTCACATACAGTACACGTTATACACACAACCACACATCCACGAGATGCACACAAATGACACATCATTGAAAAATATTTTTAGTCTGGTCCTCAAGTACTCCACTGCGCACAATGCATTGATGTCTATCAGGTGCTTGACTGCATTCTTATTAGACTTGTCACCAGTCCATCCATTATCGCGACATTTCGCCAGAAGTTTTCGGTCAAAAACGATACTTTACAAGTATTTTTTTTTTCGTTAGGTAGAAAATGGGAAATTCGTAATGTTTTAGTGGCAAATCGTATTTTCGTAATTTAACAAACAATTCGTAATAATTACGAAAAAATCGTACTAGTTGGCAGCTATGGCCTAACATTATTCTCAAAATGTGTTTTTACTTTTGAGGGTGCTATGCACGCAGTCCGCTGGTCTGGAACACTTGACACAAGCAGGAATTGGAACTGTACTAACAGTATACCTGGATCAGGGTATGTTATTCTTCTCGCCAATGGACAACCAGACATAGAGTGGAAGGTATTATAGCTGGATCAGGGTAAAATGTGTGTTGTCACAGAGAGGAATGTATAATACCTTGATCAAGGTATTACTATTAGGCTGGTCTATTCTCCGACGCCAAAGCATTGATTGGAATGTATTATACCTGGATCAGGGTATGTTATTATTGACTGAAATATCAAAACACGTTGATAAAGGTATGTTAGCTTACACCCAGAAACCCATAAATTTGATTGGAAAGCAAAATACCTGGATCAGGGTATGTTGGTTTACTCTCAGATCTATTTCAAAACACTGATTAGAATGTACTAGTGCAGGGCCATTCGAAAATGTGCGTGTTCGGAAGGGGCAGTTGAGAACTGCAGCTCGTGCAAACAACGCACATTATTCAATGGTGTGAACACACACTCGCAAGTTAAACGCAAAAAATGTCGTCACCCCCAGGCACTGATATTTACCCCTACTGGGCAAAATGGTATCGCCCTACAACTGAAGGGCGTAGTTGTAGGGCGATACCATATTGTATTAGAGTTGCTCAGTCGACCGCTTACATACAGTGCATTGATGGTTGCTCAGTTGACTACAAAATGCATGTGCCCGTGCATGCCACTCACGTATATGCCACTCACGTATATGTACGTACGAAGACATGGTATGCAGTGCTATCGTCCTACAATGTGCCCGTCCTTTTTTCACTGTTTGCGTCAGCACGCGCGCTTTAGCTCGAACATGACGTAAACAATTGAAAAGAACCCCATGATGTGCCCGCCCTTTTTTTACACTGTTGCGTCATATCAAGCACGCGCGCTTTTGCTCAAACATGACGTAAACAATTGAAAAGAACATCAGTGCGCGGTGTTCTAGGCTATATTCTGGCACGCTAGGCTTCAGAAAATACTGTTTTTTTGCAGCTTTTTCGAGAACCGCTGGTCCAAACCACTTCAAACTTGGCACTGCACATTCGGTTGTCCCGAGCAATACACCCGCCGATTTTCAACCTCATACGGTGCCCGGTTCTGGAGATAATCGGCGGACAGACAGACAGACAGACAGACAGACAGACAGACAGACAGACAGACAGACAGAGATTCCTTGAATTGTAGTATAGATACATATTATCTACATCAAGATATATTGGTCGACTCTCATTTGAACACACACCCAAGCATTGATTGGAATTTATAGTACCTGGATCAGGGTACGTGGGCGTACTCTCAAATAGGACCGTGGTTGCACCATTGCTGAGCGGACCATAGACTACATAGGTGTGGCCGGTGATCCAACCAATGTCTGCTACACAGGCATACACATCATCAGGCTGATAGTCAAACACCATCTGAAATGAATGATATTGAATTATAACATGAATGTAAGCCAACGTTGACAGTCATAGTTAACAATGGGGTAATGAATATAAATTTCACGAGGTACTTGTGATGGATCACAATTCATCATAAGTCATCACAAGTCCATCACAAGTCATCACAAGTCATCACAAGTCATCACAAGACATCACAAGTCATCACAAGACATCACAAGACATCACAAGTCATCACAAGTCATCACAAGTCATCACAAGTCATCACAAGACATCACAAGTCATCACAAGTCATCACAAGACATCACAAGTCATCACAAGACATCACAAGTCTGTCCATCACATGTCAATCACAAGTCATCCAGTCTCAAGTAAACTCTCACAGGCATTTCTTTGTTACTTTTCATCTCCTGTTACTTGTGACTGGACTTGCTAATTGACTTTTGATTTGCAGTACCTGTGACCAGACTTTTGAAAAATACTGTTGGTGGGTCAGAAATATATTTTTGGCCTAATATTTTTTGTGCTGATTGAATGGGGTTTTCAGTTATATATGCGAATTTCAGCCCGAACTATTTCCATTTGCCCTACAAACATGACAAAAGCTACGGGAAAAAATGGTAACAAAAAGTGATAAAAAGTTGTGTCAATCAATGTAAAAAATATTAATGTTGATACATTGTAATTGTAACGTGAAACTGAACAAAACTGCCCGTATCCCGCGGTAGACAGCGTGCGTAAGCAGCATGACTGTACTGTTGTACCGCTCGTACTGTGTATACATGTAGCAGCCGACGAGCCATGTGCTGGCAGGAAACTTCGCTAAAACACGCTGCACTGTATCGCTTCGACTACGAGCGGTACAACCTCAAAATAAATTCACGACAACGGAAAATACACACACAGACAACAGAGATCAAGTTATGTAAATTAACTTGCATAAATCTTTCTTCATCGATGTTTACTTGGCATTTTTATGATCTCGAATTTGATCTGTACTGCAGTGTTATGCTGTTGGCCAAATGCATACAGACTTTTTGCCTTCTTTCTATCATGCCTTCTTTGGCCCTTTCACTGCGTGGTGTGGCAGGAACCAGTACGGCAGCATTGCAATGTGCAAGCATGCATTACACACGTGTTTTCATCACCGCGCGATAGCATCGCAAAATGAACTTTGCTGGTTTCTTTTCCAAAATAGCAAATGTAAGTAGGCAAATGACAATTTTTGATATAAAAAAATTATGTTTTGAACAAACTGAAGGAAAGTGAGCCGATTCTATGTTTCAGAGAGTTTTCTAAGCCTATTTTCTATGTCAAAACTTCAAAATCACCATGTAATGCAGCAAAATTAGTGCCAGCCGGCAAGCTTCATTTTCACCCCAAGTGCCGGCCGGCCAGCGTAGCTACAACCCTGATTGGCACAGTTTCATCGGATCAACCTTTTTTCAATTCACTCAGAACTGAGAAAACTTCTTGTACTCTGTGTCGTACAAAAGACTACTTATAAATTCTACTATAGTATTTATGATTGCCATATACCCGAACAAACACAAAACGTCGTCAAGGCTTATTCAATTTACTGCTTGAGCGACTTGTCGGGCGTGCAGAAAAATTGAGGTCTTGAACAATATGAAATACCCAAGGCCATCCTTTGAGAGGCTTTGCTGGTGGACTGGGCGTGGTAAAGGTGTTATTAACAAAAAGAAACACCTTGAAACCGTGAGTGGGTGGACACACACAAGTGTCACATTTATGTAATCACAATCAGTCAATTGAAAACGAAAATCTCCCATCATACACACAATTGAATTGCGAGATATTTTTGGGGGTGTTAAGGGAGGGTCTAGTAAACCAAATACTATTGAATTTATTGAAAACAAGTCAAGGAACTTTTGCAAGGGACTTTTCTCAGTCCTGTGCTAGCACTGTTGCTTTCATTCATCAAAATAATCCAATATATCACTGTGCATAAACTTTGGGACATATTTTGCTTTTAACCCCTCCTTACTCATAAATTTTACTTTTTAATTTAAAAAAGGGAACTTTTTGAGTTGTGGGGGAGACGTATTTAAATTAAAGCCACTGATTTTCTGTTTCACTTGATATAAGAATGCAATTGACGAAATCCACCTTTGGAAACAAAATTCCACTTTTTTTGTGCATAAAAGTGCATTCACTGATTTTCTGTTTCACTTGATAATAGAACGAAATTGACGAAATCCACCTTTGGAAACAAAATTCCACTTTTTTTTGTGCATAAAAGTGCATTCACTGATTGTCTGTTTCACTTGATAACAGAACGAAATGGACGAAATCCACCTTTGGAAACAAAATTCCACTTTTTGGTGCATAAAAGTGCATTGAGTTGATTAAAGAATATCTTTTCAATGGAGGTATTTTCATGCATGTGGTTTACACAATGAGCAGGATTTAGCAGTGCAAGGTGATCCTATATGATACCACTGCTCTGCTCTCTTCATGAGCATGGGCGTCGCAAGGGGGGGGCTTTTCCCCCAGGCATGCAACTGGGAAGTCACAAAAAAGAGGAAATTCAAATCTTTCCCAGACTTTGTACACTGTTTTTCTATTTTCAATGGCACACATTGGAAGTGAAAACAGAGGAAATCAGCTGATCCGAGGAAAAGTTGCATGCCTGTTCCCCCCGGAAAAGCAAAAAAAAGCAAAAAAACCCCAAAAAACAAAAACCAAAAAAAAGGGGAAAAAAAGAGAAAAAAAGAAAAGAAAAAGAGGCACAAAGTCATAGTGGTATAAATTAATGAGTTGTGGGGGGGGGGGGGGAATGTCCCTGCCCCCTCTAAAAAGTGATAAATCGAGAATCTGTTGAGAAATACAGGATTTTTTTGGGAAAAATATGTTTTGCCCCCCTCTAGAAAAAATTCTGGCGATGCCCATGTTCACAAGTCCACACCCAGTCTAAGTCAAGTGACACTAAGTGGGAGAGTCGGGGAGTCAGTCAGTCAGTCGGGGAGTCAGTCAGTTCAGGTTTCAGGTTTGCTTATTTTCCACAGTATCAAAACAATAATTACAAGATCAGTCAGAAAACAAAAAACAAATACAAATATACCTTTTTACTGAGTGAATTATACAAAATAGATGCAAGGAATAATGAAAGGTTTGTGGAAACACCATGTGCGAATAATTTCTCAACTAAGGGAATGGTTCTGAAAAGAACCAGAGGTATAAACTCGACGTTCCGGTCAGTATGCTCTGACCCTCTGCAGGAGAGTGCCTAAACTCTAAGAAAGTAAACACTCCACCATGCAAAGCCTCAAATCTTACTTAGATGCAAAGAAATATATAGATATATATTGAGAAATCTACGTCATGCACAGTAATTGTGATACTGACAGTGATTCATTTCAAAAGCACAGTTTGTAGTTGTCAATGGTCCCTTGTTTACATGCATGTGCATTGAGACAGGAATAAAAGAATGTTAATCCAACCATGCAGGTCCGTGGCCGATGAACCAATGAACAAAATATGTACAATTAACATTTATACAAGAAGTGGACTAACACAATCAGTGGACGAAGACTTCAAAACCGTAACTACAAAAAGGTCTTATCCAGTCAGCAGATAATATGGGTTGGAATGTAGAACACTCAACAATAAGATCACAATAAAACAGATTTAAAAACACGTTCGGAAGCAGAAATATCTTTGGATGCTTTAAGCTGATCATTAACCCTAACTCCCTTTACTAGGAACCATACCCATCCTGGCAAATTCCAACACCATATGGGAAACTGTGCACACATATTTCTGACTTTGATTCTGGAGGTGTGCCAACCCAATGTAAAAGACTGTCAGTTTAGGGGTACTGTACCCATCCTGACAGATTCCAACAAAACATGCCGTTTTGGGGTTTGATGGGTTGAGTTCTGTTAGGGTTAAGCATGTTCCAAAGCACAGGTCCCTCATGTTTAAAGAGGTTGTGGAATGCTTGAAGACATTTCCGTCATTTTTTGGGTATATGTAGCCTAAGGTGTGATGAAATAAAAACGACTATTGTTTCTGTCATGAAATGAGTACAAAGGGTACTTTTGAGAGCTATTTTTCAGGTCCTGTTTCGACCCGAATGTGTAATTTGTGTAAAAGTCGTCGTTGCGGGCAGCAAACAAAACACAGTAAATCGTGACGTAATAAACAGGACTCGTTTATGCTACTCTGCATCGAGAGTCCTGTTTATTACGTCACGATTTACTGTGTTTTGTTTGCTGCCCGCAACGACGACTTTTACACAAATTGCACGTTCGGGTCGAAACAGGCATGACGGGACCTGAAAAACAGCTCTCAAAAGTACCTTTTGTACTCATTTTATGACAGAAACAATAGTCGTTTTTATTTCATCACACCTTAGGCTACATATACCCGAAAAATGACGGAAATGTCTTCGAGCATTCCACAACCTCTTTAATAGTTTTATGAGCTAGAGAAGTACGGGTGTACGGGTGAAAGCTTGAAAGGTAAAAAGGGAATGAATTTCTGAATTGCGAGAAAAAATAATTTGGATAAATGAAGGTAATTTTTTTACAGGCAAGCTGATGCATGAGGGACCCAAGCTCAGTCAGTCATGGAGATACAAGACACTAGGCTGGTTTTCTTGGACCAGCAAAAAATCAGAATGAACATACAGTATGAAAAATTTGACAGAGCACATGCATTTTTTGTTGGATGCTATATGTGAAATCTTTAGCTTTCCAGTGATACCAAATTTATTTCTGTAGCTTAATTTAATCCAAAGATATGCCACAGGAACTTCAACAGTGTCCCGCCGAATGTCGCCGACCTCATTTCGAGAAAAACGGCTTTGAAAAAAAATATGCATTGTGCCGCCAACGGCAGCGAAAAACATTCTTCAGTTTTTCCACTTTTGGGTGTATATTTTTCCCCAACAAATATACACAGTGTAAATCTTCGAAAACTTGGCTACTCAAGAAAAACAAAATAACCAGTATCGACTTTGACATGGTTTTTAACGTATCCGACTTCAGGCGCCGATTACTCAAAACAAGGTTTTGGGGGACATTCCTCACTTTGACACAGCAGGTCACATATGGCTTCTACATGTACCTACCTGATGTGTGAGTGTTGCATAGAGTAGATAGCCCGCCTGTGAATGCGACAGGCCCTTGGGTGTGCCTGTGGATCCTGATGTATACAACATGAAGAGAAGGTCCTCAGAGTCTAGGATCTCTGGCTGGCAATCGGTGGATTCTTTGGCCATGGCCTACAAGTCAAACATGCAAGGACACAGAAAATATTGACTGCTTTTGAGTGGTATAGTAAAACTAGATTCCTGGGGTGATCCAGCCTTCCCCACGACCACAGAATTATTGTCTAGCAGCTAATAATTTGAAATGTACAATAATCAATCAACTAAACATGGGTCGATTTTTTTTGGTCGACATCTCATTCAAAAGTGAATAACTTAGGTATTGCCAGAAAAATAGCAATTTCGAAAAAAAAACCCCACATTTTTTGGGATGAAATTCGAAAAATATAACAGGGAATGCATCTTTAAGTTCAATCACTTGAGTGGATCTGTATAGGGGTGTAAAACCAACCTCCTCCAGTGGAATATCAATCTTTGACATAGGCACAGGGTTTCCGGTTCTCTGTGCTACAAAGACACGCTGTATGCTGGGACACTGACTGACTGCATCATCCACTGTCTTCTTGAGATCAATCAGCTTGCCGCCCCTCACCGCCTGGTCAGACGTGATGATTGTCTGGGCATCACCTGCGCAGAACATTCGCCAAACAAGACAAAGGAAAGCCTATGATAATTGGTCACAGAATGCAAACAATTCTATTCAATTGATTCAGAATGGCTACTCAGTGGAGGTCTTTTCATGCATCTGGTCGTGCATCGGATTGAGCCTATTCAATAGCATACAGGGTAATCCTATACAATAGCACTGCTGGTTCACAAGTGACAGTCAGTCGGGGAGTCAGTCAGTCAGTCGGGGGGGGGGGGGAGTCAGTCAGTCAGTCAGTGAGATAGGTACAAAGAGGTACACAAGGCTGGCCCTCTGGAACTTGCAAAAATCAACAAAAGGGCTTCTTTATATCTTAGTTTTGATAATTGTTCCAGAGCTATTTGTAGCTTTTGTACCTGTTTGTGTCAACATTTTAGATAGACTAAAAATTATGTTTTTTGCTAAGGATGTGACGTTTACAAGAATTCTAAATCCGTTTACACATTTTCCAAAACAAAGGAAATCCGAATTATAAAGAGAGGGACGTACGTTCACACGGTCTTCCTTTGAGTTTAAACGTACATGTACCGGTACATCGCACAAATAATTAATGATGTTTTCAAACTTGTTTAATTTAAAAACCTTAGAAGCACCGCATGTAATTACATGAGGGGTACACATAGTTAAGTTTTTACTTTTTTCAATAACGGCCCGCTATTTATTATGTCAATCATTGTTGATTTATCATGTCAATCACGCTGGTACGTCTGCAGACATAATGATTAGGCATTAGCTTTTGTGAAATGGATTTACGTTTAAACGTTGCTTAAAATACTTGCAAAATGTTTACAAAATGAAACGCAAAGTCACATCCTTATTACTTCAGAAATATCCATATTTCCAGGAAGAACTCTTACCGTCTCTAATCCTGCTTGCTAAGGAATCAGCACTGAACCCAGCAAACACAACACTGCAACACAAGAAGAAAGTCACTGATTCTAATTACATACTTCTCAATATTTTTTTTCATATTTCACAAAAAAAATACTGCCACTAAGTTTTCATGAGAACAGCAGATGTGCACATCATCAGCACATGTAACCGTGAAAACCGACACAATGGGGATGACAGTGTTTATAATTTACCTGTGAATAGCACCGATCCGTGCACACGCCATCATAGAGGCCACAGCTAGTGGAGAGACGGGCATGTAGATGGCCACCCGGTCCCCCTTCTTCACCCCGTGGCTCCTCAAGGTATTGGCAATCTGATTGGTCATCTCATACAGCTGTCTGCATTTGAATAAATGAGACAAGTTCTCCCATTGGTCAGGGTGTGATGTGCTTGTTTTAATATTCAAGGGGTTAAGTAAAGATTCTTTTATTTCTCAGTAGGGGACTGAGGATTAGAGGTGTTATGGGCATTTTGTTACAACAAATAACCAGCGAGCGCAATCAAGTGACTACTTCATTAATATTTGCATTCCTGATCAACATAAGTGCATACCATAATGCTGAGTTGTTGTCTTTGCTTAATATACAGAGCAACAAATCTACACACATGTACATACTGTTCAAACATAATTAAAACAAATCCTACCTGATTTTGGAATTTATTACGGATTTGGTGGTTTTTTTTCAAAATGATGCAGACTTAAAGGCACTAGGTCCTGAAATCCCCCAAAATGTCGAGTTTTGGATTGTTTACGTATCCTATTTCAAACATCTGGTTAAAAAAACCCAACCTAATCTCTTACCGTTCCCGAGAAAAGAAAAGAAACCAGGTTGTTTACATCAGACATGTCGCGGTACAAATACTTTTTTCTTGTCGTTCAATGTACGATATATACGTTGTGTGTGTTTATTATAACGTACGTATTCAACACCGTGCTCGCCAACAGCGGTGACCAATCACCAATGCACAAAATGTGGTTTCTTACACATCCGCAAGCGAACACTTCACGGATGAAATCACAACTAGCATCCAAACAGCTCAACTTTTTGGGGTCGCAAAAGTGGACCCCGAAAGTCGTTCTCGCGCTCATAATACAGGAATAACACAAAAACTACCTACTTTTTAAAGGACAGTTGTGTGGATGTTTACTTTTAAATGTTCTTTCCGATCAACATCATGGCTATATCAAATTAAGAAGGGCATTCTCAACTGTCACTTGATTGATTTTGACTGCTGTGATGGCGTAGCTGAATTTGCCAGCCATAGAGGGAGGGTTAAAATATATGCTACAAGTAACAGAAATCTAAATTACAAAAAAATACATTTGAGAAAAAAAACAACAATATTGATGTAATAATTTTACTTGTATGTAATCCTTTCTTCCTGTCCTGGTTCATCTTTCTCCCATATGAGTGCAACTCGGTCTGGATTGGCCTCCTTATGACGATCAATACAGTTCACTGTCATGAAAGGTAAACAAACATACAAACAAATGTATGTAAATGACAAAGAACAAAATGTCAAGTCAAAGGGGTGGGAGGAGCCACAGCTTAGGTTTGTGATGCTGCGAAATGATGTTATCGCTTACATTCGAATACTCACAGCCCAACACAGGTTGACACTTAGGCCCGCCGCACACTACTATATTTTAGAGGACAAGCTGGTTGATAAATTGTGGCCAGATTATCCTTGTTTGTCAGTCGCTTCATTTCAAAAATAGGGACAAACGCCAGCAGGCTTTAGAAGAAATTGCAAAACAACTGGACCAGATTTATTCCACTGTTATCGAGAACATACCGATCATTGGTACAAATGTACTGTGTATACGGTTGGCCAACCGTTGTTTCAAGGATAATCTTGCCACAACTCAACCAGCTTGTCCTCTAAAATATAGTCGCTGACAATGTCGCTGACACTTTTGTTGGGGTCTGCCATCTTAATAATAATAATAATAATAATGGAGTCTTATATAGCGCACGTATCTACCAACAATTGGGTACTCAAGGCGCTGGAAATTATGTCAATTATTAAAGAAAGGTAAATCACGCGTACAGAGTATGTGCTTTCATTGGCTAGTTAACTTTATTTTGCTTGACACGTAGCTCAGAATTACCGCACAGGGTGAGTTTTTGGCTTCGCACATGGGTGTGAGAGACCACTTGTAAAAAAAGCTGAAAATAGCTGAAAAAAGGTGTAAAGAAGCTGAACTTTGGAAATCTCCTATACTTTTGTACATAGTAAGTGAGGGAAAAACCTGAAAAACAGCTGAAATCTAAAACAACAAAAAAGCTGAAATCAGCTTTAAAGCTGAGATTTCACACCCCTGTTCACAAGACAAAAAAACAACAGGACAGATATTTGCCTCACGGCTTCATGAGGCAGAAAACGCAGCAAAACTTAACCGCACGCAGTGAGCTTTGTAATGAGCAAACGGCCACGAATGACTTTTTGCTCAGCATACAGCTCTCGTGTGCGGCCGGCTTCATTCACAGTAGTTTGTACACAGGTTGTCAGTAGATGTTGGATTTTCTACCTGGGTCAAGTCTCTCAACCCTGGTCCCAACCAGGGCTGAATTTTACCAGTGTAGAGTGCCCGACCTACGTAGAAGCAATGTTGGGTTCTTAACTTCTTGTTTATGTATCCTACACATTATTATTGTACTAAATATCAAGTTGTAATTTACACTCAAACCCTGATGACATTTCACCCTGATGACATTTCCCGCACACCGATTTTATTCAAAGGGTTCTTCTACAGTTAAAAAGCTTACAGGGTTAACTTGCAGCTATGGTCCTATAGCTTGTTGTTGCTGGGGGAACACAATATTTACCCCAAAATATTAGAAGAATAATTTTCAAATTTTCATAATTTTAAGCAGTGATTCAATACATTGACAACAATTAAGCGTGCTTTGTCAATGCACATGTGTAATGTTGTGCAAAAAACAGTGAGTTCAAAGTGACAGCAGCTTTTCCAATTGTTAGGGGCCTACATCATATACAAATGTAGGAAACGAGATTTTCATTCTTGCCCACAACATAATGCCGACAACCAAAGTTATATATAGTCCATTTTGTAACCTATTTTACTCCCTTTAAAAGAAAAACTTTGTAGGGCGTAAACAGGTAGCTAAGTTCAGGGTCTCTCAGGATAAAAAGCGGATGTTTTGATTGTTCGCTGTAGCATATCACCCTTCAGTGGCTGCGAGGCATTGCGTTCTAGCCCCTTGCAGGTGCACAATGGAGCACAAACCAGGGAACTCCCTGTATTAACGTCATAGAACAGATGACGTCCGTTCACGACTGAGTTGGGACAGGTGTCAATTCAAACAGGTAGTTTGATTGGGTTTCAAAGGGCAACAAGTCCAGCTCGGTGCTCGCACTAAGGATTGTGAAAGCCAAAACTAGTCAGCACTTTTTGAATTCAGCGAGCTTGAATTCACACGATAACTGGTACAGCTCAACATTGCTCGATTTGGCAGATGAAGAAATACTGTACATTACTAGTTCAGAAAGAGTGACAATGCTAGAGAGCTCCATTCTCCTGGTAGCAAAGGCAAGGGTAAGTACATCGTACACATTGTAACTCATTATGTATGCATTTATTCAACTATTCATTAATTCATTTTATTCAAATTCTTTCTGGTAATTAATACAAGGATTCAGAAGTGCAAATGCACTGTAGCTTGGAAGCCTGAAGAAACCTAGCGGGAGATAGGGCGAGGAAATGTTAAATTTTAGAGATGGGAGGAAAACTCTAGAATGATATTCCAGGTGAAGCCATGAAATCAAGTAGGGATTGAAAACACAATCTAGTAAAAAGACACAGGACACCATTTGCAAACAATGCAAAAAATGAAATTCTCAAAATATCATGAAACATCCTATTTGATTGTAAGTAAATAGTAAGATCATGCATCCTGTGAAATCATTACGCCTAGTATGCTGTCATTTCGACGACGAATGACCATCATTTCCCCGCGATGGTTAGGACAAAACCATCACGCTTTCAACGGAAACCTATGCTTATATAATGTATCAAAAAAAATGAATGCATTTTCACAGTTTCCTCAAACAGTATGAAGGTTTGAAAGGTAAGTTTGTTTTTAACCCTACCCGTTGGGACCTGTTGGATTGAGCAGTTAACCCCTTGATAAATATTGCTGAATGTATGTTGGGTACAGGAAACAGAAAAATAATGCACAGTTGCATTCTGTTGGATTGAGCATGCCAGTCATTTCATATTTTCATGTACCCAACAACTAGGCAAGTTGGATTGTGTGGGACTGTGTTGGATTGAGCAGGAAACTCATATAATATGAGTAGCCGTTGGACTCTGTTGGATTTAGCAGGGTAGTCCTGATGGGGAGCTACTAACCTGCTTCAGAATAGCGTCCATTACATGTACCGGTAGCCTACAAATTAATCTACTCTAACTGTTGTCTCTAAAATTATGTGATACCATAATGAATTCTGTGTGTATTTCGTACTTCGTATGAAATGTACAATCATCAACATGCATGACATGTTGGACACATCTGAGTAGCACCTAATGCAATTTACAAGTACACAGGTTTAAAAGATGATCAGAAAATTTCAAAGTAAAAGCTTGAAAAAAAAAATACAAATGCAATAAAGCAAAGGCCAGTCATATTTGGGTTATTCTATTAATTAGGGGTCCAAAGTGGGACATTGCATTAAAAGGGCTCAAAAACTTTAAGTTATTTTAATGATGGTCAATCTTGCTTTTCATAATATGAAATAATTTACTTATAAGGATGGTAAAGTGCAAGCCTTTTCAACAGAAAGAGATCCCTATAAACTTCACGTCATCTGGAATATTAAAAACACTAGGCTTTACACGTAACTGGGACACCACAGGACACCATGTTACGTGTGAAATTAGTTCAATATTACAAATGGTCATATATTTTTGTTTCTTAGCATTGCTGTCTTGTTGCTTTCTTATACTTTTATTTAATTTAATGGACAGGATTTGTAAAATACCAAGGAGAAGTAAACAATGTGACCATGAAAGACACTTTACACACAGCAGAATTGGTTCACACGTAACAGGGACACGGGGACACTAAATGTTACATGTGAAACCATATTATTGGGGAGCACCATATCACATTTTCACACATTTATTTCTTTAAAAATTGTATCTCATGTTGAAATTGAGTTAGTATCCATCATTTTGACCTAAAAAATTGCATAGTTTACCTTTTAAGGAGGCAAAAATGTATTTTTTTTTTGAGACTGTAATTTTGTCCCACTTTTTAGCCAAAAATATGATAATTTTCAGCTTATTTTTAACCAAAACAGGAACTAAATGGGATCCAGATAACAAATTTGTAGGTTTTATCAATGCAACTTTTATTGGAGTTTGTTACTCATAAAGTATCATAACTTTAATACATTTCCTATTTAGTAATAACACAAAAAAAGAATTGTTTTTCCTGTTGGACCCTTAATTTATAGAATGACCCACTTAGCGTTTGCCAAGTTGCTAAAGTTTTTGCCATTATGTGATTGCCTCAAAAAAATTGATATTAGCCATTATTTTTCCAAAGAGAGTGGAACATGGAATAATGTACCTGTTACTGTGGTAATTACTCATCAGTGGTTATCCCAATACAAGGGCGCTCTACAGCACATGACATGTGGGGTGCAACTACAATATAGGCCAGGCTACATGGGATTATGTAGCACGGTCTCATGCCATGGTTCGACCAATCAGCATCAAGGATTCAAGTATTGCTTGAAGATGTGTAGTGTGTGTAGTGTGGCACAACCTGACGCCACTTTTTTTTTCATATATCATCTCAATGAAGGTCAGTCATTGCAAAAATGATAAGACATGAATCTGGGACTGAGAAACATTTCCGATTTTGTTAGGAAATACTTAGAAAATTGTCTTAGAAATACTTAGAAAATTGTTACAGTGCACACGCACTGTAACTTGGAAGCCTGAAGAAACCTAGCGGGAGATAGGGCGAGGAAATGTTAAATTTTAGAGATGGGAGGAAAACCCCAGAACAATAATCCAGGTGAAGCCATGGAATCAAGTAGGGATTAAAAACCCAACCCACATATCAGCCAGGGTGGGATTTGAACCTGGGCCATAATGGTGGAATGCAAGAAAAGTACACTGTGATGAAAAAGACAATGTAAAATGAAACAGTCAAATATCATGAAACATCCTATTTGATTGTAAGAAAATAGTAACATCATGCATCCTGTGAAATCATTGCGCCTAATATGCTGTCATTTCGTCGCAGAGCTGACAAACCGGCGAATTGACCATTTTGGCTCTTTCAAGTATTTATGCCAAAATTCTTCATTCTTGTCTGGATTTTGAGATTCGGAGCCCCGCCCGTGGCGAATCAGTCATAATAACAAATCCATAATTTGACATAGTAATGCAACTTTTATTGAGTTTGTTACACATAAAGTATCATTAACTTTAATACATTTCCTATTTAGTAATAAAACAAAAAAGAAAATTTTTCCTATTGGACCCCTAATTTATACTAGAATGACCCACTTAGCGTTTGCCCAATTGCTAAAGTTTTTGCAATTATGTGACTGCCTCCAAAAAAAAATTGATACCGGCTATAATGTACTGAAAGAGAGTGGAACATGGAATAATGTACATCTGTTACTGTGGTAACTACTCATCAGTGGTTATCCCAATTAATGCAAGGGCACTCTCATCTTGGAATAGCACATGACATGCGGGGTGCAACTATTATAGGCCAGGCTACATGGGATTATGTAGCACGGCTTCATGCCATGGTTCGACCAATCAGCATCAAGGTTTCAAGTATTGCTTGAAGATGAAACTAAGTGTAATGTGCCAATACAGAGCAGGGAAAAATGTTGCAACCCGACGCCACTTTTTTCTTCATATATCATCTCAATGAAGGTCAGTCATTGCAAAAATGATAAGACATGAATCTGGGACTGAGAACCATTTCCAATTTTGTTAGGAAATACTTAGAAAATGTTCTTGACTCTCCATAGACTTTGTACACAACCGCTGAAGTGGCGTCTGGTTGCAACATTTTTTCCATTTTTTTTCACTAAAATAATGAATAATGAAAAATGGGAAAGAATGTTGCAACCTGACGCCACTTCAGCGGTTGTGTACAAACTACAAGGTCTATGGAGGGTCAAGAAAAGTTTTTAAGTATTTCCTAACAAAATTGGAAATGTTTCTCAGTCCCGGATATGTCTTATCATTTTGAAATGACCTTCATTGAGATGATATATGAAGAAAAAAGCAGCGTCAGGTTGCAACATTCGTTCCGAAAAATGAATAAAAGCCTCCTGTCATCTGGAAAATTTTCGGACGTTAATCTAAAACTTTCATTTTAATGGCCTTAGAATTTACTTACAAAATATTTCATCTTCATAAATCCGATTTGTGGCTCTGGAGGAATTCTTTTCAAGGGAAATAAAGTCCTAAAGTAAATGGCATTATAGTCTGATTATTTCCGTCCTCTGAATACAAAGTCACAGTGAAAATGCAAGCGAACGTAAGATGAATGTGTGCCTGCATCTTTTATATTTTAATAAGGCAAATTTGTTGTTGACATACTAGGCCTACCAGTAGGCCCTACCATTCATTGCCTAATGTGTGTACTGTAGATTCCAAATTTAACAATAGGCATGAAATTGATGAATAGGCCTACTCGGACAACAATGAATGAATGATGACTGCAAAAGTAAGAGATTACTTCATTGTTATTTCTCACCAGACACGTTAATCTTTCCGCCTAAAAACCAGGCATTCTTCCCCTCGGCCCAATCGACTTCCGAGACCTTGTCAAAGTCCTCGTACCACCGTAGCCTTGACCGGGCAAATGTCCCCCAGAACTTGTCTGGTTCACGAAGCGAAAATCGATGCAGTTCTTCGTGACTTTCGAAAGTGTATCCCATCTTTTCGAAAGTTTCTAATTCTGGTATATGCACAGAAGACACCTGTTTTGCCCAGTGGAGGGACGAGGTGGATATACATCTTGTAAAATGGGGTTGTCTGAAACCGGTCACTAAAGCAGAAATCGTCCCTGCGATTCCAGAAAATTGACAAGTTTGTCCGAGCCAGCGTCCCAACCGCAACCCCGCCATGTTGATTGAGTAAACAGCTGCACACTTTTTCGCGCACTGACACATGACCGATTATGTGTTTACGTTTCGGTTCACGCAATAGCGCCATCTTGTGTCAGAATATGGTCATGAGCGGTCTGAGTCTGAATGGGCGGTGTCAGCGCAGTATTTAAGTACGAGCACCTAGTCTTGGCTCCAAAGAAAGGATTTCCATTTTTATTCCTCTATTTTGCAGCCAGACCATTCCTGCAACACTAAAACGCGGTAACTTTGCCGCGGCAGTGGAGGTCTCTATCAGCAAGATGAATAGATTTGATACATCTTGTTGATAGAGAAATAGCGTGCACTGATCATGGCGGTAAAATACCACTTCGTTTCAACGTTTTGAAGAAAAAAAATCATAAACAAAACACGATATCATACACCAAGGCCTTAATTATACCGGTGTTGTTAAAAATATATATTTCATACGAGTTTAACAGACACAAAGATTACATTGGCGAGACTTTTTTTGAGCAATAACACTTGTTTTACTTGAAGGGCATGCAATGTATTTTTTTAATGCTGTCCTTGAAAGTACACCGTCCCATTTAACCTTATTTTCAATATTCGTTTTGCCTTTTTGAAGGGTGTTTTGGTGCATTTGTTTTTTTATGCTTTTGCAAATTTCCATATTCATGAGCAAAACTGTGATGTCATTCCGGGCATAAACCTCAATGTTACGGTTGTTTCAGCACAAAAAGTTGCAAGAATTTGGATATTTTGCTATAATAACTTATTTTCTTGTTTTTAGTGATTCATTGTTGTGTAAGTACATGGCAGTGAGCTAAATCGAGCAACCCTTTCTCATAAATCTTTTCAATGAGTACATTTTGGGTTCCCCAAGAACAGAAAACCCCTGAACTGAAAAGTGTCTTCCTGAAATGACATCACGGCAACAGCGCCATCCGGTTGTCCGGTAAAGCATGGGAAATTTTTAAAGAAGTGCACTTTTCAATAAAATTTACCAAATAGGGATGTTAAATAGTTTTCATACATTTAAGAGGAGTAGAAAGTTGCACAAAATGTGCTCCTCAGAAAAATTCATCGCATGGACCCTTTTGTATAACGCGGATAAGAGATCTTTTCGTCGGCGATGGATTAACAAAAATGATAAAACTATAGTTTTCCCTCTCTATCAGCTTTTGTGCTCGGTCTTTCCTGACGTAGATCAGGATATCATATGGATCTTTTGTGTTTCTGCTCAGTGCAGGTTATCAGTTGCTGAGGAAGAGGTAAACCATGGAGGATCCAAACAATAACGAGGATTATGCATTATGTGTGCCCGACTTCTTGATGCCCGACCTAATAGCGACCAAGGATGAGTTATGTCCGGACGAGCAGTCAGTGCCCGTCCTTGACCGCGGATGCCCCGCCGAGGACCAACACAATCCCGCCGCGGGATGGATGGGAAATCAAATGGACTTTCCAATGTACCACTCACAGGTGAACGGCAACTATATGGAGAGCGCCCCCAGTGGTCAACCGCTGCAGCTGAACTACGACCCTGCTTGGTTACCGCCCTCTTTTACCTCTGAGGGCGCTCTTTCTACAAACCATGTGGCGGAGCCGACTCACGTCCCTCAGCACCCCGCAGCATCCTCTTCGTCGGGCCTGGACTGTTCGGTGTGCTTCCGGACTTTCAAGCAAAAGTTGAGCCTGACTAACCACCAGCGGTCGCACACGGCCAGGCAGCGTCACCTGTGCACGATCTGCGGCGAGACCTTCAAGTACAAGACCAACTTCAAGCGCCACAGGAGGATCCATGCCAAGGAGATGAAAATTTGCAGATACTGCGGGACCAATATGGAGAGTGACTACGATCTGGTTCAGCATGAGAAAGAACACAGACGGCAACAAAAACAACTTTAATTTAAAACCATAACGTAAAAACAGTAACTCAGAGCAGCTAGGAAAAAAATAAATAGAATTTCGATAGGCCTATACACTACGTCCCAAAATACCCGCAACTTTTTTTTGCGAGGCTCTAGCGTCGACGCGGAAACACGTACAATGTACCGCCATTATTTTTATACCATTTTGAAGCTTGAAATCTGAACTTTATCCCTGGCGAGTATTGGTTTGATATTTAAAAGAATGCTAAAATAATTTGTGTTCAAATAAAGGCATGTCGAAAACAAACTCAACCGATTTTAAGGAAAATCGATGATGCGTACAATATATATGCAAACACGAGTCACACTTTGAGCGCGCTTTTTGAATAGGTACGTACTTGCACGTGAATTTCAAAATTCAACTAAAAGAAGAACAATATTGTGAATTCATTTAAGGTGCAGTCTACTAGTCTACGTGGATCGAAAAGAAACACAGAAAGTAACAGGCAACGGGACCGTCACATCATGAACATGATGAACCATTTCCACATTCGAAAAAATGCGCATTATTGATTTTCCTTGAAATCGGTTGAGTTTGTTTTTGACGTACCTTTTTTTGAACACGGATCATTTCAAAACCCTTTTGAAAAACAAAGCCAATACTTGCAGGGGTAGAGTTTAGATTCAAAGATTTAAAATTATAAAAACCAAAAGAATGGCGGTACGTGTTTCCGCGGCGACGCTATATAGAGCCTCACAAAAAAATGTTGCAGGTATTTTGGGACGCGTTGTATAACGCTGGAAATAAGAGTGCTCATGAAATAATGTATCATTATTTCAACTCTTGATAATTATAATAGAGATCAAGACAGATATAATTTAGATCGTTACTCGGAGAAAAAAAAAGCTATGTAGAGTAGAAGTAGCAACTTCCTTACAACAGAGTATGAAAACAAGATGCTGGTTCCATTTTCTCATTTGTCTGACCGCCTGACTGACTGCCTCCCCGACTGTCTCCCCAACTGCCTGCCCGCCTGACTACCTCCCCGGATGACTCCCCGGACTGACTCCCCGACTGACTGACTGACTGATTGACTGGCTGACTGCCGGGGAGCCTGCCTGCCTGCCTGACTGACTGACGTATGACGAGACCAGGGCCAGGCAGTGCTATCGCATAAGACTAGTATCCCTAACGTCGGCTAAATATGGCCTACATGTATGAAAAGACTTTTAGTGAATAACCATTCTGAATTAATTGAATATAATTTTCTAGGCTTGCCTTGTTTTGTTAGTGTTCCCTTTACTTTAACATTGAACATTTGTACAGATGCAATTCACTCACTCTCTTGACAGTAATTAAAGTAGTCCCGAATGCAATCACCGATGACAGTGTAAGTATTGGTGTGCATGTCAACTGGTCTCCAAAAATTGTCACAACTTCTTCATCTTCAAGTACCGTTTAAGACGCGTTTGTAACTGGACCATGATCGAATATAGCCTTTCGCCAAGGCCATCGTGACTTAACTTGCCGGCATTAGACAAAGCGGCAAATTTCTTTTTTTCTCTTTATAATCTCGATTTTTGCTACCCCAATTCAAAAGGGTAGCAAAATTCCAACCAATCATCAGCCTTTTAGTGCGCGCGTGGCTACTATCCGGACGCGTCGACGCGCCCAGATGCTTGCACAAAATTAAAAAAAAACCAAAAATTGCGAGTCTAGTTTTCCACGAGATCGTGACCGCGTAAATGTTTTTACATTATCTTGTTTTAATTTTATTTATAAAAGTATTTCAAGAAATTATTTGAGTGTATGAACTTATTTTTCATCTGAACTTACAGTTATTTGCTCTTACGTTTTCCTTACTCACCCTTCTTTCACAAATGGAAGCGACTAGGCAAAATCCGCGTTGTGATTGGTTAACCTTTCAGCACTCTTCTTATTTGCATAAAAACTATGAATAATTCAACAAAATCAAGTTCGAAAAGGCCTCGTGGCTTTGCCACTCGTGCGTGCTGACTTAATCTTTGCTCCAGTCGCTTCGGGCTTTCGCAGCTCCGCTTCTATAAGCCACGATGGCCTTGGCGAAAGGCTAGATCGAATACTGCAGCTGTGTTCATCGAATTCGACGCAAAACGTAGTTGAGTGTGTTTTGGAGAGCGGTTTAATTTACCGAATGGTTTTGCAGTTGATTGTTTTGTCTTTTAGCCTTTGCTGTCGTTTCGATATTATGAATTTTAAGAAAGCTAGAAATTTCGAAGTTAGACTTATTCGCCCTTTAATGCACTTTTGTCCCTTGTGGTACCGGTCTTCTAACAGGGCACCCGGCCACTCCAAAAATTAGGGAAACCTTAAAAATGAGTTTTCATTTTCCCAGTCGGGAAAACTCAGGGAATTTGGAAAAACACACACACACAAAAAGCCTGAAAAGGGGAAAACTCAGGGAATTTGACAGTGACCGAGAAGGGAAAGGTTTTCGCCAGTTTGCGTATATGTGCGGAAATTTTGTTTTCATATTGAGAAGCCTGCCTAAATCTGGATATATGCTAGTTTTCACAAGAACGTATGCCCGTTCACTGACCCGATACGGGCCGGGGGGGGGGGGGGGTAATTTATCCCAGAAGTAGAACTATTCATCCGGAGCAACTTGAAGATCGACCCCCCATCCCTTTAACTACCCTAGCACCGGTCCGAGTCCCGACTGCAGAATTGTACATAATATTACATACAGAACTTTAGTTTTGGAGCCTATGATTTATATGGCGCGTGTAATCGCTGAAGCCATGCACTGGAGTTCTCCGCTTTTTTAAACTCGAAAATTAAACTTTCCTCGCTCGGGGACAAATCCCACTCACGGCCCCCTCAGATGTAAATTAATGCGTTAGATTTATATCTAGGGCACTCTGAACGAGTACGAAACTACACCATGTGACTATGCCTATTTTAACATTAAGGGTATTTTTTCTGACCAGAATAGTTTGGCAAGGAACTCATGAATAGAGGTCTAATCGACTCCACATGCACTCCATGGAGCAGACCCCGAAATGTTTGACTGGAGTATGTCACATTACCTTAGGAAAGCAATAAAACAACAATGTTCGGTTCTGCAAGCGGAGGATATCGCTCGGGAGTGGCTTTGGATTTATAGATTGTGTACGTGCATGTAATGTTTGTTGTGGTTGCGGTGCGCAATATTTTCCTCGCCAACTCTCCCTGTTCTCTTTACTGTAAAGTTGAATGAGACCTCGAATAAAACAAATCCATGCACTTTTATTTATGGAAAATTTTTCTTTCAGATTCCGAATATTATTTCCGGCCCGACAACCGGGTGGGCCGGGGGGGGGGGGGAGGGGGTTAGGGGTCGAAGAGGGAGGCAAGTTGTTTCATCTCCCACTATGCCACTGGTGGACGCTGAAAAGGTGGAACTCAAACCCTGGCCACAGAGGTAGAATTAAAAAAATTCAACCCAAGGATGGGGAGAGTCACTTTGATGCTGGTATGTTGGGGGGAAAGTTCGTCCTACTTTACGGTTTCGAGCGGGGACGGATGGACGGTGATGGGGGATTGTCGAGCCAGATCTATATTTTAGCCGAGGGAGGTTCGGGGAGGGTGGGGGGAGGGGGACGAACGACCCAAACCAGATCCGACATTTGTTTATTTCCTATAGCTGTCCAAATTGTATTCTTATTATAAAAGGCATGGGAATGGTCCAGCAGATACAGCCCCCTCCCCGACACATAAAGGGTGTAGCACGAAAAAAGGTCAACAGTTTACTTTAAAAAAATACACAAGGCTGGCTACAGGCCTAGGAGAAACATGGCAAGTAGGGAGATGTAATAAGCCCCAACGGAAATAATTATGAAAAAATCTTTTTGCTATTTCAGTAAGTTCGTTTTCTTGCAAATGACCCATGTCAGATGTACAATTTTGTGTTGTACCCTTGCTTATATTGAGATGAAGATGAAAAAACGAATGATTGATGACGACAATAGATTTGTCTTGACATTAAATACGTCGGGTGCAGTTTATTCGGCAGCGAATACTTTCCGGGTTCCCCAGGTAGAGGAGTCGAGCATTAGTAATACAAGTTTGAAATCGTGTGATGGACTGATATTGCACATGCACAAAGAACATGAGAATACCGACTTAACTTGGTCGTAGTCAGCTTTTAAACGTGAAGGCGCTACCGATTAGTTTGGAGGGCAGGAAACTGTCGAGTTGTGTTTCGTTCGTGATTATCATGGGGGTTTGCAATATTGACGGCAACTTCCAACCGACGACACCATAGGGTAAAATGCGACGAGAACTTCTGCTTTAGAGGCATATATCATGTGCATGTATCCCAAAAGTAACCTGCCGAATTATTATCAAAAAAGCTTACTTGGATTAATTTCTCCTCTCAACCCAGGTGTTAAATGGGTACCGGCATTATTCAATGTTAGGAAGGTAACAGACTCGCTGTGGAGGTGTGGCGATCCCCCCACAGCAGCATATGAGTCTGGCCCAGTCACTAATGAAAGAGAGATATAGATGGGCACTCCGTTCCTGTGAACACAGGTTCGTCCCCTTTACCCTTTACCTCAGTCAACTGACAGATTTTGGCAAATAAAGAGCGCTATCGCTGAAATCGTGTTTCCTGATCAAAAGTTTGTGCATGGTTTTTCCACTGTTTTCTCCAAAAGGGTAATATCCACATAGAAGAAACTTCAACAGGTTAGGTATTGAACATTCTTCTTTGGATGGATGCTGTGTGGTGTTATTAATTATTGCAAACTAACAAAATGCATAAAAAGCAAATGATTCAACGTGTATATGCCTTTCAAATGATGGAAAAAGGAGCCGGAAATGTGCAACTGGTTGGCGGTGAGGGTATGACAAAAGTGAATTTTGAAGAAAGAAAGTGTAAATATTAATAAAATGAAAAAAAACCTGAAAACCAAAATATGAAAATGTGATTGTTAATAAATAAGAATACTTGAGGAAAGCAATAATCAATATTAATTAAACAGCAAAAATGTAAAGGGATCCGATGAAAACAGTACATTTACAATCAAGTTTTCATAATGCATCTTGAGATATAGGAAGGCGCCATTTTGTTTGGGTTAATTTTGGTAAATACAAAATAATTTTCCTATTAAACCAAATCGTGCACACCTATTGCATCCACAATATCATCCAAAAGACTAAGCTGTTGATGTGCGTGTCACCATTCAGTAACTCAAGATCCATTCAGTTTGAAGAGGGAAATAAGTCTGGAAACTACATGTGTACATGAAAGATGCTGAGAAATTTGTGTCCACAAGTGTTAATTATTAGGGAACACTGGAAATGATACAAGAACGGAAGATGGGGCTTAGAAAAAAGGTGCCCGTTAACTAACCATTTTCCATTATTTTATCGGGCACATTTTTGGCAATGTTCATCTCACAATACAGGGTGGATACAAAAAACGAAACCGAGATATTATTGCCAATTGGAACAGAAGTAGGGCACATGTGAATCAGAGGGAGATATCCTCTGTTAGGGTTGTATCTCCTCTTCAAAATGAAACCCTGATCATGTCATTACATTCTCGGTTGACTGTGCAGTGACCAATTTTATGAAAGGGTCTATTTAGAGAACTGCGCCACTTTTCAATTGTGGTTTTTGTGTTGGCATTTGTCACAGAGTGAAAGGCTATGGTTGCCAATCAAGGCAGGTGAAAAAAAAAGAGATTTCACCATGAAACGTGGTGCAATTCTCTAAATAGACCCTTTCTTAAAATTGGTCACTGCTCAGTCAACCGTGAATGTAAGGACATGATCAGGGTGTCATTTTAAAGAGGAGATTAAACCCTAACAGAGGATATCTCCCTTTGATTCACATGTGCCCTACTTCTGTTCCAATTAGCAATAATATCTCGGTTTCGTTTTGTGTGTGCGAAACTTTCACACAAAATGATGATTAACTAATAGGCCACTTTTTCCGAGCCGCATACGTATTCTGTATACATGCACCATTTCTAAGACCCTCATAAATTGTTTTACATTTTCTCACAATCCCTTTAAAAAGCTCTTGATTTGTGCAACAAAAATTGTGTGACCGCTTCAGTCGTTACAACCACCTCTTCAATAAGACGTCCATTTTGCTGTTATGCATGGGTTAAACATAGTGCTCAGTAGATAGGAGAGCCTACATGTACTTACTTGGATGACAGATACGTAATGAATACAAATGAAATTTCTAATAAAACATCTTCTCGAAAATTTATTTGAAACAGGTTCAGTACGATTTGCTTAGTTTTGTTGCATACAGGAAGTACTCCACACCGTAGGAACTACCAACATCTTGGAAAGTTACAGAGGCTTGATTTCTATCCACACCAGATTCTCGAAGGGCTTCTTCAAGAAAAGAAAGTCTCAAATCTGGATTCTCATCGGAAAACTGCAGGAGCGTTCCCCGAGAATTCAGCACACGAACAGTCTCACTGAAGGACATCCTGGCAAGGTCGGCATTGTTGCTGTTCAACATGGCATCAAATGTGCCCTTCTCAAACACGACGTCAAAATGGTTGTTCCTGAAGGGGAGTCGACTGGCATCAGCTACCACAAACTGAATGGACTCCTTGTTTGAAGAGCATATTCTCCTGGAGATGGACTGTGCCTGCCTGATTGCTCTGGGGGAGAAATCTGCGCAGACTAGGCTCATGACATCCGCATCGTCTTTGAGCAGGTTACTGGCGAGAGTAGAGGTACCGCAGCCAAGTTCAAGAATGTTCACAACCCCATTGGCTGGTCCTGTAGTCCTCATTGCAAAGATGCACTTAGCAAGCCACTGATTGGCTACATCATGAGTGAAGAACCAATCAAATGCTGGGTCACAGGAAGCATTCCTCTTGGCATAAAAAGTATCCCAGTATTCCCTCTTTCCCATGTCAGTCGCTATTTAGAAAGAAAAAGGGAAATTGCAATTAACACAATTAATTTGACAATGATAACATTTCACATAAACTGACAAGACAGTTCACAAAATGTCAGAATGAAGGGTCCATGGACCCTTGATTTAAAGTAGCTTGGGTAACTCCAGCTCCAATGCTCATCAGGAATTCAATGTCCAATTCTTGATGAGCACTGGAGCTAGAGTGACCCAAGCTAGCTTTAAAGTTGACATCTTGAACTTTCTGCCTTTGAGCAAAATGTCTGTGAAAGCATGGATTGATGGTGAAAGCCAGTACAGCTGCCTGCACATGCACAGTGGATCTTTGACAAGTGTAGCTCAACAATTACAAACAAAAATAGGGTCACTACAGTTAAAAGAAGATTGGTTACAGGCAGACAGGGCTCTGGAGTGCTCTGAAACGTGCAAAACTAAATCAGGCCCACTTTACTCACAGTTTAGCTAGCAAATTTCTCCAAAAATTGCACTGGGGCAAAGAACATGTCCTCAGTATTTCCCCTACCAAGTTTGCAGACTCAATTCAATTTTTAAAGGAGACTTTTCTTCAATATTTTGCACATGAGAGGGAAGTCAAGTGATTCCAAAATGGGGCTTAAGACTAGACTGGTACATGTCCAACCATGGTCCAACTATTTGGAAAGACTGACCTCTTCATTCAGTGTCAATAGTCTGGTGGCTTTACTATGGAGAAATGTGTAGTAAATTGAGACTAGTTCCCGCTTCATGCCACATGTTTCTTAAATTCTTTTGGCATGGTTGATTGATGCAGTACTGAAAGACTGGTTGTTTTAGGTGCCAGTCTATTTTCTTGTTTTGCATGTTTTCAATACCTTAAGTTTTGGGACTCTCATACACAGTATTGAGAGTCCCAAATTTTCGGACTAGGTTACAGGTACAAAATTCATTGTGCAATCACAACAATATTGTAGAGGGACTTCGCAATCACCCTACCATGCTTCCTTGCTTAGCGATTCTAATCACATTACACAACCGCGATTGAATAGTAACAGCCCCTCTTTGTGTATTTTGTTTTTCATTCCAAAATGACTTCTGCAACCTTTAAGCAGTGTTCTACCTCTAGTAATTCTAATGACCCTACTTTTGTAACATTCGGAAAAAGATGGGATTTTCTTATGCATTTTTCAGTTGATGCCAATCGCCATGTGGGAAAGATTTCCATATCTGGCCATCACTGGTTACCCTGTGCACAAACCCTATGAGACTGGTCTGCATGAAAAATTTTAATTTTTTTCTCAGTAAACACCTCAATATTTTCCCTGCTAATTTTGACTTTTTAGGACATATCATAAAAAAATTATCACTTTCTGATAGCTGATAGGTCACTGAAGGGAAAAATTAGTGATGGCCAGATATGGGAATCCTTCCGACTCAATCATTAATGTCATAGGCCTCAATCGACAATGCTGCCTAGGCTACAAACATGCATGTTCTTTAATTTATACAAATATTTTAACAAAAACACTACAGAATAATACCAAACAACGAACGTACATGAAAAAAACCTAATCATCTTTCGCCTACATCTTCCGGGATACAGTAGATAAGGGACTCCCGGGATGTGACAAACCACATCCACGTCGAAATGGAATGATTTTTGTAGTGTACGCCAAAATCTCACGTGCCTAATGGGCGCGGCCATTTTGTTCACAACTTTCTTCGCTGCTACTCTGGAGGGCGCACTCCAGAGTCAATGCTTCATTTCGGAGCAGATTACGCACCCGATGCATCGAGTAGCGGGTTGATGACAGAAGTCTCGATTCCGTCTCGATTCTCATTTTGATGCGCGCGGCTAAAGATCTTGGAAATAAATAAACGTTGTCACTTGCGAATAAAAGATAATGCAATAATGAAGTATGAAAAATGTATAAACTCCACATTATTTTAGAGCAAACATTTTGTTAAAAGATAGCCAGTAATTTTGTAAAGGGATGAGGCCGTTTTGCAGAGCATTACTGCTCAGTGATTGTCCTTAAACTTGTATATAGGGAGCATCATGTGGATTATTAGTTTACCATCTCTTCACTCATGCCAAATGAAACAAATGAACGGAAGAGGACTATCGTGGAAAGAGCTAAGCTCACAACCAAGAGGAAATTATATAGGTCCTGTCAGGATTTTGTTTAAACGTCTTAAAAGATGGGACTAAGTGGATAGGCATTCTTGAAGGATCATATCGGAACCTGTAGAACATGACACCTGTATAGAACTAGGAATAACATACCGGATTTTATATGACTCCTTTACAAGCTCATCTATATTTCTTTTATTTTACTCTCCGCAGCCTCCGTGGGGCCACTTGCTCCATGTTGGGTGTGGGGCAACGCCGGCCACGGGGCAGGTCAGCCAGACTTGGTCCGGTCATGTGGTCTTGATCGAGATGACCCTTCCATCACAATGTGCTTTTTTAACAGTTTTAAATAATACAAAAGGAATGAAAACACGTGATTAATGTCTATTGGTAAATCCGTGTATGTTGAGTAACATCTAACTCTAAAAATTAGTGTGGCCTGACGTTGCGAACTTAGCAAGTTCTTCTTCAGAGGCTAAAACAGAAATGACAGAGGTACATACATTAACATGGGGGTGCACACAAACATGCAGGGCTGAAAGAAGAAACACAAAAGGAGGATTAGGTGGGAAAGGTGAGGAAAGATGCAGGGGAGGGTGGATGAGAGAACAAAGAAACAAATGGAGATGGCAAACCACAAGGGGTCTGGTGTAAACAGGGGAGGGACCAGAAAGGGGAAGGATCAAAGGTCACCGGGAGTGGGAACGGACAAAAGAGTGTGAGAGTGAATGGGGATGATGCGGGGGGGGGGGGGACAGTATGGAGGTGGAAAGGGATGAAAGATGGGGGAAGATGGGTAAACACAAACAAGGAAGACCAGGTGGATCTAACTCGTTTGCTCTCAATATCGGAACGGCGAAAGAACCCATTTCAGAACCAGAATCTTGACTGCCCTCACCGGGCCCCTACTGTTTTCGAAAAATAAATATCTTTTTTTGATATTGCTGTGTTTTTTTCTGGCAGTATAAAAGTTATTCACCGTTGAGTGAGATATCGACCGGAAAACAAATACGATCGGCACCCGTATAATTTGTATTCCCATACAGGACGGGCCAAGTCATGAATAATTCAGTAGTTTCGATTGGGCCAGTATGTTTATTCATGAGAACAGAACAATGATATCAAGAGCATTGTTGTTATTTAGTCAACCAGTTACATTAAAGCATTTTAAAGTACAAGCGTCGTCGAGCTGCTACACAGTAGCCTAGTGGATAGCGAGATGAGCCATGGATACAAAGATTCCTGGTTCGAATCCACGTCGTCGCCAGGGCGCGGCGAAAATCCCGGGGGGATGGGGTACATATCTCCCCACTTTTTGACGGGGGGGGGGGGGGGATAGGCTATTGAATCATCCCCCCCTCATTTTTTGGTGATAAGAAATGGGGATTTTGAGGACTTTTTCGATCATCCCAACAATAATACTGAAAATAGGAAAAAATACAAAAGCTTTAAATGCGCCGTTTTTATGTAAGCAAGAGTATACATATTAATATACGGAGGAGCGCCCCCACTTTTCGAATTTCCACAGCCGGGCAATTTTAGGATTTTAGTCATCCCCCATCCCCCCCAACTCGCCGGCACAGATTTACGTCACTGGTCGTCAGTGATCATTTTCATTCACTCTATTTCTTCTCTAAATTAAGCGCAGAGATAATTTTCATTTAAGGGAAAAAATAAGCACGAGAACCTACGTGTGTATTGCAATGATATCAAGGAAAAACTGATTTTTTCATGTCTTGGCCCCCATCACTCCTATAGAAAAACAAAAACGCGCGCGATCGGCGCAATTTTGGTAATGAATATGTACAGTAAAACGCCGCTATTGGCTGTGACGAACATCCACTTTGGTTCCCTTCACAAATTTCCAATTATTTGCGGCCCTACAATAATTCAATTCTCTCAGGGCGAATATCTAGGCGCAAAAGCATCCAAAAATATGCCTTGGGTTGCAAAGTGGCAGATCTGCGAGGAGAGGGGGTCGTGCTGCGATAGTGTCATTTTGACCTGATATTTCATTCAGATGTTTCGGCTAAACACAAAGCTTTTACGACAGGTTTGAAATACTACTTTTCGAAATAAAACATTTCGCAATAACCAACATGGATTTCTTGGTTGAGTTATCGAGAAAGCCTTTGAGAGAGGTCTATAATCTAAGAACCCCTACAAGAGGCAGCTTAAATATTGAGCTGATCGAATGTAAAACGTTATGTCTTCCGTTGGCTGATCCGGTCAGCCCGGGGGGCAGTGAGTTTTTTTCACCAGACACAGCGGTTATCATCCCCGCTCATCATCGCCCCCATCATTCCCTAGGCCGCGCCTGTGTGCAATACACGCTTCAAGATGTCCGGCCAGTGGCCAACAAAAAAAACTGTCCCGTATCGCACTCCGCATCGCTATCACCTTACCGTCTTTATCGAGTCTCATCCCTACCGTTGTCTCCGGGCAAGGTTTGAAGTGGCGCGCGGTCGCGCACATCAGCTCCCGTGGTTGCTGTATGGGGGTTTGTTGGGTGGGCGAGCTGGATGATTTCTTGATTAAAGATAACTACAAGAGGTGATTGGAAAATCGCTCTACCAAAAGACAACAATCAGGCCCCAAGCTGGATAATCTGGAAACAGACATAAAACTCTGTAAATCCCCGTAGATATATCTTTTTTTATGGTGGTGATCGGAGTGACACAGAGGATCTCTGAATCGCAGGGAGGTACAGTAGAATTGGACCCGTCATTGTTATTATATTTCAGTTTCAATACATAATTGTGAACAATATCAATGGATGCAATGAAGATCAATTCTTTCAAAATAAAGGCCTATATCTTTAAGGCAGGTACGGTTCTAGACATAAACTTAATTGTTACTCTCTCACATTTCAAAGCCAGCAGGTTTTGGATGTGCACGTGTTTAAAACAAAATGGCAGTTACATGCTTGCACAATGCCCTGCGCCGTTAATAATCCAAAGAAACAAAATGTAAAGGTAATGGACACCAAGTGTTTTTTAGCCGATTCGAGGAACAACAGATACCATATACCTGAAGCAGGTTATTAAAGAACCAACCTGTCGGAATTTCAACTCAGTGGATATACTTTTTGAGAAAACTGTTAAAATGCATCTTCATTTTTCTCGATATGAAAGCATAGGTTACCAATGAAAGCGTGATGGTTTGGTCCTATAACCATCGCGAGGAATTGATGGCAATTCGTCTTTCTCGAAAATGACAGAACACCAGGTGCAACAATTTCACAGGATGCTCAATGCTATTATTTGCTTATACAATCATACATGATATTTCATATTTTGACAGTTTCATTGTTGACTATTTGCAAACGGTGTCCATTCAAGTACAATAAGAGAGGAATTACCGCGGAAGCGTGAGAGGACATCCGATTTTCCACCTGATCCAGAAGCTGACTTTTATAGGTGTGGAATAGGGGAGTTTGTGGGTTATTCGGATGCAGCATCTCATCGCTGGAGTATACCGAGACGGATAGGTATTCCCGACTCCTGTAAATCTTATGAATTTCAGGGCACTGCGTGCAAACTCAGATTACGCAGAAACCAGAATGCGTCAATGAAAATAACCAAAATGAACCCGGTTTCGGGAATCACGAAGTTTTAATGGCACACGGAATCACAAACACAATACAAATGACTTTTCATCGACAACGATCATCCAAACTCTGGCCTGGGAAGAAACAGTGAATCTAACTCTACATTTCGGTCTTCATATCGGGATCGTCTTCGTAGAAACCGAGTTACAAGACTCGCTGGTCTTCTTGTGGATGGTTAGTGTATTTCGCTCGAAACGTCGATTCAGATTTGTCGGCCGGATCCAGCATTTAAAACCTCGCCGTTCATCAGTTTGTGTTACCATACGGTAAAAACTGTGCTGCGCCGCTTCGTAGAGCGATTATTTCCCGGACATTGGAATATACGATGAAAAAAATCCCAAAGATAACACACGATTTACTATCCAATTTTTTGTTTGTTTTTGATTTTACATTGCGTAAATGTGATATATTCATTTGGCGTACATTATCTCAGATATATATTTTTTTCTCAGAATGACAATTTCTGCATTCAAATGGCATTATATACATCTCTGGTACACCACAAACTATTATGTTCATAATTTCTTGTTATAATTTCCCTCCCACGTCACCAGTTTCTATCCCCCAAAATATTATTGCCCCCCGAGGGCCTTCTGCTCTGATTGAATTTGAAAAGTCAACCGAATTGTGTTTTTCCGATCACAAAAAAACCTTGGCCGTCAAACGTCGCAAAATGCAGGCCTTCCTCTTTTTGCCTTTTCTCAGCCTGGATTCCGCAGTAACAGTTGTGTCATATTCAGTGGGGCTTGATGCAGGTGCTCGGAAGTCACCCCTCATTTGCCGCATCCGTCCCAGTCTAAGAGGGGGGAGGGGGTAAAGTGCTTGCTGGTGTCAATGAACTCCGAAAAGAAGTGGCTGGCCCCCCTTCTTGTCCCGTGAACCAGGCTTGCACGGTACAGGGCCGCTACCCCAGACTGTGCCCCTTCACTAACCTAGAACAGGGATCACTCCTTCCACTTGTGCCCACTGCCCACCGTGTATCAAGACGCTCTGGCGACGACTTATTTGTTTGAACTCTGATTGGAGGGATTTCGGTTTAATCGGGGAGGCGGGACTTTCCGTGTGAGCGCAGGACCATCATTGGTATTGATCAAGGCGGCGCGGGAGGCTACCCACAACGCTTCGCGTTTCCTTCATAATATTTCGTGAAAGAGAAAACCCGTATGAGGTCCTGGAAAGTATGGTGGTTGTAAGCACAGTATGTAAATGACAGGGAAGACCTTGTTGTCATTTTGGCATAATGATGCGGACTCCAGCTTTCAAAAAACAACAACCGTAATCCGCGGTGGATTGACATTTTAGTTTCTGCAAATTCTTTTTCGGTTTAAAAATTGAAAATATTTCAATAATTACACTGAGATCAGCTGGAAATGGCATTATGTGCAAGATTCTCTTGGTACGTATATCGTATACGAGGGAGTCTCTTTCATTCTACAAATTTAGGGTTCAAAGTGTGACATTTTTCCCGTCCCTGCTACTTTGGTAGTTTGAAATTTGCCATTCAAGTAAAATAATGACTTCAAACACTTTTTTATTTGTTCGGTATAGGTAGTTTGCATTGAGGAGTGCATCAGAATTACTAATTCATAGATAGAAAAAAGTGGACCCCAAATTTATTTAATGACTCATATCGATAAGTAATTATTACAAAAAATTGCGGAAAAAATATAGAATTTGGAAAAAATACAGACGTTAGAACGATCGATTGGTCGATAACATTTCTTCGCACCATATATATTTGAGATCAAATGAAGAAAAGGAACAAAGAACTTTTGAAAAAGCTTTTAAAAATGAGCTGAACAAGGAGTCATTGATAGCAGAAGCTTATCACCGGAAATTAAAAATATTTATATAAGGGTAGGCCTATATGTAAATTAGGCCAATTGTTCAATTGAGGCCATTAAAAAAACGCTGAAGATATCCGCAAGCAAAGGAGGCCAGTTACATGCTGAAGTAATTATTACCATATAACTGTGAGTCATAAACTGCAATTCAAAATGTTCCAAGGACTTTGCCGTAGGCCTATACCAGTTTTATTTTCAAGGTAATTAATAATAACCGATATAGTAAATGCAAAAAAGGCGACCTCACAAAGATAATCACAATGTGTAATTTCACACTTATTGATTATGAACATACTTTTTTTTTAATGAAATATAGGCAACATGCATACAATTTCTCCCACTAATCATTACCCGCTGAAAATGTTTTATAGCTGGTTAAAATCCCGAGGTTGAAAAAAAAATAATATTACCAAGTTAGATTGCATCCCCAAAATAATTACCCTTATTTAAAACATAATAAAACTCGTTTGCAATATGTTTTCAGAAAAACTGTTTATCGGTATTTTTTTTTTTTTTTTTAAACCCACATTTTTCTCCGTGGTTTGATTGTAACTCCTTTTGTGATATAATTCACAAGGAACTGACACACAATGATTTTAAAGTCGTGCAGAGAGTGTGAGATATTCCTGGCCTTTAAGGTCCGAGTATTGCGAACATTGGCACACACGCAGTCCATTGCGTGCAAACAATTTCTTGGCTCCATGATATTACTTACATAGGTTCAAATCAGGTTGCAACGAGTGCAAAAACCCTTCTCAATCTAATTACTAATCAGTTTCAGTGTGGTGGGGAGAACAGAGAAGAAATGACAGAGAAATGGGCCGACCGGGACTCGCCGTACCGAGTCGGCGTACTCATCACCAAGACAAACTTGAAAGACGAAAAACAACGAAAAGAAAAGAGAACGGAAAAAGAAAATGAAAATAAACCACCGGTTATATTGGTTTGTGACCAAAGAAAAAGTCTTAAAATGCATCCCGCTTGACTCCGAGGAATGGGGCAGGCTCCCCAGCGAGGACCGGTGTGAAAAACGCGGCGGAAAACCTCGCGTGGATTGCCGATACAAAGGGACGGTGAGCCGGGCGAGATGATTTGCCTGATCGGTGAATGGGTCATCAGTTGATTAACAGGTGCGCCATCTATAGGGCTACCTGTCATCTGTCCCCAGCCGACCAGTGACACCGGCCGTTTCCTGGCCCGAAAGCCATCGCCCAGATTGGAAGTGTATACCTTGGAGTCCTCCCGTCTTTTCTTTGCCTGGGACAACCTTGCGCAATTACTTCGGCGGCTCGCCCGGGGAGCCGGCTACAGGGCAATCTCATTTTGCTTTTCATCTCCGCGAGATGAAAGTGATGGCGACTTCCTGACCTTGACAGTATCGTTCGGGCACCGTACCCGGGGATGCCTGTAGGATATTTGCCCCCATCGACGGGACCTCCGTCAACTAGGAGCTTTTTGTCCCTCTCGGAGAAGTAACCAACACATCACAAGATAAACACTCAGGTTTTGGAGCGTGCGGCGCGGCCAAGTCTCCCGCGCGCGCGGCCGTCTAATTTTCACTTTTGACGGTTTGCCTCGTGCCGGCCGCACGCTTCGCTTGTGATTCATAACACGTCTATTCTATGCCAAACCTCTTGTGTAAGCTTGAAACCCGGCATACTTTTGATTTACAAGGCTACATTTTCTATCATCCCTTCATTGAATCACGGTTAGTCTCACACTGTAATTCGTATTTTCCCCCGGCTTCATTGAAATGCATTCAGCATACATATATTACTGCCCATTTGCGTCATGTTATTCAGAGATGCCTGCTAATGATCAAGGGCTCAACTGGTAATGCATAAAAACACAATCTGTTTGCGGCCCATGCCCAGAGTATAGCATCCTCTGAGTGGTATCCTGTGAGTTGAATTTAACGAGCAGACGAAGTCAACTAAACTGCAAACTCCTCCAGGTCACTGACCGAGGACCTGTAAACTCCACTCCAAAGGCAAGCCAAAAGCAAGCATGGCTAAGAAAATGTTTACTGTTGTGATGTGTGTTGGCAGTTGCAGTGAGTTCTCTAAATACAGGCCTGAAGGCTATCACTAGACAGCCTCGCATCTCAAGAGAGAAACGGAGGGGATTCTGGACAGATTTATCTATAGCAACCGTCAGGAATTTATGAGCCCTGCTCGGGCAGCTCTGTGCCGTCCTCGCTCTCTCTTTCTCCCTAGCCGTTGTGCGTATTTACATGTGTGCGGTACACTGTACCGATCGTGGTTTTGACGCTGATGGGGAAAAGTTGTTTGCATAATACCGAAAGAAAATGAAGCGTGGACTCAGGGGAGACTTGATATGTAACTTCACAAACGTAGATTGAAGTAACGTACGCAAATTATACATAGACCTTGAGTTAGCGTGTCTTGTGGGGCTTAAGCCCGCAGTGGGTTCTGTGTACGTGTGTAAAGAAATGATATTCAAATTTCGAGGCCTGGAACCGTCCAGGACTTGCAACCAATTTAATGACGGGACAATTAAGATGCATGAATTCACGATCATTCTTTTCCGCACGTAAATAACGGGAGCTGCCCGTTTGGAAATGAGAGCTTTTATTTACGAAAGACTTAGTCCATAATATTCCCGCTTGCTCGGTGATGATGAAGTTTTAATTCGAGGGTATGGGGGAAAATATTCAGAAGCCACTTGCATGTGGCGTCATAAAGCTTTTGATACGGGAGGCATATATCGGCGTAAAATGCAAGATTCTAAGACGCCCTCGAGCGTCCCCACACGCCTGCATGTTGAATTGGAGTCAAAGTCTGAGCGACTATTGACCCCACGGCCCACCGTACTGGACTGCTATAACATGGATACTTTATGCCACATAAACACACGCGTACATACACGGGCCCAGCCGGCAACTATAAAAAAATAAATCTGAAAACTATCCATAAAATGACAATAATTCAGTTTTTTCCCCCTTTGGGTAACCTTTCTGCCTGGTTTGACATCAATGTATCCACTGGCCGTAAGTAAACTTGATAATGCCGTAATGGAAATGCCGGGCCTTTTGTTTGTTGGGGGGGGGGGGAATGGGGATGGGGTGGTTGTCTGGACGATAGTCCGGCTTGATATGACCAGCTTTGGCAGCTTGGGCTAGGCACTGAATTATGCACAACTGCCGCATTGTATCACCCGCGGGCCTATAGTCTTAAGCCACTAATAACAGACTCTTGTTTTGACGAGTACTTCTGCTGTTTCTCGAATCTCTTGAGTCAGATTTTGTCACACAAAAACCTCCAATAAATTAACAAAGTAAACAAAACAAACGAACAAAAGTAGACGAGCACCGGATGAGAATCGTCACCAACTTCGTCCAATCATTGATTAGAATCGCCAACTATCGACTTCTTGGGATTTTCAGAGTAAAAGGAAATCAATTCGATTCTTCATTTTGTTAGGAGACAGGTATACACTTTTGTTCCACTCTATAAATGTGCGCGCTTGGCAAACATGTATGACCCCGCAACGGCTTGAACATAGAGCCAAGTTCAGTTAATCTTCAAAGAGATGTGGCCGTGAGAGGTTATATTTGTATAGAAAAGGTCAACTTTAACGCACTTTGAAAATTAGAATCAGATAATAAAACGCAAGAGAAAGACAAAATTAATTGGTTCGATTTTGTACCCATTCATTACTCAATTTGTTGCCTATAGCGAAAGTTTGGAAGTGTTTTGAAGTCGTATCAGACTAAGGACCATTTGCCACTTTTGTTTGTTGCCAATGAGAAGAGTATTAAGTTGCAACAACAGAAGACGTGTTTGTCACTAATCTAATGAGGCTGACGAGATTTCTAAAAACTTGATTATAACATTCATATCCAGGTTAGGCAATGTTTTCTGATTATTGATGTTCGTCTTGGGGTGGGTGCTCCAATGAGAGGTGTTTTTTTAATCCAAAAGTTGCATTTTCAACATGCGCGCACTGAAAGTTGGCATCTAGGTCCTCACTGCACTCCTGCTTTCACTTTCCGTTTTTATGCAGAAAAAGCGACATCAGAACAATAATAGCCTAATTTAAAACCAAAATACAGGGTGAGTAAAAAGAAACGAAACCCAAATGTCGGTACTATTGTTTTAGTGAAGTTCTGCATGTAGCACTTTGAAAATCTAGTACTTTTCAAGTTACGGAATTGTAAACACAAACACCCGTTTTAAAGTTCTGTCCACGGATCACAAAAACAGGTGTGCGTTCTTTCAGCGTTTAAAATTCCGTAACTTGAAAACGGCACATAAGTGATTTGAATGATTCTTGTACTAAAATAAAGCTAATGAATTGGGCTTTCATATTCTAGATTTTCAAAGTGCTACATGAAGGACTTCACTCAAATAATAGTCCCGACATTTGGGTTTCGTTTTTTTTTACTCACCCTGTAGAGCCTGGTAGGAACAAGAAGCAAAGGCATAGCATTTCGATGATGGTATAATCAATTGAGTTTAATTCGCCCTGCCTGCTTACCACGAGTCGAATGACTTGGAGGCCTCAAAATAAATTATTTAATTGATAAATAAATGAGTCCGTATTCCAACCACCCCCCCCTAAAAAAAGCCAGTGTTCCCGCCACGAAGAAGTTAACGACATTTCCAGAAGATCTGACTCAAGATTTTGGACTGATTATGAATAGACAGGTGCAGGTAGCGTAGGTTCATGCATGATGCACGCTAAACACCGCCCAGGCTTACGCTTTAATTGCAACCACAAAATATTCATCATCTTAATAATAACATCCGTTGTAGCACTCCCAAGTCCATATAGTCCCCGTATCTTTCTCTCTTCAACGCCTTAAGAAGCTGCGGAGATGTCCGGCTGCATGACGGTCTGTTAGAAGGGAGTTTCCTGTATGTGATGTCTTCATTTATTATTGAGGGGGAGTAGTGGACATAGTGCACTGCGGTTCTTTGATGCAACTGAGCACTGCAGTGTGGAAGTTATACGCGGGTAGTTCGGTGAGTCGCAGGCAGGCAAAGAAAAACCGAGTTTTGTTCAACTGTACACGCGCAGTATACACTTGCCGCTGATGAAATATGTTTGGTTAAATGTTTATGACCTTCTGCGGTGCGTGCATTGAAGTCATAGACCATAATATATCACGCTCGTTTACAAAAGTGGGTGTTGTAATCACGTGATACAAACTCCCAGTACTATTGTTTACTGTATCAATGTGGAGAAATAATTTAAGAAATACCATTGGTTGACTGTTTTGTGCAAGTGTCAACATTCTTGATTTTACTGAATTATAGTGTTTTCAAACTAAAACAAGCAGGGCCGGCTTTCAGGCGGTACATGAGGTCCTTAACTAGTTACAAACAAAGGGTTGAAAAGGTTTAACAAGTTTTTTTTGGTGTCATATCCTAATTTTGATCGGTGCAGGGAAGACCGGTTCACAGGCGGAGCTCGTCGCCGTAAATATGATTTTCAAGTTTCATTAAATTACATTGTAATGGTCAAAGAGTATAGTAGGGAAATAGCTTTCCGATGTTTTTACAAAACATTTTCGCTACCTACATTTTACACTAAGTGGACATGAAATATCCAATATTTTCGATGATTATTTTTTTCGGGTGACTATTTTTCAGACGTAACCAATCTGTAAACCTAGGCATATATGATCGAGGGGAAAAAAGCTTGACCGCTGCACGGTCAGTCATCGATTATAAAAAAAAATCAGAATGTTCAGTTACCACAGAGCCGTTCGTGCCGGGTCACACGTACACCGTCAAATTGACAGCTGGCGGTCAAGGTAAAATAATCCCATGTTTTGTTTTTAATTAAAACATGAACGCCAAAAAATTGTGACGTTGTCAACACTGAAGAATGCACGATTGGTATGTGAAAAGCGCGAGCGTTGAGTCACCTTTTCACCCCGATTCCAAGAACTTCAATCCCAAGGGCGCACCCCATTTGTGGTCAGCCCCCCCCCCCCAACAAAAATGAATGACCCAAGACTACAATGGTCACCAGAACGAACTGGTCAGTCGACAGACCGCGCACATAGGAAATCAACAACTTCAGTAGGAATTTTTGAGTCTGAAAATAATACCCCGTTATACGATCGGTATAGAGAGATTGTGGTTTGGACTTGGCTGTCGGTGACTCATACACAGTGGTAATTCACTGATGAATGTTGATGTTCCTTTTTTCACATCATACTCTCGCATTTTCTCTAGATGCATTACGTCAATTTTACAACCTTTTTGGAAAGTACTTCCAACCAAGAGAGTAGATTTTGTCTTTGTTGATCCCATCCAACGCGTGTCCTTACAATCGTGCAGTGTTCCCGCAGTTTTAACTCCGCCCTTGCAATATAGCTGCCAACCAATCACATGCGGCTGTGAAGGTTCACGCGTGCCATCACGAGTACCATTGGTCACGCGCCTTAAGCAAGGGAACAACTTTCAGCCAATCACGGGCCTCTCATATTTCGTAGCGGACACATTGGGCGCGTTCAATATAAAGTGCAATACGTATGCCGGTATTACCTGTATATACCTAGCACCGTTGAAGGTGCGGGAATGGCATACGTATTGCACTATTGAATGCGCCTCTGGACTTGTGATGTACAACAGAATAGGACATTTTGACTACCATTTGGCCTTACCTTTCTTCGTATTCCCTTTGAAGCAATACTAGCTGAAGTTTTTCGACTGTTTGGCGCCTCCACATAATTATTTCGGTTTTGCTATATGATCAGCAATAACATAGCTTACAAGAAAGGCTTAAGAGTTGATGGAAAAAGTACTGGAGCCTCTGGAGGCTAACATTTTGGGTTTGGAATTAATCAATTTTTACTTTTTGTGGACCAGTATATCTGGTAGTATCGTTCGCTAAAAGTTTTTTCTTCTTTTTACAGTTTTGTGTTATCTTGCTCTAGCTATCATGATGTGCTTTGTTATCTTGAAGTGCTGTATCCTGCTTGTTGCGCTCTGGCCGGCTTTTGCTCTGCTCCACCGCCGCGTCTACCCGTGCAGTTCTCTGTTCAATCCTGCTCTACTTTGTTTGCAGAATACCCTCTCTGTTCCTTGCTCCTTCTATTCACCAATCGACCCCCCCTATCTGAAGCTTCTATATGTCTGCATGCTCATAGACATCTTTCTTAATGATCACGTGCACTTAACTAAATTTCACGCTGCAGCGCCTGCCTTGACAATACATACGTGCATGTCACTTTCCCGAAGCGCTAGCACAAGTTAAATCTCAGATCTCCCTCATAAATTTTACAAAACGTTGTGAATTACGGCATCAATGATGTATAACATGAAGACCGCGCTGGGAAGTCGAGCGGCACGTGAGCAAAGGAGGTGCTACCGTCAAATGAAGACAGCTGACCGGTCCGCGTGGCAGGTTGAAGTGGAAGCACGCGAGCGGAACGCGGAGTTAACTAAAAGTACGACAACTCAATCCCTCACGGAGATTGCAAAACCAGCTCCTTTCTCTAACTCCTTCCTCCTGCACTGTCGGCAACTCCTATACAATTAAAGGCACGTGTGCTCTCAACAACTCGATTATTGAATAATGAGTGGCCTAAGTACAGCGCCCGCACAAGCCAAACATCAAAATGACTGTCCAACATTGCGAGTTTCGAATCCAGTAATTGACGGCCATTTAGTTCTAAATCGAGGCAGGAAGGGGGAGTCGTGGTGGAAATCTCCAACCGGCGAACGGGCCTGGTTCCATATTTGTTTCGCGTGTATAATTTGTTAAGTAGTTATTTAAGTTGTCGTGTCTCATTCGAACTGTCTCGTCGCAGTACATTTTCCGCTAATGAACCGGTCGGATTTTATATAGGTAACATCACGCTGTTATTAGACGCGCTTGTGTGTGCGCTTGCCCGTGCTTCGGTGTTCGCATAATTCGGATTGACTTGACTGAGGACCGACTGCCTCTAGGCTGATACCCGTTTGTTTAATTTACTGTCGATGTTGCGGAATCGGCACAAAGGCATACATGTATAATCGAACATGTAGCTATGCATTATTTACAGCAAACAAATGAACGGAGGGGGAATTATAGCTTGGGGAGAGGATGGGAGTCAAGCTTGAAGGCAACGACCTCTAGATGGCGGGGGGGGGGGGGGGGGGGGGGGGCTAGAGAGTGGAGAGTTACACGGTTTCAGATTCTGACTGGCACTGACAAGCGTATTAAATCCACACGTATTCAAACTTCAGAATAGGCTCCTTGCGCACGACTGGCTTTCAACTACCGCTTTAAATGAAGGTATCTGCACCAAAAAAATGCAAGAGGACTTGGTTCGATTCCAACCGCTGGCCCTTCACGTGGCTCACAGAAAACACTGAACATTGGGCTGGGGCATGTTATTACAATGCTATACGTTTAAAAAAAAGAAGACTTTATTTGCTTGCCTTTTTTCATTAGATTAAATTGTATTTTGTTTCTTTCGCACGCCAAATAGATGTGATACTGTCGGGCGGTTTACTCATGCGTGATTCAGGCCAAGAAAGGGTCATGCTCGAGCATTCATTGACTCTTGCAAGAGGAATCAACAACATTGGGACAAACCATCGACCCTTTTCTTTTACAATATGGGGGTAATCTTTGGGGAGCAAGTTTCATGAGGTCACTTCTAAGGTGCTAATTGATTGCTTTCGAGTGAGCAATTCAGACACCTGTCGTTGGCCGCGTCAAGGGACCCGCAGGAGAGGGCCCCCTGTCCAAATCCAGAGATGAGGGGGACAAGGACGTACAGTAGGGGGAAGAAACTAATCAACGTCAGGGCTTCTTTCGGGGCAGTGAATATAGATCAGATTTGATGGCTTCGATCAGGATAAAGAGCTACATCAGTGTGTATGAGTGTGTCAAGAATCAATGATGTTGGGAATCACGCCAGAAGATTGTGAGGATTAATTTCCAAAGTGAAAAAGGCATCCACTCCAACCCAGCCAAGTTTGTGCCATTTTTTTGTGTGACTACCCGAGTTCCAAAATGGCAAGGATGGGCAATGAATACAAAAAACCTAATCAATTTCGGGAATGTTTGTCGAGGAAATCATTTGGGCGTGTTGAAAGAAAAAGGGGGCCTTTTGCCATGTACATAAGTACACTTTTTGAATGAACTTCTGACAATTTCCCTCAGTAATGCAGGAAAAAGTCCCTAGTTTTAGGAACAGTTTCGGTTACATGCACGCCAAGAAGAATTTTCGTTCATATACCCAAACCCTCTTTCTCAAAACATTGTTCAGAGCCAACGAAGATTTTGTTTCAGCCTACAAGTTCTTGGTCTGGCCCTGAGACCATCGACTTCGTCGGCCGGTCATGCACCTCGATTGCCGTCCCGCCAGTCGGGTACATAACTTGATCACCACTGCCAGTCGGCACATACACACATAAAAAAACCACCGGAACACGTTAATAAAAAAACAGCAATCTGCCAAGTCCAACACTAGATCTCGCCGCCTGGCCCCGGCCCCACTTTGTCACACACTGGGGAAATAACGGGGGAGCATCGCAGTAATGTTAATAGTGTAGAATTGTCAGACTTAGCCGCATCAAATCTCTGGAGTGTGGCGGGACAGTGGACACGACAACGGGGTCCAACACACACGCAAAATCCACGGAATGATCACCGTCAAAACGAATTAAAAAAAGTGTATTACGATGCCGAGGTCGACACTGTCATCATCATTATCGCAATCATCATCATCATCATCTAGGCAAAGCCTGTCATGTGCATAGACACATATACCCGAAGCACCACGTGTCAAATTAATAGAGTAAAACATACCCTGCATGCGCTTTTTTGTGATTAATTGTGAGCAATGTATATTAAACAATGTTTGTTAATTCACATGAACTAATTATGAACTAATTATGATCACGTTATTACATTGCCCATCGAAGCTTGTCCATGGGGATGTAGCTTCAGTCGTGAATCTTTTGACTGAGTCCATTATTGTATGCAGCTGCTAATTAGCAGAAATAAAAACCTACTCAGTATATCGTTTCATTGAGAAGCGTGCTTGGAACCGGTGAAAAGGAATAGGTATCACACAACACGTGGATAAGTGTAATACCGGTTTTTGGCTAAGCAAAAATGTGTCCGTTAAGCAGAAATATGCGTGTTCAGCGGGTTCATTTGATAAGCCCTTGGTGACGGGTTTTAACATTTAGGAAAAGACAACTGGCATGAGATGGGATATATATATACCGTGTATTAGGTACAAACAAATAATAAAGATATTTCAGAAGGTCCGGTCGGTTCGCTCGGATTGCTAGAGATTATACCAACATGTTCAATTATAGTTATTAGTACAACCACTGCAATGCATTATGGCTTGGCCTGGTTAAGGAAAGCCTGTGTGTTGCCACCAAGAGGGAAAAATATAGAAATTGCATAATAGATTTTACCTTAGAGAAACTATCTTATTATAGGCCTAACTTACAAGGGTTTTGCCCTTCGACAAATGTCATTTGTCAGCACTGACTATTTTAGTGTTGTTTGAGCTTGTGAAGAAAAAATAATAAGATTACTAACAAGTACTATATGAAAAAAAATTAATACTGTTCATTTTCTTCTTCGCTGCTGAAACTGTTTGGTAGTCTGACCGTACGTTTTACATTCGAATGTTATTGATGAGAAGACAAAACGAACTACAGGCCTAGTTGAAACTGTTGACTATGGAACTTTATGATTATATTCTTCCGAGGAATCAATTTCACTTTTGCTCAGAAATAAGTTGTTCCGTAACGAGTCTCCATTGCTCGATACCGGAATCAAGGTACGTCAAGGTATTGAAATGCAAGCAGTTCGCAGATCAATCGAAAACCACTTTGACATCTTGTGACAGCTATACAGAGCTGGTTTATATCCTGATCATTTAAACAGTGCAGACTATAGGCTAAAAGACCCCACTTTACTGATGGTGTTTAATTACGAAGTTTGTACTTGCATTGCACATAACTGTATTGTTGACATTATTGAACGGGTTCTTGTTAATACCAAACATCATCTGCTAGATCGGTGATAGAATAAGATCGAACAAATGCGATAATGTTGTCACTTCATCTATCGAACGTCAACAGAACAACCGATCCCTTATTTTTTGGATGTCCGTATTTGAATAAAAATCAATGCACAGCATTATCGGAAAAGAAAAGCGGGGTCTCCAGTTGAAAATTCGGATAATGTAATCGAATGTATCTGTTATCTGTCCCATTGTATGGAAAATACTGAATTGAACATATCGCAACGTCAAATGTATAACTCTGGTAGCAATGAGTGCATTTTGATCGGATAGCAATTTAAGACTCCTTTTTGTTTAGCGGGAGAGTACTGTTTTAATACATACGACAGTCGATGAGAATGTCAACTACAAGTAAATTATATGAAGTACCTGCACCTAAAAAGTGTCTAAAACATTCCGCCACACACTGTACTACTTATCGTATACTATTAGTTCTGATTTTCTTTTCAATTCCTAATGCCAGAACCTATACTATTTATTCGGAAGTGAAGTTTTCATCGATTTATTTCAACCTGGTTATAAATGTCCTTAGTATCAGCAACTTCATTAGCATCAATGACGAGACGATGCGGGGAGTCTGTTCAGTGTCCAGATAACGTGTTTGTATAATAAGAAAGCTGATAAACATCACCGAGACCATATCGGTCAAAACTGTAAGGCCGACGTATGAATTTCGAATTATACTGTAAAATTGCGCAAAGCCATACAAATTAAGCCATTAAAGACAAGTGGTAAGTTTTTTTTATATAGGTTTAGTTTTGTAGACTCTATATAAACAGTTTTTGTTTTACAAGTGCATCCTCGTATGGGCCTACTTCCACGAAAAATATCGGTTTCCGTTTAAAAAAACGAACAACTGTGACGTTATTGCAAAAGATACGATCAATTGCCTTGGTGCACTTGTTTAAAATTACGTCACCATTTTTACCAACAAAGCTAACCTTACCACTAGACCTTCATGGAAGTTTTGTGTTTGTGGACAGATCTCAACTGCAGGGCAGAATGGGTTCACATAGTTCAAGGTGATGCCCTCGTCCATACACTGGACTTTGGAAGTGCAAACATTCCTACTGCTGCGTACATTTATATGGGTGTGCCAGAAGCATGTTAGCGTTCTTGCCTCATGTCACGTCAAAATGTTGCCAAAAATGAGTCACTGCCTTTTCAAAACAGTGACACGATTACGTCATGCCCAATCGCTGGTACTGCCTTTGCTTGCTGACTTTTGTTCCATTTCAAAACTTCATGATGTGGAGTAATCTAAACACTTGTGTACTTTTTTTCACCTGTAATGAATTCCGCAGGCCTGTAGTGTTGCAACGCGGCCCTTTTCTAAATATTTTGGACTTGCGGATACCGTTGCTTGTATAGATCAATTACAAAAAGCCTAACCTGCAAATGCCTGCAAGCTGTTTTTCGGGGGTCAGTAATAGAAGGATTAATATGGACTAAGTGCTTGCTGAAAGATCCGCCGTTCCGCTGTAATTTTATCGAACACGATATCGAAATTTCAAGGAATACACGTGACAGCTATACGGTCAGTATCTTCAGTGTAGACAGCAATGATCAGCGCCTCGACCCCCCCCCCCCCACCTCCCTCGTCTACCCAGCAACCAACACACGGGAACGAGATTTCTCGTCAAGGTTTGGGATATTGAATATGATGGGTTCAATGTCTCCATAATATTCCAGGGAAGGGTCAATGACAGTGGGGTCACTTTCTACCCTTGAGGTTTCCCCCTGTGGTGTCCCCCACCCCAAAAGAGGTGTCCTACTCTTTCACAATGCCCCCACCTCGGTCACGTTAAGTTTTATTATTGCTTGTTTACTAGTTTCTCTTTTTTTGGAATGACTTTTGATCTTTTATCCTGACAAGTTTACAATTCTCGGAAAGGTTCAGTGAATCCGCATGTGTGCCTACACCATAATTTCTGTTTGAACAGTCATTGACGTGCCTTAGAAACGGCCACAAAGTAGGCTTCATTACAAGACCATTATGATAGCCTCATTTTTATCGTTATACACTGATGGTCTGCAATAAAATTATAGATTGCAATGAACTAACATTAGCCGGGTTTTAAAAGTTCATTAGGCATGCAAACTACAAACCGTCAGCATGGTTAATCTGTATAAAGGATGCCATTAGTTCAAGTTCAAAAAAATATTGCTCAGGCATTACCGACAGCGAGGCCAATGCAAATGAAACGAAGTATTTATTGTTTTGTAATAAGGATTTGGGTTTCCTGCAGGAGCAAGGTCTCCATTGCTCCCCCGGAGCGCACGGCGCATTATGCGGTAATCGGGAGCTTGTTTGGCCGTGTCCAACGGTCGAGGACGTCGGTGCCAGCACGGTCATCGTCAATGGTGCTCGGACCGCGGCGACAACAGCCAATGTCCATGGCCTCACGGAACAAATTCCAAAGAAAACAACAAAGTCCCTGGTCTTTGGGAATCTGAGTCAAAACTTGATAAACACCCATTGTTTAATTTTCGTTAAATCCCGGAACGCAAAACCTGTTTATTTCACCGTCATCACCTGTTATTCCCAATCACCGACAAATGACCTCATAAATGAAAACAATTAGGCCTACAAGTGCAAACTTAGTCAGCACTTGCGTATACTTTAAAGAGCAAATTGTATTGTATTATTTCCACAGTAGGCTTTGTACAGTAGACTTCTGGTAAATGATTATTTTAAACGGAGCCACACCCGGAATTTGCCTCCGACAATGACGTCAAACGAAAGTTTTTCTTCAGATAAAAGAAAGTGTTTTGTCTTAATTTTTTGGGGAAAATTATTAACTACAGGGTGAGTAAAAAAAAACGAAACCCAAGTGTTAGGACCATTGTTTTAGAAAAGTTCTGCATGTATCATTTTCAAAATCTAGGATATGAAAGCCCAATTCATAAGCTTTCTTTTAGTACAAGAATCATTCAAATCCATCATGTACTTTGCAAGTTAAGGAATTTTAAACACAACCACCGTTTTAAGGTTCTTTCCACGGATCGCAAAAAAGTTCAGCGTTCTTTCAGCAAAACGAAAACAGATCACATAGGGATGTGTGTGAATTGTTTTCGTTTTGCTGAAAGAACGCACACCTTTTTGGTGATCCGTGGACAGAACCTTAAAACGGTGGTTGTGTTTAAAATTCCGTAACTTGAAAAACACATGAGTGATTTGAATGATTCTTGTACTAAAAGTAGGCTTATGAATTGGGCTTTCATATCCTAGATTTTGAAAGTGCTGCATGCAGAACTTCAATAAAACAATAGTCCCGACATTTTTTTTGACCCACCCTGTAAGGAACGCATAGTCCTTTGCAGATATAGGACCTTTACACGGTTGAATTGAAAGAGAGAAGTGGTGTAACCACTCAAGGCATGTGCCTCCCGGCCCTCTTTGTTTCCCCTCAGAATTATGAAGGCAAGTATGAGCTTTTGAACCCCCCCCCCTCCAGAAAATGAGCCCCCCCCCAAACAAAATGTGGAACCCAATTTCACCGCCGTAAACTTAAAGAGGCTGTACTTTCAAGCTTAGGCCCGCGGTCACTTTCTATATTATTATGTTAAACGCTTGGCAACCTATATTATAGTACACCGTAGTAAACGAATCCAGCATCGCGATTCCGTTCCAAGAAGAGCAAACACGAGGAAGAAGCCCGAGCGTCCGTCACAACATGGCTATAGTTGATCAACGTGAAAGGGTCCGCTCGTACGTCCGACGCCTCGTAAGTTCGACAAAATCTCATCTACCAACCAAAATAAAGGCCCACAAGTCCAACACCCCACAATGTCCGACGCCTCGTTCGTCCAAAAGCAATGAATACAAACATCACGTAAAATGTCAGAATGTTAGCGCAACAAGTGATAGAGTAAGAGATTACACATTCAAATTAAGGGATGCAACCCCCCCCCCCGGGTTTACACCCGTGGTATTAACCCTTGCGCAAAAAAACCCTGCGCGCTGGCAGACTCTGACGCGGCTAACACAGTGCCCACTCTCACAATCGTTTCATAAAATAATGTTCGTTCTTGGCTTGTCGGACAATTAATGAACCTTTCTTTGTAATGGTGCACAGCTCCGACGCCTCATCGCCTCAATAATTCCGAAATTTTGGACTTATGAGGCGTCGGACTTATGAGGCGTCGGACAGTGGCGTAGCTAGGATTTTTTTTAGTTGGGGGAGGGGACGCACCGGTAGGGGGTGCCACCAGAATATCATGGGGGGGGGGCACATATCGCAAACGTCCTATTGCAGTTTTTCCCAGTTGGGCCAAATGCCTTGCTATATCCATTGACATTGTAAATAGTAAACCTTTGGCTAACTGAAAATACAACTTACAAAAACCCTTTTTGGTTGGGGAAGGAAAAGGGTCATTATCAGTTTTTGGTGGGGGGGGGGGACCTGGGGGCGCGGACAATTTGTGGGGAGGGGGGAACGTGCCCCCGTGGCTCCCCCCTCCTCGTGGCTACGCCACTGGCGTCGGACCTACGATACGGCCACAGCGTGAATGTATTTGGCAAAACAAAACCAACCAGTAAACGCTCCCAGCTGGCAAGCAAAACCACGTGATGGTATCATAATGGGATGTGGATTTTGGATATACAGGTACCATTGTACCATGTACCATGTGCATTTCTCGTTATTGACTCCGTAATAACGAATAAATATTCCGTAATAAGAAACCTGCAGTGACACTAATGACCTTTCGTAAGAAGCTCCGTGGTTCCACGGGCTTGTTTGTGTTTGTTAATCACGGGGCATGTCCTTCCATCTCATGGCTAGCCGCGAAATGTTTTTTCCCCAAACGATATCGAACAGTATCAAAGAGGGCGCTCTCTCTGTATTATGCATATTCATAATGTCCAGAGCTTTAGAGAATAAGTTATTTAACAAGGAATAATGGTGTTTCAATCATGCACCGACGATTGGCAGCTGATTCGTAGACTGAATGGTTGGAAGTAGTCCTGACTTCTAAGCAGGTGATCCGAGTTCGAATCTCAGTGAGCGTTTTTCACTTCTTCTCATTTTACCTTTTGAATAACTAAAGCGAGGAAGGAACATTTCTCACAACACGTAAAGCCTATCTTGGGTTTTGTGTTGTGGAGAACAAGGCATTAGATATGCATGTAATGACGGATGTCGTTTGGGAAAAGAAAAAAAGATTCGCTGGCCGGAGTGGCCGCCCAGGGGTAAATGTAAGATAGAGGCCAGTTGTTGAAACTTGTGAAAGACTATAATGTACCTGATTCAGGACTTCCCCCCACCCAGAGGCAGACTGGGAGTCCCATGCATCTTGACAAATGCATTGAGCAAATTTTCACCCGAAGAAATATATAGGGCGACCTTCATCTTGGAGTAGTTTAAAACAATTCTGTAAAATAGACCAGTCCAAAATATTCAGGCTTGGAAATATTTCGTCAAATAGATTGGAGAAGTGGTATAGATGCATTGTGCGTCTGTTCCCATTACTTTCAGATTGATTGTTTTGCAATAATTATCATCTTTTTGCAATTTCAATAATTATCATCTTTCGCAATTTGCAATATTCAGTGGGCACGGTAGGCACACTGACTGTTGTATTTGTGAAGCAGGTGAGAGGGTTTGTCATGTTCTATCGTTTTGTTTTATTATTATTTATTTATATTACTATTATTAATTGTATAAATGACCTAAGGAAGGCCGTGTTGCAAAACCGATCCTTTCATCCGCGAAACTCAAGATGTCACTGCTTGAAAAGTATGACACTTCAAGCCCAAATACCGTTCAGGAATATAATAACTCCCTCCGTAGGAAATTCCAAATCATCTCTTCTTCCAAGTACTGTCTGAACCAAACCATTACGCTAGGATTAAAGTCTCGTGTACAGAGCAGATGTGCTCCAACTTTTTGCCGCTCACACGAGCATGATACGGGTACAATCGGATTAAGCCAACCGATCCCGGAAAAGCCAGCCAACACAGAAACAAAAAATCCCTTTCCGTGTATAGGTTTCCAATAATTCCCGAATAGGCTCCTTCGGGGTAAGTTGTTACAGAGATAAGCCGAATGACAAGACATCTTTCCCGAGGACTCGGCACGCGAGCTTCGCGCGGAGCGCGGCGCGTAGGCAGGGATTCATACCCGGGCTTAAAGCAAGCCGCCGGGCAGGGCCGAGTTTCGACAAAAACAAATCGCAAAATCCCTTCGGAAAGGTTGTTGTCCGTAACATCAACAAGTTAAGCCCCCCGCGCCAATCCGCCGTTGTCCTTGTGAAAACAAGAACGATTTCACGCTCATCTCTATACAAACGTTCCCCGGGGGATGGCCGGGCTAAAGCGCTTGACAGAGCCTGACGGATAGAGTTTGCCTTGGTAATGATAAAATGCCGTAATTCTGACGAGACCAGGGTCGGATTGACGACGGGATTCGCAGTCGGATTCAGACAAAGCCCCCCTTGTAAATTCGCTTTGGATTGTCGCGGGGTGATCGGGTTTCCACTGGCGAGATATCTATGCACATAATATCTCCAGCAACGGCGGAGTCATACAAATTGCCTCGGGGAAAATTCCCCATGGGATGAGGGAAAAAAGGGGGGAAATATAGATGAATATTACCCTGGTTGTCGCCGTGGCGGGAAAGCGGGTTCATAATGCCGTGACCAAGCTGGCGACCAAAATGAGGTAGACAGTGCCCATTAAAAAAAGCCCATGACCTCTTGCAGCTATCTATTATGTAGTTTACATAATACACAAGGGCAATCCTATTGAGTAACTACCTTCATTATAGCGCCACATCGAGCAAATCGACGGTATAAAGAGAACCATAGGAGAATCATCTGTGTTTTGTTTTTGTTCTTTAGGGATGCAAGCGGCATGCATCAGTGGTTTATCCGGAGGAGTGGGTCATTTATCACTTGCTTCCAATTTTACAAATGTAGCATTGACGGCAATTGTAATATTAGTCCGAGCGTCGATCGGCATGCAGGCAATCTTTAAGTGGCCTCTACAGTCAGACCACTGGCCATCCCACACCCATCCCACTCTCGCCTTCCCTCGCAAGATCGGCATGAATAATAAGTTACCTAAAGAAAAAAAAACTATCTTTTTTTTGAGTGCCAGAACATCGTTTCTATTATCGGGAAAACCATTACACTTTCCAGAAATATTTCTCTGCAACCGCTAGACTCGTTTCAATTCCTACCATATCAAGAAGAATAGGGTTCTTTTTTAATCTCCCCAAAGCATGCCATGCAAATACGCTGATTGATCCAGAAAAGCTGATATTATTGATACTGTTTAGTTTTCCTGAGCAACACGCAGGCTATTTTTTTTTTAGCTCTGGACAAACAAAGCACACCCCCCAAAATAATTGCATTTGAATTCGTAGGCTTGTCCTGGCCGACGTTTATCTCTACAGGGCGTCCTGAAAAAAAATGGTGCATGTAAACCCCTCCATTTTTGCTAATTTACAACCAACATTTTATGTTGTTTACACCATCTTCAAGGTAATAGATTTAGCTTGAGAATACCGTTTGTTTCATGGAGATTGCTTTTGTAAATCCAAAGATATGTTTGGATAACGGCAAAGCCAAGAAACCCATTTTGTGCCACTTTCTGTGAAGCAGTTAAATCAGTATAGTCCTATAGTCTAAAACCAAATCAATACAATTAATGATTTTAACATTTTTAGGCAGGGTGTGCAATATTTATTTATATTTAATTGAACTCTTTCATTGAAGTTTTAAAGAAGTGAACCTGTCTGTACTATTAAATTGTTTCAACATAAGAACAAAACTCTATATTGTCGTGCGAATGGAATGTTTGTCTTACACCCATAGGGATAATCTTCAGTGGCGTAGCACGGTCATTTTTATTGGGAGGGGGTTTAAATTTTTTTGAAAAGGGCACTTGCACATCCGTGAAATGTAGACAGGCGTACAAAACGGCAGATGCCACAAAAAAGGTACCCCTTTTTTTTTTTTTTTTTTTTTAAAGGCACTTGTTCATACAAAAAGGGCACTTCTTAAAAAAATAGGGCACTCTTTACAATTTAGGGGGGGGGGGTAAGGGCATTTGAATGGAAAAGGCAGTCTTTAGACCCCCGCTGGCTACGCCTATGAATCTTATCAAAAGAGCCATACTGTAAGTGTCCAAACGCCTGTAACTCGGTAAAATTTGGCCAGTATCTTGTATCTTCCTCATGACCTTTTGAACAGAATAAAGCAGATGACGATGAAATGCATGGGGCTGATAGGCGTAATGTTATTTACAATGTTGGCGGTGACCAAGCCGCAGAGAACGATGAATAATTTTGTGTTGAAGCGGGATATCAGTTGAAATAGAGAAGGATTATATAGTCAGTAAGTATAGGATTTTTAGAATGTTATAGGGGAAGTGAAAGGCAAAAATCTTGCCCTAAGAGAGTATTTGCAGGAAATGCTTGAACTACAGTTAACGAGTAACAACCAATATTTTAGATCTGAGCCGATGCCATCTTATAGGCGGCTTTTACTATTTAAAGCCACAGAGGAACTTTTGCACTTTCCCGGAAAAGTTCGGTTGATTTAATGACAGACACCTTGCTCAAATTGAAGATAGGTTCGTGTGAAACTATAACTCCGGGAAAAAAGTATTGTTTGGGAGAAAACTAACATTGAAGACGGTTGCAAAATAGGGTGCCTGTGAGCATTTTCTTTTATGTGCATGCGTTAGCATGCAATGAATGTAGTTACGAGATCCCAACAAACTGTGCTTACGTTTTCCCTTTTTCCCCATTCAAAATGTATACTATACTCTGAGCTGAAAATTAAAAAAGGAACTTGTTATACATTTGCTTTTGCTGTAATTTTCAGAAATGGCTGGATTTGGGGAATTGTCAGGGGAATTGTAAGGTCAAAGAACCAATCTAGCTGGCTTGCAACCGTGCACGGATGTGTAACCGATTGCAAATAAAATGCGGACTAACTTAATTTGGTAAATTGGGGGCAATATTTGAAAAAAAGTCAGTTTTTGTCCAACGATGGCCGGCCGACCATCGTTGGAAATTGATACATAAATCCACTTGTCTTGAAACTTACCACACAAATTTCACAGGATGCTTGGGACTATTATTCACTTACAGTCAAGTAAGGAATTTCTTAATCATTTGCTAGTTTTGTTTTTTGATGTTTGTAAATGCTGTATATTACCTTTCAGATTTTGAGCAAATGTGTTTCTTCTAACGAGAAAGAAATGCACAAAAAAACCACGATCCTGCGTACCAGGATGCTGCGTATTCCACTTATGACTATTGTGACCAAAAGCACGATGGCTGATAAGGCCTGTTTATTAATACAATTTTCTACATTTTCCGGCTTATAATTTATAAGGATAATTTGATATGATGATAGCTATAAATATTTTTTTTTTACATGATTAATGCAAATTGCAGTGTGGTACAAAACACTATAAAATCAACATTGACGTGCGTATTGGAAGCAACTGGATATTTTTTTTTGGATTGAGACCTCAACTGCGAACTATATCTTACAACAATCTATCGGTGTGGCATTTGAAACCCATATAAAATTAATAATAATCACAAGAAGTATTCGTCTGGGTCATCAGCCGACCCGGATGTCCAGCCGGACCGGGGCTCCAGTTTGGGGGGCTGCTTCAAATTGGACTGACCCCCTGTCTCATAATCAACGGAAATCGAACGGGTTTCCTTGTGTCATCCTTAATCGGGCCGAAGGAGGTGGACGGAGAATATGACCACCTAATTCCCCCCCAAAAAAGTGGAAAGAAAGAAAAAGAGATTGTTTGCGTCAACGACTGGAGGTTGGTTTGTGGTTTGATTTGACATTTAGTAAGAAATTTTACATCATTTTTTTTATCATCATCTGTTTCGAGGGAGAACAAATAAAATTCCAAAAAAGGGCACTGCGGGGGATGTTTTTCCGCTCTGTTGTTTTGTTTTACAAATAATGAAAAGGTTAGTCATCACACGAAGTCTTTGAAAAACAAAATATGATTTCCATCCGTCAGTATTTAAGTCAACTGTCAAGATTACGAGAAAGTCAGTAATGTGACTGACGCACATTGTGTCCTTGCTAGTCATCCCCAGAAGGGTCTTGGACATGTGTTACGTGTCATTATTCCCAAAGAAGTCATTCAGGTTTTTACGATTAATGACGGTGCGGGTTATTTTTTTTTGATATATTTTATCATTATCATGAACAATCTGCCGCTATAAAGAAATCAAAATTTCTCTTTTGTGTTGCGTTAATGAAGTTGGATTAAAATAAGAAAGTTTTTTTTGAGTTTTCCTAACATCAGCGAATGTAAATATTGGAATTAAGAATTGCTAATAGTTGTGTCTTCGACTGACCACATCATTGCTCAAGGCTGCTACGAATGACATATGTATCGTCTCGAATGCATAGTTGAAAACCCGATAAGAAAGCACGAAACAGTTTGTTGTAGGTCCCAAAGTATGCAAAGAAACGCGATGAAGATCTCTTTCTATTGTATTTTTTCAATTTTTGGGGCTTTGACTGATGTTGAAAAAATAGAGGATGATTGTATTTTTGTTTTTTTCTTTCTGGCACTAAACATATTCTTTCCTCAAACGGCCTGTGTACCAAGGACTGAAGTCACTTGCAGAGAGAAGAAAATGAAATCATGACAGGTCCTTTTGTCAATAAAATAATAATAGTATGCTTTTGCATGAGTCGAATTTTGAATTCAATCCCTTATGTCTTCTTGGCAAACAGAAATAAAACGCCCTTGCTTTGAAAAATTTCTCCATTTTTTTATGCTCTCTGCAAAGACGAGCCGAGATAGAGGTATATCGATACAGTTTGATTCGCGAATTCAGGCATTCGTTCTGGTTCAGATATTGGACTTAATTCTTGTACAAACACGACGAGGGAAAAGTCGTTGATTAATAAGAACACACAATCCTACCCTCAAAGGAAAGTGCGTAGCGGGCACACATCCCTGACTCAATTAATTATTGATGCGCATTTGGGAGATAATTCGGACGATCCTGGCATAACCACGGGCACGACACCGGAAGGAACAAAACAATCCGCATGCTACAACTGCGCAAATAACGATCCTTCTCCGTCACTGGAAATGCACGGAGGTGGATACCGTAAAAGAGATCAAGTTTGACGGGTTAAAATGCCGAGTTAAGCTGATCTAATAAGGGACGTCAGGTGGCCACGTCCGGTTCCGACCAAGCCGGTTGTCAAACCGATAAAATCATTAACGTTTGAAGAAACACGAGCGACACCACTTCGCGTATTTCAGGCCTTCTCAAATGGTGGACTAATAAAACTAGTCAGGCATGAAGCAGCCTCTGCGTGAAAAGAGAGGCAGGGAGTAAAGAAAGGGAAGAAACTTGAACATCCAGAGCGGGAAGATCAAGGAAACGCGCCGTAGCTGAAGTGGGAAGCCAATTTATTTCGGAATGTACTCAGATACGGGCGAATCTTACGGCGGTTTTGCGTTGTCTGCGCGTGTATAATTTGAAATGATTATGATTCGATTGCAACAAGACGGCAAGCTAGCGAGCGGACACTTGTCACTGTATCCCACATCTTCCACCGTTAGCTCTTTCTGCAAGTTCATCACCCAGCCTCTGTTGCTGCAAGTGGCCTCAAGACCGGTGCCTCAGAGTCTACGTCGCCCAGGCTAATTAAGGACATAATCGGGTAGTTTGCTTGATTGTCCAAGCCAATTCATTTACTTTTATGAGATCACTATTACGGCAATTATGGATGGCCCGTGCACATTGCGGCTGCACGGTGGCCATTTATCTCCAGACTATACCTTCACCGAGGGCCGGGTGACAAGTCTCATCACTTGTTGCGACGAGAGGGAAGCGTTGCCCTGCGGCCCAGCCATTAGAGGAAAATTGTTGACATACATCCAACCTCTTAGCGCTAAATCAAAAATGCGAACTTGGACTTTTCTTTCCTTTCCCCCTTATATACCCGTCGATTTTGTTCAATATGAATCCTGCTAATGCAGGGAATAGGACAGTGGCTTGATATACTGAGAGTCTGAGACTTGACCTCGACTCGAGTGGTAAGCGACGACTGAATTTTGTAAATATAAAATTAATACCAAAATTATCTCTGGAGTGAGTAAGAGGAGAGAGGGGAAGATACATTTAAAACAGACACCGAGTAAGCGATGATAGCTGCTTAATGTTTACCCATGGTATACAAAAACTGAATACATTATTCGTAGTGCAGAATGATACCGCTATACATCTTGTTTTTATAAAGAGGATGGAATGTTTTTTTTATGTGTTCATCGACTTAGCTTTCCAACCAGCAAAATACTGCTCAACAACATCCGGGGCCCTTGGCACTTCTCAACGTCTTGTCATCCTCTCGGCTCACAAATTGAAGCATCTTGGGAATCCGAATCAGGGGCCTCTCATCAGTCAACTGAGATGGTTCATCAAAACTCCCCCCCCCCCCTCCTCCAGTCCTGCATATCGCCTTGTCAAGTTCTCTCCATCTTGGTCATACATCATCGACTTTGGTTAGGCATCTTGCATACGTGCATGTCATGATGAACTGTTCACAAAGACACCACCGCCTGCTCTGGAATCACGACGCATGTTTGTTTCCCCGCGTCTTAAACCTGTTGACTGATGGCTGCGTGGATATGGTATACACAAATGCACATAATAATATGTACATTCTTCTTTGCATTTCCTTGTTTTTTTTATTTACAGAGGCAAAGTTGAAGCGCTGGGTGACAGCTGACTATACAAGTATAACCTGCGTTTATGCAAATATTATTTTCCTGACGCATGCAACTTGTTTCAGTTAGTTGTTGGATTAACAACGTCTGTCCCCTATCTTAACAATTATTATACAGTGAACGATGATCGAAGATATTTTAAAACCTGATAAATGACCTCAGCAGTTTTATTCGTTCTTTGTGAACTTGTAAAATGTTATGAGCATTGAAAGAAACATATTACAGAAAAAAAAATCGGGAAACATGTTTAATGTTTACTGAGGTCGAATCTTCGCCATGTATTCATTTCCCCTGGTATCACAGCCGCAGTTTTATGGGCCTTTTTTTCCCTAATGATGTCTTATGGGCGTTTGAACACTATATAATGTGCCTTAAATGCTAGGTTTTTCATTAACTGTACGTACATGTAAACTGCTCATTTACAACATAACAGTGTGAGGTACTTACGGAGATATAAATAAAGGCTTACTCTTAAAGCGACTAAGCTCAGATTTTACAAATGTAAATTGCGCACAGAGTTATCATCGTAATGATGCAAACGAAATTACAATAATAGTCCCCCCAAAATCGGCTTTCTAAGGGTTAAAATGGAATTTAAAAAGTCGTTAAAAGGTTGTTTTAAAGGATCATGGTAAACAAAAAAATCGCTCTGTCCCAGATCTTTGAAGCCCATGATGATACACTTTCAAAATATATTTTTAGAAGAAACCAAATGACATCAAAATAAGATTGCAAAGTCTTCTCTCTTGCTACCCTTCCTCGTTACGCACCTTAGCTGACGACGATTACTCATTATTCTTGGCCTCATAAAAAAAACTAACTAACAAAGATTGAGGTCGGGCACGCACATTCCCATTCCCGTCCAGACAAACACTTGCAAAGCTACCGTAATAGATTGCAGATTCACGTGAGCATTGGGTGTGGTGAGATGGGATGGAGGGATTGTTACAGGAATGTTATTTTGTACTGTACAGCGTGTCCCATATAAAGCGGGCTCGGACAAAGCAGCGGCCATATTTAAACAAATATTCATGTAAGACTAAATTTTGTTAATATTTTTTTCATGCTGTTGATGATGTTGCTTATTGCCTGTGGAAAAAAATAAACTGAATTGATTGAAAACTTTTAAAGCCATGACTAGAAACGTAAGAGCTCCATAAAATTGAAATTTACACCTTTTTGCGGCATTAGCTTGTGCTGGTAAATTAGTGGAGAGAGGGAGACCACGTACCTGTATCACACACGAACACATTTCACATGCAAACAAGAAGAGACTTTGTCTTTATTTCATTATAGGGGGGGGGGGGCTACACATTTCTTTTGCGATGTTCATAAATAAAATATGATTCTGATGAAATTAAATGTTGCCCCTTGAAAATAATATTTCAACCAAAAGCACGGAATCTGTACAATGAAATGTAATGTCGATTGTTGACGTGAAACTGAAAATGTGTAAATTTCGATTTTTTTTTTTAAGAGTCTTACGTTTCTATTGTCATAGCATTAAAAGCGTTGAATCAACTCAGTTAATTTCTTCACAGACAGTAAACATCATCAACAGCATGTACACATAAAAACAAAATTTAGTCTGACGTGAATAGTTTTTCTATATGGCCGCTGATTTGTCCGGGCTCACTTTTTCTGGGACACACTGTGGGCGTTAGCAACTGTACATTGATGAATATAATATGGACAGATTAACAGAACACCATATCTTATAATTAAATAAAAGTCCCCGAGTGTCCTCTGGTGTATATCAGGTATCGATCACACACGCAAAAAATGTATACTTTATAGGGTGAGTAAAAAAAAGGAAACCCATATGTCAGGACCTTTTTTGAAATGAAGTTCTGCGTGCAGCAATTTCAAATTCTAGGATATGAAAGCCCAATTAATAAGCTTTCTTTTAGTACAAGAATTGTTCAAATCACTTATGTACCTTTCAAGTTACGGAATTTTGAACACAAACACCGTTTTAAAGTTCTGTCCACGGATCACAAAATGGCTTAAGTGTTCTTTCAGCAAAACGAAAACAATTCACATAGGGATGTATGTATGACAAAAAAACAAAGTTAACACTGTAACATATTATCAATGCGCATCTCGTCTAGCTGCGATGACGTGGGAGGATCTGTGTTCGAATTCACCGAGCTGCCCTACCGAGAATCCGGACAAATATTTCACATTGCTTGTGTTAAGAAGCACTATATTAGGCGCGGATCCAAGGGGTGTTGGGGGTCGACCCCCCCCCCCCCGCCCCAGTTGCTCTGACAGCAAAAAAAATGAAGAAATAAAACAAAATAAGCAACAATGTGCTGCATTACCTATATGTCCGCCTGTTCGCAGCAATCGGACATTAACAAATTTGACGGGCCTGAACCCCCCCCAAAAAATCCTGGATCCGCCCCTGTGTATGGAGTAGTCCTTTGTCGTTGGCACGTAACCGGCAGACCACAGAAACACTTGTTGATTTAGGACAAGTCATCAATAAAACATGAATAAATTAACAACATCGCATGGCTCGCAATCTATCGTTAATCGGCAATGTATTTTTTTGGGTGCTTTTCTAAAATCGGATTATGTGCGCTATGGAACGCAGACAGACTGACAAACCCTCAGCGTCTGAAAACACACATAAAGCAGACAATGATGACAAAAAAATTGTTAATTGGGCTCTCAACTCGGCTGATTTTTTTCGACTTGTTGCAACGTCAGTTGGTGGTTGACGCGGACATCTTGCCATACAGGACTATAACTCTTCGATTATCGATATTCGAGTTCGATATCGATATCATGTCAATGTAGTTTGGTAAGATAGGCCTATACATGTTTAAAGATGGGGAAAAAAACCTTCATTGCACAGCGTGTCATAAAGGTGGACGCTATGCTAATTTATTCCACTTCAAATATGCATTCATCCGCTGTGACACTGTTGGTGTGCAGAAAAATATGATTGTTCTGGTCTAGTGCCTTTCACAAGTACCATTGTAAGTTGGCCTTATTTGCTGCAACAGGCAATTATTCAAAGAAAAGAATAAATACACTACCATCACAAACACGTGCACTCGAACTCTATAATACTGCCTAACGTATGCAACTATTATGATATGATGCATGAAAATATTATATCGGTATTTTTTTTATGCGGGTCGGTTTTGCACTGCGGGATGGCAAAGTTTCTTCGCTTGGCTAGTTTTGCGTCTGCTTTCCCGTGAATATGAAAAAATATTTGTATTAATGTATAGTGAATGAACCATCAGGCAAAATATGTTTTGCATGTTGTCTATTCTATTTTTAAATTTATCACTTTTCTGGTCGCGAATGAAGAAGAATTCATCTTGTCAAGCACAATCTATTCTATGCCTTCAGTTTGGATTCACAATCATGATTCAATGTTTAATCAGAATCCCAAAGGCAAATTATTGACTCTTTTAAACATTATAGAAATATAATATCACATATTCTAATAAATTAAAAATTGATCCATCATATGTAATGATTGTTGATTTTAGGCCATAAAGCAAACAGGAAAATGGATGGAGGACATAATACCATCCTACCCCATTACTCAGGCTCCTGCGCTCGATGCTGACATGTTTTTTTTTGCAGATAACACTGAGTTTTGATTTGAATCAACTGGTCATTTTGGCCTATTCATGATTGTGTTCAAATTTAAAATTCACCCTTTTTTTTATCTGAAAAGAGAAAAAGTGCAAAGGTAGTTCATTGGTGTTGTATTCCTTCACTTTGTGAAGAATGACAGAAATGAGAAAACTGGCTTTTTTTCAATAATTGCTCCTAATTTTTTCATATTTAGTTATTCCGCATTTTCTTTGCAATTGATTACACACCAGTGAAGGGGTACAAGCTTGCCGGACTAATTCTCTGACCTTACAATTCCCCAAAGTCTATAAATTGCTCCGTTTCATCTTAAGTGGGGTCAGAGAACCAAACTCAAGTCAGTTTATCCTCCAAATCCATTCATTTCTGAAAATTACAGCAAAACCAAATGTTGTACATTCGCTATACAATTCCTCTTCGGGGGTGGATCCAGGTTTGGATGAAGGAGGGGGGGGGTAACTGCCTCAGGGGGATTAAGAGGTATTTGTTGTGTTTCTCTTCTCGATTTTCCTATATTTTGTGGCAGGGGAGGGGGGGGGGAGATGGGTTAAACCCCCTAACTCCCATGTAGATCTGCCACCTATTATTCGATACGTACGTCATAAGGGGATTACTTCTACTCTGTTTTTTCATATGTGCATGCGTTTTCTCTTAAAATGTCCGATCTTAAGAACACTGTAGTTTGCACATTTTGTTAATATTAATCTCGCGCTAACTTTCTGACAAAAAAAATTACGAAAGTGCATCGGCTTCCTTTTCGCCACAAAAACTGCAGCCCTGTGTAATGTAATTCGGCATATTGCTTAAAGTACAGGAACTGCTTAAAACAACATACGTGTCATATTACGAATTAGAATTGTAGATAAAAGATGGGCATATTTTTAATAAACCCACCTAAGCCGTGCACTTTATCGGCCGGTCCTCGCTCATTAATCACATGACCTACCAAATGATCATTGATATTCAACTATGAAGACGATATCTTAAATATACATACTCCCTACTGATACAATTTGACAATGAGTAAAATATATGATAAATTGATGTTGGTATACAGTCAGGGGCATTGAGACAGCAACATCAACGGAATTCCAAACATGAAAAATGTTACAACTATCATTTTCATCTGAAATCGCATATAATATGCATTATGTACTGGCCGAATGAAATATTGAACATCTTATAAAGACAACATTTTTGGAAGATCCTGTAAATCTTCGTTTTTTTCTCTCTCATATTTGTAAAGCTTGTTGGCAGGTGCATGCCAAGCTACCGTACTTTGTTCTAGGTTTGGCACATTTTTATAGGCACTACTGTATAGCTGCCGTTGCCACAATGAACAATTTAAGTCTAATTGTGCGGGTGTATTTGATGCAATCCACTATTGTTTTTTGTAGCCGCGAACTCCTCTTGTTTCAGTTAACTTTAACTATGTATTTGTAATCATTCTATCCAATGACTTTAGCAGTCACATTTCTTATAAATATACAGTATATTTTCTTGTTTGAATTTGTTTTCATTTTCATTTTACCCTTATTTTTTCCACGTATTTAAACAGAAACCTTCTAGTCCTTATTTATATCTTTACATCTGTTATTAGATATCGTCTTTGTGATCTATAATGATATATTTAAACTAATTTTTGTGAACCATGCACGTTTCAGACTTGGAGCTGTGAAGGAAAAGTGAACAAACGAACAAATTGAAAATATACATCTATCTGATAAATTCCCTTCGATCGAGAAAAAAAAGCCAATTAGATAAAACTATCAATGTTAACCGTGGCTAAAACGTCGAATGAGACATAGAGGTAGTGCACCATCGAGCAAGAAGCATGTGGGCAAATGTTACTGGACTTAGCTTGCAATGGAGGTTTGCATCCACGTGAGCTTATCACGTGAACGGTGAAAGACTCGCAAAAAAATCTGGTATTTTGGACGTCTAGCGCGGCGCTCAATCGATTGATCGCACAGTACATCATGGAGGAAGAACGTGTACATTGCATTATCATTAATTGCATTGATCATCTTCGGATGGAATTTTCTCCAAAAAGTCATCGGTTAACACGCCCCCCCCCGTACAAAATGAACAGAACAAATGAAAGATGATGAATTAAGATTTAATTTGATTTGGGTCTCAAACACCTTGCCTTGGAGAGTTGTGAGTATTTTTTCCTGAATTCGGAAGTGGGCGTATTCATCACTACCATCTATGGTAGTTTATTTAGCTATTCATAAGATGGAATTTGCGTCGAGGTGATGTAAATTCAATATTAGGTTTTGCCCTTCATCGACGTATAAACACTGTATAGGCCTTTACCTCCCGAGTGAAAGGTAGAACAAATCACTCGGGTGGGACTCGAACTCACGACCTCCTACTTTCTAAAGCAGACGTCTTGTGACCACTCCACCACCGAGCTTGCGGGATCGGTTGGCTGGTTCGAATCTGATGTAGCAGCGGGTACCGTAATTAGGCCTTAACTAAGATGGAATTTACGTCAGGGTGATGTAAATTCAATATTAGGTTTTGCCCTTTACCGACGTATAAACACTGTTGGCCTACACTCAGTTTATTTACTAGTCTGCAACCGCAGGAGTTCATTATAGAGGGCGTGTGGGTGACCACTGACCTGTTACGTCACGTGAAATTCCTCAATACGGTTAGTTGGTCTCGTACCTCTAGGTCTATCAACAGAATGCAGAGACGGTATATATGGACCTCTTGCAAGGTGCGCCCTCACTGGGGGATGCTTTTCTTACTTAAATTCAGTGACAATGAAAGCACATAAACATTTACTAGTGCGTTTCACACAGAGCAACAAAAACCTGCCCTCAGATGTGACGTCAGATGCAAGGGGTCTATAGGAGAGTCAATGGAGTGAATGGGGATCAGTGGGTTCAATGACCAACTCAGGGGGGTTCTTGAGTCAAGAGTCCCCAGCCCCCTACGTTTTGCACCCCCATGTGTAGCGCCCTCAATTCTCACTGGGCATCCGGGCCCACAAGAGCCGTTCCATCGAAAGGATCAGCTACTTCACACCTCTGATAACACCCGCAATGAGTCAACATGCCCCTAATGGCCCTGCCTGATGGCCCTGCCTGTACGCGTTACAGACAGGGAGCCTCAACTTGGATGATGTGTAAAACGGTCTTATCATTAACACCAGCTACCTTCTGATGGTAAACGTGATTAATAACCCTTCAGTCAATAACCCGACAAATTTTAATTAATACATCGCGAGCACTTGTTTCCCCCCTAAGTTGGTCCGGAAAAACTTCGATCACAGCACACGGTGCGAAACCTGAAGCAGCGACAAATATCTGTGACAATATTTGCACACTGCGTTCCTGTTTCGTTGGCTATTAATCGCACATTAATGTTTGGGTATCTATACTCAGTCCACGTGTCTTGCTTCACAACCATTTTAGTTGTTATTGTCAAAATGAATAATAATGATAAACAATAACGAAATAACAAATTGGACCTGTTTTTATAATGTAGCAAAATCACTATTTATAATGAATAGACTAAAAAAAAAAAAGCTTGCAAAGCATTATTAGAAGATGTTGCACCGTTACGTAATGTCTAGCCATTGTTAGTGTCATCTTGTTGATTATATTTCCATGATTAACCACAGCCGTCCGTTTTCCCCCACAGGCCTAACACGTTTTCCCCGGATGATTCGTAATGGAATTATTCACAGCCTCGATGGCCGTAGACTGTACTTGCAGAGCTAGTGGCTGGGGCGGCTTACACGTAACTGTTGTCCTACGCAGCGTAATTTCGCCCCCAATTCTTACAGCGTGGATAATTAACGTCGCTCTACTCTGGATACAAAACCCCGAGAAACAGAGCCAGAATTTGCCCTTGCCTGGCATGATTAGCGTGATTAGGTAAGAGACAACACCAAGGCGGCGCTATTAGGGTTCAGTCCTGGCCCGGCTGTCATTCAATGCGCCAAGTTGACCGCGTTAAGGTCACGCATTGTGCGACGTCACCGCTACACCTAAGGTCACAAGTGCACGGATCACAGCCGCCTATATAAGCCGAGGTAGTTTGGGGTCAGCACGAGACAAGAGTTGACCGACAACGAGCACAATTAGCGACTTTTCCAGGCAATATTGTGACGAGTCAGTGATCAAGAACGTTGCAATAAACGCGGGTACTTTGCGTCTGTAGACTGTTGTAGCTCCCAGCACGCATCGGGCTGAAAGTAAGTTCAACCATTTTTATCTATGTTTGTTTTGTTCGCAAATAATATTGTCCGTTGTTCGATTATATCCGTGCAGCATTTGTTTGTCTCTTGAAATATCGTTCGGAGTGTAAGAGTATTTTAGTTTCCCTTTCGTGTGTCTGACAACATTTTTCGTGCAGGTATGATATTGCGATGAAAACCAGGCGCGCATGAAACCAATGTAAAAATCGCATCAGTGCATGTGCCGTATTCGTTACATACAAATTATAAGTTCCGAAAAAAAAATGAATCCGGCGATAGGTATTGATGTAGAAATATATAGGTCTATCGTCACGCATGGGTTGGTTGTATTACACAGGCTTAAAAAGGTGTTCACATTGTGATGAACGCGTGTGCATAGGCTACATGGGACAGAGGCTTTTATCTCTCTCACGTACGATTTTTTTTGGGTTACTTTTCCGTGTTTTAGGTCACATCAGCACCGGGACCAAGCCGATATAGAATGGGAGAGAAAGCCATCTGCAAGGACCACCGGGAATCTTTTACCAGCAAGATGGTGAGCAAAGACGACGAGTGCCATCAGGCAGAATCAACCACAGACAGCAAACCAGTGGCTACAGTCCGGAAGCATGCCCTCGACGTAGCCAACATGATCGCTCCGTCTCGCCCCTCAAAAGTTGCACCGAAGAGCGGTTTCACCATCGGGGCCAAACCGATAGATCTGAGCCACCGCGCCCTCCCGGCCTCGGCATCGGCCGCTGCCGCTGCCTACAAGACTTTCTACCCCTACCCGTCATTACCGATCTCTTCAACACTCTCCCCGTACTCGTACCTTGGCGAGACGAGCTCGGCGCTCACACCGGCGGGTTACGGCGCAGCAGGCTACGGTGCCGCAACCTACCCACTGTACGGCAGCTACCCAGTAGCTGCTGATAGCACAGCACCATCACTCTCGACGCTGAGGCTCTCAGCATTGCTTGCATCAAGAAAGAGACGAGCGGCCGCCTCCTCCACAGACAAGGGCGCGGACATCAGCATTACTTCAGAGCCTACCAGAAAGAAGGTCCGACCAGTCCCCGAGGAGAAAAAAGACAATTGCTACTGGGACCGCAGACGAAAGAACAACGACGCGGCCAAACGCTCTCGCGATGCCCGGCGAGAAAAAGAGGAAGAGATCGCCCTCCGTGCCGTATTCCTGGAGCAGGAAAACATGAAGCTGAGAGCAGAGGTGTCCATTCTCAAGAGCGAAATGGGGAGGCTTCATTACATGGTGTACAACTGCTGATTGTTTGCACCTCTCTAGTCGAAATATACTGAAATGTTGTGTAAGGCGATCGTGTCCTATTACTTAGGATGACTATAAGAATGCTGCAGTGCGCTAAAAGGCGCGAACTTGCCGACACGAAAATGTTGCCGAGCATAAGCGAACCTGGCATCAAAACTTTGCCGTTGGAGTTTTTGCTCGAGGTTACTGTGCAGACAGTAAGTGAACATACTACTGGAATCTGCAGTATCTTGTTACAAGTATACAACTCAAGCCAAGTATGTATTCAATACATTTTGGTCCACGTTTGTGGTTTATATAATTGTTCTCTATCCCGCCAACTTAATTGATATTTTATTGTATAAAATGCGTAAAGATGGTTTAATGAGGAAGGCACTGCTAACTTCCAGAAGTTGCAAAACTTGGCAGTTTCCTGTACATGTATTTTTATTAGGTGAAATGCACAGTGTCGTAGCATTTTGTCGAGCTTGAAGCTCCGTTGCAGATTATACAAGTATTTTAAAACAATGATCAGTGCAGTGGTACATATAGTGCTATAGATGATAATTTTTGGGATAAGTCGAACCGGTCGGATATGTAAAGAATGTTTTTATCTCTCAGGGAAAACAGCTGTAATCAAGAGCTGTCTGAAAAAAATGAAATATTAGAGGCTTAAATAACAGGTCATTAAGTGCAGTATATAAGCCAATCAGTATCACGCACGAAGTATATAGTCCCAATACAAATGATTCTATTTCGCAACAAAACATGTTAAAGCTGGATTCAAAAAGTTGTAGATGAAAGGGACTTGGACTTGGTTTACAGACGTCGGAGGTTATTTGTGTCTATTTGGAGCTAACTTGCTAGTATTTTTGTTGTTTTCCCATGTTTTTTTCACCAATGGCCTAGACCATAGTCGCTATTTAGGCCTATGTGTAATCGAGATGTTTGCCGTTATGTATACATAGGGTCTCCTAACTATAGAGCCACAGACAAAACAGAACGTGATCAGCACAGCGCGGGTTAAGGCCGGGCGAAGTTACATAACCTATAATGTAATCACAACCAATGACAAATACCGACTACCGGCTTTACAAATTCAAAGGGGAAAAAAAATCTTGCCTTCTTTATACATACGCGAAATGATAAATGCTGCCGCTGCACACGATAAAACCTTGATGTTATAATATGATTTCACAGCATTCCAGTTTGTGTTTTGGTGCTATAATATTTTGTTTTAGTTCTAAACGTTTCTTTGAATTGAATGTGATACTATCTTGTGATACGGTGTAGGAATCATCGTTGATGTATTGTGTTCGTCCGTTTCAACTCTGATTTATTGTGAACATTGCAAGGGGGACATTTATCATGTTTACGGCTTTCTTCTTTTGCAATCGAACAAAGTCTGTCTTTCAAGAAGTTATTCAAATCATGAGATTTTTGCCAGGTAGAAGTTTCTCTGATTTGCTGGCTTAATGGTGTTTTCTTTGCTGGACACAGACCTAAACTATACTTTTATTAACTTGAAAGTTAATTCTTGGATTTGTCATTTATCTGTTTGTTTGATTTTTGTTGATGTAGGATAGGAAATAATGAATTAGCCCACTGGGCAATTTTTTGTGATTACGAAAGGTGCGATTTGCGAATAAGTGGGCGACGAACCGTCCTTTGTCTTTGTATTATACCTTCACTGTTCTGATTTACTTGAAATGAAAACGTGAGGTAGAACAGAGGAAAGGGGTTCGTCTTGCTTGAAGCTATATCATGCACCAAGGAAGGGTGGAATTTATTATATAATTTAAGATAACAAATAAAAGATCTGTAACAGAGCAACAGGTTCAGATGATTAAAATGTAAATATATTATGCCATCAAAAGAAATCCAGTGTGTTTTAAGCTTATTGTATTGTTGATTGTTGATTTTCATTTTAATGATTAACTTCAACAGACCCTCGAGCGTATGTGGAAAGTCAAGTCAGAGAAAAACAGTTTTTTTGGCCGGAGAATGGGGAATCCTTGTAGCAATTTACAAGACAGTGGCGAAAAGAGATCTTCGCATACTGCTTGAGCCAATAAATGAGGTGTGAAGGGAATTTTCCGAATACACCTGTTTGCCCGTACTTCACATACTTCTTATACTATGTATTTTCCAAGTGATATTATAATGGTGGGATAATCGACCGCAGGATTGATTAAATCGATTGACTGATCAATTGATGTTTTTGTTGGCCAATAATAGTATCAAATCCGATAGCACTTCCAAAACACGAAATGGCAAAACCACTGCAATCTTGTTGCACTAATAAGATGGTTTTTTTTAATGAACCCGCGACCTTTGGATTTCCGATACGGTGTAAAAAACAAAAACAGAGAGGTATTATTGGACTTTCTGCAGTTCGTATGATCAGTTACGTATGAAAGGCTATATGATCAGTTACGTGCGTTCTCATTCTTTGAAACCTTTGAGAGGCAGGACCTCGCCTTTTAACGAGTTGTTGTCGCATAATTATACCTGGAATGATCACCTTCGTCGCTATTATTACATCCACACCCGAGGACAAGGCACGTTAAAGCCATTCAGTCCATCAGCAGCTGTTCATAAGACCATGTGACGCGTTACGTGGCTGACCTCACATGAGGTCGAGGATAGGCCAAGCTGGCTTGGGACACATACACACAAAAGATGCCCGCCAGGTCGCAACGGCTATGTAAACCCTTCGAGCAACTGACGAGCGGACATGCAAACCAGCACATTATTGGCGTAACCCTATATAGTCGCGGTCAGGGACAAGACACACGATGTTCTTTTTCTCACAAAAAAATCTGGCCAGATTGCATATAGCAGCCCATCGTGATAAGCTTACATTACAATTAACCTCGTCTCACCTTGACCGTAATCGCCGGTCAACGCAGGCCACAGATATTTACGATTGCTGATGGTGCGGGGCTCATGGTAATAACACCAAACAATGGGTGGATTTGTTTGTAACTCTACCCCGCCAGTGACCGGTCGGCCGTACGCGCTCCAACCCCCCTCCGTTGCGGTAATTCTCGGAATTCACTGAAAAGATCTCAGTTCACAGCCGGTTGCCCCACTTAATCTGACTGCTTGGGTGTATTTATTGCCCAATATCTGTAACATTGCTTCTCGGATTCTCCACCTGCTTGAATGAAATATTTTCCCCTAAAGCTTTACAAAAAAACTGTGGTTTATAATTACAAATGCTACTATTTTCGCTCGCTACGCCACAACAAAACATTTTTTTACAAAGGAGTATTGAAACGGTGCAACCTTTCGAATGAAGTGAACGGTGAATCCTTTTTTATTGGAAACTACTCACGTCATTTAGCTCTCTTTTCAAATAGTAAACTGTTATAAACACACGGCAAACAAAGATGCCGTACGCAGGCCTAAATGAATGTACCATACTAGTAACAAAAGCAAGAAACTGAATGGCATTTTTATATTAAAGTCACAATTTCCTTGCTCTGAATGATATATTTTATCTTTGTTCATTTTCTGTGTTGTTCCTTGGCACTCGTAGGCTAGATGGTTCAAGCAAACAGAAAAAAGAAGAAACCCTATTACTTATGGTTATACGGTTTTTCGACATAAGATTCGCTACCACCATTTTTATTCCGGATTTGTTGGTAGGCTCGCACACACATTGATCAATCTGATGCTCTTAATGATAAATTGCTATTGTTGGTTTTTGTGATTTTTATCGGGTTGAACTGGACATGCCAAGAACAATCTGACATGATTACTGCATTCCTGCCAACTGGCCCGTCAATCTGAATTAGTTCAGCCGGGTCAGGGTGACGTTTGTGGTCAGTTGGATTGCGACCCTTTGGCCGGATTGTTATGACCAGTTGTCCAATGGACACGTAAGAATGTTGCGGCCGGCTAGCTATCACGGGGGTCAGTTCGGCCAGGCCAAGGATGACATGAGGCCTTTATGTTTAATACTTAAGTGACCAGCGAACTGACCGGTCCGGAAAAAAAATGATGATAAAGTCCTTGACGCCGGTCAGTAAGGTAGGTCAATGGATTCAAAAGGCCCGGTCACGGCCGGGTCATTTTTCATGCCTGCCCCTCTCGGCGGGGGGAGTCCGGTTTGAAATTCTGGTCAATCATTACCATTACCTAACCTAAACAGCGCAGCCGGCTAAACGCCCAATAATACGGTAGGGGTATGTGTGCTGTGCTGCCGACGAGCATTTGGTGGTCAGGTCAATGAACGCAGAGGCCAATGCACCTGCCCCATGTCTAATCATTCAACCTAATTGATGGTGAACTTGAGGCAGACGTACCCGGTAACGTCCCTACAACGGAAGGCACTCTAAATACGTCTGGTCCGCTCGCTTACCCCTTGGGTCACATTTTTGTACTTACTGCCGTGGCAAATAACTCGGCAACATTTTTGGGGGGTGTTGGGCCCAGTGTTATTGATTGCGTGAAACAAAACCAAAGAAAGAAATTCCACATTTCTGCAGCTGATGAATACGTGATTCAAGCGTGGTTTCGCAGGCGGGTTTTTGGTTGCTGAATATATTACGAGGCGTATGTTTTCTGCTTTTTGTGGGTTGATTGCGCACACATTGTGCATTCCTTCCCAATGACCCACGGCAAGGCTTTAAGCCCGGGCATTCACTAATCAAAAGACACGGGTTGTTGACAACAGGATTTTAGTTCGGTATAAACAGGAATTCAGTTGGTTGCGTCATGGAATAAGCAGAACTACCAGCGCTGAGGTATCCGTGGGTGGCGGCCGGGATGGTGGTGGGGGTGACTTTGTATTTACACATACACACGTATTAGGATGATTCTTTTCCTATCCCCCATGAACGCTCAAACTGTTACCGAGCCATTACCACTGTCTACTTTATGCAATTAATTCGAACCTAAATTCGTGGACCCTGCCTGGTCCAGGTCCATCGATGAATTGTGTTCCCTCAAATTAATAAGGTGTAAAATTTCAACCTTCCCAGGATGCACAGCGGGATTAATGTCAAGCACGTACGTATAAGGAGCCCACAATTACAGTAGGGGAATGTGTTATAAAAAAACACCAATGGATATCTATTTTATTTAACGAAAATACATGTAATGGCAAATAAAGATCCTGATATTACTGTGGAAACCTATTTAGGTCATACATCATAAACGGAACCAAAATGATTCTTGTGCAGTTTGATAGAGAAAACTTCTCTGAGAAGTAGGCCTACAACGTAAAGTAAAGAAAAAAAGTAACCAATGAAGCAAATCCCGCGCACCAGTGGTGTTGGGCCTAACTTTAATTGATTTCACCAGTCGCACAATAAACAACATATTGGTGGTAATTTCATTGGCAACAAATTAAGGACAAGGTATGGTGTCGCCACAGGCTGACCCCTCAATTCACTGAAAATCAACAAATTCTTGAATTCTCCCCGCTTTCATATCATCAGTTTGTCCCATGTCATTGTCACACTGGACGTTACACATTAATGCTCCCGTTTTAAGCGAACACCTTAAGCTGATTACATCATGACAAAACGGCTAAGATGTTATTTTCGAGTTTCACCCTGAAAAAAGATTTCATTTTTTGTTTCAATTGCTATTTTCCAATAGAAATAAAAGTTACTCACTTTTGAATGAGACATCAAAGAAAAAAAGGCAGCAACTTTTAGCTAATTTACAGTAAATCGAATCATTCACAGTAATGCGGCTCTCGAAGGGCGGGTTCATTTTTTGCGCAAAACGAAAGCACTTTTTTTGATAAAGCAAAATGCCAGGAGGTGTTTAAGTTCGGTTAATTTCAACTTCGGTATTTTCAGTTCCGTCACGATATTTGTAAAATGGGAGCATGTGCGGTTCTTCAATGCCTGGATTTTGTTTAAAAAAAAATATAAAAAAATAGTATGTTTATCAATATTGCGTAACTTACCGTTATAGAGTTGCAGCAAACACTCGATTTTCCTAAAGCATTTTATTTCAAAGCATAAAGAACACGTGCAAATGGCGCCCATGTTATTAAGCCCGAGAACACGAATTAAAGGAATATGTATTTCGAAACAAGTCCATGTAAACCAGCAAAAGGAGGGGACATTCGTTAAATGGCAGAGATTCCTCTTCTCGTTTATTGCGGCATTTAGCGGAGGTGGTCGAACGGCATGTAAATATGAAATACCTTGTACACCACTATCCATGCATGGATATATGCTTGCAATTAGTGAACGCAATATAATAGATTCCCCACGCTGTCAAACCAGCAAACATTACACTCAAAATGACTACAATTTTATTCTCATTACACGTTACCTCAATAGCGTTTGCTTTCACCTAATAATAATGACACCAGCGAGCAATGCAATGACATAATGCGTCTGAATCCTACAGCAAGCGTGATACAAAACCTTCGTCACGGTTTCTATATTTAGTTTAATCCCACACCAAGGTTGAGGGGGAAAATCACAAGAAACTTGGCCGTGACAACTCTTCCGCAAAGATCGCTGTCACGGTGTCGGAGTTTGAGAACACCAGCTGCCAGCCGAATGCATTTCTATCTCCGCAGCCCGACCGCTTGTCCCTGAGTGTTGCACGTCCTGTACTGTCGAGTGTCGACGATTATGCCGTTGAAGACCTGATGTTCCTACAGGGTGAGTCAAGAAAAGCGGAATTCAAACCCCAAACATTACATTTCATATTTAAAAAAAATAGTAACACCAAAAATAATAATGACTGGAAAGCCAATTTCATAAGCTACTTTTAGATGAAAAACATCTGAAATTGCTCAATCTGTTCAAAGAATATCACCATGCATTTAAACACGATGACTCTTAAACCTCTTTCGTCAAAAAAATGCGATTTCAAGAATCGTCATCACAATAATCGTCTTCAAACATTACCAGCGATAAAACCTCATTTCAAAAGTTGATAATATTCGAAAAGTCCTATTGAAGGCCCATCTTTTCAAAAAAGTGGATTTTGTATATCATATTGTTTGCCTAACCAGGGTTGTTAATAAAGATACTGTGTACTATAGCTGTTGACAGTTGTTGAAACAAGTATTCTGTGTTATTTTCTTTGGTGTTCCAAACAGTAAGAATACACAATATAATTTTTTGTTGTTGGACGAAACAGGTTTTAGGGTCTTTGCGTTTAAATGGTGATATTCTTTGAACGGATTGACCAATTTCAGTAAGTTTTTCATCTAAAATTATCTTATAAAATTGGCTTTCCAATCATTATAAGTTTTGGTGCTACATATTTTTTTAAATATGAAATATAATTTTGGGGGTTTGGGTTCCGCTTTTTTTGACTCACCCTGTAGCTCTGTGGTGAGTAAAACGCAGGGTATAGGCCTCTGACATACATACAGGGTGGTGCAAAAAGAAGGAAACCCACTTTTGACAGGAATTTTAACCTTTTTACTTAAATTATTCGAACTGGTTTTTTTTATATAATGTAGTGAAGTATAGCTCTTCAACCATACGTGGTGAAAAAATGTTTAAAATAAATCGCAAGAAAAGTGTTATGCAAATTTGAATACAAGTCACCAAAAATCAGTGTTGTCCACGTGTAAGTCTAGTGTAGAGTCTTTGTCTTCAAATCGAGCTTCGGAGCTCAGTCAAGCGGATGGAATAAAGCCGTCCGTGGACAAACAGGTTTGACACGTGCAATAATTAAACAACGACATCTCAGAGACAACATATGCATTTGCAATCATTTTTTCGTCATTTGTGTTTTAAGATCAATATTTTAATACCATGAAATTCAAATTTTGAAATAGGCTCAACAAGTAGGTGAAAATTGCTGAGTGAAAGTGGCTTTCCTTGTTTTTGCACCACCCTGCATTTAAGGCTCGTAAATTGTTTAAAAAATTTTTGGTTGACCTTGTTCGCGTACACTCGTCAGCCTTAGTAAAAATTGACGGAGAAAAATGAAATGTTTCAAGTCCTTCATGCTATTTTGAAAGGTTTTGATGTACCAAGAGGGGCCAGCTTAATTATACACTCTGATTACACTCGGGTTAAATTTGACAAGATAACGTGCAGTCAAACATGCACGCGCACCAGCTGAACCCAAACGGTTGTAGTCAGAGCTGCGTGCGAGTTTGACCGTTTTCCAGTCAAAACCGGCTATTTAACTTCCGGTTTCATTTGTTTTTTACTTTTCAGTGCCTCACTCCGACATGAACATTTCAACAAATAGAGTGCATATTCCATATATGTATTGTTTTTGATTACATTAAAATTATTCATGTAATTTTTAAATTAACATGGCATAGCTCTATGATCTAACTATGTGTCTGTACAGTGTACGGTCGTCTGTGTACCTCTCTGCCCCCGACTGACTGACTGACTGACTCCCCGAATGTCACTTTTGGGTTCGACTTGCAGAAATCTCAAAAATTGCACAAAGATTAGCCCGTAACGCCGGGTGCATACCTATGTTTCCCATACCGATGTTCCCCGAAATCCTTATTATATAACCCTTACCTTAACCCTAACCCTAACCCTAACCCTTACCCTAATCTTAAGGATTTCGGGGAACATCGGTATTGGGGAACATATATATTGGGGAACAACGGGTAGACCCCGTAACGCCAATGATGGGCGAACTCTGGGCCACTGTATATGAACCACATGCATGATGAGACTAGAACCGCTGAACAGCCATTCTGAATCTATTGTGTGTGCTCCTGGACCAGCTTTAACTAGACTTGCCTCGTCTTGCTTCCTATTCTTTTTAGTTGGTTGCCCAATAGCGATAAATGTCATGATTAAGCCTAATCATAGCTGGCTTTGTTTGGATTTTGCAAAACGAACTATGTTTGGGGCTATGCTGAGGAACACACGAACGCAGACGAATCGTAGCTAGCGGGAATGTGTTAAACATGTTCCCATAAGAAGCCCCCCACTACTTCAGCCGACCTCGAAAAAACCCCAAAACATCTGATCTCCAAAAGGAATTATTCATTTTCTGACTTTAATACGTGGATGACATTTTTAGGATAATGTACTCACCGCGGCACTTAATGACTTTTCTGAAATATCCAAAGATAGTGAAGACGTCCTTGCCGTTTCTTACAATAGAAAACAAAAATAATAACAGCTTCCCGGTGATAAATGTTGTGATGATTTTCATTGTTAGGATTATTATTATTGTTTTTTTAAAAACTCGTGGTGCCTCAAAGGCAAATCTGCACATGAATTGCAAATACCTGTAAATCACATTAATGTGTAATACTAATGTGATTTACAGGTAATGATACTCTAAGGACATAATCTAAGGACATAATCTAACAGATGTAAATTTACAACACTACTACCACTCGACTTGATCAGATCATGAAGCTTAGGAAAAAGGACTAAAATAACAACGTATAAAACTGATAAATTATAACGCAACAAAACAACGGAATTGAAAAGATTGATAAAGTATGAGAGAGAGGGTTAAAAACACACACAAAAAAGACAAGTTACTACACTTAACATCTGGAGTAAAAAAACATCAAAAGTATGGATTTAATATTTCTGAAACAGCAAGTTGTATATAGATGGTATATCACGGAAATATGTTTTGTAGTCACGAAGGTTCCTACCGCGGCTGGCCAATACAGACGGGAGAAATAAACATTTATGACGCTTATGTTTTTTTATAAGAGCTATGGCAAAATAGAGGCGAAATTTTCGCAGAACGCAAAGTTTTCCATAGTATCATACCGGCAAAAATGGGCAATTACAGGCACAGACAATAATCCCTAGCCGTTGAAGCGTGGATTATGAAACGACTTTGTGAAACAGTATACACTTTGTGAAGCGTCCGGGAAACTGCTGGTAATAACACAAAAATTGCAAAAGAACTGGACAAAAATGCGGGTAGGCTTACTATTGATTGGGCTTGTTTGACGAAATTGACTTGGGAGTGAGCATATTGCATGGTCTAATGTAATGTTGATTTGGATTAGGTCTACCGTCCAGACTATTTGTGGTTTTTTAAAGTCAATATTAAACTGATAAGCAAAATCACCTCATTTCTTCACACTTCACACGCTTTGATGCAATTCTTGTTTGTATAAAAAGAAAGCAATCACTTTATTTCCTGATGATGAAAAACCTAAATGATTTTACTTTGGATCAGAGGCCTATTTTTTTTGTACATACAGTGCATCAACATACCAGCAAGCCTTCGCAGTAGGATCACTATGTTGTCAGTGCTTTCGGATTGAAAACACTTGAAGAGAAACCCTACATATTCCCAATCAATTGCCGATTTTATGTTATTAGTTAATTGCGGTGCTTTTCCATAAAACATCTGACGCGAAAAATTGGGCCACGTCAAACAGATGTATTGCATTTTAAATATGTGTCCTGAACTGTTAGCGCAGTACACTGAAATCATTCAAAGTTGCAAATAATCATTCGTTCAGTTTTTTTTCTTTTCAGTTGTTTTTTTTCTTTTACAATTATTCGTTGGCAATGAGACATTCATCGAATGAGAAATGGAATAATTATGTCCTAAAAACAGTGTTATGTGTGCATGTGCAAGCGTGGGTTGTCATCACACTGTATGCCTTCCGAAAGGTACGCATTGGATTATTTGCTTTTTGTGCATTTGTTCCCTTCGAAACGACAAAATTACTCAACATCTTAAAGACTTAAAGAAGGGTGCATAACAACTAGCATGTTGAAGTTTCAGCTCAGTGGGTACTTTACATTTTTAGAAAACAGAGAAAAGGGTATGCACAATCTTTTTGGTGTTGTAACTGGATTCCGTAGCCGACGCTTCGTGAACTGACTTTTAAAGAAACCCTTCGGTCCGTTCTTTTTACTGATTTTGTGAGTAAGTACACTTGTAAGTGCACCTAACCAAAATCAACAATGACCTCATTTGACCCTTAGATGACCACTGACCTCAAATGTCTGAAGTCATCCGAAGTCCCCCTACCCACAGATTATTGTCACCAAGTTTGGTTGAGAGTGAAGCCTGACTTTTAATATGACAGCACTTTTCCGTTTATCTAACCAAAATGAACAATGACCTAAATTAGGGAAAACTATAATAAAAAGTGTAAGAAAGCAAAAGGAATTGAGATTGAAGGTGATATGAGTATTTCAAACTTCACAACATTTTTTATTTGGGTGAGAAAAACCACCACGGTTAGAAGATTTATTACTTTATGTAAAGCCAATCACTCAAGTTTCCCATTCGTTATTGAGGGCGCCCTGTAAACATTTTGGTATATCGCGGGTATCTACATAGACCATAGTATACAAATATTGAATGCTTCGAGTGGTGTAGTAAAACTAGCCTCCCGAGGTGATCCATGGACCATTCTATTTTCCCGAGGCGAAGCCGAGGGAAAATAGAATGGTCCATGGATCACCGAGGGAGGCTAGTTTTACTTCACCACGAGATAAAGCATTCAATATTTGTTTTATAACACTTCACCCACAGATTCTGCTTGATTTTAATATTTTTAATTATTTAAATCTGAACACAGTTGAAATAAACTTCAATTTCAATACAAAATTGGTGGAAAATGTATTTCTCTCTTAAAAACTACCCCTTCACGAAATGTTTGAACCCAAGTCTGCGGCGCGCTCTCTTTGGAATAATACGCGCTACGCACAACGTGCAACGCGCACACCAGCATGCATTTGCACACAAATACCGCGTCGTGGAAATAGTACTTTGGTTGCTATGCGCATAGTACTTTTGTTGCTATGCGCATAGTACTTTTGGCCGTGCACAGAAAGATAGCAAAATTAGAAAGTAACATGTGACTCGCTCTCGGCCAATCAAGACACAGAATCTGTGGGTGAGGTGTTATAAACATAAATAACCTATAGACGGACAGCGCCTATGGAAATCAACGTCAGGGTACCGTAATTTTGACGGCGCCCGACTAGGTATGAAACCGTGGGCGGAAGTTTTGAATAAATGTGCATGACTCTATGGAATAACAGCGGAAGGAATGATACAAATCGACAATTTCGGTTGAAAACGCATAGATGGTGACTGAAAACCCTTTGAAATGTTCACTTCATAATGCTGTACAGCTATGTATTTGTGTGTGTGTTATTTCAAAATAAATTAATTAGGCCTACAACCGCCGCGAAACGCGGCATGCTGGGTGCTGCGTTGGTCATGTATTTCTGACATGTCCGAGTCATGTGAGTTGTCATAATTGTATGTGTTTGTGCGGTACACGTATACGGCCGCGCGGTGCGAGTCTTTTGACTTTGAGGAAATCGAAATCGGGACTGTTTGTTTCACTTGATATTGACTACGGCGGATACTTGTTTGGTTAATCATGTTAATATAAAATGGGCCTAAAAACAAGGGAAATCAATAAAGGGTCGAGTGTACATCCCCGAGTAAAATATCTGCAAATTTCGCCTGAAATTTACAGGATAAATAGATATCTATACAGAATTTAATTTCCCTGGACATGCTGGATAATATTAACCAGGTAACTTCAGGTAGGACTTTCAAGTGGAAAAACTCTTGATTTCAATTTTTCTTAGACAACTTTTCCTCACACATAGCTAATCAGAAAAGCATGTGCTGTGTGTTGTCAGGTTGTGGCTCAGTATAAAAGGAAAACCCTACTACTACTACTAGGCCTAGGAAAGAGAGTATTTGAGTCACATTTATGCGTCAGTTGTCATGGTAACAATTCATTACACCAAAAAACTGTTTCATCGGTTGCCAGGGGGAGATCCAGGACGGTTTTTTTTTTGGGGGAGGGGGTTTCGGGCCTATCAGGCACATGTAATTTTTATTATTAATACTAAGGGAGCCCTGTCAAAGAAGGGGGTGTTTCTGACCCCAAACCCTCCTCTGGATTTGCGCCTGGTTGCTACGTCACGTGTTACTATTCAGCACTAGTCCAGAACCATTGAGCTTTCAAGCGATCTACATGTAGAATGTACATGTATTGTAGGTCAGGGAGCTACATCAGCCAATGTCCACGCCCACCCCACCTATATGCCTACTACTGTCAGCCATGATAGTTACTTCAAAAGTGGGGTCTGATTGTTATGTGTTCTCCACAGATTCTGTTCATCATTTCAATAGACCTAAAATATAATGACGACACTCTCTGTTTACATGTATGCTTCCCTATTTGAGCCAGCTGGGACGTAATAGGAAAGCGCACATGCAAACAAAGCGTGACGTCATGATGTCTTGGATCTAATTGGAGACTCATCTCTGATTTATAGTTATTTTTATTAAATAACTTTATATGAAAGAAAAATTGAGAGCCAAAGATGTGATGTACATGTACCCAGGTATTAATGAAAAAGAAGGCCTGTTCATGTACAGCATGTCCACTCTAGCTGCCATGCTGGTTGTAAGTGATACAATGTATTATTTGTACACAATTAGCTTTCAAAATAAATTTCAATTTATTTGTAACAATTGAAATCAAACAAAGCAATATTCATAGAAGGATACATTTTATATAGGCTATATTTTCTATAAATTATGTACGACATATGTGTTATCTGCGTACAAATATATACACGGTAAAAAAAATAAACTAAAATAAATCTATTATGTTCAATGTTTACGTTAACCTTGTTCCATTCTCGAATACTAAAACATCTTTGGAAAGGCATGTACAAATGTAACTAGTTTGAGAATTTAAGGTCCAAAAATCGCACTGTGCAATGAGCACAATACACAATTAATGGATGTAATGAGTGTTTAATGTAACTCCACTTGCATATTATTCGCACAAAATCAACAACCTTTTCATTTTGTGTTTTCAAATAAATATTGGCTTTGTAAAAATAAATGGAGGTAAAACTGTGGAAATAAATTTTCAAATAAATAAGTATGATTCTAAAAAAATAAAAGGGTACACACCCAGATTGTAAAATGTCAGTGTACAATTATACACAGCAAAAATATCAATTAAAATAAATATGCAAAGTTGTTTGTTTACGTTTACATTTTCCCATTCATATGATCCGTTTGCAGATTATGTGCATTTGAGAATGTGAATACACATGCGTGTCCACAAAAATAGAAAGATACCCGGTACAATAAACACATAATAATTCTAATATACAAGTACAAGTTCTTAATTCCATTTTGCACTTGAGCGTCTAATAAATAGAAATCTACAATATATTAACACAAATGAATTGTAATACACATTGTATACATTTGCTTATACAAGTACAATTTCTTAATTACACTTTGCAGTTTTGTACAAAATTAATAAGCTGTTCATTCGATATACATACATGTATAAAAAATAAAATAAACTGGAGGTAAAATTGTGGAATTAAAATTTTCTTGGAATAAATATAATTGTGAAAAGACAGAAGGGTTCAAACACAAACTGTAAAATTGTATGTACAACTATACACAATGAAAGCATTAACTTCAATAAATATACCATAAAACTTACTGCAACCTGTATTTTTTCATAATACAAAATTTCAGCAAAACGCTTTGCCAAATTCAGTACCTTGTCTTACTCAAGGACTAAAAATAGTTTCTGACCAGATAGAGCTCTGATTGCAATGTGTAGAATCCATGATCACTCTGGACAGCTGTCACTATTTTTCTACGAACATCCAGGTCTTCGTCGGGTTCAAGATGAGAATTTGCTGTCTTACAAGCTACAGCAAGATTCAATACTCGATGCTCCTTAAGGGGCCTAGGCTGAAGGTGTTCATGGTGTTTGGGAAATTCGAACAACGTGGGCAGAGCATTTCTCTTCAGAATTTTGGTTTTACCGCCTGTTTAGAAAGACCGGGATCAAAGTGCTTCGAGCAGACTAGAAGGATTGTAGCCATCCCAACGCATAGCATTCAACCACTGGCGTCGTCTGGTGAGGTCCTTCGGAATATAGTGAAATGTAATTCCATTCGCCCTTGATTCTTGTGAATAACGCTGTTTACACCCCCATGCTACACAGGTTCGAGGCATTGTGCATTACTTTAGATTCTGCAAAACAAATACAAGAGAAAACAAAGATTTATTAAAAATGATCTTATATTATTCGAAAAATATTTCGTTATCCAGTTACATGGTGTAGGTCACAGTAATATATTTATAATTATAGGCACTTGCAAAATTAGAGCTAAGTTGAGGATGAACATGGAATAGGAAAATAAAATGTCGCTGAAAGCTGTCCACACTTCAGTCTTGACTGCAAGTAGCAAAGGAATGAATGACTTTTAATGGTGTTGAACCAGCTTGAGTAACTCCAGCTGACATGTTCCATATTCATTCACATACATGTATGGAACATGTCAGCTGGAGTTACTCAAGCTAGTGTTGAACACACATTTAGAACTTGTGCAAATTCAAAATGTGTATGCGCGATCAGAAAGAATGATGTAACCTGACGCTACTTTAGCAGTTGTGCACAAAATCTATCGAGAGTCAAGAAGTTTCATGTGACACACTCCTATATAGCTTTACAGAATTCCAACAAAATTTGAATACACTAATGGCTCATTGGCTGTATTCTTTGGATCATTCTATGCTCTTCTGGCAGTTGATATGTTCCTAGCCCCATAAATGTGGCCTATTTACTGGACTGCCTCCGTAAACATAGGCCACACATCCACATGTACAAACATGACAAAAACGTGTCGCACTTTGCCAAATTTTGATTTTCACATTTAGGCTCAGTTTGTAGGGTTTTTTTTGCTTTAGAAGCATACTCACCCTCTTTATAGGCTAATCAGAAAGTGCTGCCTTTTTCAGATGTCCTTTTTTCGTGAAATTTCCAGATACATTTGCACACGTTTGCGTATCAAAATTTCAACATGAAATTTCACAAAAATTAGACATCTGAAAAAGGCAGCACTTTCTGACTAGCCTATAAAGAGGGTGAGTATGCTTCTAAAGCAAAAAAAAACCTACAAAGTAAGCCTAACTGTGAAAATCAAAATTTGGCAAAGTGCGACACGTTTTTGTACATGTGGATGTGTGGCCTATGTTTACGGAGGCAGTCCAGTAAATAGGCCACATTTATGGGTTCCTAAAAAACTTGCTTTTTTCCCCTTGCTCAATGCCCGGATATGTCATACATGATATGTACACTTTGTCAGGTTTGTTCTACTGTCATAAACTGTCAATAATACTACAACTTACCCTTCACGGTGACGTTCTGCTTGGAGGACCTCACCAGACAGCCGCGTATTGTGTGCGCTTTATGTGTGATGTGCCGAACAAGTTTGCCCATGGTTTTTAAAAATGGCGGCCTCACTGGAATTTCGGTCTTGCGCCCCCTGTTGTCCGTCTATAGGTTCTTTATAGACATAAAGAACCTATAGACGGACAACAGGGGGCGCAAGACCGAAATTCCAGTGAAGCCGCCATTTTTAAAAACCATGGGCAAACTTGTTCGGCACATCACACATAAAGCGCACACAATACGCGGCTGTCTGGTGAGGTCCTCCAAGTAGAACGTCACCGTGAAGGGTAAGTTGTAGTATTATTGACAGTTTATGACAGTAGAACAAACCTGACAATGTGTACATATCATGTATGACATATCCGGGCATTGAGCAAGGGAAAAAGCAAGTTTTAGAACATATTAGCCCATAAATGTGGCCTATTTACTGGACTGCCTCCGTAAACATAGGCCACACATCCACATGTACAAAAACGTGTCGCACTTTGCCAAATTTTGATTTTCACAGTTAGGCTTACTTTGTAGGTTTTTTTTTGCTTTAGAAGCATACTCACCCTCTTTATAGGCTAGTCAGAAAGTGCTGCCTTTTTCAGATGTCTAATTTTTGTGAAATTTCATGTTGAAATTTTGATACGCAAACGTGTGCAAATGTATCTGGAAATTTCACGAAAAACGGACATCTGAAAAAGGCAGCACTTTCTGATTAGCCTATAAAGAGGGTGAGTATGCTTCTAAAGCAAAAAAACCCCTACAAACTAAGCCTAAATGTGAAAATCAAAATTTGGCAAAGTGCGACACGTTTTTGTACATGTGGATGTGTGGCCTATGTTTACGGAGGCAGTCCAGTAAATAGGCCACATTTATGGGGTTAGGAACATATCAACTGCCAGAAGAGCATAGAATGATTCAAAGAATACAGCCAATGAGCCATTAGTGTATTCAAATTTTGTTGGAATTCTGTAAAGCTATATAGGAGTGTGTCACATGAAACTTCTTGACTCTCGATAGATTTTGTGCACAACTGCTAAAGTAGCGTCAGGTTACATCATTCTTTCTGATCGTGCATACACATTTTGAATTTGCACAAGTTCTAAATGTGTGTTCAACACTAGCTTGAGTAACTCCAGCTGACATGTTCCATACACATGTGAATGAATATGGAACATGTCAGCTGGAGTTACTCAAGCTAGTTCAACACCATTAAAAGTCATTCATTCCTTTGCTACTTGCAGTCAAGACTGAAGTGTGGACAGCTTTCAGCGACATTTTATTTTCCTATTCCATGTTCATCCTCAACTTAGCTCTAATTTTGCAAGTGCCTATAATTATAAATATATTACTGTGACCTACACCATGTAACTGGATAACGAAATATTTTTCGAATAATATAAGATCATTTTTAATAAATCTTTGTTTTCTCTTGTATTTGTTTTGCAGAATCTAAAGTAATGCACAATGCCTTGAACCTGTGTAGCATGGGGGTGTAAACAGCGTTATTCACAAGAATCAAGGGCGAATGGAATTACATTTCACTATATTCCGAAGGACCTCACCAGACGACGCCAGTGGTTGAATGCTATGCGTTGGGATGGCTACAATCTTTCTAGTCTGCTCGAAGCACTTTGATCCCGAGTCTTTCTAAACAGGCGGTAAAACCAAAATTCTGAAGAGAAATGCTCTGCCCACGTTGTTCGAATTTCCCAAACACCATGAACACCTTCAGCCTAGGCCCCTTAAGGAGCGTCGAGTATTGAATCTTGCTGTAGCTTGTAAGACAGCAAATTCTCATCTTGAACCCGACGAAGACCTGGATGTTCGTAGAAAAATAGTGACAGCTGTCCAGAGTGATCATGGATTCTACACATTGCAATCAGAGCTCTATCTGGTCAGAAACTATTTTTTTTAATCCTTGGAGTAAGACAAGGTACTGAATTTGGCAAAGCGTTTTGCTGAAATTTTGTATTATGAAAAAAATACAGGTTGCAGTAAGTTTTATGGTATATTTATTGAAGTTAATGCTTTCATTGTGTATAGTTGTACATACAATTTTACAGTTTGTGTTTGAACCCTTCTGTCTTTTCACAATTATATTTATTCCAAGAAAATTTTAATTCCACAATTTTACCTCCAGTTTATTTTATTTTTATACATGTATGTATATCGAATGAACAGCTTATTAATTTTGTGCAAAACTGCAAAGTGTAATTAAGAAATTGTAATTGTATAAGCAAATGTATACAATGTGTATTAGAATTCATTTGTGTTAATATATTGTAGATTTATATTTATTGACGCTCAAGTGCAAAATGGAATTAAGAACTTGTACTTGTATATTAGAATTATTATGTGTTTATTGTACCGGGTATATTTCTATTTTTGTGGACACGCATGTGTATTCACATTCTCAAATGCACATAATCTGCAAACGGATCATATGAATGGGAAAATGTAAACGTAAACAAACAACTTTGCATATTTATTTTAATTGATATTTTTGCTGTGTATAATTGTACACTGACATTTTACAATCTGGGTGTGTACCCTTTTATTTTTTTAGAATCATACTTATTTATTTGAAAATTTATTTCCACAGTTTTACCTCCATTTATTTTTACAAAGCCAATATTTATTTGAAAACACAAAATGAAAAGGTTGTTGATTTTGTGCGAATAATATGCAAGTGGAGTTACATTAAACACTCATTACATCCATTAATTGTGTATTGTGCTCATTGCACAATGCGATTTTTGGACCTTAAATTCTCAAACTAGTTACATTTGTACATGCCTTTCCAAAGATGTTTTAGTATTCATGAATGGAACAAGGTTAACGTAAACATTGAACATAATAGATTTATTTTAGTTTATTTTTTTTACCGTGTATATATTTGTACGCAGATAACACATATGTCGTACATAATTTATAGAAAATATAGCCTATATAAAATGTATCCTTCTATGAATATTGCTTTGTTTGATTTCAATTGTTACAAATAAATTGAAATTTATTTTGAAAGCTAATTGTGTACAAATAATACATTGTATCACTTACAACCAGCATGGCAGCTAGAGTGGACATGCTGTATATGAACAGGTCTTCTTTTTTCATTAATACCTGGGTACATGTACATCACATCTTTGGCTCTCATTTTTTCTTTCATATAAAGTTATTTAATAAAAATAACTATAAATCAGAGATGAGTCTCCAATTAGATCCAAGACATCATGACGTCACGCTTTGTTTGCATGTGCGCTTTCCTATTACGTCCCAGCTGGCTCAAATAGGGAAGCATACATGTAAACAGAGAGTGTCGTCATTATATTTTAGGTCTATTGAAATGATGAACAGAATCTGTGGAGAACACATAACAATCAGACCCCACTTTTTGAAGTAACTATCATGGCTGACAGTAGTAGGCATATAGGTGGGGTGGGCGTGGACATTGGCTGATGTAGCTCCCTGACCTACAATACATGTACATTCTACATGTAGATCGCTTGAAAGCTCAATGGTTCTGGACTAGTGCTGAATAGTAACACGTGACGTAGCAACCAGGCGCAAATCCAGAGGGAGGGTTTGGGGGTCAGAAACACCCCCCCCCCCTTCTTTGAGAGGGCTCCCTTAGTATTAATAATAAAAAAAAAATTACATGTGCCTGATAGGCCCGAAACCCCTTCTCCCCAAAAAGTCCTGGATCTCCCCTGGCAACCGATGAAACAGTTTTTGTTGTAATGAATTGTTACCATGACAACTGACGCATAAATGTGACTCAAATACTCTCTTTCCTAGGCCTAGTAGTAGTAGTAGGGTTTTCCTTTTATACTGAGCCACAACCTGACAACACACAGCACATGCTTTTCTGATTAGCTATGTGTGAGGAAAAGTTGTCTAAGAAAAATTGAAATCAAGAGTTTTTCCACTTGAAAGTCCTACCTGAAGTTACCTGGTTAATATTATCCAGCATGTCCAGGGAAATTAAATTCTGTTTCTATAGTAGTATAGATATCTATTTATCCTGTAAATTTCAGGCGAAATTTGCAGATTCATTTGCAGATATTTTACTCGGGGATGTACACTCGACCCTTTATTGATTTCCCTTGTTTTTAGGCCCATTTTATATTAACATGATTAACCAAACAAGTATCCGCCGTAGTCAATATCAAGTGAAACAAACAGTCCCGATTTCGATTTCCTCAAAGTCAAAAGACTCGCACCGCGCGGCCGTATACGTGTACCGCACAAATTTATGACAACTCACATGACTCGGACATGTGTCAGAAATACATGACCAACGCAGCACCCAGCATGCCGCGTTTCGCGGCGGTTGTAGGCCTAATTAATTTATTTTGAAATAACACACACACAAATACATAGCTGTACAGCATTATGAAGTGAACATTTCAAAGGGTTTTCAGTCACCATCTATGCGTTTTCAACCGAAATTGTCGATTTGTATCATTCCTTCCGCTGTTATTCCATAGAGTCATGCACATTTATTCAAAACTTCCGCCCACGGTTTCATACCTAGTCGGGCGCCGTCAAAATTACGGTACCCTGACGTTGATTTCCATAGGCGCTGTCCGTCCGTCTATAGGTTCTTTATGTCTATGGGTATCTATGCACTATGGAAATTGCTATTGATATCAAACCGGCTATAGGCCTTTCCTTTGTTTGTAAACATTGACCGGAAACCGACGCATGCGCATTTGCTGGTTGGCAAACGTCTGCTTTTTTAGCGCACTTTCTAAATAGTAAAATGGACTCGGACGAGCACACGTACGCAAGAAGACGGCCGATACTATCCGTAATTAATCAAATATATGAAGAGCATTTGTATTTTCCGAAGGCAAGCCGTTCGGAGTGTACATCATCATATGTCAACCAACTTGATCAGTTATCGAGAGAAAGGTACAATGACAAATTAACAGTTCAATTTCCAAACGGAACTTTACAGATACCGGATCCGTTCGGTGGAGGATTGCAGTACAGTAACAACCCAACCTTGTGGCCTGAAAGCTTCGAGTATGGCGACATGTATAATTATTTGATTAATTCACCTGGCCCATACACTAAAGACTCAATGAAATCATTCAAGTCATTGGACTCCTACAGCTACTTTGTGAATGGATTTGTCCAGGCCATACTGTATTCTTCAGTAAGTGCTGATAGCCCTGTGTGTGTACTTGAAGCAGGGTCACTCATTCAGAGGGCTTGACCAAAGCCCCTGTGAGTACCTGGATAATGATCAACAAATCCACAGGATCAGTAGTTGCTGCTCACTGCATGTGCATGGCAGGGTAAGAGAAGAGCTTTACTTCGATTAGTTTTGTGACGAGGAAAAGTGTTGCAACCTGACGCCACTTCAGCAGTTGTGTACAAAGTCTATGGACAGTCGAGAGAACTTTTGAAGTATTTCCTAACAGTAACAAAATTGGAAGTGTTTCTCAGTCCCAGAGTCATGTCCAATCATCATTATGATGAGATGATATAATTTTGAAGAAAAAAAGCAGCGTCAGGTTGCAACGTTCATTCCGAAAAGGACAACATGCTTTTCAGAAGCAGCATATAAAATATATTTTATGACTAGGGGCCTACTTTATATTTTGTAAAAATTCATTCCAAGGTTTACTCTTTAAACTTTAGCCAAGTTGAAGGATTTTAAGTGCAAATATTTTTTCAGGGTAAATGGTACTTAGTCACATGTACCTCCAAGTACCAACTTTACAATAGTAACAGTAGCCAACTACTGAATGCTAGTAGTAGTCGTTGGCACAGCAAAATAATTTATTCCTACATAGCTCATTACATCAGGAAAAAATCAATGCGCTTTACGAAATTAATCGCTTACGTCATTAGAAGTGCATCAAAATCACTTGGAATATTTATACTAAAATCTGACAAAAATATTATGTTTTAAGACCCGTGAACTTGGCTATGTTATTGACGCTAGCTTAACAGGTCTAGGTTTAGTGCCGACTCACAAGGTGATTGTGTATCTACGGGCCTGGTTCCTATGAGGGAACAAAATCCACTTTTAATTATTTGACTAACCAATGAAACTAGTCGGCGACAGTAGGAACATTCATGTATGGGGTGCTGATTTTTTAGGGTAATTTGGGGGTACTGTGAACACGTAAGGTGTGCTGAATCACATTGCACCAACCATAAACAGCATAAGAACATTTGAATTTCTACCCCAAGGAACTTCAACAATTACAAAAGAAATGTGTCATCAGAAACCTGCTTCAAGTTAAAAAGGGCATATTTAAATAAGAAAACACCTTGACTGCAATTTGATCGAAACTAAACAGGGGCCCTACACATTTGTGTTCTTGGATTGGGGTGATAAGGAGATTGTCTTCCATTAACATCATTTTGTGTTACATATATTTTATTTCCAGGCTTGGAGAGGCATGCAGCCATATTGCAGCAGTAATGTTCAAGTTGGAGGCAGCGAACCGCCTAGGTTACACTTCACAGGCATGCACTGAAAAGGCCTGTAGTTGGAACAAAGACTGCATGAATGGGAGGGACTTAGACCCATGTACCCTTAAAGATCTTAGCTTCACAAAGCCTAAACATCAGTCAAGTCAAGGCCGGCAAGAAAATAGGTCAGTACGCCCACTCAACCCTACATCAACAGCCACTTTAGGAGATCTTGATTTAGATGCATTGAAAAGGGTAAGCCCAGAGGCATGCATTTTTTCACTCCTGCCTAAGCAAGATGAAGACACTGACACAGCATCAGAAAATGAAAATAATGTAAAACTAGAGTTGCAGACAGAACTACCAACACCCTATTGTCACCTTAAAGCAACTGAAGTTCCGGACCGTCAGCAAATCTCTGAAGAGCAAGCAGAACTCATTGCATCAAGCACATCTGGACAGAGAAAATCAAACTTGTGGCACCTCTATCGTTATGGTAGAATTACTGCATCAGTACTGGGGTCTGTGGTCAAATTCATGAATGGATCGTCAAAGAGGGATGTCTCTTCACTCTGCTCCAAAATGCTTGGACTTAACTCGTTCTTTCCAACCAGGGCCATGAAATGGGGGATTGATCATGAGTCAGTGGCCTTGGCTTCTCTGAAACAGTGTTTAGAGTTAGAGGGCCATCAAAATGTTACACTGTGGAATGTTGGGCTCTACATAGACCCAGATTCACCATTTCTTGGAGCATCTCCTGATGCCATGGTCAGTTGCACATGTTGTGGGGTGCAGTGTGTGGAGGTCAAATGTCCACACAACAAAAAAAATGCACACAACCTAGATCCACAAAGTTTTGCTGGAGCCAAAGCCATTGACTGTTTGAATGTGACAGGGAATGAACAAAATTGTACAATCTCTCTGAAGGAAAAACATGACTACTTTTACCAAGTGTTGTGTCAAATTGGTGTTCTAAACAAATTGAAAATGTATCATCTGGGTTGTTTGTTGTTTGGACATCCAAAGGAATGTTTGTGCAGAAGATTCATCATAATGCAGACCAGTGGAAAGCAATTAAGGAATACAGTGAATTGTTTTTTAAACAATATCTCCAGCCTTCAATTGTAAAGATTGCACAAAAGCCAGAGTTGTAGTTTTGGATAGACTTGACTCAAGTCGGAATTGCACTAATTCGGTGTCTCAAATTACCAAACACACTTAGTTTACATCTTTCCAGAAGCATGACAAGTTACACTAAACGCCCGTTTCACTTAAGTACATGTATAACAATTAAAACAGTGCTTGCACATATTGTACATCTACATGTGTGGATGTGCATGCATCAAGCACCATGTACGTGTACATGTATATAATTTTTTTTTTTTTAAGTTAGCAATTCCGACTTGATCAACTGCTATATGAGCACCCCCACCCTGGCGAAATGAAACAGAACTGAGCAAAAGTACATTGAAGTAAAGGTGAAATGAGGCAAAAACAAAAGTTACAAACAATACAGAGTGGGGATTTGCTTCCTCCAATCTTCAGATTTATTTATGTATAATCTTTTATAAGTGCACTAGACATTTGTTAAATATACTGTATAAAATAAACTATGTAATTAAGATTTTTTTTTATGGAAAAACAATTGGCATCTTTCATTTTGACGTTTGTGAGGAAAGTTTGCTCATTGGCTGTCTGTCATGAACTGACACAACAACAAATCACTAAAAGGCAATTTTACTACATGTATGCACACTGTAATCTCAAATTCTGGCAACTGTTTGTTCACAAACCAATTTGGTTTTAAGTGTACATGTTTTAAACCAACCAATTACATATTTATTCCCATAGGCTAAAAAAAATGTCATGTTTACGGTACCTGGAAATTTTGGGGCCAAATTGCCATCCTAAAACTGTTTGTCATTTTGCAAAAAAATACAGTACACATATATTGTTAATGAGTCTCAAACATTGCAAAAGAACATTCAAACTGGAATGAAAGAAAAAAAAATCAGCTTAAAATCATTTCCCTACCTATCTACCTGAATTTGTTTTCCCCCAGACTGTTACCGTAAACACACAAATTATTTTGTTGGCCTAAATATTAATATATTGCAGAAGAATTAGAATATCACATATTTTATCATATACATGTATTTCAAATTCAAATATAATTTAAATAATATTTTTGTGAGTTGTATGGTCAGTTTGAAGGCAAAATATTTAAAAAACTATTGATGTATTTAAGTTATTTATTTGTGCTATAACCGGAATCAGGAAATGAAAATTAAAATAGAGCGGCAGATGAAACTACCAAAACCTTTTTTGTCACTTTAATTAAGGAAACTTGGGATGTTTTGGTTGGGGGTGCCCTTTGGCTATGCCACTGCATTGCTCTGCAGTCCACACACTGAAGAGCAAGACTTTTTTTTGGCCTTAATACCTTTTAATGGTCACATTACTACATTATTGACATGGTAAAGATTGGTTCATCGTACTTATGTTCCCTTACGGGCTCCGTGCACAAATACTCCCAACAGTCAGAGAAAGAGAGTTGGGGGAGACCTAGACTGGTTCCCAGTTCATCCACTGCATTTTTAGCATGATCAGAAGTCAGTGGGGTGCGGATTAGTCTGGCAGTGGCAGACCATTGTTAGAAACATGAACATATTTGCGCATCGACCACGCCTGACTGTCACATGAAGACACTGTGACTAAAAACTTTGGTACATTCAGGAATTCATGCACATGGTTCTCAAAAGTGGTAACAAAGAAGCCTCTCTTGTTTGCGCAAGGAGCCCGTTTAGGGTATAAAATGAGATGGACAGTAGTGTCCACAGAACAAATTGGATGTTTAGTTCCTTTAATTGAGGTAGCCACACTACTTGACTAGAGCTGGTAGAAGATTGGTCAATGCAGCACACACTGCAATTATGTCATCTATAGTTCTAACAAACGTTATGGGTACAACATGCTGCAAAATGTGAAATTCCTTAATACGCCCTATTGCTCTTTCTACATGGATGCGGACATTTGATAGACTGCGTGAACCTGCAACTTCCTGTCCAGACAGTTGTTTCTTCCCTTTAGTGAATGCAGGAATGGCCAGAGCGGCACCATGTACAGCAAGTTCCTCACCAATAGTGAACCCCCTGTCAGCTAAGATGAGGTCACCAGGCAACAGTTTCTCATAAAGCCCACTCTTCTGGGTCAATGTTTTATCGGAAACTCTACCTCCAAAACATCTGGACAAAAACATAACTGCACCAGTAGGTGAAATGCCTATTAAAACTTTGATAGTATTGTGATGTTTGTAGTGACTATATGTGTGTGCTCTAAGTTTGAGATCTGAAGGACGTTGCATAAATATTTCAAAGCAGTCAATGATGACTGTTGTTTTGCGATACTTCTTTGACTTCTTAAAAGCTTTGGGAAGAGTGCGTCTAAGAGTGTTTCTATCTGGCCAATGTATCAATGGCTTCATCTTGCCAGCCATGTGCTTAATCCATAAATTAAATATCTTGGAAGCGCTGGATCGTGATATTTGAAAGCGGTCCGCTATGTCATCTAAAAGTAAATCCAGCCTAAGCTTCATAAGAACTAAAAATAACTGATCCTTTAAATTAAGACATCTGCAAAACGAAGAAGACACACCCTGAACAAGCTGATGAAATAACCACAGAAAAACTAAATAAGAAGGAAGACCAGTATAGAATTTACATTTTTTGTCAGATTTAATTCTATCATTGGACCACTTTAGTTTGTCCACTTTACTGTGTAGGGAGCGAATATCAGATTTTAGATTTGCTATTTCATCACGGTACATTTTGTGTGGGTCACATTCCTGGGGATCCATGGTCTGACTTGAAGCTTGTCGGGTAGTTGTTTCGTGCACACAATTTTCCTTCCTCCTCTTTGTGGATGGTGGCAGCAAAGGCGAGCTGCTGGAAAAAAAATTTAAAAAACAAAAAGATTTTGGGAAAAGGCAATTAGCATTAGACTTTGCATTAGGCCAAAGAAATGCTTCTGATTAATACATGGCATTTGAAAATTATATGAGTTAGGTAGGTATACATGTAGGGAAAGCCGTGATGTGCTGGGTTTTTTCCCCCATTCAGGGTAGGTAGGGTAACCGGATGTGGAACTATTATATTTTGGCCTAAGTAGAGTAAACTTATTCACATTAAACAATGTTGTATGTATTTAATCAAAGTAACCAATTAATTTTTATTTTTATGCATTATAAAAAAAATTGAGGTGTATAAACAATTTAAATTAAAGGCGGTTGCTTCAAAAAGGCATGTGGGCAGGGATGATAACCTGGGTTTTTTTTTTTATTGGGCCTGAAGTTAAACAAAAATGAACTTACAAAAAGTTTAAAATTCAAAATATATTGGTCCTCAAAAAAATTCCATGACTATTAATTTACTGTTTAGGGCTGGAATTTGAGAAAAGAACTAGGTCAAATAATTAAAAAAAACACGTTTAGCCTTCCCGCCCACTTGCTCTTTGGAGGCCGCCTCCTATTTCATTTTTTTTAGCAACCAAAAAATGATAAATTTTAAACAGACATCATTTTGGCCTAGCCCATAAAAAGCTGGTATGTCATTTCCTGAGTCCAATGGCAGTAATAAAAAAAAACAAAAAACTGGCAGCCATTTTGCAACATAGCCTAGTCAGGTGGCCATTTTGGAGAATTAAATCAATCAAAGGGCCTCCCGCTTCCTTTTTTGCAAAAAGGCAAGCACTAAACATGTTTTTTTTTATTTGACCATATATAAGACTTCATTTCTTATCTTTTGTTTTCATGCCGCGAGAACCCTGATACTTCTCTCACATCTCATTAAGTGAAGTGATCTTTTCAAAAAGGAGACTGATAGTGTATGTAGGAACTAAATCAAATGTCATAAGAAAAATGCAAACGTACTTAGTCACTGGGTCTGGTTCCAGCTGTGGCATGGATGGTGAAGTGGTGGTTTGCTTCCTCTTTCGATCTGAGCGCTTCTGCCATCTCTCGTGACGTTTAAGTTGCTCCTGCCCTTTCCTGAGTTGGTCAGCTGTAGTTCCGCTAAATACAGTTGGAACGAAGTCCACATGATTGTCATCTCTGGAGTAATTTCCTGCAAAATCCCAAATCAGAAAAGATAAAGAATAATTAAAATAAAATCAAGGTTATGATGAAATTGCAATATGAGTTCAGCTACATTTTTCCCCTATGTCTTTGCATAATACTATCCATTTATCAATAATAATAATAAATACCCAAAATATTTTATTGCATGCATGATGATGCAGAGTCCTGGAGTCTATCCTACTCCAGTGCGGGCCATGTCAAGGCTAGCGCTTGACTTAATTTGTCATGCTGGTTAGCATGGTCATGATGGTTTGCCTCGTCAATTGCCTAAGAATAGACCCGTTTTTATCATAGGCCTGGAGGCCTAGGCTAGGCCTAGGTCCCCTGGCCTAGGCCTAATCATTCATGATTCTTATGTTTTTAATTTATTCCTCCCATGGTTTGTTGAAATAAAAACACAAATAATCTTAACCGGTTGAGGCTTTCATGATTTATAAAAACCTCAAACAATGCCCATAGATCATGTAGGCCTAGTGATAGACCTTTACCTGTTTACTGACCAGAAACAAAGTGTCGACTGCAGATCCTATCATGTAGTGATGGTTGCCACTGCTCATCAAAGACATCTGTCCAGTCGCTGTGTTGCCGTACGGCACAAATCCAAGCCTGCCGTTGCACTGGAAAGGCCTCAAAATCGGGAAAACGGAAACATTTTATTCCCGAGTCTTTCATGTGCCGCTTGTTGCAACAACAACAAGTAACAACCATTGTGACGCCGCCGGCCGCTTTCACCTTTCGTATTTTCAAGAGACTTACGAACGTCACGTCAGCGGACTGTTCAGCTGCTGTGAAACTCGAATTGCGCGGGAAACGAGATTTGTCAACATCGGTAGTTTGCCAACCAAAATGGCGGGTTTGTTTTGTCACGTGATGCGTGACGTATCAAAAGAAAGGCTTATAAATCGTTGCGCGACCAGCCGCGGTAGGCTGATTCCAAATAGTCGACTGGCGTAGTCAACCATCGTCGACTAGACAGAGTTCGGCCTAACTATAGTCGAACTATGGTTAAACGATTGGTCAACAATAGTTCTTGCGCGAACTTGTCCATGTCTGCCGGTTTTTGTGAATGGCCCCACCACAAGCTGATTGGCGATAGGCCTGTTGATTATCAGCAAAAGAGGGCGCTATTTACAATTATCGTACCGCGGTATTCCCATAGACATAAAGAACCTATAGACGGACAACAGGGGGCGCAAGACCGTAATTTCAGTGAAGCCGCCATTTTTAAAAATCATGGGCAAACTTGTTCGGCACGTCACACAAAAAGCGCACACAATACGCGGCTGTCTGGTGAGGTCCTCCAAGCAGAACGTCACAGTGCGATTTTTGGACCTTAAATTCTACAACTAGTTACATTTGTACATACCTTTCCAAATTTGTACGCAGATAACACAGAGTTTGTACGTAGCAACCAGGCGCAGATCCAGAGGGAGGGTTTGGGGATCAGAAATCCACCCCCCCCGGCCCCCTCCTTCTTTGACTGGGCTCCCTTAGTACAAATTAAAAAAAAAAAAATGTGCCTGACGGGTTAGGCATGTCACAACTGCCCCCAGAAATTAGTGCAGTGGAATTTTCGGGACTGGTTTTCCCACCCACAACTTCGTGCAAACACCAATAATAATCCTCTGAGACGTTCTGTATATTTACAAATTATTTAATATGCACAAACTGTATATTTATAGGCTACGAATAATCTTTACAAATATTATGTACACAAATCCTTTCGAATATTATTTATAGAATGAGGCGATAGTAACCCAATAAATAGTGTAGATCAATACCAGAGATGAGTATAAAACTAACCTTAGGTAAAGCAAATGGATCAATGAATTAAATGCAGAAAAGTCAAAGCTTGAAGTATAGAACTTATAATCAACCAAATCTATTTAAATTAACCAAATTATCTCAATAGAAGTTTAACCTACGCTAAGAAGAATCTAATGAAGCAAACATGAACAAATAATTAAATCACCTAATTAAATGAACTTTAATACTATTATATTAAACCTACTCTAAGCCGGCAATAATTATTCAATATTTAGGGCCCACCGTATAGTTTACGGCTCAAGTTGCACCCAGCACCCAGCATGCCGCGTTTCGCGGCGGTTGTAGGCCTAATTAATTTATTTTGAAATAACACACACAAATACATAGCTGTACAGCATTATGAAGTGAACGTTTCACAGGGTTTTCAGTCACCATCTATGCGTTTTCAACCGAAATTGTTGATTTGTATCATTCCTTCCGCTGTTATTCCATAGAGTCATGCACATTTATTCAAAACTTCCGCCCATGGTTTCATACCTAGTCGGGCGCCGTCAAAATTACGGTACCCTGACGTTGATTTCCATAGGCGCTGTCCGTCTATAGGTTCTTTATGTCTATGGGTATTCCCGACAGTTCAGATTTGGTCGAGACCTCCAACTCCGAGACCAAGGCAAAGAAGACCTATTGTACTTCCAAGACCAATACCTTCACCTCCGAGAACCGAGACCAGATAATCAGACAAATTTAAAGATTTTTTAAATTTTGTTTCAAACTAAGCATTTACACTTTTAATTTGATCGATGTTAAGTTAACTTGAAAAACATTCTTTCTTGCAAAGGCTTTTACTTTTGCTATATTTTTTCTATTGCATTTTTATTTGTTCAGCACGGACAAAAAAAGCCCATACGTTCTGCTTCCGTTTACAGAATGTATATATTAATTAATTTATTTTTTAATATTTCTAATTTGTCAGTTTTTGGATAAAGACCGCATTAGAGACGCTATCAAAACACGGTGCAATCAGTGACAAACCCGAGGTGACAAATCCGTTCTTATTAAACCAGTCTCGTTCGGTTTCTTTGATTATCGGTGGAGGGGGGGGGGGGGGGGGAGTCGGAACCAGCAAAATAGGTCTCGAGATGGTCTTCAAACCTCCTTGACTGATGGAAATGTAGTTAACAAAATCCGTCAAATGAAAGCTCAAAAAAATGTAGACGTCACCAGCCGCGCACAGCGGTACCGTACTATAGTATGGGCGGCTTGTTTATGAATAGCGCCACCAGATGGCACAACTCATTCATAATTAGTGAACTTTCAACAACAGAGGGGGCTCTTTATCAATATGGCGGTGGGGAGCGGAACACTGTGACCTGCCTGCCAGTGTCATTTCAGGGAATTGTTTGTTCCTCCTGTGTATAGTCCTGTGACGAACCCAATTATAAACGACAAAATGTGGAATGCTATAAGCCACTCCATTATCTATCACAAGGTGACAGCAGAAAGGTCTTTTGATCTTATACAAACCCCTTGCATCCGACGTCGCATCTGAGACAAGTCTTTGCATTTCTGTGATACGAACAAGGAGACAGTTTGTACTTTCATTGACACTGAAATAAAAAAAATAATCAAAATCTGCCGTCAGTGAGGGTGCACCGTGCAAATGGTCTTGTTCACTTTCAGTTTTCAGCTGATGTCAATACAAACTTGAAAAGAAAAGAATGTCAAAGTGACTCATCACCTCGTGACGGCTTTTCAAGGAGGAAATAACCGCCGTACATGTAAAATAATATAAAAAAAATAGGGCCGAATTTCGAGTGTCCCGTGAACCCCAAATTAATCAGTACTAAAACGCCCAACGTCGTACACCTCGTCGCACTTTTTATTATCTCACGCATCCTTGCAGTACCTTAATCAGGAGTAGACTTGGTTTCAATCATTTAGGGTTGACAATTAATTACCTACCTTCTTCCAGTAGTATGGTGTACTATTGACGACACACCGTGTACGTCGCGTCTAACCATCGTGCCTAGTCGCCCTGACCACCCACCCATGTGGTTCCCATCGTAATGAGGGCAGTGCACTCTTCACGGCACCCTTCCACTGAACTAGCCTACTTGACAAAAAGTGAGATTTGGTACTGCTGAGCACGAGGAGATAGATTACAGTCTGCTGATTCCGAAGCTGCAGTGTCAACTGGATAATTAGTCGTTAAAACTCCAATCAGTAATGATTAGCCTTTACATTTCGCGGGAGGAGCGGCACGGTAAGATGGCCGCCTTACTGGCTCGGCCGTGTCCGAAACGGGCTTCCAGAGCTACGGCTACTCTATTGTCAGCGCGTCCCCGCGTATTTTCAATGGAAGCCGACCTAGACCTAGCTCTAGACAGCTGATTCGGATGTTGCCCTACAGTCCATTGTTTTTTTTAAATATGACGTCCGTGCCGCCGAAATTCACGCAATAATAAATGCTTTTTTTGTGAAGTTTTGTTCAAAACGGGATTTTGATAACACCCTCTGCCGGCAGCTTTACAAGAGAGCGGCCTGTATCACTGTTATATTCTTGTGTGACCAGTGGCACAGCCGGAGAAGAGCTCACTGGGTTTGCCTCCCTCTTTGACGGAGGAGCACAAATAAAAAAAAAAGAAGGAAAGAATCGGCCAATAGCTGATAATGTAATAACTTAACTATAAAATCTTTAGTCAGTGGGCTTGTGGTGGCCCATATGCAATTTCGGGTACATTCTTTGAAACTCTCAGGATCACTAGAGGATACCTCAAGAAGTTCCAAACCACTTGATGCCATTTTTTTCTGACCCTTTTGTGGGCGTGGCCATGATTTTAAAAAGTGGGGGCATCGCGCGCAAAAAATAATTAAAAAGATTTGACTTTTCTTTTTGGCATTTGGACAGTTCACCCAAGTGCTACATCACAAGAAAAAAAATCCACAATTTTGCCTCTTTTGGGGGTGGGGCAACATTTAAAAAGTGGGGGTCACATGTCGCTAACAGAAAATCAACCTGTAAAATGCAATCTTGAGGGGTTTTTTTTGGTTGTTTTTTTTTGTTTCAATCCATTATAATTTGGCGAGGAAAAAACATTTACATGTCAACTCATAAATTCTTTGGTTCCCATTTGGGGGGCGTGTCACACTTTTTTCATAAAAGGGGGCATACGTGTATTCCAAAAGGAAGCTTCTGCGAGCCCATATGGATTATTGCACATTTTTTCAAACTCTCACAAAGACCTCTGGACACCTCAACAAGTGAAAATCTGCTCCACCCCACTCCCCCCCCCATTGGCCATTAAAATGGCAGCCGTTAACATATCTGGCATATTGCACACATACATGTACAAATGGACAAATAATCAATTTTATGAGACATTTATGTTTTGATATACAGTGAAATCTCGATAAGTCAAACTTTCAGAGAATGGGCTCAAAATGTGAGCAAAGCTGAGTTTTGAGTCAAGCAGAGTTGTACATCACTGTTATACAACTGAAGGGAATAATTAGTCTTTGTTTGACTTAACAGGAGGTTTGATTTATCAGAGGTTGACTTGTTGAGATTTCACTGTAGTTTATTTTGTCCTGACAACAATGCTGACCTTGTTTTATAACATACAAACTGCAGTAGCCTTTTTGACTTTAAATTTATTTATCTTCACTTCATTTATAAAAATGATATTATAAAATGTGGTACTCGATCATTGGAAATAAAGTCTGAAAATTACAAATTGCAATATTAAGAGTAAAACTTGCCAAACTTGGGTGATTTAGTGAATCCTTTATAAGTCACTTGTAATTGGACAACATATTTGGCATTTAATATCCATGACCTTATTTAGTAATAGAAAAGTGTGAGACTATATTGTCAATAGTTTCAGAATCCAGATCTGGATGGATTACACATCATTTTTGTGTGTGTCACAGTTTTAAATATGGCATATCACTGAATATATGTATCATTAATATAATTGGTGTCATACTTTAAGATTGGTTATAATTATTAGAAGGAAAACTTGATATCCCAAACCTCTGTCAAGAGGTTTGCCTAACTTTTGAGTTTTTCGCTTTGAAAAACCATGCTGGAATGTTAAGGTAAAGGATTTGTAGTTTTTAAATACTTTTATAATTTGAACTGGTCACATGCTCTTCTTGAACCTTTGGGGAGCCAGGTTGGCGCTTGGGGAGTCAGGTTGGCTCATTGGTTAGTTTCCTCGCCTTTCATCGCAGGGTTCGATTTTTGCCTGGGCCTATTATGTGGATTGGGTTTTCAGAAACTATTGGCAATATATTCATCAAAGTTTCAGCCTAAGATGTGTTTCTCTACTCGGTGGCTACAAATCCTTTTGATATATCCAATCTTGAAGTACATCACCAATCATATCATTTATGGTGATATGCCATATTTAAAACTGTTAAGTGAAACAAATCTTGTGTAATCCATCCAGATCTGGATTCTGAAACTATTGACAATATAGTCTCACACTTTTCTATTACTAAATAAGGTCATGGATATTAAATGCCAAATATGTTGTCCAATTACAAGTGACTTATAAAGGATTCACTTAATCACCCAAGTTTGATAAGTTTTACTCTTAATATTGAACTTTGTCATTTTCAAACGTTATTTCCAATGACCGAGTACTACATTTAATAATATCATTTTTATAAATGAAGTGAAGATAAATAAATTTGAAGTTAAAAAGGCTATTGCAGTTTGTGTGTAATAAAACGAGGTCAACATTGTTGTCAGGACAAAATATACTACAGTGAAATCTCAAACTGTTGACAACTCAAACCTCCTGTTAAGTCAAACAAGGACTAAATCCCTTCTATAACAGTGATATACAACCCTGCTTAACTCAAAACTCTGCTAAGCTCAAATTGGAGCCCACTCTCTTGAAGTTTGAGTTATGGAGATTTATATCAAAACATAAATGTCTCTCAAAATCGATTATTTGTCAATTTGTATGTGTACAATATATTATAGGCAAACTATGTTAAAAAAGGCTGTCATTTTAATGGCCAATGGGGGGGGGGGGGTCGGAGAGATAAGTAGGGATTAGCAGTTTTTCACTTGTTGAGGTGTCCATAGGTCTTTCTGAGAGTTTGAAAAAAATGTGCCATAAATCCATAAGGGCTCGCACAAGCTTCCTTTTGGAATACACGTATGCCCCCTTTTTATGAAAAAAGTGTGACACGCCCCTCAAATGGGAACAAAAGAATTTATGAGTTGACATGTAAACATATTTTCCACACCAAATTATAAGGGATTGTAACAAATACAAAAACAAAACAAAAAAGCTAAAGATTGCCTGTTACAGGTCGATTTTCTGTTAGCAACGTGTCCCCCCACTTTTTTTAAAAGGTTGCCCCACTCACAAAAGAGGCACAATTGTGGAATTTTTTTTTCTTGTGATGTAGCACTTGAGTTAACTGTCCAAATGTGAAAAAGAAAATTATTTTTTTTAAATATTTTTTTACGCGCGAAGCCCCCCACTTTTTAAAATCATGGCCACGCCCACAAAAGGGTCAGAAAAAAATGGCATCAAGTGGTTTTGAACTTCTGGAGGTATCCTCTAGTGATCCTGAGAGTTTCAAAGAATGTACCCGAAATTGCATATGGGGGGTAATTTTCGACCATAAGCCCACTGACTACTACCGGAATAGCGGCTGCGAAAGTGGGTCTACTAAACGCGATTACGTACGTTGCATGTTGTTATGGACAGCACCCGTACCCCAACATAAAAAGTGGCGGCCGTCCCTCCCCCCCCCCTCCCATCCTAGAAGAAATTCAAGGAGAGAAGTCCACGAAGAAATATTTCAATTTTGATCCTTTTCGAAATGACCTTGCGTTAGAACGGATATAAAAATCGTAGATCAGGGATGTTCATCATTTTTAAAAGGGAGCCATGTTTGCACTTTTAAACTATATTATTTATTCTTAGAATGAAATACTGGTAGATTTTTACATAATACGTTAAGTCTCTGATAATTAATTGTGCAGTATCAATTAGCAAGGCTGGTGTATATGCCGCTCAGCTCATAAAATGGGGATTACAACAAGCACAGAGCACCGACAAAGGACAGTTAAGTTCCGCCCAACCATACTGACAAAAACTAGGAACCTTAATTTCCTTCCAATCTGATTTTTTTTGTATGGCATTTGTTGCTTTATTTTGAATGAATTTAAATTTTGTAATCTCATTTGAAACTTTTGAAATATTTTCAATTAATGTTTTTGTTTTCCCTCGGTATTTTAAAATTGCATTGGATATGCATTGAGTAATTTCTGAGTATTAATTGTTGGTACCTATATGTTTTCTATGGTTTTTTAACCAAACTTGCATGTTGTTCCTCTTTTAAAAAATACATTCTCTTTCCAGGCCAACATCCCAACCAAAGGTACATCGCAACTTGCAGATTGTACTATACAATGTACATGTATAGTCCGACGGGGGATGTTTAACGTTCGGCGGTTCAACCAAAACCCACGCCACTCGAATATTGAGTCAATTATTGGAATATAGTAAGACTATAGTGAACTATATATTAACTATAGTTTAGTACTTAAAATAGCTGCCAATTCTGCGAATATATAACAGATGATCAACTGACTCGCAGTTGAAAGACCGTTGATGTTGATCCTTGAGGTGCATTGTAAATGGCCCTATTGTCAATGAATTCCGCTGGGCCAGTGGATGTGCATGCATTTTGAAAAGGCCACGAACTTTAAAATGACCTTGCTATGCCACTCAGACACGTAAACTCAGTTCTATTAATAGGCCTTCTTTAGGCCAAAAAAAACACAACAAGTCGGTCTCTGGTCAGCGCGCGCGTCGATTTTAAGCATGCGCGTCGATCTTTTTTTTTTTCCAAAATGTTCCGCGGTAGCTGCAACAGCGCCCTCTATTTCCGCACCTCCTCAATTTTTTTTACCAAAGAGCACCAAGGAATGGGAAATTGCACCAAGGCAAATGATCGAAAGCACCAAGGCAAATTATGGAGGACACTAATGTACATGAGGACACCAAAAAAGCAAAATAGTACCCACCTTGTCTGTACAATCCACGCTTGAAGAAAAAAAAAAAAGCAAAAAAAAGAAAAAAGAAAGCCGCGTGGCCGCGTCAATTCCAGAACTTTGGTCTGACCCGAGACCGAATATTTTTTTTTTTGGCCTTATAGTCGTGAATATATAATGTTTGGTGCAGTGACTATGCGAGTTTTGTGTCACGTAGTCACTGGGTTGACGTGCAACACCTTGGACAGCTAACTGATTGTAAGTAATACTTTTGTATAACACGACACTAATTGTCTTGAACGTAACTATAAGCAAAGCCTGAAAAATACTGAATGTCTGAAATATGGCTCGGATGTAGAGATGGATCATAGTCTGCAAGAAGTTATTAACAGTACGTAACATTGGCAATTGACAAGAATGAAATCAATGTGAAAAACCTTGCTCAGATTGCAGGAATGCATACCATGTGAAGTTACTCCATGAAAGGCAAAAAGGGTCATTTGCATTTATCCCAAAATAACGTACCGAATTATTATCACAAAACTTACGTGGATTAAAGATCGTACTGTTACTAAACACCCCATGAAATTATTCCGTCTGGCTGTCATTTAGAAGAAATCAAGAAATGTATCTGATTTCAACGATCATGTCAATATTGACTGATTGAGTTTTATGAACGAAATCGTGTTTCGTGATCAAAAGGTTGTTTTCACTGCTTTCTCGAAAAGTGAAAAATTCACTGAGCTGAAATTTCTCTTTGGATTTTGAGATTACACATCCACTGGTGCTGAGCCACACTAACCGGCTGGATAAGAATCGTGTCCCGGGTGGTGATTTAGGGATTACGCCAGATGATCATAAACTTTCATAAAATGTATCTTTAGTGCCATAAGCCCATGTAACGGACAGATAAAAAGGAAACCCGTAAACCGATTTTGAAGGTTATCGCGTACCACTTTTTGTATACCTTCGGTGTCCTTCATTTAGGTAATCTCTAGGACAACAATGGGCGAAAAGGTGAAGTAATGAAATGAACCAGTTCACAGTGTGTAGTTTTCAAGTGTTGCGTCCATGAATGATAATACAGCATGGAAGACAGCACAAGAAAGGGCAAAGGTGTATGAAAGAACCATTATGTGTTAAGCATGATCGTCACAAGGGCGGATCCAGGGGGGGGGGGGGGCCAAAGGGGGCCATGGCCCCCCCCCCAAAACGAAACCAATTTTTTTTTTTTTTTTTTATGTGACGTCGAAATAAAGGCAGGCAATGAATACAACACCATCTTTTCCTCAAAAAAACATTGGTTAAAGTGGTCAGAAATTGCCTCAGATCGCACCACAGAGCATCTAGAATCCAAAAAACTTTCGGGGCCCTTAAGCGGGCGCCGAACCCCACGCCGTAATTTTTTGACCCACTTTTTTGGGGGTCCAAAAAATTTTTTGGCCCCCCCAAAAATTGTCTTCTGGATCCGCCCTTGGATCGTCACTAAGGACGAATAATGAAAACTTACTGACGTTTTGGAAACTAGCTTGTTGAGGAAAAGCAAGTCATCTTTCGAGCGTGGTAGGCAGGGAAGACTGTATCATTCATGTGCATCACGGTTAGTTTTAAATTTTTGTCTCTATACACATACTAAAAAAAATCGGGTCATTTTGACCCGGAAAAGTGTCATTTTTGGCCAGGGATTTATTTCTTATTTGAACTGGGCAGCCCATAGTCATTGGAATACGGTCTGCCATGATGGGACATAGTAAAGAGAAGACAATGTCAAGAAATTACGGTTTTTGGGGGAAAGTGTAAATTTTTAACATGACACTTTCCCGGTCAAGATGACCAGGAAAAATTTCATTTTGACCCGGAAACATGTATAGGCCAAAAAAAAAAGTCTCCGGTTTCTGGTATGGAGCTTGCCCAAAAAGTGGTGCGGCGACGCGGCTTTTTTTTTATTTTGTCTGTTTTTTTTGGCTTCAAATGTCGGCTGATGACTGCAAATGGTGCCCGACCAAACTTAGTGCAAATATAATGGGAGTCCAGAGAGGCCACATAAAGCTTATTCTCGATCATAACCCCATCTAAAAACACGTTAAAACTGTGCAGCAAGAGGATTCCAGTCAAACCAGTGAGTATGGCGGTTTTGGGACATCATCTTTTATTGAAAAAAAAAAAAACTTTTTCATTTTGCCGACGCGCATGGCTACGGCGACGCGCGCGCATACCAGAAACCGGAGACTTTTTTTTTTGGCCATAAGTGTCATTTTTTGACCCGGAAAAAGACTGAGCCAAGTAGAACCCAGTCAAGCTGACCCTGATGTTTTAAGAGTGCAATCTCCTCTCCCCATTTGTGACAATTTCTCTGAAGTCATTGATCATTTTTGAGAAATTATTCTTGACCCATTATAGACAAACATGAATTTCTCAGCAAGCACCGATTACCATGGCGACGGCAGATACATGCAGCATGTCAACACAATGCAACATATTCACAAGATTACACTTCGACCCGAGGATGCCGTTCTAGACGTGGGGTGCGGTACGGACGAAGAGACCAAATCCATAGCAGGGAAAGTCAAAAGCGTAACAGGTAAAAATTACAATTATAGATCTAATACATAAAATCACGATATAAAAATGTACATCTCCATCACGCATAGATACTATTGATTCCGGTAGCCGCAGCTGCTGCATCAGATTCAAACTGGCTAGCCGAACCCGGCAAGCTTGGTGGTAGAGTTGTTAAGACAACTACTCTAGAAAGAGGAGGTGGTTGGTTGACTCCAATTTGGCAAACCAGCTTTGGATGAATCATATAACAACACTTATCAATAAAAAAAATACGTTGTGAAGGGCAAGATTCATTGTTCAAATTCACGTTATTGTAAGCTAATTGTATTAGGCAAAAAAAAAAATAATAGTTCTGCTTCCGGTTTCCTTACTTACCCTATTCTGACATCCCCTTCCCTAATTTTTTTCATTGGAAAAATGCGAAAAAACACCCAAAACCATCACTTTATACTTTTAACCTTGACTACACGCAGACGCCTCCATATGATCGTACACAAAAAAATTGGTAAAAAAAATACCTACCTACCTACCCTATTTTCGAATGTCATGTAATTGGAAGCAGAAATATATATTTTTTTGGCCTTATTAATCCCATAGTACATTTCTTAGGCTAAATGCAATGACGGAGTCTGCAAATTGCCCTTTTACAATTACATTTTGCCTTATGTCACCAAATCTTCCTGCTAATGTTGCACATTTTTTTCTGCCATTGCTACGAAATATTTCCACCAGAGACACCAATCTATGGGTTGTGGGCCATATCCTATTGCATGGAGCCGTTTACGTTCAAATAGGCTGTGCACAGTGACCGAGGAATCATTCACTTTGATCAATTTGAACTTCCATTTGCCAAAGATATGCGTGTCAAAACGAAGGAGTAGATGCGGTCTTAGCATTGGATAGCCTGTACAAACAACATTGTTGGCTATTTTGTAAAGTATTCAATTAACAAAATGTGGAAGCATTGCACTCCCATGTGAAGAACACAATAAGCGTGTACTGAGTGACATAAAGACCAAAAGTTACATTTTTTGTCATTTCTTCATTTATTTCCACTTCATTCACAGGCAGAGAACAAAAAATGCAGCATTAACAAACACAGAAATACAAATACTATACACATAAGGACAGTGAATTGGAGGAAATATTTTGATTATGTACAGGTCAAACTAAATTGGATAAATTAGACGAAATATAACAAACAAAACAATAACAGTTACAGGGACAAAAATACATAAATAAGTAAGTTGTTTCATCAGCGATTGATGTTGCTGTCGTGTAAATGCCGACTTTTAGCGAATCATTTCTGCACTGCATGTGCATCACTTAAAATATGAGTAACATTTGCCTTACCATATGGGTACAAAGATTGAGAAAGACTGTTGGATGTTTTACCGGATGGCAAATATTTACAAGCATGACGCCGACGTCACTGGTGACGCGCATCTTTTTTTCCACCGTCGATCGTCGCAGGTATCGACAACTCGGAGGAGATGCTAGCCCTGGCACGCACCAGGAACCCAGCACCCAACTTGACCTACCTTCACTGCGACGCTCGGAACTGCGGTGTAACCCGGACTTGGTGGGACGGTTCGACAAGGCCGTCAGTTTCTTCGTTCTTCACTGGTTACCTGGTCCAGCTATCGCCAGGGCGCTCAGAGGTATCTTGGCCTGCCTCAAGCGGGGAGGGGAGGCGTTGTTCATCCTCGCTAATCGCACTCCCGTAACCGCTGACGCGGACCAGTTTCTAAAAAGTCATCCTGAGTGGAGCAAGTACGTAAAGGTAAACAAACAATTCCCCAGCTTTACATAACCCTCACTATAGATCCTTCATAATCCCCCACCATGGTTCTGCCGGAGTTTGAGGGATGAGGAAGGTATGGAGCCTAGCCACTAGTACTATACTCGGGGCTATAATGATGTCCCTGTCCCTTGAAAGTTGGGAGTGCAAAACAAGTCCGATTGTTGTCTTGCACCTCCATGAAATCGGGTACTGGTAGAAAAAAAGAAGATATCACTCGTCTGCCAATTCGAATTCCCTTCTCTCTAATAAAGTCGTGAAAACATTTTGAATCTGTGCTTTCTGTTATAGTTCGTTTTTCCCTTATATTCTGAAACAACAGAAGTTGAATACCTACCTATTCACGTACTTCCATGTACACAAAATCACCTCGCTAAAAAGTGTTGGTCTTAGCAAAGAAGAGACACAGCTAGTATCATGAATAAACGATGCTTGGAAAATACTCATCACGTGTTATTAGTAAAATGTTTGAATAATTGTAGGCTTATGAACGTATTCTAGTGTGGCAGATATGTGAAGGATTGTTCATTTGAGGATAAAAGCATGGCACTTGGCACACAGTCATAGAATGTCTTGAGAAAGATATTTGGCTATAGGGCTAAATATCTTTCTTAAGACATACTATGATTGTGTGCCAAATGCCATGCTTTTATCGTCAAAATTACCCCCCCCCCCAAAAAAAAAATATTTCCCCTGTCTGCCCCACTGCCCTGCTTTAACTTTTTCTTTCAGGATTACAAATCTTCATATAATCCCTGGAACCAAACCGATTCAGGCATGGAGAAACTGCTGACGGCGTGTGGTTGGACGAACGTGCAGTGCGAGCTGTATCCTGTGACAACCTCTTTAAATGAAAGGCGAACAAAACGTAGGTCGCTAGACTCGCGCCTTTTTTCGTTTTTGCTGGTACATCCCAGTGTCATCTCTGTGCTTATCTGAGTTACTGACTGAATGACTCCCCGACTGACTGACTGACTGACTGACTCCCCGACTCCCCGGTTGACTGACTCGCTGACTGTCACTTGAGACTTGGTGGTGTAGAGAGCCGCCGGGCAGTGCTGTTATAAAGTATAACCCCGTTACGGTAATGAATGAGCTAAATATGGCCCATTGTGTAGATTATGCAAGAGACTTCCAGGGAATAGCCGTTCTGAATCAATTGAACACAATTCTGTGCGCTTTGACTTAGACTAGTCTTGGACCAGTCTACTTAGCTTGTTTTCTGTTTCTTAAAGTCAGTGACCTTTGCTGGCACCTTGACAGGCTTTCTTAGTTTATTTCGTTTCCCCAATACCTCGGCTTTAGAAGTGTTAAATGTCCAAACAAAACTGAATTACAGTAACCCTTGGCCTGATATAGGATTTGATCTTCGTGAATCAGAACATCGACCTGCATTATATTTGGCTCAGTACATACGAATCATCATTACTGTGCATTATGCACTGTATGTAATACTGGTGACCAATCAAAGTAAATACATTTGGAAGACCTATGTATAGGTTTTTATGTGAGTATGGAAGAATTGAACATCTTTGACAAAGTAAAAAAAACCCAATATTTCTTTAAATATTTAAGACCAAGGGACAGATTTCTCGTTTGTCCTTTTTACCTCTACACACGATTAGTTTTTAGTTTTATTTATAGGCTGAAATTGCTTATACGGGCAATGTTTGTTGTTATCTCTCGACAGTGCTCTTTAAGACTGCCGCATTGGGTCAAACTGCGCTGATACCAGAGCGGGAGCAAGAGGCGTACCTGGAGGACATGTGGCAGTGGGCATTGTCTCGATACCAAGACCCCGCCCAAGCTGGTCACGTGGTCTTCCCCAAGGAGAACGCGGTCGTACGCGCTGTTAAGCCGCAGGTTTAATAGACCGATCTACTAATTGCATGGGTTTCTTGTTGAACTTCCCGCCCACCAGATCGGAAGCTAGGCGTTTCAAAGATGATGGGATATTAGTATCTCTCTTTTAAAAACAAAGCGATTGTCAAATCCTACATATAAGAATTAACTAATTATTGTTCTGAATCTTCCTCCTTAATATCTAAAAAAAATAAATGTATCGTTCTTTTCCTTCAGGTTGGCGTCCTTACCCATATATGTTTACAGCGGTAAGATAATCATGGTAGTATACCAAGCTTAGATTCCAAGCTTTAAAATGGTATGGCGGTACGTGTTTCCGCGGCGACGCTAGAGCCTCGCAAAAAATGTTGCGGGTATTTTGGGACACGCTGTATAGTATAGTTAGTATCACTCTTTGTTCTTGTAACTCTAAATAAATCAATATATCTGTGAACTACCTCTGGAAATTTGCCTCCTATGCATATCAGATTTCAAGTTGAAAATACATTTTCAGTTGAAATGAATTGAATTCACTCAGTACTTTTTCTTTAAAAAACTTCCTTTACTTTTTTGCGCCTGCATGGGGGTGTATTTTTTTCTTCAACCGTACGTCCTGCCATGCACGGAGTACAGTTCCATCGGCACGAAATATTACAGCCAGAAGTCGCACTTGGGGAAAAGAAAGACAAATATAATACACTCAAAAAAGTTCCGGGTCAGATACGACCCTAAATGCGGGCCAGATTGGACCCGACACCCTTCTGGGTCAAGATGACAATTTTCCGAGTCAACTTGACAATAGTTTCCAGGTAAACATGACAACATTTCGTGTCTCATGTGACTTATCATGCAGAGAAGCGCTTTTTTTAACCGGAAAAGTGTCTGGTCAGATCAAACTGCATGATGAAGGCTATTATCATCGTAAATTAATACATTTTATCCACGCGTATAGGAGGATACACGGTATCTGCAAAGGACATACATGTACACTCACTGTCCAACTACAGTTCAAACATTGCCTATACCCAATCACCATTTTTATACAGTTTTTTTTTGAATAGAGAGTTTTAGAGCTCTCGCATTGGAGGATTTTTTTTTTTATGGTAGCATGTATTAGGGTCCAACGTCTGATCCGGTCTTGGAACTTATAATTGCCGAGAAATGAGAATGAAGTTGGACCAGAAATTCGCTCTATTTTGCAATGGAGTGGATGCTTCACTTTCAAAATGGCGACGGACTACAAAACTGCTTTTCAGGAGTGGTCATTTAAAAAATTACCCAAAAATTCAACGGTCCAACCCACCTAATTATGTCTCCGACATAAAGCCTGCCGGACACCTTTCCGGTTTTACCGGATCATCGGGCCATCAGACGCTCAGATCGGGAACCCGGATGAAATCAAACATGTCTGACTTGTTCGCATCCGATTTCACTGGATCCGATGTCACCGGAAAGGTGTGCGGGAAGCGAATTTTTCAAAAGAGGGCGCTCTCACTGCGTTATTTATATTCGTGATGTCCAGCCGGGCTTTAGAGAACAAGTTATGTAGCAAGGAATAATGGTTTTTAAATCCCCGACGATTGGCAGCACATTCGTGGACTGGTTGGAAGTATTTCTAATCCGGTGATCAGAGTTCGATCAGCGTTTTTCACTTCTTCCCATTTTACCTTTTAAATAACTAAAGTGAGGAAGGAACTGCTCAACGAAAGCCGTTCTTTGAAATGCTTTAATGTACATAATGCATGACTGAGTGATAGCGATCGTGTGACGTCATTGTTACTTTCTTATGAATAAACATGGAGCTGAATAATCATGATCCATTGACGATGTGTGCTGCAGACTGTGTCCGCGAACGTCAACGCTGGTTATGAATAGCGCCACCAGAACATGATCAGCTATTAGCGCCACCAGAACTTGATCAGCTATTAATGAGATTTCAACAACAGAGGGAGCTATTTACAAATGTCGTATACGAGATTATGTTATAATAACGTGGCATCCCTAATTTTAGGCTAACCTCCGCACGGAACTGAAAATCCTTGGTGAAACATTCCTCCAGGATTTACACTCCCACTTAGTAGTTGACAATTGAACCTGGCTGAAAACTACTGTCAACTCACTAACTGACAAATATATTCCATCTAGACTTACCTCATCAAGATTCAACCTGCCTTGGTTTTCTCCTGCACTTCGCCGCGAAAACTAAACAAAAAGCTCCAAAAACTGTACAACCGACAACGTAAAACACAGAGTACCAGTGACATCCATCTCTTCGAAAAGGCTCGTAAAATGTACAAGAAAAATTCATCAAAGCACACCAGCAGTACATAATAGTATGCTTGATGAAGATTTACAACATAACCCAAAGAAATTCTGGAAATACGTGAAATCTAAGCGAACAGACAACACGGGTGTTCACCCTCTTAAAGACGGAAGCCGTACAGTCTGATCACAAGGCCAAAGCAAATACTCCTTCTTTATTAAGTCGGTATTCACAAAGGAAACCACTACGAATATCCAAAACCTGCAACAATTCAACGGGCATCTTGAAACTTCTTCATAACATCAACCCATCGAAAGCATCAGGGCCAGACAACATACCAAACCGCATACTCAAGGAATGCAGTACTGAGCTTGTCTCATTGCTTACAGCTCTATCCAATCAGTCCATTAGTACTGGTGAACTTCCATCGGATTGGACGACTGCCAACGTCTCTCCTGTCTTCCAGAAGGGAAGCAGCTCTGATCCATGCAATTACCGCCCAATATCCCTGACTTTAGTAGTTTGCAAAATACTCCAACATGTTTTTCCTTGTCACATCATGAATCATCTAGAACATTATCACAGTTGATGACATAGCGAAGTCTGTTGAAAGAGGGAAACAGGTCGATGCGATGCGATTCTGCTCGACTTCTCCAAAGCCTTTGATCGTGTCCCACACGAAACTTCTTGTCAAGCTAAGACACTATGGCATCACAGGGAACATACACAAATGGATTTCAAGCTTCCTGACATCACGTACACAAAAAGTCATCATCAAGGGAGAGGCTTCTGGCTTTGCTGATGTTGTATCCGGAGTAGCCCAAGGCGCAGCCTTAGGACCACTGTTCTTCCTCCTGTACGTGAATGACATTTCATCTCGGGTTTGATATAGAAGCTGGGCATAGTCTCACTTCACAAACTAGAACACACATGCAGGAGGTCTCATCAATTCTCATACCACCGACTTCTCGCCAAAAGCAAGATCTTTAACACCAGCTTTTATCCATCCACAATCCCACGATGGAATAACCTGCCTCCCCACGTCTTCAATGCTGAAAGTTTGGATAAATTAAAACATTCCCTCATTGACTCCCGCGCCGCGCCGACTCTAGCGGGATGCGGCTGTAGCCATTTTGCTGAAGGAAATCTCGATACAGATACAGATCCTCAATTGTTTTACAGAAGGTGTCGCTGAAAAAAAACTTTGGGTCTTATTTCACTTACAGCTATCACCATTCCCAACACCTCCAAAGTAGTCACACGGATTATCACCGTTATGGCGTGCTATAAAGTGTAATTAACTTACCGCCAAACTCAAAAGAGACTGAATTTCGAGTGCCAAGTGAAACTCCTCAATAATTATTCACCGCCCAAAGTCGTACATTCAGGCGTAGTTTTTAGCATCTCAGTCATCCTTGCAGCTCGTACATAGTACATCGGGCGCAGCCTTAAAGGGGCAAGTTCCATCAAGGACCATTGCTAACCATAGTTCGACTAACTCTGATCGAACGCACCCAAGTCGACGATGGTTAGACTAGTCTAGTCGACTATGCAGGACCAGCCTACCGCGGTTGGTCGCGCTACGATTTATAGCTGGTTATCAATATCAATTTTCATAGCATAGTGCAGAGCGGACCAACCAAAAATGGCGGAAAACAAAACTGTGAGTACTTAATTCCATCTTCATTGCATAGTCTGTTTTCACATGTTTATTTTAAGATTTTTTTATGTCACTTTTGTCACCGTTGTACAATAGAAGCCGAGGAGTCCTAAACCCTAAACTACACAATCACTAATATTTGTGTTTATAAACGGAACCATGAAGTGTTGAAAAAAAATGTGCGACCGTCATTTTGTAACGGTCGTTGACATGACAAAGGTTCGACGAGAGTCGTTCGCACTTTAACTTCAGTGGGCATGCGCTTGGTACGTCACAAACCAACCACTAGTTAACCAATGGTCCGAGATCGAACTTGCTTCTTCACGCAGAAAATAAATAATATTAACATATAGGCCTTCTCATCTAGTTTATCGAGATTTGCAAGTTCGAGTGATGACGTTATTATGGAACAATGAAATTTGGATTTTTTCTATGATGTATATTAACATCGGTTAGTAGGATAGTAGGCTGGTTAGCCACACAAACCACCTCTCCTTTAATCTATAATTATAAAGATTTTTTATCTTCTATATGTAATGGTGGACAACATTGTAAAACTGTGTTTGTGTTCAAAATTCAACACCTCGAAAAGAGCATGAGTGATTTAAATGATTCTTGTACTAAACAGAAAGCTTATTAATTGGACTATCACATCCCAGATCTGGAAAGCAATAGGCCTACATCCAGAACTCCTTTACAAAATAGGGGGCGCCATTTTTTTTTACTGCACCCTAAATCTCAGCATCCACCATGTTAATTACAAAAACCCTCACCGGAACCAATAAGCATCGGATTTTCAGTAGCTCCTCAAAAAAGTCCGGGATCAACTACAATCCCGGCCCAAATGGTTGGGACACTTGGAAATAACCTTAGCCTTCCACGGTCACCCACTCCCCCGCTCCCCCGGTTAATGTTGTTTTCTCGATCTCCAGCTGATGGAGCACACACCGCGCAATGAGAGACAACATTGACAGGGGGCCGGGGGGGGGGGGCTGCGAGATTTGACCAGGATTGTAGATTTATACCTAGTTTAAATGCGCACGGCTTTCCGGCCGGTCGTCCATGGGCCTTATTCACGATTCGGCCATATTGAATTGAAAAGCGAGGTAAAATCGTCATTTTTCAAACTTGCGAAGAGAAATGAAAGCAAGCTAATTCCTAATTAATTTCAGTCTGCTTCAATGAATAATTTTAAATTTGTAAATAAAAATTCCCTAATTTTTAAAGCCAGATTAAAATAAAAAACTTGAGACAGTAAAATAAAGCTGCATTGTGCATGCATAAAATAGTCTGGCACCATCCCATTAAACAGTTATCACTTAATGAAGTAGGTTCAGGGAACTCGTGAATAAGGCCCATATTTCATTCCATAACATCATTCAGCAGAGAAGGCAGAAACTTATTTAAGGTTTTGGGTTCCTGAAATCGACATCTGACCTCGCGCGTAGCCACCATTACGGGACAAAGTGAAGAGGCGTAAGGCGTTTCAGTTTCTAGAATCGATTACATGCAGGGACGATCCAAGGGAGAATCGATACAGACCACCCTCCATAATTTCATGCAGATTGTCTAATGTAATCGACACTATTCCCACGGTAGTTTTATGGGTGAAACCGGTAATAAAAGTGCATGTTACACTCAACTGATTATACACTTCATATTGTGGCTAACATGAGTGATGTTTTAAGAGACAGTTTAAAGTGGATATGTAGTGAATTTTGCATAGGTAAAGTACATTTTTAAAGAAGAAAAAGAAAAGAAAAGAAAAAAAAGGAACTACTTAGTACACTTTTCTTTTGCAATATGTCCCTGCTATTTCTTAAGACCTGAGGGCAACATCACACGGTGGCAGTTTTGCTACTTCATTTTATTCCCAGTGAGCTGAGGTTCGATTGAGGATAGTGCATGCTCACTTGTCCTAAACTAATTGCCCTGCACAATATGGTGAAATGTCAGAGGTGTTGTTTGTTGCTGCCGGCGGCATTGTGCGTTGTCAATGCAAATTACTAACGGATGTATGAGGAAGACATAACGTAAATGGATGTGATGAAAATAGATCAATGCACAAAATATTTTGTCCGCAGCAACAGGTGCGGCCTAGAGTCTTCGTCTCCAATGCGCGACTGTCGACATCGGTCCAAACCCTGAAGGTGAGCGCAAATTAATACTCAAGACAGCCATGGCTGTCTTCGCCAACGGACAAAAACAAGATTTCTACCGACTTAAATGTGGAATTGACTTTCCCCAATCAATCGTTTGTGACCCATCGGTAATCCATTAAATTCTGCTAAGTGCCCCTTGACGCTCATCAAACCTTTGATGCTCATCAAACCTTCGAGTAATTCTCCCCAAAGGAACTTCAAGAAGTAAGAGGTTTTAATCAATGAGACAGAATCTTAATTACTCCGGAGGTTCCATCCAGCGAGTTGATTGGCAGGTTATTACTCGGGGGCTATTGGTGAATCGTCTGTGTCATGCATCAACACTCGTATATTGAAGGCTTTAAGACACATTTTGTCAATCGTGTTTATCTGTTCCAACGATCCGGTTCCACTCGGATTTTATTGAAATCGAACTGAAGTCGAAATCCTCAAAGCGTTTCGAAACTTATGATGTTCATTGCCCTACAACTTCCGTATCGTATGCAACGGCAGCGAAACAGGGCCAGGGGAGGTGCATTGCCACCTCTGCAGCATTTGTGGCTCTAGAAAGATTCCCAGCGACAATAGTTCGTAAGATGGTTTACGTTACATATATTAAAAGGTTCACTTTTTAGGGCAATTCACAGCGCGAACGAATACGAGGTGCAAAAGTGTGGCCTCAAAAATCGAGCAGTTGATTCCAGTCACACATGTAGCTAGTCAAATATATTAAAAACATTCTCTACTTCCCCAGGTATTTTTCACCTAGGCCTATTTGACATTCATTATAAGTGGCGCGATTCTGATGTAAACATCTTTTCGATCATTATACATTTTATTTGATAGTATTATTTTCGGCTGGAAATACGTATAGGCAGGGAAACAAGCATGGGCGTCGCGAGGGGGAAGGGGTGCTTGTCCCCGGAAAAGCAAAAAAAGGAAAAAAAGAGAAAAAAAGAAAAGAAAAAGAGGCGCGAAGTCATAGTGGTGTAAATTGAATGAGATGGGGGGGGGGCAAAATGTCCCTGCCCTCCTCTAAAACTGATTAATCGAAAATTTGTTGAGAAATACAAGAATTTTTTGGGAAAACAATTGTTTTGTCCCCCTCTAGAAAAAATCCTGGCGACGCCCATGGAAACAAGGCTGCCGCGTTAGATATTTGAAAATAAGTTATTTTTTTCCCTCTTTTAAAATGTAAGATATAGTCATGTAGATTTCCTGATAGACAAGACCTTCTTGATAGCGGACAATCTTAAACACGAACTGTTGCAAGCACCTGGGGAATGTACACATTTATTTATCAATTTCCTATCACGTAAATTTTCAGAACGCGTTAAATGGAATGTACAACATTGGCTTTTTTTGCAAATAAATGAAATAAATGGATTGGAGATAGGATATATTATATATATAAATGTATTAATTGTTTTTGTTTTGTGTTTTTTTTGTAGATAGAAAACCAAAAAAAAAGAAAATCTATCATGTTCTGTAGTCTGGTTCCCTGACCCCCAGAAGAGAAACGAAGCAATTAATACATTGTTGTGAAATTGTCAGAGAGAAGATCAGTCGAGCAGGCTCCCCTTCACAGGTGTGATGTGTGTGATCAAAAAAAAAGAAAGTCAGAATATAAAAAAAAAAAACAGTTTTGAAAAAAAAAAGTTTTTTTCTCCAACGCTGGTCGGTCGACCAGCGTTGGAAAAATTTTTTTTTTTTAAAAATGTCAGCCCACCAGGAGCCACGATTTTAAAGGATTCTTTAGACTGTCAGTCCCTAACAATTCAGTAAAGGTATTTCGTGATAATTTGATCATTTCGTTTTTTGATGTTTGCAAATGTTGTATTTTCCCTTTAACATCAACCGCGCTACACGCATATAAAAAAAGGTATAATATGTTCATGGTGCCATTTACTTGGGTGCATGCGCGAAATATTACCGCTGTATTAAAGTTGAATTTATTTTTTGCGTGTATCTGAGGGTCAGAATCGGTCAGATGTTCTCCATTACAAGTTGTGACAAATGGTTACAAGGAGAATTCGATATCTATACATTAAATTAAATGTTAACAATGTTAACAATGTCAATGATAATGATGTCAAATATGGTGTGTTTTTCGGGGCATGAAGCAACATGAAAGGTGCACATTGGTCCAGATTTCGTTAAAAACCCTTAGTTTAGATTGTCTTCTCACCTTTTTTCAAATGTATAGGAAATCCACATGAAGCCTTGCATTAACGGACAAAACGTTGGAAACCCCCGTTTCCGACGCGGCGGTTTTTTGATCTTCTCTAGCGCCTACTCGTATAAATCAAGTATCAAATTTTGACCCATACTGAATAAAAGATGGACGGTGGCGAGTTGTAGCGTTGGTCTCGTCGGATCTTAGTTTCCGGGCTCTAGTTCCTTGCTTGAGAGCTCTAGTTCCTGCTGCCAACTGCAAGTACATCCGGGTGTGTGATCTGAGGGGGCATCATAAAACACCTTTAAAAACAGCCGTTGAGTCCTCTTTTGATTGAACCATATTAACACGCACCCTGAGACTTTACGATCCTTTACAAATTTCATGGTATAGCAAAACAACTGTAGTGACTATAATCAAGAAGCAATGTTAACCCATGGATACCGTCTGTGTGCACTGCACTGACATGCAAGTGAAATCTACGAATGACAGTTAGCTTAGGTTGTAAGTAAAATAATTTAGCTAGAAAATATAGAAATTCTCATCAGATAACACACCACCAGTTTTCGCGAGAATCCGACTTTGCTGAACACAAAATTTTTGCTCACAAAATAAATGCATTAAAACATCGTTGTAATGTGTTATGAATAATGTTGAAGACGAGTCGCAGTTACGACTTTTGTGAAATGATAGACAGGATTCATTACAGCCGTGACCCGTCATGGGGAAGATACGTCGTAGCCCTTCGACTCATCGTGTGTTGCAACGTAATATGTCGAGACACTGGGAGCAGAACTGTGTTTAATATAGACATCGTGCGTAGCAGCCATCTTATAGAGCAATGCCTCTAGTTTATTGGTCATTATTTTGTGCATTCATTGTTTAATACTGATTTAATCGAAGCAAAATATGCTCTCTAAGATGGCCGCTTCGCATTGTAGTTTGTGTACCTTTGGCCAATCTCGGCCATCCAGATATCCCTGGCGAGCTAAATGCACTGCTCAAGTTAGGAGAGCGGGCAAGTCTCGCGAGTTCACTTTCCCTTGTTATGTACAAACTATTTGAGGTCAGCTTGTACCCTCTATTGGACAGCGTATTCTCTCTCTCTCTATCAAAACACATTGTGTGGGAATGCCCATTTCTTCTGTTTTTTAGCCCTTGGGTGCACGATGAATCATTAATCGTACCTCTCGTCAGTCTTTGAAAAGAAGAAGATTTGGAACTTGTCAGTGCGAAATCTGGCTACATTTACCGGAAAAGACCGCGGGTCTCATCTTAGTAAAATGTCACAGCCGGATGTGGGCCCATACTTGAGGCTCAATACAAGGTCTCAATTGTGCTTTCATTATTACATCCAACGTTAGAACAGCCGACCGACGTACGTGTATGTGAGGCATAATAGCATGAGGTTCGCAGGTCTTCTTTTTCAGTCCCTTGGCTATAATACTGTCTGATAGCAAAACATCCTGGATTGGTTGTACAGTGTAACAAGCGACATGTTTACCCGAAGCGGCGCTGTCGAGGAGCTTTGCGCGGACATGTCACTGCGTTTGACGTGAATTGTGCCTGAAAACGAGATCAACATGTCGAAGAAGCTTATGTAAAGAAAACGTCTGTCGTAATGTAATCTTCAATTTGACATATCTTGCGATCGTATAAACCTTTCTGGTTCGCATCAATTCTCTCGCACGCAATCCCCCTAATGTGATGGGGGAAAAGAATTGGAACGCGATTGACTTGCGTATGGAATGGACTTTTCTTCTCCGAGCAAGCCCCTGGCGGTTGAAATAGGCCTTATCTGAAAACAGCCACTTCCGACAAACCGCCGTCGAGGATGCCTTTTGATCAGCGGTTCAGAGTGAATTCCAATTTCCGGCGCGATACACGGAGTAGCCTGCAGCGTGATAAAGGGATCATTAAAATAATGTAGATTTCGATAATTGACCGATTTCAAATGGTCATCAAATTTCAAAGTGGTAAAAAAAACACACACTTGGATTATGTCTTTTCTACAAATACGTAACACACATGTAAACATAATACTGAAATTTGCATCCTTGTGGAGACATTTCTTTGTTCTCGTGTACTAATGAAAGTACAGTTTCAAAATGCTCTTATTTTAACCAGAATTAATTTTCTTGGATGAAATTCGGAATTAATATCCCTTTTCTAAAACTCTACCATTTGCGACGGATCAACACACCTAGGAAATTCCTAGTTTTTGAGTAAAATCCATATATCTATTTCGTGAAAACCTTGTGGAGACGTATTCGTCTATAGAAATTGCCCTGTGGAGACGTATACAATATTTTGTTCCCTAATTTGTGTGCATGTCTCCAGCGGCACGGTGTATCAGATCACCCATTGCTATCAGTTTATAAACATGAAATACTAAACATGTTCAGAGTAACGATAGATAGTGTTTAGCAATTGAACATGGATGTTTATAAATTAAACAAAGTGATAGCAAGATTGTGTTTAATTAATAAACACAGTTTTTAGAGTGTAGTTTTTGGGTATACGTCTATTTGTAGACCTTTACTTTCATATCTGTTTTCCTTCGTTTCTGCTCAAATTGCATAAAGTTCATATTTACCTCCCTTGGGTTATTTTTCTACATGTAATGGAGTGACCAAAATTAATTCACAAATAAATTATTTCAATTAAACAGAAATAACTAGGAATTGTTTAAAATTCGGCTTGGTGTTTTTTTTTCAATTTTAAACAAGCCATTGAGAGTGCCTCCTCTAGAAAATTGAGAGTGCCTCCTTTAGAAAATGAGGACTCAGTTCCCCCACCACCCACCCATGCAGCCGTCCGCAAATTTGACCATTTACGTCACAGATCCTGTCTCAATACAGAGACGTATGTGTGCTTAGAAAAGTGTTTAATTACTAAACCCAGTTTTTGCAGTGTACCCATTATGCAAAGATGTGTGTGCCTTGTGCGTAAATAGGCCTACATATCTTATTTCTCCAGAGTTAAAATTCACTCAATTTGAGCGACAAAATTCCATACACTGATACTAAAGGGACAAGACGATAAAGAGTGAAATTCATTCAATGGAATCGATCGAGCTTTCGCTCGAGTTTCGACTTATTATTCTTCTTAAGAGTATTTCAACCTTAAAGTTAAAGAGTGATTTTCAATCTAAATAGTCTAGTCCCTTTTTTCATTCTTTGGAATTTAGAGAGTATTGTTCTTTTTCTGACGCCCTACCGAGTTTGACATAGATAGGTAGGTTACTTCGAAAAATTGCGCGTGGATTTTAGTAGTTTTTTTCTTCAAACTGACAAAGAACTACACCAGAGCCGTCAATATTTGTATGTCATATTTATTATCATTATTACGTATTCCAACTACGTCTAGGGATGTTTTAATACATTTCAGGTACCGGTACTCCGATGAAATTTGGTCCTTAATTGCTCTATACTGATTTATTTTATCTTAACCATCCGAATAAAACGTGCAACCTTTATCCAGTGATGTTACTGCTCATGGAAAGTAGATTTTAAGACATGTTGCATTTTCTGTAGTGTTATTCGTACAATCAGCATATAATTATTGGTTATTTACATCTACACATATTTGATTATGTCAGTGCAAATACAAATGGGTAGCATTTTAATGTGATAGACAGTGGTAGGGTGAACTCATAATCAATTCATGTGCAATATCCAAAAACTGTATACAATTTACACAACGGAACACATGTAGTTTGGCACGGACCACACCGTATTTAATGAAAAACAGAAACTGAGTATTTGTGGGTTGTATATATAGATGAAGCACCATATAACATTTCCAATGCAGTTGATATTATGATAAGAAAATTGCCTCACTGTTCTTCAAAATCAAACGTTCCACCTTTTACTGAAAAAAAAACCTTTTTAATCATCGCACAATGCTCGATCTCACCACATCCAATCATGACCGCATCTACAAGACTGGTCACAAATCTTGGAGATGATTCTACGAGATTACAAGCGAAAGATGCAGCCGTCTTAATTTTCAAGCTTTGCATGATAAGTTTATACATGAACGTTAAAGGGAAAATACAACATTTGCAAACATCAAAAAATAAAACTACCAAATCATTTTGAAATACCTTGCTGGACTGTTAGTGAATGACAGTGTAAGGCATCCTGTAAAATCATGGCACCTGGTAAACTGTCATTTTCAAGAAAGACCATCGCACTTGTTTGCATTCGATTACACACGACTGGTTCCATGACCTTACAATTCCCAACCAGACTACAGGAAAATGATTGTTTTTCTTGGTTTTTATAACATTTTTGAACCCAAAACCTCAAAAAAGTCAGTGTAACTATATTTGCTATATATTTCCAACCCCCCAATTCCATCCATTTCTGAAAATTACAGCAAAAGCAAATGATGTATATTCCCTTTAAATAATGACGAGGCATTGGTGAACGCATTATACAACACTTTATGCATTTCATTATATCAAAATACAATTAATAATTCTTAATGATTTATTAAAGCTTTTAGTTTTGTTTATATTCGTTTCCAAAATATAAATTGTACTATAGTAATGCATGCGCATTATGTTCTTGACTAGTTCAGTGCGTGAATTTTCGAACTAATAGAAGTGCACACTTCCTATATTATTCCCATCCAAGTAACTCACACTGCCCACGTTTATTGTACAAAAGCGCCATTTGACACCAATATTGCTTCGTGAAAACATCTTTAGAATAAACAAACACTCTCCAAGTCGCTAACAAAAACATTGGTCCAAATACCACATTTATGAAACACTTCATAATTATACGAACCATTATACATGTATAAGCTTGGTATTTGAGTATGTGCGATAAGCGCAAGCAAATACGTGAACGGCTTGTTCAAACGTCCTCCACCGAATAAGAAGGTCGAGGACTTTTTTGAAGAATGAATACGTGAACATTTTTCGCCTAGCAGTCATAGACCTATTGATGTTTTTACCGGTGAGTTAGAGAGGGATGTGTGTGGATCGGGAATAGATCTGGGTTTCCATTTTGACATATACAATCGTACAAAAATTATCCAATGTTTACTAATGTGAAGCCCCCTTCCGACACCCTAATTTGGACATAGTGTTGGACCACAAAAAGGGGCAAAATCCTGCACTCTAAAAGTACTGAAACCCTGCAAGTGAAGTATTTCTCAATATTATGCATTGGTCCTTGCAGAGTAAACCCAGTGAATCATTACGCTAAGAGTTTTTTCCCTTTGACATCAAGCGGTCAATTTGCACTACTGTACAGTGATTTATCTGAAATGAAGCTGACAAAATGCAGCTTTATTTACAGCCTCATAATAATGGTGTACATGTTAGTATAGGTTTATTAAGCCCCATCCTTGTACTTTTATATCTCACACACTTAAAAGAAGGCTTGTTTCAAGACTCCGAGCGCGATTAATTCCACATTTCCTTGTCGGCCATATTACTTTCATGTAGTTCCCCCCGCTTCATTTCAGAACCTCACAAGCTCACAGCAGAGTTTTGTAATACATGGTGCTAATGCAAACTTAGCCTCATTGATTATACTTCTCCATGCAGACCTTCAAATCCCATCAGACCAAGAATGACACATTGCTTGGGGGCGTCAACCGTACAATTTGTATTTTTAACCAAACAGAAATGCATACAATAAAATAGTGATATAAGCCTGCTGGTACACCATCTTCTCATGGCGTACCCGCAAGCTCATACTACAACTAGTTAAAGACCCCTCTATATGCAGAGCTTCAAACGACACTTATCCTCGAGTCACCATATTAATTGACGAAGGTAACGCTTGCAACGCGCGCGAGTTGTCCAACGCAAATTGAATGCGAGTGCGTCAAAACATATCCTCGTCATTTTTGGGGGTCTGACGATACATAGGAACATCTTTGCGGTCATGTTTGCGGTTTACCCAAACCTCGTCCCCAGGGTGTCGAACAGTACGCGCCCATCACTACCTGCTCTCTCACCCTGGTATTGGGTCATTTGCATGTGCAAGAGTTTTGAACACGTATACAAATGAGGAATAGTATGTCGCCTGGATGTGCGTTACATTAGCGTTTGTTTTTGTATGCGGTGTCCGAGGGTAAAAACAGAGTGAATTCGTCGAAGCTCGAGCATGGCGTGAGTTACGAAAACGCGATTTATTTAATTAAACTGTTACGATATTCTCGAGACAACATTCAGTATCATATTTCATATTAATATGAACAAATTGGAAAGGAAATAAGTATTTTCCAGAAGCCGTGCACGAATGATCGCGAAAACACGTACTGCACGTTGTGAATAATAACACCAAGCAGCAGATTGAAAATCCATTACTAGCCAATTGCGGTATCGAATCAGGATACAGGAAGAAAGTTTCCTATCAGGGCTTACTATTGGAAACGACGTTGGAGATAAAGTAATCACTGGGAACGAGGTTGGGTTTACTCCAACTTTAATTCAGGCGATTCACGATGCAGTGCGCCTCCAAGAGTTTGCCACCGAGAGTTCATTTTCCCAGTGCGTTGTGGGAGCTGGTCGACAAATTCGCAGCGCAGGACATTTGAAATTGCTAGTTTTACCGGTCAGTATACTATAGTTTCGTAAGCGTACGATTCGAGTATCTGTTTGTCCTTTTCTTTTAATGAATATGGTGTTTTTTTTGTAAGGCGGCTGAAATGATATGCCCCAATCTATAACAAATTGGCTCAAGTAGATAGTCTACCGACACTCATTCAAATAGGCCTTGTTTTGTCGACCGTTAACTTGAAAAATTGACTCTCCACGGCAAACTCTTGGTGGTGCACTGCATTGTGAATCGCCCGAATTGAGCGCCATTGCACTCGAGCTAACATAATCCCCAAAGCGATAATACACTATCAGTCTCTGTTCAACGGCAAGTTTCGCTGGACAAACAGCCTCTTTTCCCGACGTACTCATCCAATATTAATATATCTGAACAAACAAACTAGTTAATTACCTTACCGAATACAAGGCTTATTTCGTGTTATAGAATAAATACCGATTTACGAATTACTTTTACCGTCTTGTTTTGTTGTTACATGTATACGTTGTGGTTAAGTTGCACGGGCCCATTTATCAACCGACCAAATATCATTATTTTTTTTAAGCTGTTGATTTTAAAGTTATTTTAAGTAAGTACAAGTAAATCCCTTATAATGCTTTGCTGATGGCCTCGACTTTTTAGAACTTTCACCCAAGGTGTGTATACCTACTAGATACATGTGTATTACATACCAGGCTGTTTACCTTTAAAAATATGTATGTATACAACAAATTACTTTATCCATTTCAATTCCAGGCCTACGCTTATATATATACACTGATGATAACCAAAAAAGCGCTCAGATAGGAATAACACGCCATTGCTACTGTATATTATACCACTATAATTTTCCAATAAATATGTTATTAGGCCTCTCTAGGTCTCGTCGAGTCCATGATTCTGAATGCCACTCTCGAATAATACCCTAAATAATACAAAATAAGGGGGCATGCTTCATCTGCTTTAAAAGACCCGAATGCGACAACACCAGATTTGCACCCGATTTCATCAAACTCTTCGTAACTTACGATGCATCGCAGCGATGCGACGCGTCGTATCTCTACGATGCGTCGCAGCTGCGACGCGTCCTGCGATCCATTTCACGAAACACGTCGTAAGTGCGACGCGTCGTAGGTGTATTCATAGCACAACTCGGTGACTGTTTGTATTTAGTCAGCGTACAGTAAATAGTCGTCTGATATTCAACAAAGAGTCGTCGGATCTCAGCTCGAAATTTGTTAAACCGTATAACAAAATGGCGGCCGTGCGATGCAATTTTGAAGGAAAACAAACTCTCAGTGGATTATATAGCTACTTTGAAATTTCAACTGCAATATTCCAGTCTAATTCATAATTATTCAATGAATTTTCTATTTACAACTTTACACACATTGCCTTGGTATTATAATCTCATTTTTGTCATGTTTATGGCATTAAACTGGCTTAGGAAGGGACTCTTCATCACCGTGTTTTGCGATGACCACTACACGTCGTAACTTGCGACGTGTTTTAAGCCGTTGTCAAGGAACTTACGACGCGTTCAACACATCGCAACTTTCGTGAAATGGATGATACGACGCGTCGCGAGTTGCGACGTGTTACACGTCGTAACTTGAGTTGCGACGCGTCGCAGCGTTTCGTGAAATCGGGTGCAGGTTTCGTTTTCATGACATTACAAATCGCAGGAGGGCTGAAGACACGTTGGCCTTGTGATATTACCTCCTCATCCATCCACTTGACCTACATTCGGACTAGAGCTCAGTGTCTGCAGGTTGACTACTTGGATTATCCTTCTAGGATTTCCTCCCACCGCTATATCTCTCTTCAATTCCGAGCTACAGGGCCGGTGCACTTTTGAAGAACCCTTATATCCATTTGCAAGAAAGAGTGAAATGAATAAGACAGAGAAGAGTATGATACTTCTTAAATGGTAAAACTGCACAAACGGTGCTGTCTCTTTTGCCTTATATGGATTTCACACTTGACCTTTCACTGTCCTTATTATGTTCACTTTTGGCAATATATTAACCCATCGCGGTAGAATCACGTTGGAACCGCGTCAATGCAGCTTGTGAAATATATTGTCCCAATAACATGCTATACAAATGGACGTGGAACGCGCAAAATCTGAGACAAACTAAACTATAGCGTACACAATTCCATAGGGTTGTCTAAGGGGCTTTGGTAACTCGCAAACGGCGATAGGTTAATACAACCAAGGGTCCGTGTTTCACGGAGTCCAGATTTCACACTATAGTTCACTGGATTAACATCTTAACATTTCTATTTTGGTCACGATATGGTAATAATTGGCGTAACAATTGGAATTCGTAGATGACTGACATTGAAATTCGTAGATGATGGAGATATGCGTGATAGAAGGTGCAAACCGTCAATGTGCTCGTTTGCTCGATAAAAAAATAGAATCTATAATAACTTACTTCGGATGAGTGTGAAACTTGCAACTCGTAAGTTGCTTGCACAATTATACATGTCCTCCTTTTACTAATTTTTAGGACCCCCTTTCTTAGAAACACATTTTGTGGAACGTTCTACTCCCCTTAAATGTCTGAAAACTAATTGACATTCCTTTTTGAACACACTGTTCAGTTGAGGGGTTTTCCGTTCAAATTTTGAATCAAAAAATGTGTGCATTCAAAACATTTGTGAGAAAAGTTTGCTCGTTGGCTTACTGCCATGTACTGACACAACAACGAATCACCAAAGAAAAGAAAATTGACAACAGCACAATATCCAAAATTCTGGCAACTTCTGGTGCTGATATAGCTGTTACATTGAGGTTTCTGCCTGAAATTACACATTAAACTGTTGCTCATGAATCTGGAAAATCGCGTTATCATAACAAACAAAAAGGCACCAAAATACCCTTGCAAATTGGCAAATATTCAAGGATTGGATTAAAAAAAAACACATTGCATGGGCTCTTTAAAGATTAAACGCTGAGAGGGTATAGCTGGTAAAATAAAATGCCGTGAACAAATCCGTTATCGTCTCAAGAAGTATGTGTAAGGGATCAGATATCTATCCTGGCGGGAAACCAAAGGTTTAAATATGCATCAATTTCAAACGAAAATTTGAATTCACTGTATGAAAAAATCAACATGTAAACTTCACAATCGCAAGATTATTACACACTTCTCATATTAAAGCGTCTTCCCAAATTGAACAATTATTTTCATGCGGGTCATCTCGTATTTACAAAAAACAAACCCATCCGAAAGTATAAGTCTGAGCAATTCATAAAATAAGGTGTCTCACACCCTAAGAAGTCTGAAAGTCTTCTGTTATTCTTGTTCATGCCTCCTCAACATCAGGCTGTTCGACTGGGCAAACCTTGCGACTTTTATGAAATCCCCGACTGTGCTTTTTGACCTTTTCGGTCTTGGCGGCCTGCTGTTCGTCCAGAGACTCTTCGTCTGCCTGGAAGACCTCCACCGGAGTCTCCATCACGCCTTGGGTTTCCCCTTCCTCTACTTTCTTCTCTAGTGCGGGCTGAGGTTGATCATCCTTGGAGCTCTTGGCGCCCCAGTCGGCGATCTTGACGGGGCGTCGCGGCATGGCAGGAGTTGCCCCAATCTCCGACATCTGGGTGCCGAGGCTAACCGAGATGTCCTCACGTCCAGGCTGGTTGTCCGTACCTGTGATGTTTCTAGGCTGGCGAGTAGCCTGTCTGAGGGCTCTCGTTCTTGCTGTGTCGTCTACGACATCATCATTACTGAATGGATTGCGTCCACAGCACATCATATCAATGAAGGCGTCCTTGAACTGAGGGAAGGGAAATTAGCAGAAAGATTGATGTCGTAATTATACCCTTTTCTTGAAGGCCATACAGCGGTTACACGCATGGCAATTCACATGCAATCTGAGCTAGTTCCACGCTTGTTCTCCAAGAGGAAAACAACCGACACATTTTAATTCTCTTTAATGTTCTGATTGTATTTACATAAATTATTAGGACAAGGTATACGTCGTTTTTCCCAGGAGAATTCCTGTGCATTTGCTTGCCTCCAGTTGTGCAAAACAAATTGTCTTGCGTGACTTCGCTCAAAGCTTTAAATCTTGATAGTATGAACAGATTTCTTGAGTATGAGAGCGGCTTTTGCAATTGACAAAAGAACTGACTCTTAATCAAAAGAATCGATCGTGGAAGCAAAAGTACTGAAAGTATCGCCGAAAATGCAAAATAAAACGCGGTATACAGTGAGCACGGAACACGGAGAACCCAACAAAACAAACAGCTATCCGTCGATAGCTAACAAGACTGCACGAGCAATGTAGAATCATTAGAACCTGGCTTTATGTCCTCGGGATGCACAACTTTGACCCTTCTCTACTTAAAACGAACGAACAGTGGACGTGCAGTTTTTGTGTGTTGCTATTCCCGTCCACGTAACAATCTTCGTCCCCACGGTGATAGGGTTACGACTTCGAACGTAAAAAGCGAATATAATCAACATCACGAAGACTGCAGGCATGTGACTACAGGGAAACGGTAAAAATTGAACAATAATGCACTTGCAGTTTTTCCCATCTCAATCTGGTATTAAAGGCACTATAGATAGTGAAACACCTGCCGGGGGGTAAGGCCTGTATTAAATGCGAACTGTTGCTTAATAATACGATACGGACATCTTCCGTAATAGAGCTTCATATCAGAAATGTCAATGGCCGCGGCATCCGCAAGTCGACTATATAGTCATTTATGATGTTGCTGAAAGTGAAATTATGCTTGGATTGGTAACACCGATTGGATTTGCACAGCATTGCTATATTTTATTGTAATTAATGTAATATATACCAACTGCACGATCGAGGGGTTACAGCCCGATAGTCCGAAGGTTCGATAGTCCGAAGGTTCTTTAGTCCGAAGGGTCATTAGTCCGAAGGTTCGTTAGTCCGAAGGTTCAATAGTCCGAAGGTTCGATAATCTGAAGGTTCGATAGTCCGAAGGGCCCATTAGTCCAAAAATAGAATAAGGTTCATTAATCCGAAGGTTCGATTGTCCGAATAGGCGATAGGGTTCAATAGTCCAAATCGACAATAAGGTTCGATAGTCCGAATAGATGATAAGGTTCGATAATCCGAATATATGGTAGGGTTCGATAGTCCGAATTGACAATAAGGTTCGATACTCCGAATTGAGAATAAGATTCGATAGTCCGAATGGGCAATACGGTTCGTCAGTATGACACGTCGGACTTTACTGTTGAATCGGACTATCGGACCTTATTGTCGATTCGGACTATCGGACCTTATAGTCGTTTGGGACTATCGAACCTTATTGTCAATTTGGAATAATGAACCTTCGGACTATTGAACCTTATTTTCGTTTCGGACTATTGAACCTTCGGACTGATTAACCTTATTCTAAATTTGGACTATCGAACCTTCGGATAAATGAACCTTCGGACTAATAAACCTTCGGATAAATGAACCTTCGGACTATTGCATCAAAATTAATGTTCGGATTAACGAACCTTATTTCATTTTCGGACTAACGAACCCCCTCTTATGGAAATGTTGTGCATTCGGACTATCGAACCTTCGGACTAAAGAACCGTTCGGACTATCGGACCTTCGGACTATCGGGCGGCCCCCCGATCGAGGTTTAATAATAGTTTCTCAGGCAAATACACGTATAGGGGTTATCACACACCTATTGCAACTCCATTAGATTAATCAAGGTGTTAGTTTCCCTATACATGCAGAGGGCCGGGATGTATCATTTAATTCCGGGTAGGCGATGGAATTTGAATTCCTTATTTTATTGACATATTACATAAGTGGCTAATTGGCTCCTCGTTATAGTATCTGGAATGGATGCATATTTTTGTTGTTGTCAAATGAGAGCCTTTTCTGAATCATCTCACGGAGGTGGAGAACCACCCGATACAGGAACTACAGCTTGACACAATGTAAAGGATTAAGGTTGAGATTTGTAATTAGGAGTTATATGGGTCTCTGTCCATGTCAAGTCGCTGCCAAGGAGAAATTGGGCAGAACAGATTACCGATCTGTGAGACATTTGAAAACAATTAACATCTTGTCAAATGATAACAGAAGCGAAATTCTGCCTTTGAGAGGGGCAGATCAGACCCAATCCGAGTTATTATGACTCAGATTGAGTCAAACAATTCTGACCCGGTAAAAGAGGCAAAAATCTGACCCAGGACTTTTTAGAATGTGCACAACCTAAACAATGTAATAGAGGAATGCCTGTTGACACAACGGTCTTTCCACAACAGCGGAAGCACAATGAATCTCAATTTCCCCGTTCAGCCTTGAAAAGGAATCAGCAAGATTTCCCGCAGGCAACAATTTGTCTCTCTGTGAAACCTCTTTGACCCGTAATGGTTTAAAGACGCCAAAACCTTCTCTTCAAAAAAAAAAAAAAAAAAAAATTAACCAGTATCTTAAAACATAAAAAAAAGCTTGTATCACAGTACATTTTACGCACTGTACTATACGCACAATCGAGCTTCTTCCAAAAAGTGCAGTGTGCGTAGGATCCGTGGTTAAATCAAGTTGAAATTCTCAACAAATTTGACTCTTCTGGCAAACCTCCAGGGTTTAATACATCTCTGATTGAATTTCCGGAACGCAAACATCAGATTGTTGTCTCTGGCATTGTGGTTTCCCAGCAAAGCATGGCAATGCAATCGAGAATGTAATCTGCATGTATTACCGGTGTCATAATACCGGTGTCATGTGAAATTCCGACTCCTATAAAATCGGAATCCTTTTCCCTATTCTTGGTTAATCCCTCACACGTGACAAGTCACTCTCGTATAAATGCTATAAATAAGCTATTATCATACTTACGCATGCGCAATACTGCCAATGAGTCCATAATTTCATGGAGTCGGATATTCACGCAACACCAGCCCTCATCGTAGTACTTTGCTTGCTACGGGTATAGTACTTTGCGTGCACAGCAAGAAAGTAAAAATAGCGAATACCATAGGTGACTCGCTTTCGGCCAATCAAGATAGAGAATCTGTGGGTGAGGTGTTACAAAGGACAATAGGGTCCACGATTGATCGAAGGTCCACTTTTCTTTGAGGTGTGTGTTCAAAACTTATGGGAGGTCTTCCTAAAAAGTAAGTGTATTTTAAAGCGGGACGATCGGGTCTACGATTGACGGTGTTTACAAAGAGTGTGCGTGACCTTGTTATCCTTCAAGACTGGGAACTTGGGACAATGGGGGATTTGCGATAACAATAACAGCGAGGACCTGAGCCAAGTCCTCGACAGGTTTTGAATAAACCTTATGGGAAATGTTGAGAAAAATTACAATAATGATATATGGTCCTAATAAGGTGGTCCTCATGTGGTATAGGGAACAATATAGGTGGTCCTCATAAGGTTTGCGTGAGTTCCCGAGTTGATCGCCTGCCAAGCATCTTTTGCTACGGCTCTCATGTTTTCTTCACGTATGGTTGTCTCAACGCTGCACGTATAGCGTTGCAAGGAAGACCCATGTGGGTGGAGGATTCAGCGAATCGTGACTATCAAATCCATTGAATTAGCAATCGACATGTGTTGGCGTCGATAAAGGAAGCTTCCTGAGCCACGGACAGCCACAATTCCAAAAACAAAAAAAAGCCAGGAAACGATAAACGTCTCAGGTGTGGGAGGGAGAACCGGCGCCGGTACAAAGTTAGAAATAAATTATAATACCGATGCTTATTTATAAAGCGCACGTATCCATCAGTATAGGTGCTCATGGCGCCACATCATTTAATGTTGTAGCGCCGCTAACTCCAATAATTGAATTTGGAAACCCCAGGGGATAAGATAGGAATGACAACCAATCAGCACGGTGCATGCACCGGCTACATCATTTTAATGTTGTAGCGCCGTGAGCGCCAATAATTGAATTTGGAAATCCAGGAGAATGAAACAGGAATGCCAACCAATCTGCACGGTGCATGCACCGGCTGGGATGATGAGAAAGATCCTGGGGTCTTCGCGGAAAGAACAAAGGCGCCAAGAACTACCTTGTTATCAAAACTGCTGCTGTATGTTACTCTATAAATCCCAAAGAGTGAAAATTAAATTCACTCCATTCGAGTGAAGATTCACTCCCACAGTCGGAAATTAGGGACCGGACGTTTTAGAGTGAAATTTCTTCAGTCGTAAAGATCGAGTTTTCACTCGAGCTTCGACTGAAGTGGTTCTTTTTTTTCAGACTTTTTCAATCGAAAATGAGAGTGATTTTCTGTCTAAAACGTCTAGTCCCTAATTTCACTGGAATTTAGAGAGTACTTGACAGACAGGAATTGCAAAGGCTTGATGTGTTATTTAAGGCAGGCAGGCACTTCCTGATGTTGTTTACCAATACTGAGTAGAAAGCGGCCTCTACGAACCTGTTGGTTTAACAGAAAGTAGATGATGGGATTGTAGACGGTGCAAGCCTTTGCGAACATGGCGGGTATCGAGGCAGCAACCGGCGAGACAGTGTTGTTCTTACTGGCCGCCACGTACAGAGAAAACACCGAGTATGGCGTCCAGGCTACCAGAAAGCACGAGATCATGACGACTACCAAAATGGTGACCTTCTTGTCGGCTTTGTGCTGAGACGATCGCGCCGCCTCACTGGATGCGATCTGAAACGGGTAATAAAAAAAATAAAAAAATTGTCAAATGTATTATGAAACACAATCAAGTTTATATACCCATAATGGCAGACGAGCTAAAAATTGTTTGTCAATCTCAGAACTACAGGGGCCGCACAGACTATTATATTCCACATTTTCAAAATCGGAAAGGGACAAAATGTTACACGGTGTTAAAAGACTGGTTAAATTTATACGGCTGTAAATATTGACAGTTCACCATGAAAGTAAATTCGATATTGGATATTGCATATTCAAATCCGTTTGTACAAAGAACATGAGAAGTTTGATATTGCATATGCCTATTCGATGTCCACATGCAGGCGTTTGGATCAGACTAGTGTTACAATTTGATTCCGGATTAATTCATATTTATATGCGTTTGGATATTATATATGTTCTTGAAGACATAATGGGGGTTTGGGTGTTTCATATTCCCGTAGATTTAATAAAGCGTTCGTTCTTAACCACTTGTTCAGCTGCACCAATATTGCTCAGCTAACTTCGAATGTTTGCCGCAAGTAATGTAACGTATAGTCACCGTAAAAAAAACACATTAAAAACCTTGGTGTGGTTTTTGACTCTACTATGTCTATGCCACAACATGTCAAAACAATATGCAGATCTGTCAACTTTCATCTACGCAATATAAATCGTATTCGGAAGTTCATCGATCAGAACACTTGTCACCATGCAGTACGTTCGCTAATCACATCTCGCCTTGACTACTGCACTTCTCTTTTATACGGCATAAGTCAAGAAGACAGAAACGGTTACAAAAACTTAAGAACCGTGCAGCCAGAATCATTTTCTGTGTAAGCCGCTCTACTGAGGCCTCACCGCTCCTGCATCAATTACATTGGCCGCCGATTGAATCACGTATTCTTTTCAAATTAATTCTATATGTTTACAAAACACAACACTGTCTGGCTCCTTCCTACCTGACCGATTTACTCTCTTTGTATCAATCAGGTAGGGCGGGGCTTAGGTCTTCAACAGACACTTCCCGATTACGCTTGAACACAGCTTTTTATTCACGAACATTGGCGACGGCTCGCCTCTCCCGCAAAACATTCCAACGCATTGGATTGTGAGTAGCTTACAGCTAATTTTGTTTTAATCAAAGCGTACACGTCACACAAATTTGAATAACCCAATTAGTGCTCAAGGAAAATAGACGCCACCAGCACCCTTGGGTAGCGGTAACACATCCAGGGAAGGTGGAGGGGGGGGGAGGGAGAAAGATATAGGTTATCCCCATGAAATAACCCTGGCAATGGCCAGTTACCCTGGGAAAATATTGTCCAGTCGCCGCAATCCCACGTTTGGAATTTCCAATGTCAAGAAAATTAAAAAAACACACCTCTCATCATCTCACAACGATGCAGTTTTCACGGTGTATATCGTTCTGTGCCTCTACTTGTAATTACCCGCATTCCTCGGTGTACCTCGTGTACCTCGTTTCTTTCAGCAGGCATCACACCATTTTAAATCATTCCCTGCCACATAGAAGCCTGTTTTCAGACAGTTGGCATTTCGTTTTCAACTGAGCATTTGTTTCGATATTTGCATCAATATCAAATTGCAACTAACATACGTTTTCAATATCAGGTCTTCGTATATTGTTTGGAATGTGTTTCAGGACCTCTTTGGTTTTTATGCTAGTTTGTTTTCCATACTCATGGCAAGACAGTGTTGTCATAAGGCAGGAACTTCAGTGTTACAACCGCTTCAGCATCACACGTTGCAAAAACTTGTACACGTAAAGTGTTTTGATGTTTTAATTTTCTATTTTTCATACTCCTTTAAAGAACAATGCATAGGGTTCAGAATTTGAAAAGACAGTGGTATACCCAGGAGAACCTTGAACTGAGTATAGAAAGATGATCAGAAATGAAAAAAACAAGAAACATTACATTTATATATACATTTATATATATTATGCAATAAGTTTAGGATATGAGTTAATCAAACTTTGGCATATTTTTCTTCTGGACAGACTGTTTAAGCAGAATGACATAGACTAATGTAGCCTCCGCGCTACTGATCGTCAAAAATGAAAATGTTACTCAACAATGAGACGCACCGATTGCCAATTTAAGATGTCAATTTAACTCGACTGATGACTTTAACGTCTTGAGTGACAAACTTCATTAATTGGGTGACAGTTTAATAAGATGACAATTAGGTGGCGAATATCAATAATACTGTGACTTGGTGGCGAGCGACAAAATTGACAACAAAGTCCGGAGACTTGAAATAAATTGCAGTAAGTTCGTGGTGACAGGTGATGACGGTGAATCTAAATTGCCGTAATTAACTTGGTGTAACTTGGTGTAAATAACTTGACCTGACTGAACTTTTTGATTGAACTTGGTAAAAACGTTGTGTAATCTGGTGGCTCAAGTTTATATATTTTTTAGTAAACTTAAATACTGAACTTTAACACACCTTTAAGTGTAAGGCTGTTTAATTGAGCAAGGAGCCGGCTGCATGTGCTCAAAACATTCACTAAAGGTAAAACAAAAAACCCACCCAATCGGATCAGCAGGAAATATATTTGGTCAGAAAGATTATCATGACGAGGATGGTAATAAAATGTTCATACGCAGTCTTCCGTGTAGAATTTTAATAGGCAAAAGCATGTAAGGATTTAAAGATGATAATAAATGTGGAAATCTGTAAATTGGGGGAATTATAATCAGCAACGTTGATAGGATTGAAGATACGGGCTTCTGGATGACAACTACTTCATCAGAACTGATGTATTCGCTGGCATTTGGGTTATTTAAGTTTCTGGCTTGCAGAGTGTTTATTTCAAACGACGTTCGCACTATGCATGTAGCATGATTGATGGACTTTTGCTTGCAACTATGACACAATGTAGCTCCGTTACAAATAAGAATGAAAACAATGAGCAGATCGCTTCTCATAGTCAAAATACTGTGTGTTTTGTCCGGTTATGTACAGAACCGACTTGAAATCTAGTCGCAACACGGACACAAGCCGATCGTCTTGTCATTTCAAAGATTTCCGTTCACCGGGGAGTATTTAATTTTCATTCCTGATTAAATATATAGCGATTTCTTCTGACCTTCATTTGCTTCAGCCGGGAGTCAGATTCGACCGTCTTCAACCACGAGTGACTGCACGTTAATAGAAAGATTGTAAATGATATTTCTTTTCGGTTTTACCTATTGGCGTCGTCCATCCACTGCAGGATGTAGCCCTCTGCCAGACCCCTCCAGGTTGTTCTTTCCTTTGCTGCTTGTCCCACAACCGCGGACTTTTGATATGTCATCTCTCCATCCTTTTTGGGGTCTGCCTCTAGATCTTTTCCTGTTCTAGGTTGTCATTCTGTTGTTCTTTATGTCCATCTGTTGCCTGCCATCCTGGCTACATGTCCTGCCCATTTCCATTTCATTGTGTTGACGTAATTTGCGATGTAATTTACTTCCAATTGTTTTTACACCTAATTATTTGATTGGGTATCCGGTCTTATAGTGTAATTCCTGGCATCATTCTTTTTATTGTAAATTTACTCGGTAACTGTCCATGTTTGGCATCTATAAGTATTTTTTGGAAGTATGCTCTTCTCTTCTTCAATGCTATTGGTAGTTTTTTGTCATAACAGATTTATTTATATATCTTCCGAATAGACCACATCCTGCCTTTATTCTTGTGAGTACCTCTTCTTTAGTTGTGTCTTGCTTCTTAAAGGGTTTGACCAAAGTATTTTGTATTAATTTCCTTTTTCTATTATTTCATTCTCAATGTTGACAATGACTCGAGAATCAGTATTTGTCATAAATTGTGTCTTTCTTTTGTGCATTTTAAGCCCAAATCAGTTGCATTCTTGGTGCAAGCTTCTTCATTTGTCTCTGTAGGCTTTTGATGGAGTCTGAGAATATGGCCACATTGACCAGCAAATCTCAGGTTCTATAATGATTCTCCATCGATGTTGAATCCTTCCTCTTCCATTTCTGCTTTCTTGAAAACCTCTTCAAGAATTGCGTTCAATAGTCAGGGGGACCTTGTCGAACACCTCTTGATATCTTGATTTCAGTTGATATTTCACTATCTAAGTTAATGTTAGCTGTTGCATTTGTGTATATATCTTCCAGGATGTTGATGTAGGTTTCGTTTATTCTTATAAATAATTATTTCATAATGATCTAAACATGGCCGGATGTTCTGTGGAATCGAAGGCTTTTTTGAAGTCCACAAGCCGATGCATAGTGGTAGATTGTATTCGTTCATCTTCTCTATGGTCTGGTTTATAGCTTGCATGGTCCGTTGTTAAATATCTGATCTGATGTTCGTCTAAGACTCTTTCTTTTCTGCTGTTACTTTTGCAAATATTTTGTACAAGTGTGAAAGAAGACTTATTGGTCTGTAGTTCTTCACTTCATTTTATCTCCTTTTTTTTTTAAAAGTATACTGATTCTGGCTTCCATCCATTCTTTTGGTATCCTCATTTCATTCAGGATGTCGTTGAATAGGGTGACCATTTCTTGAATGGCTTCATCTCCAACCAGTGTTATTATATCAGTTGTCATTTGATCAATACCTGGTGCTTTGTTTCTTTTCATTTGATTGACTGCAGTTTGAACTCCCGAGTTGGTTATTGGTGGTATGTCCGATTCATCTGGGCTTGATCTAGTTGTATCTTCTCCCGTCTTTGTCTTTGAGCTAAACATATCTTTGTAGAAATCAGCCCAAATTTCCACTGTTTCTATTCTGTTTGTTGTTTTCTCTCCATTTTGTTTTCTCATTGAGCATATTTTGATTTACTGCTGTTCTTGTCAATCTGCTGTGGACCATTGTTGATGATGGATTCTATCTATTTAATCCTTCTTCTTCTCCTCCGTCTTTGTCTCCTTTTCGTTTTGACGAGGTTGCTTATTTCACAAAGCTCAATCCTCTCGTGCTGTGATAACTTATCCTTATTTCTTAAAGTCTTTCTTCTCTTATCGAGTGCGTGTATTTCCAGTTCCTTTACCTCTTTCAGCTATACTTGGGGGTGTAGCGAACGGGCCCCAGACTTTCTGCAGTCTGAAACTATGATAAAAGCAACCGATCTCTTCAGGAAATTAAGTCTTTCCAAGTCTTCCCCAGGATGCCCGTAAACATTACCATCAATCAATTTACTTGCGTATGCGTGGGCTTGCTGCGCGACTGATTCCTCTGTTGAAGATGGTCAAAGCTCGACGCGAATTTGAAACCCGATCGAGTGTGTTACTAACTAGCATGTCGGCTCCTCTTTATTTTGACTGAGCAATGTTAAAGTAGCTACAATCCTGGCCAAATCTCGCTGGGCCCCCAAACCCCCAGCCCCCGCTTAATGTTGTCTCTCATTGCGCGGTGTGGGCTCAATCCCCTGAAGAGAACAACATTGACCGGGGGAGCGGGGGAGCTGGTGACCGTTGAGGCTAAGGTTATTTCCAAGTGTCCCAACCATTTTGGCCGGGATTGAAGGTATACTGGGTGAGTCAAAAAACGAAACCAGAATGTCGGGACGGTTGTTTTAGTGAAGTTCTACATGTAGCACTTTTAAAATCTAGGATATAAAAGCCCAATTCATAAGCTTTCGTTTAGTACAAGAATCATTCAAATCACTCAAGTACTTTTTAAGTTATGGACTTTTAAACACAACCACCGTTTTAAAGTTCTGTCCACGTGGAAGTGAGTGCAGTCCAGAATTGTTATCCCATCCCAAGGGTACACACCCTCAGCCCCGAGCTGGAATCCACACCCCCTCCCTGATAGGAGTCATTAACCCGCTCCTATTCCATGACAGTAACAGGAGGAATGTTTGATTGAATCATTGAATGATTGAATATTCATGATTGATTGAACTAAACCAAGTGGTGTATAGTCTTTTGAAACATACCAATACAATAAATCCTACATAAAAACCTAAGTTGAAGACAATCGCCTTTTTTGCTCACCATTTGCCACAAACGCATCATATAACCAAGCACTCGAAAAGATAAAATGAGATAGAATTTTATAAATACAAAACAAACATTAAAATGAAATTAAGACAAAAACTAACAACAAAAATCCCCAGATCCCATTTAACATGACACGTGATGTTTCCCCTTACCGTCCCAATAATAGCCTACGAGACTATTTTGATTGATTTTATTTTGGTAAGATTTATATCTTTTTAACACTTCGTTTGCCCATTTTGAATAGGCCTTTGTGTATATAAGAACAAACACATTAATGATCAATTAGGCCTGTAATACATTGATTAATTAATGAATCAATCAAAGCTGTATCATGATTTATATAGGCCTTTATACTTTATTTAAATTGAATGCAGAATATACGAATTTAAATTATAACAAATGAAAAAGAATGTTCAATTCAGCCCGTGTCAAAAATAAATATATTGATTTTTGGCGAAACGGATTGCACATTCGTGATAATCGGCAACGCATTCGTCAAACCGAAAGTCTAATCATGTTTTTGTAATCCTTTAAATGAAACGTTATGCACATTCATTTATTTGAATGATGCAAAATGAAATCGAATGCTATTTATTGTGAAAATGAAACCAGAATATACGTCGTTCTCAAAATCAGCGCCAAATCGAATGTATGTTTTACAAATTCAAATGTACATTTTCCAATATTTTCCGGGAAAACCTATGTTAAAGACGGTAGCGGAGAATTAAAATATTTCAAACATTTGTGGGTAATTTATAAACATGACATTTTATGAACGATTTTCTAGAAGTTCCAACGATTTTCAAAACCGTTTTCGTTCGCACATGTTTAAATCAAATTTTTTTCTTCTGCAAGCAGGTGTAGTCATTTAATACGCACGCTTGAGACATATCATGCGACTGAAATATTATTGTTCCACATGCAATTTAAAATGAGTTTATGACGTCTTGATTTCGAACGAGGGATTGAAGTGTCATTGTAATAGTGGTATATAAAAGCCTCTGCTTTAGGAATAAATTGGACGCCGTGACAGGTCCGTCGCCAAGGGGGTGGGCTGGTGCCCCCCCCCCCCATTGTCGAGCAATTCCCAAACCCCCGACGGTGAAAGCCATACCAATGTATTTTTGTATTGTTTAAGGTAGAGGGCCTCCCTATTTGGTATCCCCCATGCTCGGGGCTGGCGACGGCGCCGCGCCGTGGGTTAATATATATGATTAACTCTGAGATACCATCCCCCATTTTTGCTCAAAACTACATTTGTTTATTAAAGTCTTATTTGCTTCGAGATAAATTTAACATGAATCTGGGAACAACTGATGCATGCGCATTATAGTAAGTACATTTGCATAAAAAGTAATTGCTTTCTAGAGCATTAGAATACAATATAGGCTTACATGGTGTTGATTTCATATAATGAATTAATTGACAGTGCACTTTTCTTTTGGAATTGGTAACCCTATAGTGGTAACCTTACAAATGAATGAATTCTCACCTTTTTGACGGCATAGATGAGCAGTGTGTAGGAGCCCACAATCAGCGAAAATGGAATGACCAGAACCATGACGAAAATGAATATGATGTAGGACGAGTCGCCCGGTTCGTTGGAGGTCCAGTCTACGGAACATGCTGCAAAAAATCCAAACTCAATGTCATTGACGGGCTTATGTTTAACTCGGTGCACCCAGAAGGGGTGGGGGAGGCAACGTGTACAATGGCCCCGCCCCTCCAAACAAGTGACAGTCACTTTTTTTCCAGTAGTTAGGCTAAACCGGAAGAGGAGTTTATATCGATGCTACTCACCCCTTCCCTCTGCCATTTGTGAAATACAAACAAAAAGAGCGATAAGAAAAGGGAGAAGAGCGCCCTCTAACGTCAGATCAAAGTCCAGCCCCTCCCTTTCCGAATATGCAATAGCCTGCTTTCCCCCTCCCCCCCCAAAAAAAAAATGGGTACCGGTAGCTAGCTCCCATTGAAAGCCATTGATTGGATCACCTGTCCGCTCGCAGCATGATTGTTGAACACATGGTAATAAAACAATAATGTATTTTGTCTTTTATGACTGTACCACAAGTTTTGGTAGAATTTAACAGATATTCTAACCCAAACAATTGGGTATAACACAACCCAATTTTGGGAAGTTGCAGTTTTCACCCTTGCTTGGGTAAAATTAACCCAGGCAATTTTTTCAGCGTATACAAGTCATAAATTATTACATTTACATACATTTATTAGGATGAAAGCCTCTCAATGCATTCTAGATACACTGCTAGCTACCTGTCCCCGTATTTGAAGTCCGAAGGACACTGGGGACAGGGAACCAGACTAAATATGCAACGGCCACAAATGTGGTTCTGAATCCGCCCTTGTTATAGGTTATAGCAACATCGAATGTCAACCAGTTAAATTTTTATGTAAGCTAGAAATTACCGATAACAATTGTACCAATTGACTGAAGTGTAATTTATGGTACCTTTTTTCGGTAAAGTAAATTTTACCTTTGCAAATGTGAACCTTTAAAGTGCATTTCAGGCGCATGCGAAGTTAATGGTTGATTACTGGAACTGAAGAGAATGTAAGCTTTACTGAACTCGTTTTGTTCGCTAAAACTTACACTTTTTAGATATACCACCTCTAAATCTATACCATGTCCGTAATCTCAGCATGTTGTTGTTCGCTGAAATTCATTACGGCGATACAAATGGATCCTGCTTCAATCTTGATGACAAATTCAATTCAATAATTGGTGGGGGAAAACGGGTTTCATAATTCTATTACACCTGCCTACGTCAACTCTAATCCATTTAGAAAACGACTACAAAGAATGAAGAGAAGATTACATATCATGCAATGTAATTCCAGATGCTACTCTTTGACTTTCTCAGCACTTATATCCACGGGTCGCGGATATTTATCACACGTTATCTTTTAGGGCTCTTTTGAGACAAGTATAATTCAAGGATACAACATCTCACTGCCCCCAAAGAAAGATATTCGGCAGCTACGACGACTTAATTGAGATTTTTTTTTTATGGCTTCTAGCTTCTTTGAAAAAATGAATGAAAGAAGTAGTATGGAAGCAAAATTATACCTCATTGTTTCAGGATTTTGTTGTGAACAATGAGATGTCACTCAACGGTTCTGTTTTGTCCGTGGCTATTACATTCTGTAGATTCATCTTTCCCATAGATTATAGCGTGCCTTTCACATGAGAAGCGAAAATTTATCTCGGATTTTTTTTTTTTTTTTTTTTAATATTATTTTAAACGTTTTTCGTATTACCTTGTTTAATAATAATAATAATAATTATAACAAAGCATTTGTAAGGCGCACAGTATCTGGAAATAGTAGTCATTCAAAGGCGCCGGTCAGTGAAAAGTCAGTGTGTGTGAAGGTAAAGGTCATTATGTGTGAGAAAGAAACTGATTGAAGAGGTGAGTCTTTAGGTGGCGTGTGAAGAGAGATAATTGGTGTATTGCCCTTAACTCGTCTTGTAACGAGTTCCAGAGACGTGGTATAGAGCTGGAAAATGCACGGTCTCCGTAGGTCGCCAAACGAGTTTTGTTTTAGGGACAAACAGTATACTGGGTGACGACCTCAGACCTGGTCTCGGTTGAAGATGTTGTACCATTTCCTTCAGATACAGTGGGGCTAATCCATGAAGAGCTTTGAATGTAAGTAGGAGAACTTTGTAGTGTTTGCGGTACTGTATGGGTTGGTAACCAATGAAGTTTGCACAAGACGGGTGTTTTGTGGCAAGATGATTTCCTTCTTGTGAGCGCGCGAGCGGCAGAGTTCTGGACAAGTTGGAGACGATTATTCGTATGTTGTGGTAGCCCTACAGGTACCAGTAGACTATTGCAAAAATCTAATCTGGATGATATAAAAGTATGAATGAGTTGTTCTGCAGCAGAGGATATATAAGGGTCATTCCATGTCAGACCAACGCACTTTTTTTACCTCATGTCTTCCGATTTTGATAAAAATTGCTGTGCTAGTAGGTCCTGATGAGCAATGAATGCACACCAATTTTTAGCCCGATCCGACCTACCATATGGTCAGGGCAGAAACCACACAAACCGGACATTTTTAGAGTAAAATACCACCCTTTTGGTAGAAATATGTCAAAACCATGTCAATTTTCATCGAATATATGCGAATTTGGTATCAAAATAATAAGAATTGCATACTCAAATCAACTCTTTTGTCAACATTAAATTTTGTGAAAAGTAGGTCACGTGACCTTTAATATGTTATCGTGACCTTTGACCCAATTTATGTAGTAATGTATCATTCCGAATATCAACAAACTGAAAATGACTTGATAGAGCATGTCTTCCTCTATTAGAATCCACTAAAAATCAATTGGGGTCTTTAAAATCTACAACTTTATGACTGTTTTGTGTACAGTTGGTAGGTTACAAAAGGGTGGTACAAAAGGGTGGTATTTTACTCTAAAAATGTCCGTTTTTTGTGGTTTCTGCCCTGACCATATGGTAGGTCGGATCGGGCTAAAAATTGGTGTGCATTCATTGCTCATCAGGACCTACAAACACAGCAATTTTTATCAAACTCGGAAGACATGAGGTGAAAAATTGCGTTGGTCTGACATGGAATGACCCATAAGTGAGTTTCTTACTGCTGCTACGTCAAAGATGCATGTATGGTCTGACAAATAGAAGAGACATGTTATTCAAGGTTCATTGACTTGTTGACGCCAAGATAGCGGGCATCAGAGCATCTCCCATGTCAGAGATGTTGACTTTGTGTCTAAGGCGCTGAGAGCAAATGACAAACTGTGTTTTATCTGTATTGAATTATTTGAGGAGATTGGCTGTCTTCCACTTGAGGATGTCTTTCAGGCATGTTTCAAGAATATGGTGTGTTATTATACAAATAATGAATGTTTGTGCAATGGTAAGAATAATTTCATGAGGTGACAGATGAATGTGGAATGGAACATTTCATCTGACACCGAATTAAATTATTCTTTCTATTGCACGAACATGAAACATTCATTATTTGTTTTATATAACACCTGAATAAATCCTCGTCATCTGATTGGTTGACTTTTAATAGCCAATTATGACAAGTTCAGGGTTATCATATTTAATTTATGCAAAAAAAACACCACAGCGCCACCATCGGCAACATGTGCAGTGACAGTGCAATGGTACTTCTAATCACAGTGCAATAGTACTTCCATTGCACTGTGCGCTGCGCGCCACGCGCGCGCCGTGCAATGGTATGGATAATTCAATGACATGTGATCAACGATCCACCAATCAGATGACGGGGATTTATTCAGGTGTTTATAAAGTGTCATCACCAGGAGAAATTGGACACGGTGGCATAGAGTTGTGTGTCATCTGCGTAAAAACGAGAGTGTAGGCCATGACATGTTTGTGATATTGGGTATCCGTCTTTGGTTTATTTTCGCGTTGTGTTTGTTTTGAAATTGGATATCCTGCAGATAGCCTTACATGGTTATCCAAACTTTCTCTAGTAACTCGACTTTGATTAGCATTTTCCATGAATGTGCACAGCTTTGCCCCGTTTCATTTAATCTTGCTTATTTTTTTATACTCTTCAAGGCAACTACTAGCTCCCGGCGCTGGACCTTACTTTTCAGGTGTGAGGGGGGGGGGTGCTTTGCTTCGTTTGCACGTCTCGACTGTGCTCCGCTTCTTTCCACTTTGCACTTATTTGTTCTGCACTTAAGACCTGCATTTTGAAGCTGAAATGCTGTGGAACACTTATAAGCGTTTTGGTTTGGAGACTGCAGTTGCTGTACACGAGGTTGAGGGCTTTGCTAAGTAATACAGAAAAAAAACCGGAGACGGGATCCCAACGTAAATGTCACGACGGCGGATAATACCTTTTGTGAACAGTGCTATAGTAGCATTTAACGCTGGCTTAAGATTGGTTGAAGCACGGCGTTGAGTTTCAATCAATTTCCGCAAGGGACAGGTCGGCGAGTTCACTGGAATCGTGAATTGATTGACGATTCCGGCCAATTCTCCTGGCTACGATGCTTCAGGCAACTCAGAAGAAGAGGATCTCGATATTTCAAATTACAAAAGGGTGAAAGCCTTTAACACCGTTTAAGATAGACAAGCGTTCCAGAGTTGCGCTGATCGAAATTCTTCTGTAGCAGCAGCGATTTCTTCAAGCGTTTTTTTTTTTACTGTTAGATTTACCACCATTAAATAGCTATAATTTTCATTTGGTTTTTCGGGATGTGGTGGTGGTGGGGGGGGGGGTGGGTTCGATCGACCCCGCCCCCATCGATACGCCCCTGGATTCGACCAAGAATCAATGATTAAAGGGAACATACAACATTAATTTGCAAACATCGAAAAATAAAACTACAAAGTTTTTACGAAATACCTTACTAGGATGTTGGTAAATGACAGTCTCAAGCATCTTGTAAAATTTCATTTCATTTCAAAAAGTCATTTTCAAGAAAATGGTATTTTTGTATACATTTCCATCGGTGGTCGGCAGACTAGCGTTGGAAAAACCTAACTTTTTTCAACTACTGCTCCAAATTTTACCATTTTTTCAGTCCAAATTTTGTTTGCTATAGGTTACATGTTCATGAACGGGTGCAGGCCAGCTGGACTGGTTCCCTTGCCTTACAATTTTCCATCATCTATAAATTGATCCATTTTATCTTTTGTGGAGTCAGGGAACCAGACTACTTGAACATTTTTGTTTTTCTTGGTTTTTCCAACCTTATCGAACAAAAAACTTCAGAAATGTCAGTGTTAACAACTTTGATCTAGTATACTAACCCCTCAAATTGTTCATTTCTGAAAATTACAGCAAAAGCCAATGATGTACATTCCCTTTAAGGGCATAAATACACAGTTTACCAACCTGTTCCGGTTCCCTCCAAGACGTATGAATTCCAGCCTATAGCTGGAGGCAGTGATACCATCAAGGAGTAGGCCCACGTCAGGGCAATGAATAGCAAGGCCATGCGCGTGGTCATCTTTTGGGCAGTGAAGGGACGCACAACCAGGCAGCATCGGTGGACTGACACGGCGGCCAATGACACAATCTGCTCGGTTCCTAAAGGGACAGAGACAGGAACATGTTTTAACACGGAGCCATTCTGGTTAGGCCAAAAAAAAAGTCTCCGGTTTCTGGTATGCGCGCGCGTCGCCGTAGCCATGCGCGTCGGAAAAATGAAAAAGTTTTTTTTTTTCAATGAAAGATGATGTCTCAAAACCGCCAAACTCACTGATTTGACTGGAATCCTGCTGCTGCACGATTTTAACGTGTTTTTAGATGGGGTGACGATCGAGAATAAGCTTTATGTGGCCTCGCTGGACTCTCATATATTTGCGCTAAAGTTTAGTCGGGCACCATTTGCAGTCATCAGCCGACATTTGAAGCAAAAAAATCGGGTAAAAAAAAAAGCCGCGTCGCCGCACCACTTTTTGGGCAAGCTTCATACCAGAAACCGGAGACTTATTTTTTTGGCCTTAAGAGTTCATTATGAAATGCGCCTGAACAACAGCAACGTTCAAATGTCTTCGTACAGCGGGGTTGGTGGAACTTCAAACTCGTCCCCATGGCGTTTAGCAGTACGCTTCTGCGAGCCACTATATTGACAACGAGGTCGAAGTAGACCCTGGAAACGATGTTGGTTGAACCTTTTAAACTTTGAAAAGCAACCAGGGGTTGACTTTAATGTAATTTTTCGATAGAGTTTGAGGGAGTTGTTTTTTATTTGTATTTCTAGACAGACCCTGGAAACCGAGCGCACCTGCAAAAGGCTTGTGATTTCCCCCAATAACAGTAAACGATAACAACAAAAACCAAGGTTCTCAAAAGACGCCGTTGTGAAACTATACGCAGCATTGCCAAATTTATGGAACATTTATGTCGTTCAAATTCCCTAAAATGAATCCCCCCCCAAAAAAACCCCAACGTTGCAGCTATACAGGCCTAATGATGATAATTGCATAGACACACCCTCGCCTCTTGTATGCTTGCATGTGTAATGTTTCTTTAACTGCTCCATAATTATGTATAAACAGGGGCGACGAATGTTTTTCAAACTGGGGGAGGGGGTTGACACCAAAAGGGGCACTTGCTCAGAAAAAGGGGCACCTTTCGACTGTATGATAGTGGAGGAAAAGAATATGGTCCCGTTCATTTCGCTATAAAACTATAATGACGATGAACAAATTATGAATTGCGTTTTTCATCTTGCTTTTCGTTTGTTTCTTGTACCTATAGTTATGTAGCAGGACCATTTTTTTTTCCGCGAGAGGGGCACTGTTGCTTTTGATGGCCAGTTCAGTGACAATTTTATTCGCGTGAAGAGCACTTTCTTTTTAGGGGTCAATTTTTCATCTCGAGAGGGACACAACTTTATTATTGCGAGAGGGGTATTTGTGAGTTAGTTTTCCATTTCGAGAACTTGCGCACAATCTTGTTAATGTGACAGGAGTACTTGTGTTTTTGAGGGGCAGTTTTGCATTACAAGGGAGGAGACAATTTTATTTGTAGCGCGATCACATGTTTTCATATTGTGTGCGTTTGAGGGGCTGTTTTGTTTTCATTTCGAGGGGGCACAGAGGGGCACTTTTGTTGGCCAGGGAAAATGGGGGGGGGGGAGTGTAGGCAAGTGCCCCCCCCCCCGGTTCCGCCGCCCCTGTGTATAAAAGTAATATCCGTGTACTCTCTGAGCTATGTTCTGCGGTGGTTAGACAAAAGGCTTACAACAGCCATGTTTAAGCGATGCCTTCATACCTCAATAACTTATAATGCTAACTGTAACTCGATCATATCAATTAGTCTTTATATCATACTTTGTAACGGCAAGCTAAGATTCACTTATGTTTTTACATTTCTCACTCACGAGGTTCCAGGGCACGTCATTCATGTTTTCTACAGTCTGCCAGAGTAGGCTATGACGAACTGCCCATTTATATTCCAACGCGCACCCTTATCTCATCTTCATATGCCAAAAACAGCTTGTTTTTCTCGACAGCCAATAAGGCAACTTATAAAATTGGACAGGTGCTTCTATTTCCAGCGTCCGGAGATTTCATCTCTTATCTGGTATAGCCAATTAGGGGATGAATTTAGACTGTCTGTGGTTTTCGTTATGATCATCATTATGTTCCCCACGCTTATTCCGTTATCCAGCAATCATCGAAGTTTATTGCAAGCTGATGCAGATGCCGGTCTCACTGCCTAGGAAATCATTCTTGAAGGCTTCAATTCAATCATGAACGATCTGTAGAGATGGGCAGGAATATTGACGATGGCATTGGAGATAATAGTATTCTGGTAATGGTGCAATTGTGGAGGAATCATACCAGCAGTCTTCTTTGATTCGCTGAGAAAATTACGATGGGAACAGCGACCGAGCATCGTATCAAAGTGGAGGATTTTAACATCAGTATACATATTCCCTGCCCAACATGTTAAGCTGGAATTGTCTCGTATGATCCGCTGTTATCCACTTGTTCTAATAAGAAACTTAAATTCCTATTTCTTTTTTATGATGGCTCTTCCATCTAGTCAAAATACCAAGACACATCTTACCCCGTGATTCTCCGCTATAAACTTATCATACCTATAGCTTCTACCCCTTGGAGACAGTATTGGCAACACAGAGCAAGATGCTGCGGAAGCAGATATTGTGTCCCCCTTAAAATAATATTTGGGGTATCCTTCAAAGTTATCCCTCATTGCTCGAACGTCATCATTCCATAGCGGTCGTTACTTGCTATTTTCCATGAAATTAGACTGGTTAATGCCAATTCGCCCTGCAAATCTTCGTACAGCACATCGTAAAGTGACAATCAGTTCGCTGATCTGAAGTGCCTGAGATAGAAATGGCGTTATTATTGTATGACAGCTTTTTCCCTTCTATCAAACTTCGTTTTCGAGAGAAGAAAAATAAGTGCGCGCGATCGCTTATTGTAATCATGACAGGTGTTACTCCGTCAAAAGGGAATCCAAAAAAGAACCGATACTTTGGTATTTATTGTCCTGGTAAGTTGTCTTTATTCGCAAGATTTGAAGGTTTGCATGGTGGAGATATAGCAATAAGATCAAAGAATAACGGTAGCACCATGTGACATCTCTTTTGTGAGTTTGTGAGGTTCTGGAAAGAACCGAGGGAAACTCAACGTTTTGGACAGCATGCTCTGCCCGTCGTTAGTCACCTGACGACGGGCAGAGTAAACTGTCCGAAGCGTTGAGTTCCCCCGGTTCTTTTCATAACCTCACAGATCATAAAGAGATATGTCGTATGTGCTACCGTAAATCCTTATCTTTATTCATAAAGGACACATTTTCTCTCTTTTCAGTCGGTTTTTTTTTCCTTTTTTTTTTTTAAAATACACGTGACCCTTCTTGTATCTGAATTACGACTTGCTCAGCGTCACTAGAAATATATTTCACGTTCTTTCAATCCTCTGTAACAGATTGCGTACCCCGAATACCCATGTTAAGAAATACATCGTCCCTTCTTAGTGCTGTTTCTACAACCGTTTTTGTTGCCCATGCATACTTTGACACAGATTTTCCCTTTAGAAAAAAAAATCAATGCAATTTCCTCCACGAATAAGGGATATCATAGGGAACACGTGCCTCAGTGCGCTGCTTACTGTTATTACAACACAGCAAAACCCTTTCCAGATATTTGTTCAACTCCACGCAAGTTGTAAGAACGAGCGCATACCGGTGTCATTATGAAAATCCGACTCCTATGAAAATCTGACCATTTCCCCCTATTATTGGTTAATCCCTCGCACGTGACAGGTCACTCTCCCATAATGATCCTAAAAATAGCATATCATCGTACTTACACATGCGCCTTACCAATGGGTCCACATTTCATGGAGTTGGATATTCACGCTACACCGGTACCATGTAGCCGGCCAGTGACACCAACAATGCAACGCCCTTTCAATATTAGCTGCAAAGGTAAGAAAAGAAACCAAACACGGCCACGCTCTAAACGTCTGCACAGATGGTAATCAGAAGCAGGTTGATTAATTCCTAGCGTCTTGTATAATCATAGCTTATACATGTACCAGAACTAAAGATACTCAAGAAGGCAAGGTCTACAAACCGCAGTGTGATCACATCGTAGACGCTCACAGGTACTTTGGTCGTATAAGGATATTAACAGACTGCGCTGTATGCGCACTGTCCGATCGTCGCGTTCACGGCTACTGTTCAGGTTACCAATGATTTAAAGTCGCTCTCCCCGTTATATTTTCGAGCTGCATCCCGCCAAAACAGATTTTTGCTTTTTAAACTGCTATTTTCTAGCCCCCTCCCCCCTCAAGAAACATTTGAATGAAACACCAAACAACAAATCCTGCCACATTTAATTATGGAATATTACTTAACAAATTTCGAATTATTTGCGACCCGACAAAGCAAAAGCAAACGCAAAGCAAACACAAGTTTCAAAGTGCTGAAAACGTCAAAAGGCGAAAAACAAAAATTACGCCTTTTCCTTTTCAATAAAACGTACACATTGGCATTGCGTAGAGTAGACCAGAGCAATTATATATTGCCGTAAGATAAACACGTTGTGGCAGCGGCCGTAGGGAGTTGCGAGGTTTCCCATTACCCCTCCGCCGTTGGCTTTTCCTTAAGTGATATCTGCTGACAGTTGTTCCATTTCTAGTATTTGCCGTTGGCTATTGCAGGCATACGAGCATAAAGCTCTACGGTACGAGTACCCATCATCTTACAAGAAACCATTGTCGCTATCCCAAATAATGAGTAGCGCAGCCTGCGGGTCATTTAATACTGGCCATATTTGTTCAGTTCGGGCAAGTAACACTGAAATATGATCCGTCGTCCATGCGCTGTTGCAGTTACAAAATGTCAGAAAATCAATCGGCCGATCGGAAAACTGAAATGATCAAAATTCCACGCATGAATAATTTATATTCAATTATTCTTCGAAGTTTCAGATTCAATATAAGGTCTCAATACAATCAAATGAAACATTGTTTTGTTGATGCATGCGGCGGGAAGAAAGTCAGGTACCGTTGTCTCCAGACGCACCGTTGGCGATCATAAAAAGGTCTTCTTTTTAAAATTACGCAACCAAATTTACATTCCTTAATAGTTGACCGTCAAATTACATAGAATGATTCTAGTACTATCTTTCTAGTCCCATTTGATTAGAGACACTCTTGTTAATGTTGATTACAATTATTAATGATCCTCATAGTCCAATGCGTACACCACGCTTTGAATTATTTTATTTGCTTATTCGACTTGAGTCAATTTAAACAGAAACGATTAGTTTCAACTCCTCCGAAAAGGCGATCGTAGCTACAGAGATAATCTTCAATGTTTTTTGACAAAAATGACCACCAAAAAGCTTACCAAACACATCGCGCAATTTCTAGCTCCTTTAGGAATTATGAGAGATATCACATTACGTGGCAAGTGGAAATGGCATGATAAATCTCAACGACTGTATGCTCTATGAAGAAAATGTATGGCTTCGCTGTCCCGTATTGGGCCGTGGGCCAAAGCCTGTAACAGCAGTTTCGTCTTAACTTTTATAGTGGCAACTTAATTTCTCGGTTATCAGTAGTTTGGAACATGTTAATGGCGCGCAAGGTGGGGTTCGAACCGGGGCAAAAAGTGGCGAAAGGCCCAACTTGGCCCCTCTATCGTATACTCAATAAACTTGTTAAAAGTATCAATACTAGGAGTTGCCACAACAAGACTAGAACTCCTTACCAGAGGCTAAATGGGAAAAAAATGAAACCTAGAAACAGAGGAACCCCTCAAACAAAAATTGTTTGGTTTGCCATGTCTCACTGGGGTGAGCAACAGCCTCACAGAACACAGACGGGGCCAAGAGTGTTTACGGTAAACTATACAATTTTGCTAGATCTGCGATTCATGGGCAAATGTGTGCTTCTACGTTAGAGGGCAGTGATTTTATATTGCTATAGTGTAGACATGAATAAACCTTAATTAATTGAAATTACAATGAATACCCTCTTATACATCCGCATATTGTATTGATTTCCCTTGTTTTTTTTTTTATTAATAAGATGGAATTTTGCGTCGGGGTGATGTAAATCAAATTAGGTTTTGCCCTTCACCGACGTATAAACACTGTATACTCAGTGTGTTACCTCCCGAGTGAAAGTTGGAAAAAATCACTCGGGTGGGATTCGAACCCACGACTCTTGCTTTCTAGTGCAGACGTCTTACCACTCGACCACCGAGCTAACGGGATCGGTTGGCTGGTTCGAATCTAATGTACATAGAAGCGTACATTAGCTATGTACATTAACACACTGAGTAATTAACACACTTAGTAATTATACAGTGTTTTTTTTTAATTTTATTATTAAACAGATGGTCTATCCTCTTAAAGCGACTTACGGATTTGTTCGTGTATCACAAGTTGCAATTGTCCCGTCTGTCTCACGTTGTTTTTTGTTTGTCTCTTATTACAGTACTTTGGCATGTATAGGTAAGGGCACAAAAGCGTCTGTTTAACCTTATACCTAAATGTTGTCAGTTAAACTTACACTTTATTAGTACTCACTGTGTACATAACTATTACTACTGACCTTTGCATGATTGTACATAATTGTAATGAATGACGTTACTACTAGGTACACTACGATAACTCACCACACACCGTGACGATGAAAGCGTACCAGGTACAGCCGCCGGCACCAAATAACCACCTGCGGGCGACATTAGCGGCGAAGGTGAACGGACTTCCGAAAAGAGACACACTCAGGTCACCCAAGCAGATATTGATTAGGAACAGGTTGACCGGATTCTGTAGCGTCTTGTACCTAGCGTACAACACCAGCACCAGTCCGTTATTGAAGATACCGAAGAAGGTGAGGAGACCCAAGTAGACTGCGGTGACATCGTAGACTGCCCCGGGGATACGGCCGTAGAATCCCTCGGGCGAAGCTGGTGTCGATCCGGTAGGGCCGTCCAGGGTAGCGTTCATGATTAAACGCTGCACTCTCACAAATCGTAATTTCTGTGGAGAGCGATCTGCTCGCGTCAAAGCGGTGGAGACAACTGATTCAGTCACCGAGAGAGAGAAAAGTGCTGAATCTGATTTGACGATTTTTATTTATATATCTACATCGGAATCAGCGGCCGCACTGTAGATTCCTCATTACTAATGTAAGGCTTCAGTTTGCTCGCCTATCACGGCTCATGGCCATGAGCAAGACACGCGCGTTCGGCACGGATTTCAATACAGTCAGTGCGACAGTTCCGGATCACTTTTTATACAGACCGCCATACACCCGCCCATGCTCTGAGTGTCCGTGTCCGAGTTACACGATTTTGTCGTAAAATTCTTCCTCTTCATCTTATAACCAAATATCATCACACAGACTCAATTTCTAGGGAAATAAATCCCTGCTGTTCGTACAAGACTGAGCCCGACATATTACGGCAGATAATGATGAGATTGTGCCTTTGATGACACAAGCATGGCATTTGGCACACGGTCAGAGTGTGTTATGAGAAAGATATTTGCCCATAGGGCCATCGCTTTTGTTAAAATCTATAGGGTAGAATAACATGCTATGGCTGCCGTTTTGAAAATTTTGAAAATTGCTTGTTATTATTTTTTAAAGGACAAATCTGCGATGGTCCTGTTACCAAATATCTACTTTAGACATACTCTGACAATGCACCAAATGCCATGCTTGTATCATCAAAGGCACAATTCCCCCAAATATTTCCGCTATCTGCCCCACTAACAGTTGCGGGTCATTTTCGACAGTTGCAGATTACGCTCTTTCCTATTTTGGTTATGGTGTTTCACGTAGACACAAATGAAATGCCACAGCGTGACAGCAACATGCTGGTTATGCTCAACCAAGTTCGTAAGTTGATCAAAATGGATGTAAATGAAAGCATTAAACTTGATTTGAATAAGTAACAACGACCTAATATTTAATTTTGCACGTGTGTGTGAAGCAGTTTCCTCGTTGCTGTCAAAAAAATTAAGACTGACTTTTCTTCTGCCGTACATCGACTAATTTCTTTGTCAGCGCCTTTCACTCCTCTTTTGTTTAATATAAGACCACACTGCTCCAAATTGGCAGTGTTGTGTAGGTGCTTGCCTACTGTCTAATTTCCATATTACTATCAGTGCTACAGTTATATGTTTTAGATGTTTACATAAGTGTAACATCTGTTTTGTTGTGTAGGCACTTGCCTATTGTCTATTTTCTATATATAAATATATATAAAAGTGTCACAGTTATTATGTGTAACATCTGCTTTATGGCATGTGTAGCGATGCAGATTGAATATTCTTTTTAAGCTGTTTTGGCATCATCTGTATGACAACGCCCCCACCTTTCTGTTGTTGACCTGGCTTGCTGAAGCTTAGGGCAGCATCTCTAGTGGGAATGGCTGTTATTTGTCCACTTTTCTCTAAAAATGTCTGTGAAGGAGCCTGTTAGTCCACGAGGAAAATGTCATGCGGGTAAACCAGCAATACCGTACAGCTGTAGTTGACCCACTTTTCGTCAGTTATCATGTGGCGTTGGTGTAGGCTATGGGAAAGGCACTCAATCCAACTAAACAAGCTTCTCCATCATGTGAGTTAGTGTACTCCCGATCAACCTGGAGATGGGTTGGTGAAGCAGTCATATCCCCATGGGCGGACCTTGAAAACACAGTTTTTGACAGTTACTCTCTGAAAAAAAGTGTTCATTATTATTTTTATTAAAACGAAAAACCAAGAAAAAAGTTATCGGGACGATACAAGCAAGCACTATTATTATTATTAGGCCGCTGTAGTCTGGTTTTAAAAAAATGTCTGTTTTAGAAAGTTTCGCCAAAAGTGCATGCCCAAGAACAAAAAAAATTACCTTGCTTGTAATCTTGCTTGTAATTGAGGGTCGAGTTAAAGCCTAGGGCTTATATAACCCATCAAATTGGTCAATCTTGGTCAGAACTTATCTGATCTTAACTTAAAGAGTGCCTGTGGTTGCAGAATAGAAATAACAGAAGAGAACGAGAGGCCTAATAAGCCATATGCGAGTAACCTATACCCTTTGGGATTTACATTTGAAAAACATCTGGTACACTGACTTGCTCAGAATGCTTGGCACATTTTAACTTTGAATTCTCCAGACCAAAGACACTGTTGATTATCACATGATTCGGGGCATGCTCTTGCATAGTTACGTAAGAGACGTTCAGCACCAATACATTGTTCACAATGGGTGAGGATGGCACAAAGACACCAGACTATACCGGAGCTGGCGGTTGCTAGCATAAGGGTTGCCCCAGTCTCTTTGGTCGGGAGAATGCAAAGTTAAAGCGTTCAAAGCATTGGATTAAGTCAGCGTTCCAGATTTTATTCAAATGTAACTCGCAAATGGCTTATTAACTACGCAATCCGCTACAGTGATCCTTAGCTTGAACATAGATCAAGGACAGATTTGTCGATAGATGTAACTTAACCTTGCTCTATTGGTGAGGTCACTGTTTATAGCCCAATGCACATCATGTACATGCAGAATCACAACTTTACGGCGCGCTCAGCGAGTCGTGTGTATCGCACCTGCCTGTAGACTGCATACTATAATTAGATTGCATGGGTGATCCGCAACTGTCTTATGCGTGGATAAAAATCTACGGCAATTCAGTCAATTGCAATGCCAAAATATTAAAAGTGGACTACATACCGGAGGGAACCAGAATTTTGCCTTAACGCACTTCGCTTCACATACCAGTTACAAAACAACCGCGCAGTTCGCCGAACTGCATTGTGGGAAATGTTTATAAACGATTTCCAACATTTCTTTTCCAATTATTGTAATAGACTTGAAATTGGTGAAAAATAATTGGAAACTACAAATTGGTTACACTTGAATTCATTCTTATAATTTTAATCAAGTGATCCGGAACTGTCAATGAATCCGAACTGTCGCACTGACTGTAATCCTTGGAATTCGATTTTTTGGAGTTTCCTAGGAACTTTGTCACCTTCCGTATTTGCCTATATGCTAACATTTTCGGTCACATGATTAAACTGCTATATCTGAGGTCGTCAATGGGGCCGCTATACCTAATTTCTTTTAGCTAATTAAAGGGACTATACAACATTTGCAAACATTCAAAAACAAAACTACCAAATTAAAATACCTTACTGGACTGTTAGTGAATGACAGTCTAAAGCACCCTGTAAAACCATGGCGCCTACAGTGTGCTGTTATTTTCAAGAAAAGTGGTATGTAAGTATTATTTCCAACGCTGGTCTGCCACCAGCGACCAGCACTGGAAAACAAACTGGGTTTATTTCTTCAAATACTGCCCCCCCCCCAATTTAATTATTTAGTTAGTCTGCATTTTATTTGCAATCGACACACCTATGAACGGGTGCAAACTAGCTAGACTGGTTCTCTGACCTTACATTTCCCTGACGTCCGTTTCATCTTAAGTGGGGTCAGGGAACAAGACTACAGGAACATGATTGTTTTTACTTGTTTTTTTCCCCCGGCATCTCCGAACACAAAACCTCAAACAAGTCAGTGTAACAATATTCGCCATAAAATGCTTACCCCCAAATCCATCCATTTTTGAAAATTACAGTTAAAAGCAAATGTTGTATATTCCCTTTAAGTGATGTTGTTCTTTTAATGGCACAGAAGTGTAAAATGCCATTATGCCCCGTGCAATTTCTCGGTAACGATGCTGTTCAGCGGATGCCAATCAGCGCCAGACTTTGGGCTCGGTTGAGTCTGTAATTATGTTGACAAAATTTCGCGGAAAAAAAATTGTCTCTTTGTACCAATCTGGCCATCGACCTCGTGTCTGGCATCATGCGTGTTCTTATTGAAGAGGGATGAGGCACTTTAGCCGCCGTGTTTTGTTTCCAAAACGATATTTCCAATCCTTGAGTGACAGACAGGCGGGCGACCGCAATGATTGTGTTATGTTTATTTATTTATTTATTTATTTATTTCTTATTTTAACTGGGTAGCCCATTCAGTGGAATCCACTGATCTCCCTTGGGTCCCAGTAAAGAGAAGACAATGTGAAGAAATTACAGTTTTAGAGGTGGGAGGAAAAGCCCAGAAGGGTATTCTGAGGAAAACCCACGGAATCAGGTAGGGACTGAAAACCCAATCCACATATTGACCCAGGCGGGATTCGAACCCGGGTCACAGCGGTGGAAGGCGAGGAAAGTACCGCTACGCCAACCTGACTATGGTTTTTTTTTTTATGTTTCTTTTTCCCCCCCATATGAACGTTGCCGTGGGAGTGATATGATTGTGGCAGTAATAAGAGTGTGGTTTGCTTTTCTCTCTTCAGTCTTGCCAATGCAAAAGTCAAACCTGTCTACATACGATAGTAATATTTAGAAGACTTGATTTTTTTTGGGATGATGGAGCTGATAAGCATCACCCCTTGGTTTTTTTTCTGAACGACAATTTTCCGCAGGTTTTCTATTCGAACGGAACAACGCATGAACTTGAAACTTGGTATGATCATCGCCCCTGATCTAAAGGTTCACATACAATCAGTGTGACCTTATGATACTTAATCGTGTATCAAAATAATGACGGGCGATTTTAGTTAATTAACCGATTGATTTGAATCGTAATTCACAAAAAAAATGAACAATTATGTTTATAATCTGATTAACTAAACCTTGATAAACCGAGCTTTCCTTCTAGGTTCACTGAAAAGTCAAAGTTAGGAGAATTAAAACAAAACATTCAAAATAAAAAGAAAGACTGAGTTAATGCTTGTGTGAACAGAACGTCACTGTTTTTGGTTTCATAACATATATTTTTACTTCCTGGATACGTCTTCCAAAAACAACCAGCAGGATTATGCACTGTACGTGTTTGTACAACCATATTACGAATTATACTGAAACTGATCAAATAGCAGGAGACCATATAGATTACTTGTTTTGTTCACGTGTATGCCATATTTCTTTGATTGGAAGCATTCGGCCACCCATTGAATTAAAATGATCTTTACCTATTGAGCGGCCCCATGTAAGGACGTGTGCATACATATTGCTGAATTTGCAAACATTTCCATTTCAATTGCCGGCCCAGTAATAAAAGCATGGCATCAACAGAGTGATTTGCTTGGGGTGTATTTCTGAAATAGTTGTTTGATGCTCAGAGCTTATATTCCTCTTTGCACCTGAATGACTCACTCATTGACTAACTGACTCACTGACCGTGACAGACTATCCCCTGTGATTTGGACAGGAAACTTGTCACACTGACTGAATGTCTCTAAAGAATTACACTTGTTACCTATCTCACTGACTGAATTTCACTTGTGAATTACACGATTTACCCTTGTTATCTATCTCGCTGACTGAATTCACTTCTGAATTACACCCCTGTTACCTAGTTATCTCACTGACTGAATTTCACTTGTGAATTACACGATTTGCCCTTGTTACCTATCTCGCTGACTGAATTCACTTGTGAATTACACCCCTGTTACCTAGTTATCTCACTGACTGAATTTCACTAGTGAATTACCCTTGTTACCTATCTCGCTGACCGAATTTCACTTGTGAATTACACTTTTTACCTATCTCACTGACCGAATTTCATTTGTAAATTACACTTGCTATCTATCTCGCTGACCAAATTTCACCTGTGAATAACACAGGTTACCTATCTCACTGACTGAATTTCAATTGTGAATTACACTTACGGTTACCTATCTCACTGACTGAATTTCACTTGTAAATTACCCTTGTTACCTATCTCACTGAATGAATTTCACTTGTGAATTACACTTTTTACTTATCTCACTGACTGAATTTCACTTGTGAGTTACCTTTGTTACCTATCTCGCTGACCAACTTTTACTTGTGAATTACCCTTGTTACCTATCTCGCTGACCGAATTTCACTTGTGGGTTACCCTTGTTACCTATCTCGCTGACCGAATTTCACTTGTGAATTACACCTATCTCGCTGACCAAATTTCACCTGTGAATAACACAGGCTACCTATCTCACTGACTGAATTTCACTTGTGAATTAAACTGGTTCCTATGTCACTGGCTGACTGTCAATGCGGCTACTTATTTCCATACTTAGTACGAACTCGGGCCAAGTGATATCATGCACCCCAAACATGGATCTGAACTTTTATGTTGCTCTGTGCCCTAATTGCACCGAAGGGCCAATAGCAAGCCGCGATTAGTTGGAGGGTCGCAAACACGTTTACGAAAAGTCAGGTGAGCAAACAAGCATTCAAAAAAAGTAACTAATTGACTAAATGTAACTAATTGACTAAATAATAGCAATCATGTGACGTCATCGTTCTTTTTTCCCCATCAGGAAATAAACATAATTGTCCCAATTTTAACAAATTCTGTGAATAGACGATGTCTAATTGATATGGATTGATTTTTTTCCAATACGGATGGGCCTAATTAATCCACAGCCTGACAACGAAACGAATTTTTATGCTCAACTTCAAGTACAAGTCGAACCCTGATAATAAGAGCACTGTTGATACAACATCCTGCTTACAACAAGGACAATTTTTGGTCCCAAGTCTTGTTTTTTTTTGTGGTTTTTTTTTGGGGCGGGGGGTTTCTATTACTAAGAATACAAAGTACCTGTTATGACAAAGTAATTTGTTAAGTCCCAAGGACGTTGTTATAAAGGTGTTCGACTCTTTACCAAGAGTACATTTTTTTCAGCAACGAAAATGTACAAAGGACTTCGTTCAAGCAATAATGAAACATTCTTGGAGGGTGTTAATGGGTTAATACACTCGTTAGCGCGCCGTTCGTGGGTGAGAATTCTCACCCACTAATCAAATAAATCACCTTTTATTATTCACTCATACAAGCTCCATTAATAACTACAGTGAAATAAATTCCTTCTGAGTTTTTTTTTATCTTCATGGTTCCGGTAAATGTATGCGATACCTGTGGGAATACTTCTTCGACTTTTTCGACGACTTAATCAGTGAATATTCGGTACCTGGGCTAATTTGGCACAGGCTGCTCAGTCAAGGGGGAATACGAACGGTTTTATTATGCGGAAACTCTAGGGATCAGAACCTTATCAATTGGTAATGTTTAAAGATGAACTGTCCAAGCTATTTTTAATAATGCTTTTGTAGAATAAAAATGCATTCACACTTAAATGAGACACCGACCGAAAAATCCGCCTACAATGAGGAATGGATTGATTCCTTTTTACATTTCGAATTCTTCTTGCGGCCCGACATTAATTCAGTTCGCGTGAGGTAGACTGGTTTCCGTCCCACTATCAGAATCGACAATACAGAGACAGGGAAACAAGTCCACTTGTACAAATTGCTATATTTTGCGCAAAAGCATTCGAAAATGGAACCTTTCATAGTAGGTTCCAGACGTAAAAATGAGGGTTTTTTGGTTAAAACAAAGCAAAAACGGAGACAATTGATAAAGAGCAAAATTTATGGAAAGCATGAAGAGAACATCTTTAATTTAAACAGTATAAGCTGGGTGGACGAATTAATCGGTCTGCAATTTGCACTTAAAAAAAGGGTAATAAGGAACATTTCAATTTCGCGTGTCACGAATGGCTGGGGAACTCCCTTGTCCCCTTTTCACGCTACATTTATTTCATTGAGTGGTCGTATTGGGGTCATTCCATGTCAGACCAACGCACTTTTTTACCTCATGTCTTCCAATTTTGATAAAAATTGCTGTGCTTGTAGGTCATGATGAGCAATGAATGCACACCAATTTTTAGCCCGATCCGACCTACCATGTGGTCAGGGCAGAAACCACAAAAACCGGACATTTTTAGAGTAAAATACCACCCTTTTGGCAGAAAGTCAAAATTTTCATGTCAATTTTCATCGAATATATGCGAATTTGGTATCAAAATAATAAGAATTGCATGCTCAAAGCAACTCTTTTGTCAAAATTAAATTTTGTGAAAAGGAGGTCACGTGACCTTTAATATGTTATCTTGACCTTTGACCCCATTTATGTAATAATGTATCATTCCGAAAATCAACGAAAATAAAATGACTTGATAGAGCATGTCTTCCTCTATTAGAATCCATTAAAAATCAATTGGGGTCTTCAAAATTTACAACTTTATGACTATTTTTGTACAGTTGGTAGGTTACAAATTAGTCAGTTTATAGACTTTACATGAGAAATCCACCAACACAACTTACTATTCTGTTTCTAAAGGTACTTAAATTAATCTTGGTTTGGGAATTTCTCATGTTTAGGGTTGATGAGGTCAAACCAGACTCATAATATAAATTATCAGCAGTGGCGCACCCAGGATTTTGCTTTTGTGTGTGTGTGTGGGGGGGGGGCTCATAATTTGTTTGTTTTCAAATTTCTGTAGAAGATTGAAAAACAAAAATTACCCACCCCGGGGTGCCACTGATAATTAGTTATCCCACGAGCGCGCTTGGAATATGAAACAATGCAATGCTGCTGTGACCCATATGCCACCCGATGCACTACATTATTCCGTGTTCCACGAGCGCAAGTGGGCTAACGAATTTATCTTCAAGCAAACTTGACGTCGAATGCTTGAGAGTCGATTGTCATCAGCAGTTACTGTTTAGGGTACGCAACAGCTCTATGCTTTCTACCCGGACCCAGTACAGTGGACAAACATCCAGGTGAAATATGCCTCGAAGGAAAAAATTGCCAAGTCTGTGAGACTCATGAAGCGCAGTGATGAATGAGTAAGGTAACTTTGATTGCGATATTGAGTATTATCTTCAAACTTGAAGATTAAACATTTTAGCAAGATTAGCAAGTATTAGCAAACTTGAATCCTAGACCCTGATTAGTCCATCTATAGCAACAGTGTGATTTGATATAATATTGCACAGCTATATTGCACCCCAGATATCGAATGTACATGTACATGTATGTATTTGTTCTTTTTTATTTGCTGCTGAACGGTCCGATACACTATGCACCTACATCCCTCACCGCGTGCAATGTACACATTCGACGTAAAGTTTGCTTGAAGATAAATGCGTTATATGGCTCTTGGAACACGGAATAATGTAGTGCGTCGGGTGGCATATGGGTCACAGCAGCATTTCATTGTTTCATATTCCAATATTCCAAGCGCGCTCGTGGGATAACTAATTATCAGTGGCGGGGGGGGGGGGGCCTCGAGGGGCTTGAACCCTCCCCCTCCAAGGTTGTCAATTTGTTTGTTCAATTTTTTTTTTCAATCTCCAGAAATTTTACAACAAAAAGCTATGAGCCCCCCCCCCCCCACAAAAAAGCAAAATCCTGGGTGCGCCACTGCTGATAATTTATATTATGAGTCTGGTTATACCTCATCAGCTCTAAACATGCCAAATTCCCAAACCAAGATTATTTTAAGTAGCTTTAGAAACAGAATAGTAAGTTGTGTGGGTGAATTTCTCATGTAAAGTCTATAAATTGACTAATTTGTAACCCACCAAGTGTACAAAAATAGTCATAAAGTTGTAAATTTTGAAGACCCCAATTGATTTTTAGTAGATTCTGATAGAGAAAGACATGCTCTATCGAGTCATTTTCATTTCGTTGATTTTCGGAATGATACATTATTACATAAATGGGGTCAAAGGTCACGATAACATATTAAAAATCACGTGACCTCCTTTTCACAAAATTTAATTTTGACAGAAGAGTTGCTTTGAGCATGCAATTCTTATTATTTTGATACCAAATTCGCATATATTCGATGAAAATTAACATGGTTTTGACATATTTCTACCAAAAGGGTGGTATTTTACTCTAAAAATGTCCGGTTTTTGTGGTTTCTGCCCTGACCACATGGTAGGTCGGATCGGGCTAAAAATTGGTGTGCATTCATTGCTCATCAGGACCTACAAGCACAGCAATTTTTTTATCAAAATTGGAAGACATGAGGTAAAAAAGTGCGTTGGTCTGACATGGAATGACCCATTGGCAGGTTATGTCATAAAGCGGTACCTCTCCTTGATTTCCAATGAAAAGATATCTACGCACCCCTGCTGGTCAAACAGATGGTCAGATATCCTACCCATCCACGGAATTTATATGCGTCTTCGCTCAAATGGCACAAGAAACATCTTGTTTTTGACGTAGCCTTCCTTTGTTTCTGACCTGCTTTTTATGCATGGCGGGACAGAAAGGTAATAGAGCGTGCACGTTAATTGACCTCAAAAACCTGCAAGATTTTTACGAGATTACCACACATCCGGGAACCATCTATACAACGTGTGTAACATCCTATATATATTTTGCATTTATTTTATGTCTCTACTGGGCCCCTACAATCAAGGAAAATAAATGGGTATTTTGAAAGAAAAGAAAGCATTACAATTTACAACAAACTAGGGCCAGGGGAGTCAGGTTGGCGTATAGCGGTACTTTCCTCGCCTTCCACCGCCAGTGACCCAGGTTCGAATCCCGCCCGGCCTGGTTTTCAGTCCCAACCTGATTCTGTGGGTTTTCCTCAGAATATTTTTCTGGGCTTTTCCTCCAACCTCTAAAACTGTAATTTCTTCTCTGTGTCTTCTCTCCACAGGTTTCTTCAGGCTTTCCAGCTACAGTGCCTAGGGCACTTTTGAGGAGGAACCCACTTTTGAGGAATGAGGTTTCATTACCAGAATGAAATACAATACAAAAACATTAAAATATTGAATATTTTGCGAATTGATGCCTATAATATAATAAACATTATCAACCTCAGCTTTCATTCAACCGATCACGTAGCTAACGCTTTCATAATAATAATAATAATGATAATAATGGAGTCTTACATAGCGCAGGTATCTACCAACTATTAGGTACTCAAGGCGCTGGAGATATGTCTATTATTAAAGAAAGGTAAATAAAGTTTATGAAAAATATGAGACCCATTATGTAGCACCTTATAAGGGTTTACAAGATGCTGCGGCGCATATTGAAGCCACTGCCAGAAACACCGGGCAAACCCCTTCTCTTAGCGATAAGTGTTACTGGGTTCTTTAACGTGCATTACACAACACACGGGACCTACGGCTTTACGTCCCATCCAAAGGACGAAGCAATAATGGTAAAGTGCCTTGCTCAAGAGCACAAGCACCATGTTCCCACGGTCAGGATTCGAACCCATGTACCACGGCACACGAGTCGAACACCGAAACCATTGGACCACAGCACCCCACGCTTTGAAAAAAATCAAACAGGGGAGTCTGTGACTAGACGTTCACATACAAGTGAACGAAGACTGGCGATACTTATACGCTCTATTATTTCGAGAACATAATAGCAATTGTTTGCAATATAAACATTTGCAGTGAATTCAGTAAATCTGCTATTATGCAGACAGGGTAGATTTTGCGTGGGGTATAGTCCGGTTTGCATATGCTCCCGATACAATAGAACAATGTACTGAGCTGAGAAAACATAGACCAGCAGTAGAAAAATGCTGAGAGAAAGAAAGAAAATAAGGAAAGTTACAAGGAAAGAAGAAAAAACAGCCATGGTAAAAGAACATGTCGCCAATACAGTAAGAGATTCTCTCTTTTTTCAGTGCAGGCCTATATCATAACAATACTAAAGCACTGCTGCTCAGTCCCATCGCCTTGATTCCTGAACGTCATGTTTAGATATCGTATTTATTTGATAAAACAAATCAATTGGATAGCGAATAATAATCATGAATTGTATGCCGATTGTTTTTTCAATAAGGTCAAAGGTGGTCAGTGTGACGGGATTTGATTTTAATGCAGAGAAACTCTTAAACATGGAATCGTGTTTGTTTTTAGGAACCAAGTACGATTATTGAGTCAAATTGTATAACCCAAAGTCAGCAGGAAATTCCTTTGATAAGCATAACTTTTTCCCCTTTGGGGCGTGTGAAAGTTCACTGTGCACTCTATTAAGTATAGATTTTCAACGGCAGGCACCTACGTTTCTGTATACAGCAGTTTTTTTTCATCTTATTTTGATTGTATAAACGACAAACTGATTGGTCCATAATAAGTCTTGTTTTCCGCCAGCCCAAAGTTTTCAGTCTTGAGTACTGCCTTGTAATCAGAAACACGCATCTTCGTTGGAACGGGAATTCGACCTTCAAGACAAGATAATCTTTCAACTTACTTCGGTAGGTCTAATGGAAAGTTGTTGGCATGCAAAATGGATGGACACTTCAAACGCGTGCTCTTGCACCTGACGCAAGTATATATTATGCATGTTGTAAGATGCATTGAGGCTAATCTGCGTATAATCCTCAGTACTATCAGCCCGCCGTGTGTGCACCTGTTTCAGAGAACGACTGGGGTCATTACAAATGTATAAAAATTTTGGAGGATAATTGCTCTTTAACAAAGCAGTGTTGGTTTCTCTGTTGTGAGAAAACATATTATTATTCATTAAACATCGGCTGCTGTTGATCTGTTTGCGTTTTCAAATCCACAAAGTGAGATGTTCTTCTTTAATTCTTTACGTGGTTTATCTGAAGATCTGATAAACAGCCATTACAGTGAAAATGGACATTCCAAAAGTTATCAATGTTTTATAACGGTGAGGGGGGGGGGGGCAAGGGCGGATCCAGGGGGGAAGGGCTAAAGGGGGCCATGCCCCCCCCCCCCAAAAAAAAAACCGAATCTTTTTTTCCTTCTTTTTAGTGACTTCGCAATAAAGGTAGGCAATGCGTACACCACCATCTTTGCCTCCAAAAACATTGGTTAAAGTGGTCAGAAATTGCCTCAGATCGCACCACAGAGCATCTAGAATCCAAACAAAATTCGGAACCCATAAGCGGGCCCCGAACCCCTCGCCCGTAAGTTTTTTGGACACACTTTTTGGGGACCAACATTTTTTGGCCCCCCCAAAAAAAAAAAAATGGGGGGGGGGGGGCCACGAACCAAAATTCTGGAGACTTATGCCCCCTAGTGTACCCTGTTACAATTTGGAGGCCAGAAATGTCTCTCTATTTTTTTTGAAACTATGATAAACCCATTGTTTAACATACCCCCCCCCCCCCAAGTTCCCCTGTGTAAATGGGACTCCTTATGCCACTGGACATGTTTCTTAGCTTCACTTCGTCTTCGATTTTACTTGTAAAAAAATCTTTAAGATTATCTTTTACATGAAGTATTTACATGAAGTAAAATAAGCACCTCCTTTGGTTCGGTCGTACCCCCGCCCGGGCGCCGGTGCCGATATTTTTGAGTTCTTATGGGATAGATTTTGCGTGACACGTGACGTAGCATGCAACACTCAAACTCGCTACAGCTGCATGTTTGTTCCTTGATCTATGGTTGATCACACGTCGCGCGCTGGCTTCATGCGAAGGTCCTGATCGGTTACACTGAATGCCATCCGTACATCCTGCACAACATTCTGTGAAGCGGCATCAGCCCTTTCCAGCGACCTGTTTGCAGGGCGAACTCCCGTGGTAGACCATTTAACGCTTGGTGGCGCTCTTACCCCAGATCGATTACATGATTACATAAAGAACAAAGACCTAACCAATGCCTTTGCCGCCGGCCAAGAATATTACCCACGCACGCATACGCAGCGGAACATATTTTACTGGGCACCTTTCTTATGCAAACGACTCTCGAGTAACTGGTTTTGAACAAGTTAAAATAAAGTTGCGGTTGTGCTCAGTATAACTTCTTTTATTTATTTATTGTTTTACTTGGTACACAATAAAACTCATTGACTCCTAATGAACCCAAGAAAACTAACAGTGCATGTTGAACTGTGCACCCACAAAACAACTTGATACTAGAAGTGTTAAACATTAACCCTAAAAGGGCCGGGTTATTTTGACCATCTCTCAGCCGGGGGGCGGGGGGGGGGGATTCCGCCCCCCAAGATCTCGGCCATCGAGTGATGATAAATTTTGAAACTCTGTACATGCATAGAGCAACTCATCATAAACATACCCAAGAAATTTCATGACTATAGGTCAAAGGGTTGTGGAATTATGTCTTATTAATTATTCATATGTACGAATGGTAATTCTGCTCTGTATACACGGCGTATATGGGAAAATTCAGTTTTCACGGCGCGTAGCGCCGGAAAATGTTGAGGGGGGGGGGCGATTGCGCCCCCTGCCTTTTTAGGGTTAAATTGGACCTTCCCTGTCTTAGGGAAGACCAGGTAACATTGTTACACGGGTTGGTTGTTACAGTGCTCCTATTTGATAAAAGGGAACAAGTGAGGGCGCCCAAACCATCATCATACCAGAGCCGTATAAAGAGAGAGTTGCGACAACTTCAGACGGTTAAACCACAATGGCCGTTCATTATGTGTACAGTGCAGCGTGAGACTATTGTGAACGAATTATAAATGTGCACTAATGCATAATCCGCCATTTTGTTTATAAACAGTGCGACCCTTATGTAGCAACTCTCTCTATATACGGCTCTGCATCATATTATAGCCTACAGACATCCTGCCGTTGATACTGCAGCGGAGGTACATCAGGTGCATCACTAAACAAGTTTTTTTTTTTGGAATTTACCAACAAAACCGAACTAAACTCAGGATCTTGAAAGGAAAAGTCGCGAGGAAATTGAATTAATAAAGACCAGAGACACATTCTTGATTTCAAACCAAAACGGACCAAAAATAATTTATTTACAAGAATTGAAAATCAAAGACCAATAACCGATACTCTAATAACATCAAAACTAAAGACTAAACTCTAAATCCAACACAACCTGAATTAATGGACCTTTAAAGTACACTCTGGCAAATTCAGTGACCCTAGCAGACTCAGCTCAAACAGGACACACCACTCCTGTTAGGACGAACATAAAATACCGGTATAATACGAAGTTGTCTCTGTTGGTCTGCTGGTTGAACTAAAGTGGATTGACCACGTGGCAGGATTTATATGGGGCTCGTGGGCTAAAATAAACAAACCAACAAAGGGGGGGGGGGTATCTAAACTAAAACAAAAATGATTTTCTTTTACTAAGGGGAGCTACTCCTATATAATACACTATAAACACGTAAAAGTTTGCGACTAAAACGTGGCCCTGCCACATGTACATACTGCGTGGGAAAAGTGGTTACACTGTAACAACTTATCCCGTTACACTGTAACAATGATAAATTAAACACTGACAAAGTAATTAAACAATGACAATTTGTGACGTAAAGCAGTTGGGTTTTTTTGGTTTTTTTGCTGTTTAAACTGTTCATTATGGCTTTTACTAGACTACAGGGAGACACTTTGTTTTACAATAACATGGATCAAAAGATTGCAGGTTAAACAAAATGGTCAGTTGGTGTGTATAACAGAACAACTATTTAAATGTCAGCATATACCTTACATAGACAAACCTATATAGTTCAAAGAAGAAGTTGTTTGACATTCTTGTTTCTTAGTAAAACATATGTGTTCAATGTTTACCTTACATTATATGATTGCTGCACATATTGTAACAATTTACCCTGCAAGGTGCAACAATGCCCCTGTATACGGGGTAACGTGTTGCAATTGTTTCCTTCAATAATTAATCACTTGTTTATTACATGTTCTTTGTTGAAGAGTTTTACTTTGCTTCACTTAAAAGTAAACATTTTGGGCTGTCATCAGAAGCGAAATAGAGTGCCAGTGTTATTTAGAACGATATGGTGCAAAATGTAACTTCTGTGACAATGTTACCCGGTCTCCCATACTCTCTTCAAAATTTCAAAGAAAAAAACCCCGAAATTATTAAACGAAGACTGATAAAAAATAGAAGGTTTCGAACAGATGATGAAATCAGATGAAAAACTGGAAACAGTTCTGGCGATTCACGATGCAATACGCCACCAAGAGTTTTCCACGGAGAGTTCTTTTCTGCCAGTGCATCGTGGGAGATGGTCGACAAATTCGCAGCGCGGGACATTTGAAATTGTTCGTTTTCCGGCCAGTAGTTTCGTAAGCGTATGAATCGAGTATTTGTTTGCCCTTTTCTTTTCTTTTTATCAATATTTTCAGCAAGGCAGAACGCTTTGCCCCAGTCTATAACAAACTAGCACAGTGGCAGTTCTACGGGGGGAGGCTAGGAGGCGTTGTAGCCCCCCTCCCCCAAGTTTTGTCTAGCCCCCCCCAATAAAATCAATGAAAAAAAAAATTGCACTGGCAAAATGTAAGAATGTGACGTACATGCGAACAGTCTCCCCTAAATAAATAGTCATAAGAAGGGTGCACTTTTAGTTAATATAGTGTGCCTGATTGTAGGATTTTATCGGCGCTCCCCATTGAAAATATGTCACGAGCCCCCCTGCTATTTGTGCTTCCAACTGTTTGCCTAATAAAAGTGTATACATGAAAAGAATTTTTCGTTTATAAACATATTTGCTCAAGATTCCCTTCCCCTGAGCCGTATGAGAAATAGTGAACCTTTTTGAAAATTCCATTCGCGAGTCCACACTATATTTACTGAAAATGTGTTTTTGTTATGATGGACACACTTGTCTGTCTGGCAGACAATCTCTAATTATACAGCTGTATAAACCCTTTACTGTAGGTCATCGAAAGCAACGCTCGAACCGTATACATTGTATTACCCTACATGACTCATTGTCATGCAGTAAATCGACTGAGAACTGAAATACAGTGAGGTCAATTTACGGATTAAAAAGAAAAGTTTCTTGCGAGTGCCTGTTTTTAATATATATATACAAGTTGTCTTTTTTTATATCAACATTTTTAAACGCGTCAAATATATAGTTGCAATACTTATACCAATAATACTTCAGTACGAACAACAATTAAACAACTCTATCTCAAGGAATAAACCTGATTTTAACGACATTTAATGATGTCTTTGCGTTATAATTAAGTCCATTGTCCAATGGTGAGCTATACACAACTGTGGTGCAAAAAAACAAACCGTTTCTGCCGTAGAACGTTGTTACGGACAACTTGTCAGGATGATTATTGCAATAACGACGAATGAAAATTACTGTATATGCCTATCATGAGGGGACAACAATATTGCATTTTCTTGCCATTAGAACTTAATAACTGATCGGATCAGTGGCGTAAGTAATGGGGAAGCTACGGAGGGCATCACTCCCTATGTTCAGGGTCTATGCTCCACCCCCTGAATACGGGGAAGGCCCAACGTGAGCTTTCTATTGTAAAACAAAATCATAAATGCCCCCTCCAGAAAGTGAGTGTGGTATATTCCCCGTAAATTGTATGAAAAAATTCCCACAATAATCGAAAGAAAACGACACAACTTTGAAGTAACTGTAGCGATTCCCATCTAATCGATGCATAGTAGCAAGTCTAATCCATGTATCCCAGCATGCATCACTCCTAACATGGCCGCTTACATGTTCCTATGTGAACTCGTGTTTGTCGTACAATAAACCTGGAATAGTTCCTATCATATCGGAGTCCATAACTTTCATCATGGTGTCAGTAAGTACGGGATTCGTTTCTTAATACATCATGGCTACTTTCGGCAATATTGGAGAGTTTTGTGAAAAGAAAGAGACATGGGAAATGTACACTGATCGTCTCGGCGAATATTTCGCGGCGAACAATATCTCCGACGCAGCACGCAAAAGGGCCATACTCAACTCTGTCGTTGGTTCACAAACATATAAGCTGATTAGCGATCTTCTTGCCCCTAAGAAACCAAACGAAGCTACATATCAAGAACTAGTGGACAGACTTGAGAAGCATTTCAAACCCACAAAGTCTAGCATCATTGCTCGCTTTCAATTCAACAGCCGCTGTCGGCGATCTGGTGAATCAATCGCCGAATATTTAGCTGCACTACGTGCACTGGCCAGTGACTGCAAGTTTGGCCAAAACCTTGATGAAATGCTGAGAGACAGACTTGTGTGTGGCGTGCAGAATGAACGCATCCAGAAATCCCTGCTTGCCCAACCAGAGGACAAACTTGACCTCAAGCGCACAGTGGAACTTGCACAATCAATGCAGCTCGCAGGTGATCAGGCAAAGATGTTGTCAGCCTCTACCAGCACAATGGCTGAATCAAATACCACTGTCAACGCTTTCAAAAAGAAACAAGCTCAACGCCCAAACAGACCAACATGGTCAAATCAACGGCAGACATCTGCACGCAGTAGTTCTACACAGCAGCAAAAGCCCAGAAAACCTTGTGGAAATTGTGGAACTTTTCACAAGAGGCGCGAATGCCCGGCCTATGGCAAGACTTGCCACAAATGTAACAAAAAGAATCACTATGCTGATCACTGCAGAAGCAGCCGCCACGTCTACACAGTAAACCCCGATTCATACTCGGAGGAAGATGAACCTGCCGTGGATGAGCAAGAATTATTTTACGTTCGAGCCGTGGACAACACCAACTTGAACTTGAAACATGACATCCACGCTACGCTTGTGGTGAATAACACACGTTCCTGTCCAACTTGACACTGGTGCACGTTGTAACGTACTGCCCATGAATGTTTACAACGTCATCGCACCACCTAAGTCCATTGATAATTCAAAGTCAACCAAGCTCATCGCTTATGGAGGAACCGAGCTCCACACAGTTGGACTAGCTACACTGCCATGTCGCATTGACTCATCGCTGACTGACCACAATATTGACTTTCACATTGTTGACACACAAGTGAAAGCTATCCTCGGCTTAACCGATTGCCTCCGTCTAGGCCTGCTGTCTGTCAATAACTTGGTTTACCATGTCTCCAATGACACCACATCGCCTCAAGTCTTCAAAGACTACGAAGACCTGTTTGACAGCTCGCTCGGGTCACTACCAGTCATCTACACCATGACCATAGACCCCAATGCTACGCCGGTTGTACGAACCAAACGTAGCATCCCTGCTGCAATGCAAGACAAGGTCAAGTCCGAACTGCAGCGGATGACTACCTAGGCGTGATCACTCCAGTCTCGAACCGACAGACTGGGTTTCCTCCATGGTCGCGACTCATAAGAAAAACAGCGAAGAAATCCGCTTATGCATCGACCCTCGCGACCTTAACGGAGCACTGAAACGCCCACACCACCCTACCCGAACAGTAGAGGAAGTCGCTGCCACGATGGATGGTGCGACAGTTTTCTCAGTGCTTGATGCTAAATGCTCGTTCTGGCAGATCCCCTTGGATTACGAATCATCACTGCTGACTACATTCAGCACGCCATATGGCAGATACCGCTATCTTCGCATGCCCTACGGCCTCTGTTCTGCCTCCGATGTGTACCAGAGAACCATGGAGCAGATATTCGCCGATCTGCCATGCTCCATCATCGTAGATGACATACTCGTTGGTGGACGCACTAAAGAGGAACATGATCGAAACCTCAAAACTGTCCTTGATCGGATACGCAAAATCAACATGCGCCTCAACCCCACGAAGTGCCGCTTCGGTCTTGAACAAGTCTCATATGTCGGTCACGTCTTCACCGCCAATGGACTTCAGCCTGACCCAGCTAAAGTCAGTGCTATCACCGACATGCCTCCACCCAACGACGTTACTGCCCTACAACGCTTCCTTGGCATGGTGACATACCTGGCCAAGTTTGTACCCAACTTGAGCGACTTAACAGCCCCACTACGCGAGCTCACACATAGTGACATCCACTGGTGCTGGTTAGAGCAACACAATGCCGCATTTCTAGCTATCAAGGACAAGATTGCTAATGCGCCGACACTCACGTACTTTGATGTCCGCAAGCCAGTCACGTTGACCTGCGATGCCTCCAAGTTTGGCCTTGGCGCAGCCTGCCTACAAGAGGGTGCCCCTGTCGCGTATGCTTCACGTACCATGAGTGACACTGAACAACGCTACGCACAGATTGAAAAAGAACTGCTTGCAGTTGTGTTTGCCTGCACCAAGTTCCACGACTCCATATACGGTAAAGACATCGTAGTCGAAACTGACCACCAACCATTGGTCACCATCGTCAAAAAGCCTCTGCTGAGTGCCCCTGCGCGGCTTCAACGCATGCTTCTCCGGCTACAGAGGTATAACATCACCCTCGTGTACAAGAAAGGAAAAGAATTGTTCCTTGCCGACACTTTGTCACGTGCACCCTTGACAACGACCAGTACTGAAAATGATGACCTGCAAGTCATGACCCTCCTGCCAATCTCTGACATGCGACTTGAACAGCTCAAGAAAGCAACAGCCTGTGACTCTGCCATGCAACAGCTCACTGATGTCATCAGTCGCGGATGGCCTTCGCATATCAACAATGCCCCACCAAAGGCCCACCCCTACTTCGCGTTCAGAGATGAACTGATTCTCGACCGCGGTATCATCTTAAAGGGACATAAGGCCATCATTCCCAAGTCACTACGCGCAGAATACATCCAAATACTGCATGAAGGTCACCCAGGCATCGAGGCTACCAAACGCAGAGCCAGAGATGTAGTTTACTGGCCATCAATGTGCCTTGATATCGAGCAGTCCGTCTCTGGATGCACAGTTTGCAACGCTACCAAAGCCCATCAACAGAAAGAACCACTGAAAAGCTACCCCCCACCCAGCCTACCATGGGAACACATTGGAGTTGACCTATTCCATTGGAACGGTATGGATTACCTAGCTCTTGGTGACTCATACTCCGGCTGGTTTGACTTCGCTTCACTCGACAACACCTGTGCCTCTACAGTCATTGAGGTACTCAAGAGACAATTTTCCATCCATGGAATCCCCCGCATCGTTATCAGTGACAACGCGCGACAATTTGATTGCTTCGCCTTCAAACAATTCGCACAGTCATGGGGCTTCCAGCATACAACCAGCAGTCCCCATTTTCCCCAGTCCAATGGCCTTGCAGAAAGCTCTGTCAAGCGCGCCAAACAACTCCTCGAGAAGACAAAACGCGACGGTTCAGACCTCTACCGAAACCTGCTGAACATTCGCAATGTCCCAACCAACCCCCAGCTTGGCTCACCTTCCCAACGTCTCATGTCACGGCGTCTTCGCACAACCATCCCTACCCCGACGCCACTCCTTAAACCCGCCATTTACACACGCGTCACAGCACAGTTACGCAAGAGGCAACAGCAACAGAAGTCTTCATACGACAAATCTGCCAAGCCCCTCCGACCACTGAAACCAGGGCAAGTTGTTCGTCTACAATCACCCAAAGGGCACGACCAGCTTGGAATTGTCCAAAAGCATTCCAGAAACCCCAGATCGTACATCGTCAATGCCCAAGGCACACTCTACCGCCGCAATCGGAGACACTTATTGCCAGTCCCTGAACCACCTCCACAGCAACAACACTCACCTGACTTCTACTTACCACCACAGGATCCACTGCCTCAACCTGCCATACCACACGCACCTCCAGCACAGCCAGTTCTCACTCGCTCCGGTCGCATCTCGAAGCCAAATCCTAAATACACTTAACAGTTTTGTGTGACTGTTATTGCTTTGCCCGCACTGGATTTGTGTTGTTGATCCAAATTTCATGCTGATAACTTTGGACTGTCCCCGACTACTGGACTGTTAGTAACTACATTTGCCTACTCAACATGTGTTATGTGTTGTACACTCCAAAGATGAGGGCAGAATAATCCCTTGTACACACATCGAGTACTGAGACAGTCTATCTCAGTACTCAAGGCATTTGAGTTTTGTTTTTTACTATATTATTGGTTTAACCCTCTGTTTGTTTTTTTTTCAGAGGAAAGGATAGTAATTGTTTATCTTGGTACATTTACATAACCAGTGTGTTTTTTAAATATTCATTAAGTGTTTTCAAATCAGTGAAATACTCAGACTTTAAATTACCAGACTCCAGTTTACAAATTCACTGATCAAACAAATGTTTATTTCATAATGCTGTTTTATTCAAAATGTTAAAACTAAACTTAGAAGAGAGGATGTAGCGATTCCCATCTAATCGATGCATTGTAGCAAGTCTAATCCATGTATCCCAGCATGCATCACTCCTAACATGGCCGCTTACATGTTCCTATGTGAACTCGTGTTTGTCGTACAATAAACCTGGAATAGTTCCTATCATATCGGAGTCCATAACTTTCATCAGTAACGTACAACTTGTATTCTCCCGTTCCACGCAACAACCTTTTACATTTTCAACACTGGAGGGCGCTATATCACAAATGCATGTAGACACAACATCTCCCCTCCTCTTTAAGAAAGAACTAGAGTAACAACTATAAAGTAAAATTAGCAACAACATGAACAAACTGTGAATTTTGTGTTTTCATCTTGCAAGCCTTATTCTTCTCAAAGCCCGAAATAACTTAGCAAAAGTTCAGAGTCCCCTAGTGAGTAAATATGGTGAGCAACACGACTGCGAAGTTCAGCATCATCCTGCTGCTGTGGTTTATCGTGGCGAATGTTCATACGCGTGATCAGCTTCCGATTGTGCAGTAGTTCGGATGGTGACTTCCCTGTTGTCTGGTGTGGCGTTGAACGATAGGCAGTGAGTAGTTCTACAACTGCCTCTTTCCACCCTCTCCTCTCCTGTGAAGCAAGCTGTAGGGTCTGTTTGAGAACCCTATTCCAACGCTCTACTTCCCCATTTGCCCTTGGGTAGTAAAGCGACGACTTGTAGTGTTTGATTCCGCAGTTGTGCAGAAAGTTCTCAAACTCAGATGAAGTAAACTGTACTCCGTTGTCAGTGACAATTTCATTGGGCAATCCTTCGCGTGCGAACACCGTCACCGTATTTAGCATCGAAATGATTGTGCTAGAAGTGACAGTTCGAGCAAATGCAACTTCTGGCCATTTGCTGTAGTAATCGATGAGAACTATAGCAAATCTATAGTCCTGAGGACCCTTTTCGAAAGGTCCGGTGATGTCAATCGCGAGTTTTTGCCATGGTCCATCTGGCAACGGCACAGGTTGGAGTGGAGCAGTCCGAGTTCGGGCAGTTTTGTCATTGGATTGGCAGGTGAAGCAGTTGCGTATGGCCTCTTCGACCATGCGATCCATGCAAGGCCACCAGTAACAGTCACGGAGGCGTTGTTTACAGCGTACGATTCCCTGGTGCGCCTCGTGAACAAGTGAAATCAGGTTGTTCTGCAGACTCTCTCGTATCACGAAACGGTCTCCGCGCATGAGACAGTCCTCTACAACTGACAGTTCATCACGAATCATCGCGTACGGCTGAAGTAATCCATCAATAGCTTTCTTGTTGGGCCAGCCATTGATGACATACGAAATTACCCGCTGGAGGGTAGGATCTGCTAAAACCGCTTGTTGCAGGTCGGTTTTGTTCACCGTAGTGTTCAGCAACAGTGCATTGATTAACTGTATGATGACTTCCTCGTCATCATCTTGAACTGGGACGGTAGTATGTAGGGGAAGGCGCGAAAGTGCGTCGGCTACTTTGTTGTGAACACCTGGCTGGTACTCTACAGTGTAATTGAATCGTAGCAAGCGAGCAGCCCAACGAGCGATTCACATGGACTGACGTCCTGTTCCGCGTGTAGATAGGAGAGTAGTAAGTGACTGATGATCAGTATGCAGAGTGAAATGGCGTTCCCATAGGTACTGGAACCACTTCTCACAGGCCCAAACACAGGCCAAGGCCTCTTTTTCACCAACAGAGTAGTTTCGTTCAGCTGCGGTGAGTGTTCGTGATGCGAACGCGATAGGTGATTCAGAGTTTCCTTTCACCTGAAGTAGTACGGCTCCCAGGCCGTAAGCAGAGGCGTCCGTAGACACGATCACTGGCAAATCGAATAAGCGTAGTGTGACACAGTTAGCAATGAGTTCTTTCACCGTGTGAAAGCTGTGTTGCACATCCAGCGTCCATGAGAATGGCACATCTTTTCGAGTGAGTGCGCGTAATGGCTCGATGACTGTGGAGTAGTTTGGTACGAACCGAGCATAGTACGATGCTAACCCCAAGAATGAGCGTGATGTAATGACGTCAGTGGGGCATGGCGCGTGTAGAATTGCCTCAACGTGGGAAGGGTCAGGCTGTAATTAATCCGTTACCTGACACGACATGTCCGAGAAATCGTAGTGAAGCAACGTTGAACTGGCACTTGTTTGTATTCAGTGTCAGTTCAATGTCCTGTAGACGTTGGAGCACTGCAGTGAGGTTCTTGTCGTGTTCTGCATGGTCACGACCGTAGCATACGACATCATCCAGGTAACACTGAACCCCTGGTAGTCCAGCCAAAACTGTGCTCATGAGTTTCTGAAAGGCAGCAGGTGCCGATGCAAGTCCAAAGCAAACTCGCTTGAACCGGAAAAGTCCCTCCGGAGTAATAAATGCAGTCAGATCACGCGATTCCTCTGCAAGCAGTAGCTGGTGGTAGGCAGAGTTAAGGTCGAGGGTAGTGAATACCGTAGCACCCCGAAGTTCGGAGAAAAGTTCCTGTATGTCGGGCAGTGGGAATTTGTCGATGACGACTGCCTGGTTGACTTGCCGCAAGTCCACATACAAGCGAATTGCGCCTGACTTTTTGTAGGATACAAAAATGGGCGATAACCATTTGCTCGCATCAATTCGTTCGATTATGTCCTCGCTTTCCAACCGCTGTAGTTCTGCTTTGACTTGATTGCGAACTGCGAAGGGTAGTCGCCTCAACCTCTGCTGAGTCGGTGTAACATGAGGTCGCGTCTTGACGCGATGAACAAACCCGCGAGCCAAACCCACTTTTCCCTTCAGTAAGTCAGGGAACGAAGCGCGAATGGATTGAGCATACTGTTCTGCATGTGCAGAGGGTTTGCTGGTAGGTGCAGGTGCAGTTGCAGGTGAGGCGTAGGTGTAGGGGTAGGTGTAGGCGTAGGTGCAGACGACACCTTGTGAACTGGTACGTGCACTACCTTGTCTTGCTTGAGTGTAAGCGAAAGGCTGCGGATAATGTCCAGCCCAAGGATCGGATCTCCAGATTCTGCGACGTAAAATTCTGCTGGGACATGATGACTGTCACCAAGGCAGACTGAAGTGCGGAAGCATCCCTTGATGGCTATTGGCTCATGGGAGTAGGTTGTAAGCCTTGCCCGAGGGGGTAGTAGGGCCTCGCGTAGAGTATTTGTCGAATGTGACAAGTGGCAGGATGGAAACTGGTGAACCGGTATCGAAAATCATTGGCGCCTTGATGTCGCGACCTAAAGTGAGTGTACATGTGATGCTGGCTGACTGAGATATACCTACACTGTTCACGGTAAGTACATGTAGTTCAGTGTCACTATTATCATCCTCAAAACCTAGCTGTCTAACTTGTCCTGAAGACTTACACACACGTGCAAAGTGCCCCATTTTGTTGCATTTGGAACATTCCACATTCTTAGCTTTACAGTTAGGAAAGTTCGCTTTGTGGCTTGGACTTCCACAACGATAGCATTGTACTGTAGGTGTGCGTTGTGCAGAAGTAGTAGGGGTATTGGGCTTACCATGTCCCTGTGCGTGTGAAGAACGTGACTGACGACGGGGCTTTGAAGCACTTGACTTTTGCTTGAGACGTATAGCATGCACAGTACTGTCCGAAGCTTGGGAAGAATCGAAGCTTGCAGCACTGTTGGAGATGGACTTGGACTCACGAAAGGCTGACTCCATTTGTTGACTCAGTGTCAATGCAGATGAAAAAGTCAATTTGGGCTCAAGCAGCAATCTCTCGCGGATCCTTGAGGAGCATGTTTTCTCCACCAGCTGGTCACGAATCATCTCATCAGCGAGTGATCCGAAGTCGCATGTCACCGCCAGTTGACGTAATGCAATGACATACTGTTCCACAGGCTCATCAGTCCGTTGAGCCCGCTGCCGAAATCGGTAACGCTCGGCGACCACATTCACCGTCGGCTGGAAATGAACCTGTAATCGGGCGAATGTGTCAGCGTATGTAGGCTGGGTTGGAGCGGTTCCATCCGTACTGGATGACGGCGAATCCGTAGCCGAAGTAGTTGTAGGCAAAGTTCCAAAAATCCGCTGACCTTCAAGTCCCAAACAGTGCAAAAGCAAAGCCCGTTTGCGTTCATCGGTGTATTTCTCAGCCCCGCTAGCGATAATGTATGTTTCGAACAAACCACGCCATTGTTTCCACGGCAAAGGCGGCGTTCCTGGGGAATTAAGGAACGGTGGAGGTGGATGCAAGTGGGCCATATTCTCGTCGCCAAAATATGTGGTATATTCCCCGTAAATTGTATGAAAAAGTACTCACAATAATCGAAAGAAAACGACACAACTTTGTAGTAAAATACAACTTGTATTCTCCCGTTCCACGCAAAAACCTTTTACATTTCCAACACTGGAGGGCGCTATATCACAAATACATGTAGACACAACAGTGAGGCTTTGAGTGCCCGAACATGTAGTCAACTGAACCCCAGTTACGTCACTGAGTCTGAATCGGGGCTGCGGTCAGACTTCAATATATACCATCAATTCCCCAATTGCATTGGAGGGATTACGCATGCTCCTGCCAGCTGAATTCTTTGGTCCATTCTAGGCTTGTTGGTGGACACGTTGCGGCCTTGACATCCGATTGATACCTTTCTTGTAAGTACTGTCTGTTGGGCTGATATGAAGGCTCCTGTCACGATTCCTTAGCGAGAATATCTGAAGGAGGGCTTTCCTGAACTGTGAAACATAGAGGGAAAGAGTGCGTGATTATGGAGCAGTGTGGCCCTAGTACAAAACGACCATTGCCCTTTCCCTCCTCGACAGACTCTGATGGAGTAATCGCCATTTTGTTCTTGTCGGCAATCTCCTACAAAAGTCGGCAAACGAGGCCTCACTGAACAGTGCTACCTTGTGTCAGACGGTGTCCAAAATCATCCGCCTTGAACAGCCTCCCCTAGTGTCAGAATCGGGCCACGTTCAGCATCACTCGTTTGCACCCATTGACAAGGGGGATCCAGAACACATTTTTTTTTAGGGGGGGGGGGAAACATTTTTGGTCCCCCCCCCAAAAAAAGTGGGTCCAAAAATAACGGCGTGGGGTTCGAGGCCCGCGTAAAGGCGCCGAATTTTGTTTTTGAATTTTAGATGCTCTGTCGTGCGCGCGATCTGAAGCAGTTCTGACCACTTTTACCATTTTTTGAGAAAGATGGCTATGTGCGCAGTGTCTGCCTTCATTTCGACGTCATTTAAAACCAAAAAAAGGGATTTTTTTGGGGGGGGGGTTGGCATGGCCCCCGTTGGCCCCCCTCCTGGATCCACCCTTGTCGATTGATCACCATATCGAAAATCTGACAAGTTAATAGGCCTGAGACCTGATGACGTCACGCTTTGTTTACATGTGCGCTTTCCCATGTGACAGACGGTCCCTACTTAGTCTTCCATAGGAAAGTGCATATGTAAACAAAGATATTACGTCATTACGACCGGAAACCAATACGTTTAGCTAGTTTCAGTGGTTATGTGCAGTGAGCAATGGCCACGAGCTGTCGAGCTTTGTTACATGGAGATAAGGTTCACATTAATGGGGACGTCTCTATAGTCCGAAATACCATTGGTCCGAAGTCCCATTGGTCCGAAGTGCCATTGGTCCGACGTCTCATTGGTCCGACGTCCCATTTGTCCGACGCCCCATTGGTCCGAAGTCCCATTGCTCTATACGTTCCATTGGTATAAATGTCCCATTGGTCCGATGTCCCATTGGTCCGACGTCCCATTGGTCCGACGTCCCATTGGTCCGAAGTTCCATTGGTCCGAAGTCCCGTTGGTCCGACGCCCCATAGGATTAGGGTTAGAGCTAGGGTTAGGGTCAGTCAACCTGAACCAGTGGAACTACACAGTATTATGTTTCATCGGACCAATGGGACTTCGGACCAATGGGACTTCGGACCAATGGGACTTCGGACTATCGAGACTCAACCCACATTAATGTGGTCTGTAGCTGATTTCTCAACATTTAATTAGAACGTGAAGTTAAGTACATGGTCAGTTTTTTTTTGAGGGGGTGTGTGACAATCAACCCAAACAATTCAATTTCCAAATGTTATTGACATATTTATTAGTTACTATGGGCGTCGCGGGGGGGGGGGGAAAGGTGGGGCTTGCCCCCCCCCCCCCGGAAAAGCAAAAAAAAAAAAAACAAAAAAAGGGGGGGGGAGAGAAAAAAGAAAAGAAAAAGAGGCGCGAAGTCATAGTGGTGTAAATGTAATGGGTTGGGGGGGGGGGCAAAATGTCCCTTCCCCCTCTAAAACTGATAAATCGAGAATATGTTGAGAAATACAAGCATTTTTTGGGAAAAATATGTTTTGCCCCCTCTACAAAAATCCTGGCGACGCCCATGTTTATTACCGTTACAAATAGGCTATAAGTTAATTGGTAGGATTGTTTGTTTGTTTGTTTGTTGTTTTTTCCGTCGTTCGTTCGTCATACTCGTTGTTATATTACCGTCGTTGTTGTTGTTTCTCTTGTTATGAGCCATTACCTTTTTATGAAAAAGAAAATAAATAACAGGATTGTAGGTGGTCGATGCTTTGGCGAACATTGATGGCAAGGTAGCGGTCAGGGGTGTAATGGAGACGCTATCACCGCCGAGGGCCATGTACAAAGACAGGGCGGCGTAAGGGGTCCAAGCCACCAAAAAGCTGAGCACCATGACTATAATCATGATAGTGACTTTCTTCTCTGCCTCCCTTGATCGCTGGCTACTAACCTGGCACTTGGCCATCTTCAAATGGAAAAGGAAGAGAACGGAGGGGCAAGACTGTCATTGTGAAATTTTTATAAGAAATGATACCTCGAAACTGACTATCGTGTTTTGAAGGGGAACAATGATGTTTATATTAATAATATTCCGGCAATTATGCGACTCGAAGCCTCAAAATGCCTTGGAAAAGAGCTTTGCCACAAAATGTAAAATGTCATGCACTTTTGAATAGAGCATACGATTGACCGTCAGTTATATCCACAGACTTCTTAGAATCAAGAATACAACAAACAACTTGATCTTAACGTTCTCAAGTATAGCATGTTTGTCCCACGCAATACTCTCTGGTTTCTTGGAGCTCCGTTCTAGATAAGGGTTTAAACTTTGCGTTTTATTATGAAAAAAAAACCCTTCAAACTTAAAAGTTATTTTTTATTACCTGACATATTTTTGCTTAGAATGCTGGAATAAGCAAGATTAGTATTCCTATATACTGCAGGAAAACAAAGTTCAGTGCACGTAAAAAATAACAATTGGCCGTTTAGTTAATATAAACATTCATCGCAAAGGGAACGATTGATCGATCGTTTGGCAAACTATATGGTATTCTTGTCGGCAAGGGCGGATCTGCGGGGGGGGGGGGGCATGCCCCCCCAAGAAAAAAACACCTCTCCACAGAGCGTCTAGAATCCAACAATTTTTAGGGGACCTTATTAAGCAGGCCCCGAAACCCACGCCGTAATCTTTTGGACCCACTTTTTGGGGGACCCAAAACATTTTGGGCCCCCAAAAATTGTGTTCTGGATCCGCCCATGCTTGTGCGACTATAATAACTCCCTACCTTTTTTACTGTGAAAAGTATTTGGCTGAAGGAGAAGAGGATGATAGCCATGGGAATCGCCAGGATCATGGTGAAGATGAAAAACGTGTAGGACCGACTCCCAGACTGCCAGCTCACGGAACAAGCTTTGGGATGGAAAAATGGGAGCAGTTTCATAAGCATGATAAAATATATGGTAAGAACGAGTCCCAGGGGCCCTTAAACTAGCCTCAACAATATTCACCAGAATTAATCGATGCACATTTTCAAATATATTTAGATATCACTGTGGCGTAAAATATATTATACGAACTTAGAGTAAATGTAGAGGTTAATTCCACAAGTAAAAGTATCGTATGATATAACCGCGTACGAAATTGAGGAAGAGTTCCGATCTACATGTGTATAGGCTACACGTCAACAGAAGTATAATGTTTCGGACTGGAAACCTATCTTTCCTTAAAATCAGGCCACAGAGCTACATTTTTTTCTCGTTTCGGCCAACGTAGGAAAATGCGTCTGTTTTTCCAATGAAAATGTAATAGGGTCTCACGGGAAGATATGTCATACGTTCACTAAATCTTAATGGAGAATCCTCCCGGGAAATGTCCTTCAAGAAGAATGGAATTTGTCATGAATAATACGGACTGTGGATTGGTTTTTAAAATGATTCTAGTATCGCAGGCAGGGGAGACGGAAGGGGGGGGGGACATAAGAATGTACGCCTATATATATACAGGGTGAGTAAAAAAAACCCCGAAACCTAAGGCGTGCGTTCTTTCAGCAAAACGAAAACAATTCACACACATCCCTGTGTGATTTGTTTTCGTTGTACTGAAAGAAAACGGAACTTTTTTGTGTGATCCGTGGACAGAACTTTAAAACGATGGTTGTGTTTAAAATTCCGTTACTTGAAAAGCACATAAGTGATTTGAATGATTATTGTACTAAAAGAAAGCTTATGAATTGGGCTTTCATGTCCTAGATTTTGAAAATGCTACATGCAGAACGTCACTAAAACAATAGCCCAACATTTGGGTTTCGTTTTTTTCACTAACCCTGTATACTCTCGTTCTCATAATAATTTGATTTCAATCTCAGGCCTCAATGAGATTATGATGTGGATATCCTTAGATTAACGTCAAATACATCCCACACTGTACTAATCATGACAACAAGGTAAAGGAAAAAGTGAAGTTATACGAATACGAAATGTTAATTTCTTCAAAGCGGAACACTCGCTATATGGACGCAGTTCTTTACGGTCTTCTCAAGACCATGGGCGCATGTTCCTCGATTAGTATTTCAATATGCTTTGGCAACTCTTTCCTTAAATTTTGTTCGTTAAATGTTGTCGGCTATTAGTATTCTACAATGTGACATTTTGGTTGCCCTATTTTTCGTCAAAACAACTATATTTGGCATTATTTCTAAACGTTCCAAATACTTTAAAACTTGGTACAGATATTCTTTGACTTATTCTGCATCAAATTAAACATTTCGTAACTATGATCAACGTCATGGGCGCTTTACCTACTTGGAGGGCAAAAACCATAAATTTTATAATTTTGTCCCCCAAAATATTGATTTTCAACTGAAATTGGCTCAAATGAGGAAGCTTTTTATGGTTAAATCCTTACTGCTTTGTTAATAATAAAAAAAAATCCCAAGAGCCGCAAAGACACGGTTAAAATTAAAAGAGGTTTTACATGTCAATATCCGCCATATTGAATTCCCTGCCCACGTCATTGTACCACGTGACCAAGTGAATACTTGTTTTAACTCCTAAAAATGCATATTTCCATGTTTCATACATATAACCAAATTTATGACTACTAATAGTTGTAATCGGTTATTATATTGGCAACTACGGACATCCCTCAAAAATCAAAACAATTGAATTGTTTTGAATTGAATTCCGTGAACAATAATGGAATCTGCGTCGGGGTGATGCAAATTCAATATTGTGTTTGCCCTTCACCGACGCATTTATAAAAACACTGTAGACTCAGTGTTGCAATGTATACCGAACGTTTGTGATAAAATAGATAACTTGGGTGGGACCCGAACCCACGACAAACATTAAGTTGGTATCGATAATAACTGCGCACCATACAGTGAGACACCCTATTACTAAAAATAATATTTTACCCTTAATTAAGCGACCGGCACGAGAAAATGCAAATCTTGCTGATGTAAGGAAGTGTTGAAATCTTACATATTCCGGCGCCTTCACGTGTGAACTCACTCCATCCGAGAACGGGAGGTAGAGCGACAGCCAGTGAGTAGACCCAAGTAAATCCCACGCAGACTAGGGCGCCTCCTGTCGTCAGTCTCTTGGCAACAAATGGCTTCACAACCAAGAAATACCGATGTAAGGAGACAGCTGCTATTCCAACAATTTGCGCGCATCCTGTAAAGGGTAAAAACAATCATCGAAGGTCAATGTTTAGCCTAGGCTGGTGTATGCAACAATCGTAGGAATGGCATAAATTCCTCTACATTCTTGAACCGTATTGTGTAGGTTTATAATGAGCCGAAGAAGTGGTATAGAGGTTGAGTGTTCAGGTTTTTGGTGATCCACCTATCCGGGGCAGATGATAAATTTGAAGCGTGATGGGTATTAAACGTGCATGCAATGAAAATCATTAAACACGTTGATGTAAACCTACATTGAGAAAGTGAGTCTGGTGAGGAAGAGTTACGGCATACTTCGGTTTTCAAAATGAACTGCCATCAGAGGCTGCATGGGGTCGAAATAGTGTTACAGAGGGCGTTGGTCTGCTACACACATAATGAGAAAGTTGTGTGGAGGGCCATTAGTCGACAAGCGAATAGTGGCTGATTCGTGCGTGACGTAACGTGTGCCTGCGCCCTACTAGCACCGCGTGAACGGCTGTAGTCAAACGAAATAGTCCTGGCTCCCCGTTGGCAATTACTGTTTTGTTTTTTTGGTAACAAGTATGGTCAATGCCGAGAATGCGCATGCGCCAATTGGCCACGGAATGTTCTTGGACTTCACTTCCCTTTTAAACAAGTCATCCAGGGCCACAAATGAGAAAGAAGTGGTGAAATTTATTTTATCGATGATCAGGACTTGATTGAACACAATAATTTAGGGATGAAATATCACTTTTGGGAAAAAAATGAAAACGTTCAGTAGACTTATTATTCGACCCCGGACTCGGAACCTGCAGCATTCAGACCACCAATTTATTTTAGCGCTACTTAATAAGGTGCCGTATGTGCACAACAAGTACTCCGAAAAAAATAGTTGGTTAACTTGCCATGTGTTGTGGTTATTTAACCAAACCTTATATGTACATCTTAACATTTTTGATGTAAAATGCACATTGTCCATAGTGTGCCAGATGAATGACCACGAAACATAGTGATCTAACAAGAAACTTTTTTTGAGCGGCATCGCCTGTACGCGTACCATTTCGAATCATGCGCGTAGCAAGTTCATTATTGGGGGGGGGGGGGAGTATTAGACGTGAAAAAGGCACATTGAGCGTCGCTAGATCATCGGGGGGGGGGGGGGGGGTGGAAACCATCTTCCAATGGGGCACTGTTCAAAGCGGACAATCATGGGCATTATCGCACGATAGGTGGCGCTCCCCATGGGGGCCGACGTTCGCGGGACGCGAATTTCTTTTCCGTAGGCTAGGCGGGATGCTCCAAAGTCATGAATAATTCAATAGCTTCAACAGAACAATGATATAAATAGCATTGTTGTTATTATTTAGTCAACCAGTTCACTTTAAAGCATTTTTAAAGTACGGACATCGTCGAGCTACCACACAGTAGCCTAGTGGATAGCGTGATGAGCTCTGGGTACAAAGATCCTGGGCTCGAATCCACGTCGTTGATGCTCATTTTCATCGATTGTTTTTTTTCCCCTGAATTAATCGTTGAGATAAATTTATTTTAAGGGAAAAAGAAAACGAGAACCTAAGTGTCTTGCAACGATTCAAAGGAAAACTGAATTATGCATGACTTTAGAGCATCCCGCCTACGGGAAAAAAAATCGCTCGCGGACGTTAAAGAAAATGGCACTCTTGAAAGAAGGGCACTTGTGACAACATATGGGGGGAGGGCTCCTTACCACCCCGGATGCTACGGCACTGTTAATGGTCCCTACTGTCTAGAGCTCGGGGGAAAAGAAAAAAACCGATTGCAATGGTATGTTATTGCCGCAAGTGGAATGATCACTGCATCAAAACTATAGAGGGCGCAATGAGCTTTCCGCGCTCTTATCTTTATGTTGTTTGTTCATGTCTTTTCATATTTAGTCGTTTCAGTCAATTCGTTGGACGGGCGCCAAGTGCCGTCAATGTACTAATATTATGAAGACAACTACAGGACTGGTCAAGGTCCCTTGTATTCCACATTTCGTATCTCACTGTTTATTACAGTTTTGGAACTTTGTATCAGATTTCTTTGACTCTCGATGTCCTTTTGATTTTAGAGTCCTTGGAAATTACTTTAAAGTTGCAAATTAATACGGATAGAACACAACCCATTTTAGCCCATACTAAATAAGCCCTATTAATTATGATTCTTTGCCTAACATGCATCCCAGCAGCGGTGGGGAAAAATGTTAAAATATAGGTTTTCCCGGCCAATTTCCTGAAATGTTCATTCACTTCTGAAAATCGGTTATTCATTTTCGTCTGAATTTGAGAATCGCTCTGAACACGAGTCTCATTTTCGCTGCCAGAGCATTACATTCCATTTCAGTTCAATCAATTAAGTGATTGAGCAGCACCTTTCGTTTATGCTCATTCAGATTCGTTCATGAGACTTCCTTTTCGCTTTTTAGAGGGCGATTTCAAACATTGTCATTCTATTTCACTTTTAGTTTAATGTTATGTGATGCAATCTGTTATTTTGAATGAGAAACACGTACTTTTGATTGCACATTCGCTCATCATGTAATTCGGCCCAGACTTTAAATCCCCCTTCAAAACATTTAAAAATAATAGTTTAAAATGTTTTCAAGGGGATCATGGCAAGAAATGTGGGAAAATGATGATTGCATATATTAATGGTAAAAATGGTTCCTGGTCATCCCGCTTACCGCCATTAGATACAATCTGAACTTTTACAAAATCAGTACGCTTCGCACCAAACGACGGTGCCTGGCAGTGTTCCGTTATTGCATACGCAATAATAGTTTCCACTTTTTTTTGTATCGAAGCTGTTACCGATATGCTCATGAGTAGCACACATGCTACCCTACAATAGCTTGTTCGGAATATCATTAAACACCCATAAACTGCAATAACCAAAAAATGCTACATTGATGGTGAACAGACAAAATAATACTATTTTAATATTAATGAGCTTTACGATAAGTATAAATACATTTGCCTTTCATGTCTGTCAGAACAGCACCCGATTTCATCAAACTCTTCGTAACTTACGATGCATCGCAGCGATGCGACGCGTCGTATCTCTACGATGCGTCGTAGCTGCGACGCGTCCTGCGATCCATTTCACGAAACACGTCGTAAGTGCGACGCGTCGTAGGTGTATTTATAGCACAACTCGGTGACTGTTTTATGTGTTTAGTCAGCGTCCAGTAAATAGTCGTCTGATATTCAACACGGAGTCGTCGGATCTCAGCTCGAAATTTGTTAAAACGTAAGACAAAATGGTGGCCGTGCGATGCAATTTCGAAGGAAAACAAGCTCTCAGTGGACTGTATAGCTACTTTGAAATTTCAACTGCAATATTCCAGTCTTACTAATTCATAATTATTCAATGGATTTTCTATTTACAACTTTACACACATTGCCTCGGTATTATAATCTCGATTTTGTAATGTTTATGGCAATAAATTGGTTTAGAAAGGGACTCTTCTTATTTTGCGATGACCACTAGACACGTCGTAACTTCCGACGTGTTTTAAGCCGTTGTCAAGGAACTTACAACGCGTTCAACACGTCGCAACTTTCGTGAAATGGATGATACGACGCGTCGCGAGTTGCGACGTGTTACACGTCGTAACTCGAGTTGCGACGCGTCGCTTCGTGAAATCGGGTGCAGGGAATACGTAATCTCTGATAATGTCGCGACTTTGCTTTTGCGGCTTTTCTGTACTTAATTGCCATCCTTTTGGTACCGCAGACTTACCCGATAAGGTACAGATGAATCCATACCAGGCACAGCCGATGGGACCGAGTAACCAATGGCCGGCCACACTGGCAGCGAAGGAGACGGGTGTTCCCAGCATGGCTACGGACAAATCAGCAAAGGAGACGTTCAGGAGCAGGATGTTGACCACGTTGTGCAGCGATCTGTTGCTAGCGTACAGGAGAATCACTGTGACATTCCCGGACACGCTGAAGAAAATGACCACTGCAAGGTACACGGCGAAGCCAGTGTAGCCGGATCTGCTCAAAACGTTTTCCCGTAATGATGAACCGTTGTCAGCAACCAAGGGTAAAGTGGGGGCGATTATAAGCTGATTTTCCATTCTGGTTGTATACGAAGTTTGGAGACGGTGCAACTGGCACGACGCGGCGGATCGACCACTTTGTCCTTCTAATACATGTAGTTTTACACTGACCGACTACGCTGTCGTCACCAACAAACAGTGCGGTGGCACGTGTCATCTTCGTTAGAATCACGTGCATATGTCATGTGCCAGCACACTTGTGGCTATTCGCAAAACCTTCATTCTCTATGGCTTCGTAATAGCACCGTCAGTATACAAATATGACGTAGCTTGTCAACTTCCAATACCGAGGGGAGCTAATATCGACTGTCCACCCGAAATAAACCATGTTATATTTGTTATACTATGCCTCATACTGTCATACATATTCAGTTGCCGATGTTTTATATATATGTATGCACCTAAAAGAACATTTTCGGAGAAACTTGTACAGCTCACCAAAATAATATTGTTGCTCAACTTCACTAGTTCGGCATTGGCAATACAGTTAACTACAGTTGTAAATACACTTGTTTGTGTACAACTTTCTTTTGTACAGGAGACATCTTTATTGTCCATAAATTTTCTCCAGCACGGCATGCATCGTTGAGCTCGGGAAAATTAACATTTACGCGAACCGTGCAATTAACCATGCAACTCTTGCCAAGTTCGCGCAAGCCTAGTTGATCAATGGTTAACCATAGTTCGACTAACGCTTGCCCGAACTAGTCGACGTTGGTTGACTACGCTAGTCGACTATTTGGAACCAACCTACTGGGGCTGGTTGCATCGCTGGTAACCAATAGCCGCGCGCGTTCATAACGCTAGCAGGGAACCAGGATCCAGAAGTTTTGCGATAACATTTTGACCAGCGTTTGACTAGAGGCTTTCGCACGTTGCTATCAGTGCGCAGGCGTAAGGTACGTCACAAATCAACCACTAGTGACTAATGGTCCTTGCCCGAACTTGGCCTCTCTTGGGCGATGCGCGTGCGTACCACGCCCGTAAAACAGTTCGTCGATTGCTTTGTAAAGCGCATGCGTAGTAGACTGTCGCACGGGTAACCCTTGGGACAGTCTACTACGCATGCGTATTTACCCTGTGCGTGAATCCTCAAGCACGCGTTTGGTAAACAGCAAGAATAACATCTGGCACGTGATGATGAATTGACCAGTGAGAGTTCGGCTCTGGATCATGAATATGTATGAGGTAAAGTAATAGTGCCTGTGAACACCTGAAGAAGTGGGCCAGCATTATTATGTTGTTTACAGTTGATATCCCCGCTCATCACTGTTAATTTGAACTTGTTTATTCCCAACACATTTTCAATAGGACCTATGTATAAAATACGTTCTAGTTTGGACGTACATCTGAAATCCTCTCGGGAAACTGTTTCTTGCAGAAACAGCTCTTGTATTTTTTTTTTCCTTTTTGTCCTTTTCCAGTTTTTCCTATGGATGACAAACAAAACAACGCCAAGTTTTGTTGTGATCCCTTCTTATACGAAGGGAGTCAGGTTGGCGGTGCGCGCGCGTCGCCGTAGCCGGCCATGCGCGTCGGCAAAATTTAAAAAATAAAAGTCGATGTAAGATGATGTCTAAAAACCGCCAGACTCACTGGTTTGAATGGAATCCTGCTGCTGCACAATTTTAATGTGTTTTAGATGGGGTTACGATCGAGTATAAGCATGGCCTCTCTTGGTTCCCATATATTTTGCACACAATTTAGTCGGGCACCATTTGCAGAATGTGTTGTAATGGTGTGATTGTGCGTCTGGAAGCCAGACTGAGAGAGCGATGGTCGTGTATCTGGAACCTGTAAACGCTTTTATTCAGCGAAACATGTAGAGGAGCAGACTAATGGCCAGCCTAGCACGATGTCGATGTGGCTATTATGGTGTGACGTTACCGTTTTCCCTAATTTTTGTCTTGACTATCCGTATTTCCCAGAGAATGTTCGTGTCGGTCGAGATCGTATAGTGCAGAATTCTCAAGCCTTATGGCCTTATACTGAGGTCACATCAAGCGCCACTCTGAAGGATATTTTTGAGAGTTTTAAGGGGATCCGGATCAAAGCGTCATCTGCAACATCAGCCAAAGAAAAAAATAAGGGGGGGGGGGGCTGGTACCATCTTCCAACATAGGGGGCGCTCTTCAAAACTGATGATTATATGCTAACTGTGCATTATGTGCTTCTGTGCCCATTTTCAGGGCGTATTGTATGGGTTTTGGGGGCTTTGTTTTCATATTCCTCGTTTAATTATATAAAAAAAAATCTATACCATTATTGGGAAATGGTTACTTCTAAGAAATAGAAAGATACTTTAAGGGCATTTTTCTATCTCGAAGGGCACTTTTATGCTCGAGGCGAGGGGCACATTTATGGCCGCAAAAGGGGCACTTGGGGAAATGCCCAGCCCCCCCCCCCCGGTTCCGCCGCCCCTGAGCGGAACACATGCGAGTGTGAAAATCACACCCACATGTGTTCCGCTTACATAACGGTACCGAGCTTCCGAAGCATAACATGCAATCGAGGCCTTCGCTTATTTCGTTTTTTAAAACCATCATGACATATTTTGTTCCCGTTGGAGGTTGAAGCCACCATGTACAATTCAGTAGTGTCGTTTGAATCACTGCTGATTTGATTTTTTTTTCTTTCCGCTTAAATGTAAATAACCCCAGAAGATACATTTGAAGAAGAAAAATAGTCGATGAAAAATGGGTATCGGTGGATTCGATCCATAGCTCATCGCTATTCACTACTGTGGCGGATTGACGACAGCCGTGGTTTGAAATGCTTAACAGTACGGAAGTCTGACTCGGCTATAATTAGGTGCATTGTGATTGTGAATGATCTACATGTACTCTCTAAATTCCAAAGAGTGGGAATTCTTTCCATTGAAGTGAAGATTCACTCCCACAGTCGGAAACTAGGGACTGTGACGTTTTAGAGTGAAATATATTCAATCGTAATAAAGATTGAGTTTTCACTAAAGCTTCATCTGAAGTGGTTCTTTTTTCAGACTATTTCAATCAAACGTGACAGTGATTTCCACTCTAAAACGTCTTGTCCCTAATTTCACTCTTTGTAATTTATAGAGTATAATAATCAAGAAGAGTAGGTTATTCATACACAATCAAAACTTACTTGTTTTTCTTCACGTTTCAAGGAACATTGTTGGCATTCATCAGACGATACCGTGCGATTTTCTTGTTTAGGTTTTCAATTTGTCTTTGTTTCTTCACGTGGCTCTGGCCGTAATCCTTTTGTAAATCCTTAATTAGGTTCATGTGATTGTGAAGATTTATAATTCAAGAAGGTTGGGGGTTTTTTTGCAAGTTTTTTTTTGCAAATTCCAAATGTCGGGCTGCAGTAATTATCGGCATTCAGTGTTGTGTGCCAAGGCTTTAATATTCTCATGATAAATTTTGAATCGTTGATTTGATTGAGCTTTAGTTGCGATTCTGTGTTTATAATAAAACGAGAGCTCTCGGTCCCCCTTGATTTCAACCGAATGAACCCAAACCCGTTGCTACAATCATCCTTGGAACATCTGTGTACATTCGCAATGCATTATGGGTATGGATAACATAGAAACCAACGTGTATGCCCAAACCTAAGGAACGGCAAAGCAGTCCAATTTGTTTCTTGATATATTTCTATAAATAATAGAGTATCATTTCGCTTATTAATGGACCGACCAGTCACTGGTGAGCAATATTGGTTTTCTGATTCCTCACTTTGTTATTATTTTATTATTATTATTATTAATCATTTCTGGTAATGAAACAAGGATTCCTCAAAAGCGCCCAAGGCACTGTAGCTCGCAAGCCTGAAGAAACCTGTAGAGAGAAGACAATAAGACAATGAGAAGAAATTACAGTTTTAGAGGTGGGAGGAAAAGCCCAGAAGAATATTCTGGGGAAAACCCACGGAATCAGGCAGGGACTGAAAACCCAATCCACATATTGGCCCAGGCGGGATTCGAACCCGGGTCACAGCGGTGGAAGGCGAGGGAAGTACCGCACCCCAGAAACCGGTGTCACGGTCTCACTTCTCCGGCGTGCTAGCTTCTCCAAAAGGTAAATTTCGCTTCAACACGCACGCACAAAATTGCGCAGTAGTGTACATGTACATTTTCGTCACTGTATTAGTGTGCTGAGTTCTTCGGGGTTGTAAGTGTGCACGTAAGATCTCATTTGTATGAATGGTTACAGGGTACCAGTCCAATCCAGAATAACTCCCAATAACAAAAAAGACTTGAAATGCACATTTATTTTAATTAGCCATGGTTGCAATAATAAAGACGAAATGGACCACGAACGAGCAAGGAACACGGACCAAGGTGTTCGTTCTTAATTATTCCTCCATGCGGAACACACACACACAAGCATGACGTACGCTGGGAACACAAATCAGAATGCTTGCAAGACCATGGAATGACTTGACCCACAGGAAGTGTTACATAACACATTCTTGGGTGTCCAACACTGTGTTATTAATGGACTTGGTAGACCTCGGAACACAGCCCGAGGAAAAGTAAGCACAGCGGACACATGAGCATGAATCGTGCTCATGAACGTGCACTGTAACGTGCTCAATTATCCGCCGCATTCACCCGGAGAAGCTAGCACGCCGGAGAAGTGAGACCGTGACACCGGAGACTTTTTTTTGGCCAATAGGTCGACTGCATTCAAGCCAGCCCGACTAAATCTAGAACCCATCGGCTGTAGGTATAGGCCTATATGTAAATCTTCACGTCGTTCTACATTTTCGTTCTCACGCAAGTACAGTACGCGATGTGAAAACAAACGTGAACGAACAAGGAGACCTAGGATCGAAAATGCCGGATGGGAAAGGTCGTAAATAAAATTGAATGTTTCTTTGTGTAATAACGGTGAGAAATCATTCTGTCCAAAATTATTACAAGAACAAGGGTCAAAGTAGTGTAAAATGAACCTCGTCCCTGTCAAATTATTTCCATTTTTTTATGTTTCGTTTTTATGCCAGAGTTTTTGTGTACGTTTCGTGTCTGTTTCCTTTATCGTTCACTCGACCCCGAATTCACGCAGTTTATCACACTTCGATCTAGATACTTACGCAACGGTTTTTAAACGCGATGTCTTCACGGAATTCGCACCTAATTGGTAGCACCGGCCAATTATCTCTTTTATTCGACGGTACCAGTAGGAAGACGCCCCTCGAAATGAATGGTTATGGTAATTTACTGTCTTTTCCTTGGGAATTCGTTTGTAGTATTTTATATGTTCTCGGAAGTCCAGGTGAAAGCACATTCTTTGAACGTGGTATAAATTTGAAGCGTAAGGTAGAGTGTGGGAGAGAACCATTTGTGCGTTTGGGAGAGAGAGGTGTCCCAGAGTTATTTGTGTGAAATTGTGTTGGGTCATCGCCACCCGTAACCAGCAGGCGAGTGGAAGCAGCCACCGCAGGTACCGGGCCGGCCAACCTAAACCGTTGAGGCCGAGAGCCACGTATAGTCAAAAGTACAGGTAAAAGTACCTGCTTGACCCTCTCTTCATCTGTATATGACCAGACGTCACACGGCAGTAGCCTGACTCAAGAGTACACTCTCCAAGAATTACCGTAAGTTACTTTTTATTATCAAAAACTGATTTTTTAATCGTGTTTGGGTATACTCTGAATCCACTTATTTAGACATTATTTGAGATCAATTTGTATTTTCATGTGTGATTACAAAAGAACAGAGATTTGTAGTGTTTTGGGTTATTTTACATTTCATAGATAACCATTTTCCCTGGTGGGAACAACCAGCCCAATTCCGATCCCGTGAGACCAATCTCTAAATGGCAGGGGCCCCACTGTAGCCAGGCGATGACTGATCCACACACTGATCGAGGCAGAGACGACCAGCCAGTCCACGCCCGTGTCACCCACCTGAGCCAAATTCTGTATCTGGGGAAGGTTGCAAGTATCTTAAACATCATCTAGATCTGGCATCTAAAACCCACAAAGTGGCTTTGATTTAAATTGTAATTTGTAAAACTTAAAGACCGGTTGCTTTGTTTTGTTTACTTTGTTTCTTTTAATGTAACAACTAAGTTGGCTTTATTTGAAGATTTGGATTGATATTTCTGTATTCGTTTCTTTGCTGGATCAGCAAATTTTCCGTTAATATTTTGTTAAGACTCAGTTGAGAAATTGCTGAATTATTTTGTTGGATTGAACTTTCATGATTTTGTGTGTTGTTGTAAAGTAGCTAATTTGTATGCCGTGCTAAGTTAACTTGCTAAGTTAACCTGCTAATTTAACCTGCGATTTAATTTGCTTGATTTGAGAAGTTTCTTTTGATTTGCCTAAGTTGAATTCTGTTACATTTTGTCATCTTTAGGGAAACCCTGATTTCTTTGGATCGTTCTTAAGTTGCGTTCTTGAATTGTGGAAGTTCCTCTGATTTAATTTGATTATTTTGTAAATATTCTTGTAAATATTCCTCTTCTTTTCTTCATTTGATTTTTCTTTAAAATAAAATTGTGCTTTTGCTCTTGAAGTTAAAATCAAATCCGTTTCTGTTTGCCTTATTTACTGAGTTGAAGACAGAACCATCCCATGTATCTAAGGTCTTGAGAAAATACTTGACAGTCCCCAGTGCTTACTTTATTTCCAACCTTGTTTCCAATAGTAAGCCCTGGATAGGAAACTTTCTTCAGTATCCTGATTCGATACCGCAATTTGCTGGTAATGGATTTATATCGTGTAGTTGGTGTTCTTATTTCCAACGTGCATTACGTGTTTTCCCGATAACTGTAATTATAACGTCCACGCCTTCTCAAAAATACTCCTTTCCTTTCCGGTTTGCTCATCTCTACTTTTATTCAGGGAATCTCTGTCTGTCTGTCGGGCGGGCTGTCTGTCCGCCGATTATCTCCAGAATTAGAACCGGGCACCGTATGAAGTTAAAAATCGGCGGGTGTATTGCTCGGGACAACAGAATGTGCAGTGCCAAGTTTGAAGTGGTTTGGACGAGCGGTTGTCGAAAAAGCTGCAAAAAAACAGTATTTTCTGAAGCCTAGCGTGGCAGTATATAGCTTAGAACACCGCGCACTGATGTTCTTTTTAATTGTTTACGTCATGTTTAAGCTTAAGCACGCGTGCTTAATATGACGCAACAATGGAAAAAGGACGGGCACATCATGGGGTTCTTTTCAATTGTTTACGTCATGTTCGAGCTAAAGCGCGCGTGCTCAATATGACGCAAACAGTGCAAAAAGGACGGGCACATTGTAGGGCGATAACACTGCACACCATGTCTTCGTACGTACATGTACAAGTACATGTACATATACGTGAGTGGCATGCACGGGCACATGCATTTTGTAGTCAACTGAGCAACCATCACTGCACTGTATGTAGGCGGTCGACTGAGCAACTCTTATACAATATGGTACCGCCCTACAACTACGCCCTACAGTTGTAGGGCGATACCATATTGTCCAGTAGGGGTAAATATCAGTGCCAGGGGGTGACGACATTTTGTGCGTTTAACTTGCGAGTGTGCGTTCACACCATTGAATAATGTGCGTCGTTTACACGAGCTGCAGTTCTCAACTGCCCCTTCCGAACACGCACATTTTCGACTGGCCCTGCACTAGTCCTTACTACATGTATAATTCCAGGAATCTCTGTCTGTCTGTCTGTCTGTCTGTCGTGGTGTCTGTCCGCCGATTATCTCCAGAACCAGGAACCGTATGAAGTTGAAAATCGGCGGGTGTATTGCTCGGGACACCAGAATGTGCAGTGCCAAGTTTGAAGTTGTTTGGACGAGCAGTTCTCGAAAAAGCTGCAAAAAAGCAGTATTTTCTGAAGCCTAGTGTGGCAGTATATACAATGTAGCTTAAAACATAACACCACGCACTGCCGTTCTTTTCAATTGTTTACGTCGTGTTAAGCTAAAACGCGCCATAACTCTATGGCACGCGCACGGGCATTGTAGAGCGATACTATTGTCCAGTATGGGTGAATATATAGCATTGCGTACCATACCATGTTACCGTATGTACACCTACGTGGTGGCTGCACGGGCACATTATTTTTGCAGTCGACTGAGCGACCTTACTGCAGGACGATACCATTGTTCAGTAGAAGAGAGTAATATCTGCGCTATTTTTGCAGCCTTTTTGAGAAACACTCGCCCAAACAATTTCAAACTTGGCACAAACTTTGACGTTAGTGTGCGTTCAACCTGTGAAAACAACACCATTGAATCGCGTGCGTTGTTTGCACGAGCAGTTCTCAAAAACTCTGCAAGCATGCAACCAATACCTGCGGCAAAGCAATTTGCGCTTCCCAAACAAGCACATTTTAGACGCCACAGCACGGTTGTACGCGTACGAGGACGTGAGAGGCTGCAAGGGTATACGAATTTTGTCGTCGACTGAGCAAAAATTACCGTAGGCGACTGACTGAGCAACCTTTACTGTAGGACGATACCATAGTCCATTATGGGTAAATATCAGTGCCAGGGGATGGCGACGTGTACAAAGTGCGCGTTTAACCTATAAATGTGCGTTCAACCTGTGAAAGCTAGCAACATGTAATGTGCGTTGTTTGAATGAGCAGTTCTCTACCCCTCCAAACAGACACATTTTCAACGGGCCCTGCACTAGTATTATGAAATGTGATACTGCATATTGGCGGGCCAGATTGTATTTTTAACTTCCAAAAAAAATCGTGTTTTCATAACTCACGGCGCGACGAATCGATGCTGTTTTTACCCCAGACACCGCATACAAAAAACGAACGCTAATGCAAAGTATATTGCAGGCACCAGACTATTCCTCATTGCATACGTGTTCAAAAATCTTGAACATGCAAATGCTCCAACCTCGTCCCCAGGGTGTCGAGCAGTACGCGCCCACCACTACCTGCTCTCTCACCCTGGTATTGGATCATTTGCATGTGCAAGATTTTTGAACACGTATGCAAATGAGGAACAGTCTGGTGCCTGGATATGCGTTAAACATTAGCATTTGTTTTTGTATGCGGTGTCTGGGGTAAAAACAGAGTCAATTCGTAGCAGCGCGAGCACGGCGTGAGTTACGAAAACACGATTTTTGAAATCAAACTGTTACGATCTTATCGAGACAACATGCAGTATCATATTTCAAATTAATATGAGCAAATTGGAAAGGAAATTAGTATTTTCGAGAAGGCGTGGACGCGACGAATGATCGCGAAAACACGTACTGCACGTTGTGAATAATAGCACCAAGTGCACGATAAAAATCCATTACTAGCCAATTGCGGTATCCAATCAGGATACTGGAAGAAAGTTTCCTATCCAGGGTTTACTATTGGAAACGCGGTTGGAAATAAAGTAAGCACTGGGGACGAGGTTGGCAAATGCTCCAATACCAGGGTGAGAGAGCAGGTAGTAGTGGGCGCGTACTGCTCGACAACCTGGGGACGAGGATAATGTAAAATGCGCGAGGGTTCCAGAAGCTCACCGCGTGACCTTTTACTTTAGGCTCTATCCGGTTCGTAAGTGACTTCGTCATACACGCGCACGCACCACTGATTACGAGCGCCCATTGGATAAACACTCAAGTTGCGTTAACTTCCGGTTCCATTGGTGCCATACTACACCATGTACAGTAAGTTGAGATGACGTCACACTTACGAACCGGATTCGGTTCGTTAGTGTGACGTCACTTCCAGCACTTTCTGCATGATTGGAACCGGAAGTTAACGCAGCTCGAGCGTTTGTAGCCAATGGGCGCTAGTAATCAGTGGTGCGCGCGCGTATGACGTTTTCACTAACGAACCGGATATACAGGAGAGTGACGGGTCACGTGTAAGGGTTGGAGACCAAGGTAAAAGAAACCACATTTCTTAGGAGTCCTAAAGTTATGACACCATCATTCAAAGAGGAAAGCTGACTTTTCGAACGAAAATGAAAGTCACACTCACTATATACTCCGTACTCTTTGGTCTTCCAATAATACATGTGCATTGTTTTAATTTTGTTAAAACGCGCTAAGATATTGGCTACACATTTACTCTATGGATGGATTCGTTGTTGACTTGTTCTGGGCTGATAATGTATGAAATATAAAAATCTGTTTATTTGGAAACTGTAGTCGAAATTAAATTAATTTATTGGCGCCTTTTCTTTTAACATTATTTCACAATTAGTGAACAAAAGTTTAGAAAAAAAAAATTACGATACATCTTAGGTCCTTTGATTTAAATAACTCATGAACATCTTGATGACAAAATGGAAATACCACATTCCTCTACTTTCCTCTGAATACTTCAGTAAAAATATAATTCTCAAGATACATGTAGTATTCAAACCTGTATCACATGGCAATACCTTGCCTGCGGATCAACTTCTTTTCATTTCTCACCCACAGGTGCAGTTCACGAATTCGAGCAAACTTTATTGTTTACATAAAAGCCCTCGAACAACTTTTAGAAAGCCGTAGACCTACAAAGATTGGATATTAAGGTAATTTTCACTCGCAAAATACATTTCACGAATTCAAGCAACATTTTTTTTTGGAAAAAAAAAATAAATTAAGAGGGCCTAATATTTCAAACCTGCCACATTTGTCAGGATCGAATCGTTATAATTATAAAGCATAGTCTAATTTTTTGATTTCTTCAATTTAGCTCCATTCAGTCAGTAGGCTAAGCAGTTTGCAGCTGTTTTAATCACTTTTCAAATTATTTTTCAACTAGCCCATTTCTGGGAAATAGAAAATATATAATCACTGATTACTGCGTTAAGAAACAAATACAAAGCGCACTAGAAATGTACAGGATATATCACAATGTAGTGTGCAGTATCAAGATCTACAAATATCAAATGTGATACGCGTAGCTACAATTGTGAAACGTAAAAATAACATAAATACCAAATACAATTTCCAAAACTCATTTAAATATTGAAACAACATCGCAACCAAACCACTTGCGGGGGCTGAAACCAAACATCGGCTATCTTGGTGAATCCTTCGCAACGAATGGTCTGTCACTGGAAAAACAACAACAACCAGACATAAGAACAGTATTTTCGTACTCGAGTACCCATACAGCAGCGGCGATTTCTTGTCAACATTAATGAGGGACGGGGGGGGGGGAAACTTTGGAATTTTTAATGGGGGGGGGGGGCCTCGACACCATCTGAATACAGAGGGCACTGTTCAAAGATGGCTTCATGAACATGTAGGCCTACGAGAGGTGAGATTGGTAGAAAATGAAAAATCCACGCAAAAAAAAAAAATTGGCAGAGGGTGTGAAGGTCACAGAGGGCCCCAGAGCAACATATAGGGTATGTGTGATTTTTTTTTTTAATGTTATGATAAATTTCCATAAAGGCACACCTAACAACATACCATTTTTTTTGGTAGGCCCTATAGGCCTATAGACGTTTATAGGTAAAAACACCTTTACGGTTCAGAATCCAACTTTACCTCCAGAATTCAAGATTTTAAATTTGGATTCTTAAACCAAATCCTGAAATCCTGAAGTCAGGAAAAATTCTGACAAGTCTCACCCCTGATGTAAATAATACAACCTATACGCATTTACGCCCTTTATCCCCAAATATATTGTACAATTTCCGTGAACAAGGGGTGATGCACAAGCAGTATCTTACAGCTATAACAACATTTGCGGCTAATACAGTGCAAACTTGGAACATTGGGTATGATCTATACGCACTGTATAAATTATAGGAGCGGCGGTGGGGGGGGGGGTACACATCGCCATTGGTGTCTTCCACCCAAAAGTTATGAGGGAGGGGGAATGCCCCCCCCCCTCGCCGCCCATGTTCGTGTCCTTTTTTTCTTCTTTTTCAATATCATACTCGCGTACTTGTAAAAATAGGGACCATTAAAAATGGTACGTACATACACGTACATGTATGGGATACGTGTATGGGATACATGTATGGGATACGTGTGCGGCTTGTAAAAACTAGCGGACAAAATCCCCATTTGCCGTGGTTATTTAACCTAGCACTATGTGGGCAATATGTAAATAGCAAAACATACAGGAAGAGTAAATAATTTAAATTAGTTACATTAAATCCATTACTGCCCTAAACGCCGGTTCATACCCGGCCCGAAAGCGAACGCGAAGTTGTGATGTCACGACAACCGCTCGCGCTGTGAATTTGCAAAAAATGAACACATTTCACCTCCGACGAATTTTCGTGACGCTTCGTATTTGCATGAAGTATGGCCCGGATTATAGTAATATCTGTCATTGCAGAAACTAACAAACATCACATGACTTTAAGAAGTATTTTGTTCATAACTTCATATTGCTGTTCTTGTTCTGTATGGGAATTTATCTCTTACTCTTTAATTGCAGCATTTACGTAGGCAAAACATAAATTTGGCAAAGCACACACAACGTTGTGCTCCTCAATCAGACTAGAATTTCTACGTGTAGTGTGTTATTCCGAGTTGTTTTGAAAGCAAACTCATCTTCAATTTACTCTTTGGAGCTGACAGACCCTTTGATCCAGGCGAAGGCACGGTGTTGAGCAAAATACAGGGTGAGTAAAAAAAAACCCACGAAACCCAATTGTCGGAACCATTGTTTTAGTGAAGTAAGACATGTAGCACTTTCAAAATCTAGGATACGAAAGTCCAATTCACAAGCTTTCTGTTAGTGCAAGAATCATTTAAATCACTCATGCAATATTCAAGTTAAGAAATTTTAAACACAACCACCAGTTTATAGTTCTGTCCACGGATTAAAAGAAGGTAAGTGTTCTTTCAGCAAAACGAAAACAAATCCCTTAGGGATGTGTGTGAATTGTTTGCTAATAGAACGCACACCTTTTTTGTGATCCGTGGAAAGAACTTTAAAACGGTGGTGGTGTTTAAAATTCCGTAACTTCAAAAGTACTGATTTGAATTATTCTCATACTAAAAGAAAGCTTATGAATTGGGCTTTCATATCCCAGGTTTTGGAAGTGCTACATGTACATGCAGAACTTCACTAAAACATAAGTCCCGACATTTGGGTTTCGCTTTTTTAATCACCCTGTATATACCTTTTCGGACAAACACTCTTGATGACAAAGGAAATGTTTTTACGAGCATCTGCGAACAGTCGTTTCAAAAGTAGCTCTTGCAAGCGAAAACATGTTGGCGTTCTTTATTTTTTGAAAACGTCCCCGATGTAAAACTCCATGCGACATCCGGTTTAAATATGACACAACTTCAAAACTGCTCAAACTTAGTCTTCACGTCTTAAATAAGAGGCTTTCTGCCTAGTTAAGTCCTGTTATTTGATATCTAAAAGTCATGTTACCTAAAAGGTCACTGCCTGCAACTCTCTCAATACACTGCAACTTTCCAGACATAAAGTATTGACATGATGTACAGAGAATAAATCAACATTGTCTCCAGTAAGTACTCTAGATCTCCTGTAGGTACGTGTCACATGAAATCTCAAGTAATGACCAACTAAATCCTCCTAACAAAAAGAATCGATGACTTTTGTCTTCGTAGAACACACCGTCAATAATGTTTAAACAAGTAGTTCTGGATGTGGTCAGGGAATGTGAGATATCATGTTCCTTCGCAAGATTATCCAGTCGGACGTCCCAAGGTAGATAGAGGACACACTTCTAAATACAAACCCTTATAAAGTTCTTGTGTGAAGGAAATCACTTGATATAGATCCACTTATAATGTCCACATTCATCAAGATGTCATACCACATAGTATATGAAAATGAAAGCTAACTAAGCTCTACCTACATGTGATGAGGCCAAGTAAAAAAAAAAAACATGTTTAGCGTCCTGCCTTAAAAAAAAAAGAAAGGAGGAGGCCTCTTTTTTCCCTTCCAAAATGGCTGCCCGACCCGTTTACATTTCAAGATGGCTGCCAGCTTTTTTTTTAAATGGCCGCCACTTGGACTCAGAAAATGACATACCAACTTTATATGGGCTATATGCAAATGATAAAGAGGCCAAAATTGTGTCACTGTTTAAAATTTATCATTTTGGGGGGTTAAAAAAATTTAAAAGGAGGAGGCCTCCAAAAAGGAAGCAGGCCGGGACACTAAACAGGTTTTTTATTTTATTTGGCCTAAAGCACATGGAAGTTTAATATCTGAATAAAACTCGGTGGATCTCGAGATCGTGTGATTAATTATTTTACAAGGCCTACGTTACACTGTGCGCAACAACAGCCTTATGACTATCCCCGTTCCTACATGTGCCCAACTGCCTGTGTAATGTAAGACGAGCATGTATGGTAGCAGCGGTCCTGTCAATTTATATGAAAGGTCACCCTTGCAATTTTCCACATTTTACCTGAAGGTTTAGGCCAAATAGGTTGTGAAAAAAAAATGAAGGAAGCCCTTTTTCTCTTCTTTTTTTCCCCTCCAAAATGGCCGCCCGACCGGGCTATTTTTTCAAGATGGCTGCCAGCTTTTTTTTTTAAATGGCCGTCACTCGGACTCAGGAAATGACATACCAGCTTTATATGGGCTAGATGCAACAGACAATGAGGCCAAAATGATGTCATTGTTTAAAATTTATCATTTTTTCGGTAAACCAAAAAAAAAGGCAGCCTCCAAGATTAGGAAGCGGGCTGGGGCGCTAAACATGTTTGGTTTTTTATTTGGCCTTACTCGACGCAAGGTTCCGTGTTTGTCCCATCCAATACATGTACTTTTCTGTAATGCTTTCCATTCTTTACTTCGGTCACATTCTTTCTGCTCAAAACACAGCCAATGGTTACTAGGCTAATATAGCAGCTGCCCTGTAATATTTGACCCCAGTCTGGAATCTTTTACCCACACTTTGGGGGCATGACTGCCTCCCGTTTATGAATTATGAATATTAATGAGGTCGGTAACGGAAGGACGGTAAAACGGACAGCGTTTTGCAAAACCTGTGATTTTTTTTGGGCAATTATATTTTAAAAGGTAAGAAAATGAATCCCTGAAGCTTTATCTATACTATACCGCGAAACAAATTGCTGAAATGTGTAACTGAATGTGAAATCAACAATATGCAGACCTGGCATAAATAATTAAATTAATGATAACAAAAGAAAACGAAAACCACCCAAAACACATAATTCACGAACACAAGACAACTACAGAAATGGACTTCAAACCCATCACCTCAATCCTTCAAAGTTTAAATACACAGTTTTTTTTGCACTTGAGTATATTGGTTACATGTTCACCAACAACTTTTTAACAATAATACCGGTAGGTTCAGTGGTTTACCTAAAGGGGGGGGGGCGACAGCATATACATGTGTACATTGAGGTAAAAACATCTACCGGTAGAACGGATGGCTACAATGATTTAGAGTAGTAACAATTAATTTATAAACATCCAAACTGAAATTGTTAACTTGGGCATAATTTGTTTTGCCTTAATTGCTTCTTTGGCTTGGCTCACAGAATTTGTATCTTTTCTATTGTCCATGAATGCTGATGATGCAACTTTTATTATAATTTGATTTTCTACAACAACTCCATACATGTACAAGTACTGTACATCGGCATATATGTACATGTACATTGTACATGTTGTACATGCCTGTGCCTTCCTTTTATCCCTTTTGTGAAGGTGGGTCACATGAATGTCCTTTCAATGCATTCATACTGCAATTTTTAAAACTAAATTAAAAATATGTATTTTAAGGACATTTTCAAGGCTGAAATATTAGAAGTCACTGAGAAGCGCAAATTCGCAAAATGTTAAAAAAAAGTTTTAGTCGGTTTTTCAAGACCAATACTTTCTCATGACAGAAACTGATGGCATTAGTACATATTTTTGTGTGTGTTTTGGTAGAATACTTTCATATCACTATTAATCACATTTTTAGGATTAAAACAGGATTATTACATAATCCTATTTTTTGGTATCAAAATGTATAAGAATAAAATTCTGACTTCAAATCTTGAAAATATAGGCTTTTAGCTTTCATTTGATGCCAAATTTGTTTAAATCACATGTATTTGAAATTTTTGGTGTCATGTCCACTTTGGTGTGGAATTGCCCTATATCAGTCTGGGTTTCTTTTACCATATTCTTGCATTTTCTGTATTTGCCACTGATATACTCGAATCATCAGGAATGATACTTGAAATATACATGCAACTGGGGCAGTAACAGTAAGCATAGGGGAGTCAGGTTGGCGTAGCGGTACTTTCCTCGCCTTCCACCGCTGTGACCCAGGTTCGAATCCGGCCTGGGCCAACATGTGGATTGGGTTTTCAGCCCCTGCCTGATTCCCTGGGTTTTCCCCAGAATATTCTTCTGGGCTTTTCCTCCCGCCTCTAAAACTGTAACTTCTTCTCATTGTCTTCCTCCACAGGTTTCTTCAGGCTTGCGAGCTACAGTGCCTAGGGCGCTTTTGAGGAATCCTTGGTTTCATTACCAGAAATGATTAATAATAATAATAATAATACAATGCCTGAATAAATCCCTGTCATGGAATTATTCATCCCGACGCATGGCAGGGCCACACTGCAAAAATGGAAGTTCCATTCCACGGTAAATAGAACTTCCATTGCACAGTAATGCTATTGGTTGCGCTCTGGTGAGGTTGTACCAGTTTACAAGAACTTACTAAACAGATGACAAGGATTTATTCAGGCATTGTTTAAAACAATTAATGACTGTTTTACAATGACAATGGTGCAATACTGAAAAACAAATAATTTTGATTTGGTGACAGATGGAATGTTCCATTCCACTCGGCTTCACCTGGTGGAATGGAACACTCCATATTGCACACCATGAACTTATTCTTATCATTGCATTCATAAACAGTCAATTTTTGGTATGACACACATGCATATGTACCACTGAAATTAAAAAGTATAACTATCATACTGTAAACATGTGATTAAATTTTTTTTTTTTTTTTTTTTTTTTAGAAAGCAAGTACATGTAATCCTTCTCCAGATTGAAAAATGATTGGGACATCATAAAACTAATGTAGATTAATCCCACTGGAAAATATTAAACTTTCCCTACCTGACATACCGGTAATATCATACAATGTTACAAATCTTAGTACAGGTACATGTAGGTTAAGACTTTTGGCCTTATGCCAAACCCCAATCTTGAAAAATCCTGATCCTCCACATTTCTAGTACCCATCAGAGTCCCGAGAGACAGTGATGGATATGTACCATACAGAATTACTTCAGTTCTGATGTAACATCTTAATATAATCACAAAGATGTGCAGTGCAAAGTTTAAAGTGTTTTGGAGCCAGTTCTCAAAAAAAGCAAAAAAGCAGTATTTTCTGAGGTAAACGTGGCAGTATATCAACCTGTGAAAACAACACCATTGAATAATACAATTCAATAGATTCATGAGCAATACTGTGCCATTGCAAACACATGTGCAATTAATTTTGCCTGAAGGAAAGAAAAACAATGTCAATTTAAGCTCCAGGATTTGATTTTAGAGTGAAGTGTTAGAAACTACAAGCATTTGGACTTTCCAGTGGGTGTAGCTCTTTCAAAAAATAACAGCGTTGCTGTTTTTTTTTTTTGAAAGAGCTCGGCCAGAGTGAAGTTATCATCCGGAAACCATTAACCTTTAACTCACCATGGTGACCTTGACCTTTGACCTTTTGACCCCAAAACCAATCCCAACTTGCCTGTACCCAAGGGCAAAAAATAAAGTTAGACACCAAAATCTCATTTCCAACTCAACTTATCATCCAGAAACCATTTGCCTTTAACTCAACAGGGTGACCTTGACCATTGACCTTTTGACCCCAAAACCAATCCCAACTTGCCTACTCCTAAGGGCCACCCCCTACTGAAGTTACAATTCCAAACAACATTTGTTACTCAAGTTATCATCCGGAAACTAAGCTGCCCGGACGGACAGACGGACGCACCGACATCGCCGTAGGCGATGACAATAACCCTCGAACCTCTCGGCTGAGGGGTAAAAACTATAAGATTCAAGATCTTCTTGAAGTCCCGGAATAACATCTTTAACCCTAACTCCCTAGCATAATTTACTAGGAACCATACCCATCCAGGCAAATTCCAACACCCACATGGGAAATCGTTCACACACACTGTTGGACTTAGTTTCTGGAGGTATGCCAAGCCCAATGTAAAAGACCATCAGTTTAGGGGTACTGTATCCATTCTAACAGATTTCAACAACACCTGCTGTTGGACTTTGAGGGGTTTGAGTTCGGTTAGGGTCAATAACTATATTCCCTGCATTGCTTCAGGCAAGTGGTGTTTTTATGCATTGACTGCAATGCCTCATCTACCAACCCCCTCAAAGAAACCTGGGACTTCAACAGCCGTGCCTTTCGGAAACTCCTGGGACCGCTACTGGATGTGTCATTGTATAAGCACCATTGTCAGCTCTGGCTCTGACGCAGAACCCGAGGTCACTGCTCTCTGGATTGACCGAGGGAAATCCGTAAAGAGGGTGCACTTGTTAACCGTTATCCTACCTGATATGTGTCTGCTTGGACCACTTGAGTGCCGCTCCTGTCGCGACTTGAGGATGAGTGAATGAACAGCCAGCACGAGTGCAGCCCCGTCCAAAGTTACACATCTAAGAGTTGGGATGAGGGGGTGCGTGGACACAAAAAACAAACCAGCAAATGATTTTGTGAGACGTGGGCAATGATGGTGCATAAAACAAATACCAGATCTATTGGTCAGAAATGAAACAAAGTGTGATTTTGTTTCACAAAATGCAACGTGTCAACACTCAGGTACTGTTCCTTAGGATTGATTTCACTTGACTTAAAAAGCTTCGCAGGGACAGGAATAGAAAACAAAATTTGATAACTTTTCAGAGGGTTGGAGAGTCCATAAAAGCAACAGAAGGATATTTTGCTTGGCATAATACACATAAGTTGAAAATATATTGATAGAACAAAGAAAACCAACTTTAATTTGTTGAAGCACATGATGGGGAATGCAATCACAAAATGAAACCCCCAAGTTCCCCTTTAGATCTCCAATGACAAAATAAGTATGACCGGGCATCACTGTGGACTGGTGCATTATGGAGTTATTTCCATCAGTCTAAGGCAATCAAGGTCCAAAAGTTCTTGTCTTTATTCTGATGCTTGCCCCTTTTCAGGGAAGCAGGTGCACAGAGTCAGCTCAGCCTATTATATGAAACTGTCCACTTTCTCACCTTAAAGGGAATGTACAACATTTGCTTTTGCTGCAATTTTCAGAAATCAGTGGATTTGGAGGATTAGTATGTTATAGCAAATATTGTTAAAATGACTTGTTTCACATTTTTGGGCTTATAGATCCTGGAAAAACAAAGAAATTCAATCATGATCTTTTAGTCTGGTTCCCTGACCCCACTTAAGATGAAACAGAACAACTTATAGACTTTGGGGAATTGTAAGGCCAGAGAATCAGTCTGGCAGGCTTGTACCCCTTCACAGGTGTGTAATCAGTTGCAAAGATAATGCGGAATAACTAATTATGAAAAATGATGAGCACTTTTTGAAAAAAAAGCCATTTTTCTCCAACACCGGTCGGACAACCAGCGTTGGAAAAATACAATTTTTCTAGAAAATGTCAGCATACCAGGAGCCACGATTTGACAGGATACTTAAGACTGTCATTCCCTAACAATCCAGTAAGGTATTTTGTAATAATTTGATCACTTGGTTTTGTGATGTTTGCAAATGTTGTATCTTCCCATTAAATGACAAATTCCCAAGTTCGCAACATGGATCAATGTACAGATTCACTTGCCGGTTTTTGACGACCGTACTGACAAGTGTGAAAAAAGACAATTTTTTCGCGCGACAGCAAATCAGAGTCGACTTCACTAAATCGTGACGTCATTTCATTCCCAATCATTCCTAAATGGTTTGATTGGTCAATTCGAATGCAGTGTTTTGTAATACAACAACTGCCGGGGGCATAACAAGATACAGAGCGCTTGAAACAGGGTTTTTTTTATCCACTGTCTATGACGCGCAACGGGTGAATGACCGAAGACCCGATATAGAAAGCACCTGCTGACTGATTGGTCAAAATCTAGCGGTCAAGAGGCGGTTGTCTTGCCTACTTAATCAGCGAATCTGCTCACATATCATTGACCATGGTAAATGTACATAGACTAGGGGGTGAGTGGGGTGTCATTGCCCCTTTACGTTCAATTCTATGCCAGCATCACTAACCTTGGGATGGAGAAATGGGCACCGGGCATTTGAGCAGTTTGGATGAAATCTGCACACTTTGGACACCTTGTGGGGCACATGAGCTGCAACAAAAAGGAAAAAAAAAGAAAAAAAAAAAGATAAGGGTATAAAAAAAGTCAATCAAACCAATTCACTGAATTTTAAGATTTTTGTTGTCATGTAATTCTTTTTCCTGTAATAAAATGACCTAGCCCTTTTAGGGTTATAGGAAACATGCAGTGGAAATTCAGCTCATCTTGCTGTTATGCATATTACCATGTGTTGTTTTCATTGGAAGTGACGAGAAAGTGGTAATTTTTCAATTATTAGCAAATCCTTTCATCAATACATGTAACAGGGCGCTATTTTTCTTTTGTCATACTTGTCAAAAGTGCATATGAACAGTACAAAAATTAATCCTTCAAAATGACCCACAAAAAAAGTTTGGAAGAAATATTGACCTCTACTTGTCCATACAATTGCTGTTTAACATGATAAACAAGTACAAAGTGGAACTTACTCCAAGAAAATGAAGAAAAGTTTGTACACAGAGCTATACAGACACTACTGTTCTGCCTTGAATTACATCACGTTATCATACAACTAAAATGTTGAAATTGTTCCTTTTTACTGCTTCAAAGGAGTGGAAAGTCATACTAACATGGCAAGAAAGCTGTTTTAAATATATTTAAAGGCAATATACATGTACATCATTTGCTTTTGCTTTAATTTTCAGAAATGGATGGATTTGGGGGGTTTGGTAATATATAGCAATACTATTAATATTATGCTGGTTTTTTTTTTACGTTTTGGGTTCGTAGATGCTATAAAAACCAAGAAAAACAATCATTTTCCTATTGAAGATGAAACGGAGCAATTTATAGACGTTGGGGAATTGTAAGGTCAAGGAACCAGTCTAGCTGGCTTGTACCTGTTCATAGGTGTGTAATCGATTGCAAACAAATGCGGAATAACTAAATATGGTCCATTAGGGCCACTATTTGAAAAAAAACACACCAGTTTTTTCAACGCTGGTCAGCCGACCAGCTTTGGAAATTGCTAAGAAAATACCACTTTTCTTGAAAATGACAGTACACCGGGTGCCATGATTTTACAGGAGGCTTTAGACTGTCATTCACTAACAGTCCAGCAATGTATTTCAAAATTATTTGGCAGTTATATTTGTTGATGTTGGCAAATGTTGTATTTTCCCTTCAAGTCATAAAAATCCTATTGCACAGCTGCCAACATTGGCATCTTGCAATCAGGGAGATTCTGTACAACAATCAGGGAGATATTTAGAATTACATTGAACATAACAGGGAAAAAGTTTCCATAATCAGGGAGATTTTCAAATTTGTTCATCAGAGCATGAAAAAATTGGTTTATTTTCAGGGAGCTTTCTGCAGAATCAGGGAGAGTTGGCAGCTCTGCCATGTCTGCGACATGTTTCCTTTGAAGTTATATAATTGACCAAGCTTCAAGGTTGTTAATTTAATTTTAATCCTGCCCAACAGCATGTGTGGCATCCAACTCCACTAGGAAAAAAAAGTGGACGTCAAACCTTCTAAATAATGAGCTTTTGTATTAAAGGTATAGTCTGTCATTTGTAATTTGTGCATTTTGTTTGTTTGAAGCAACAAAAGTGCTGAATATCTGAAGATGGATGCTGAACAACCAATCTGATGAAGTTTCAGCTTAGCTTCAGCTGCATTTTTCGAGAAAAACAACATTCTAGGATCTCGATTTCAAATCAAAAGTTGCTGAATCATGTTTTGAATTGGGCCTGAATCCAGCGTCCAAGACACATTCTCACTAGCCGATTGCAGCTACGCGATGTCACGCACTGATCCGACGAGTTATAGCAACTGCGCGCACGCGTGCCAATGCTTGCGCGCGCTTTGCTGAATAACAAAACAAACTACTAATTTGAATTTCCTACGGTGCTTCTTAAGAAGCACCATTGGAAAGGCCTTCTTTCGTCGATTTCTTCAAAAAGACAGCTTGCTAGAAAGAATAATTTCACAGGGAGTTTAGTCACCTTACTATCTTTCAATCAAGTACGTTTTTCAACAATAATAATGCCAGTTACTTTTTAGATGGCTGCAAATGATGGACTCTGGCTTTAAAAGAAGTACAAAAGAAACTTTAGGAAATACATGACCCTGTACCTTGAGTGGGTGGTACAAAAACTGCAGGAGGACTGACTGCTGTTGGGTGGCTCTGTTTCCTGGTTGCATGAGTGTATGGACAGTTGGGTCGGCTGCATCGAGAATCGTACTTGCAGTTGGGATGGATGAACAAACACTTGTCTCCAAACTTGCAGTTGGGAAAGGTCCTGTTTGTGTAGAAAAGCAGTGGTTTTCATTCCATCATCAAAAGAGGACAAACAAACTGTTGGAGAAACTATCACCGAAAACATGATTGAATGTGATAAAATCTGTGGTCATACGGTACGTGACAGTAAATAAATTTAAACTCAACCATCAATAAGAAAGTGAGCTAATTCCAAAGGTCAAAACTAATTTTTGAAAATTATTACTGAAAATATTCTTAAGGCCGGAAAAAAAGCCTCCGGTTTCTGGTATGCGCGCACATGTTGCCGTAGCCATGCACGTCGGCAAAATTAATTAATGAGCAGACTAATGTAAGGGAGCAGACTAATGAACAAATTACAAAGTTTTTTTCAATGTAAGATGATGTCTCAATACCACCAAACTCACCAGTTTGATTGGATCTGGCTGCTGCACAATTTTAACGTGTTTTAGATGGGGTTACGATCGATCGAGTATAAGCATTGTGTTACTACTCATGCTAGAGGTTATGATGTGAAGTGTTTTGTGAAGACATGAAAGACAAAACATTTTGTTTTAACTTGTCGGAAGCATCAGGGTCGCAGACCGGCGTAAAAAATTGGGTCGGTCGGGTTACCGCAAGCACTTCCAAAGCAGAAGTAATATACATGTATGTTTAGCACTATTGCTATGATTGCTGGGCATATTTACCAGCTGCTTTTATTGCAACATCTTGAAATTAACTTTGAGAACGCACTTTTGTCATTAAAAAAAAAGGGTTTTTTCCACCTTTTTGTTTCATTGCATTTCACCTCCGAATATTCAAATTCGAAAATAAATATTCAATTATTCGATAATTGATTGAATATTCGAATATTCGGCACAGCCCCAATGCAATCTGGGAACAGACAGTCACTTGGCTTGGTCATGCAGTACGACAGGGTGGTCTTGCAGTGGCAGGGCTTGATGGAACCCCACTAGGATACCGCCGCGGTGTCGGCAGACCCAAACTCCATTGGATCGACGGCCTCACCCAGTGGAGTGGCCTCAGCTTGGCTGAACTAACTGCTGCAGCACTGCAACGACGCCAAATTACCCCTGCACCAGCCACAAAACTCACAAGAAGTGGACAGTTGTTGCCTCAATGGGCAGCAGCCTACATCGTCTGATGGTGATGATGATAATTGCTTTTACCCAAGATAATTACTACTTTTACTGTAATAGGGCGACAGGTTTTGCTAACTCCGTCCACAATAGGGCGATACACCTTATTAAGGCGACATTTTAACTGTCGCCCTTTTATGAAAACGACCCTTAGGACAAGGAATGTTGCTGTCTCTAACCATCTAGATAGATTCCTCATGGTCCAATTAGTATAAATACTAAATTTCGTGGAAAAAACATAAGGTAAACTTGGGTTAGGTGACAGTTTAGGTTTGTGCACAAGTCTATGGGAAAGTCACCCTATTGCAGGGAAAAGAGTAAATTTATTATTATTATTATTATTATTATTATTTTTTTTTTTTTTTCATCATCATGTAAAAACATGAAACTTGTCTCCTCATTCTGCACACAAATATATTGTATAAAACACTTAAAAACTTCACATTAAAAACCAAAAAAAAAACATATTACACAATATAAGAACACTGACAAGTGTATTACTTAAGATAACATTACTTCTAGCCATGTTCCTTAATATGGAAATTCTCATTAAAAAAAACCACCTTGAAGATAGCTATTAAAAAATGGTGAATCTCCTTTTATGGCAATTACAAAGGACGAAAGATACGTCATGAACATGTACATGTACGCACACTAAACTTCCACCCATCTGGTAAAAAAAATATCTAATGAGCCTTTAGGCCAAAAAAAAAAGTCTCCGGTTTCTGGTATGGAGCTTGTCCAAAAAGTGGTGCGGCGACGCGGCTTTTTTTTTTTTTTACCCGACTTTTTTGCTTCAAATGTCGGCTGATGACTGCAAATGGTGCCCGACTAAACTTAGTGCAAATATATGGGAGTCCAGAGAGGCCACTTATTCTCGATCATAACCCCATCTAAAAACACATCGAAATTGCGCAGCAGCAGAATTCCAGTCAAACCAGTGAGTTTGGCGGTTTTGAGACATCATCTTTCATTGAAAATTTTTTTTTTTCATTTTGCCGACGCGCATGGCTACGGTGACGCGCGCGCATACCAGAAACCGGAGACTTTTTTTTTTGGCCTTAAAGTTCTTCCCCACAAAAACCCATCATACAATCTTCAGACATATCAGTTCAAGAATAAAATGGAAAAATGTAATAGAAAAACGGGGCTGTCAGATCCCAGAAATGGCTCTAGGAATTTTTTACAATTCGATGTCCCTGTGATCCCCTTGCATTGGACAAGAAAATCCTGTTGAAGTGGAATTTGGGTTAGGGCAGTGTTGTAGTCGAGTACTTTTTGCCGAGTACCGAGTACTGCCGAGTACCTAGGTTGCCGAGTCCAATTACGAGTACGAGTACTTGTGCTTCCGAGTACAAGAACAGGTCTCCGAGTACTAGTACTTGAACGTCCGAGTATGAGTACTTGTATTTCCGAATACGGCATCGGGTACATTGTGCTTGAAGCCTGAAATTATGTGTACTGTTATTTGAAATTAATTTGTTTTTTAAAATCGGCAACAGAAGTCTCAAATCAATGTACATTGTAAATGTATTTTCCAAGGAAATACTACACAGCTAAGATACAGACATGACATTTTAGGTCAACTGTCATTTAATAAAATTAATCTACAGTGTTGTGCATTTAATTTTTATTATTATTATTCAGGTATTTTCGGGTCCTTGGATTCCTCAGACAAAAAAAAACCACAAGTGCAACAAGCATTCAAATGGCTGAGAAAATATTTCTTCACAGGGTGTTTCTTCCGTATGTGCTTGATGAAGTTCGAAGTTTTTCCCATATGTTTCTGATATGCGAACACGGAACAGCACAAAACATGCACGCTGCAGTAACGCCATTTTGGACAAATTCCCTGTGATCCTTGAACCCAAACTTCAGACAAACAGTGGACACAGAGGACATGATACATGTATTTTGGGGTTCTGCAGAGATAACTTATACAATTTAGGTACAAATAAGTGAAAAGTGCCATGGTACACGTACAGTGTACACGTACAAAGTTCACATGCAACGTGTTACGTGCATGCAAAAAAAACACGGCAGATTCGCGCTTTCTTGGTGTCTACGCATTTTAGTCTGCTTCCTACCGGTACCGTAGGCCTCTGTTTACGGCTAGGCCGCTGTGGACCTGCTGCCGTAACCAGACTAGGGGCCATTTTTCAAACCTCGGCTTCGGCTGTGTCTCTTTCTCCATTCATGCAGATTGGCAATGGGGCTGGACCCGTATTATAGGACCGAAACCAGGGTTCAGAAAACTGCTTTGCTCCAATCACCCAAGTTAATCGTACGACTATTTTGAGGAACACCTCGGTGTACAGTGTGTACAATGATTGGCCACTGTGCCCACATACAGCAAATGAGTCATTGTGCGCAATTGGCCCAGGCCCAGTCAGACCAATACAGTCCCAATCACGGCTAGCTGTTAATTGTGTTTGTCTGGACATGCGTAGAGTAGAGAAAATTTCGACTTCTCCTCAATCGACCAATTGAAAATGAAAGTATCGATAAAATAAGGCCGTGGTAACTAAGTGATATTCTATTTTTTTTACCAATTGACCAATTGAAAATGAAAGTATCGATAAAATAAGGCCGTGGTAACTAAGTGATATTCTATTTTTTTTATCGAGTGCCGCTATTTGAGTACGAGTACTTTGTTTTATCGAGTACGAGTACTTTGATGATCCGAGTACAATTTCGACATGTGCGAGGACAAGTACTTTGCTGCTCGAGTACGAGTATCGCCATATCGAGTACGAGTACTTTGACATTCGAGTACGAGTACAAGTACTCCCAAAAAAGCACTCAAGTACCGAGTACGAGTAATACAACACTGGATTAGGGCCATAGAAAGTAGGCTTGTCTTACTAAAAACAAAAAAAGAGCTATAGACAAGGACCCACTGTAGCTACTGACTAGGAAAAATATTAGATTTTATGTAATTTTACATTTTTGGACGTCTGGCAGTGTAGAATTCACAATTTATAGAGCAAGCTCATCTCAGATTTTAAGTCACAAATGTACATTGTACATGTACAAGAAAAGAGGATCAAGAGCACAGGATGAACAGACATTACATGCATGCAACGGAAAAGCAGGAAATCTCACAACATACAAGTATTGCATATTTTTATTCATTGCTTGTTGCACGTGTACATTGTACACGTGCAACTGACATTCAGTATGATCCCTTATACATGAAGGTCACACTTTTTCAGATGGCATGAGAAAATGTAGGCCATTACAGTGTTCCATCATCAAATGTCAAACAGGGAACCTTATGGAAGATGATAGGGCAGGGACGAACAACTGGGAACTCAATACTAATTGACCAAACCAATTCCATTAATTTGTCAAAATGAAATGATGTTTGACATAATTTGCAGATTCGGACACCACCTTTCTGGAAGGTTAATTGCGTATGGTCACTTTTTTTTAAAGATCTTTATTTTACATATGTTTTTAAGATGTGCTACTGTACATCTTTATAATATTAATAATAATAATAATAATAATACATGTAAAGGTACCATTAAGGAGACTCGCTATTATTTCTTCGCACGATGGGAGACATCGGTCATTAGGGAGACATTTTCATGTCTCCCTAATGTCACAGCCCCCCTTTAGAGGCAAAATTTTACCGTCGCAATTAGATTATATTTGTTGCTCGTGGTCTAATTAGTAAACATACCGAAATTCTAAAAAAAAGGACAAGGGAATATTGGGTTAGGGCACATTTAAATTTGAAAAATTGTGTGCACAAGTCTATGGGGATGTCTTCCAAATGTCCAATCCAGGGTAAGAATTATTATCATCATAATAATTACCACCTTCATTTTATGTCTCCCTTATGACCGGTGGCTCCCTCCGTTAAAAAAAATTGATATAACGTGTCTCCCTAAGGTACCATTTAGTCGTATGAGAAGAATAATATTTTGGGAGGCAAATCGTCCTTACTCGCAGCTGGGAAGCTGAATTGGGAAGGAAGAAGCTTCAACGTGGTCGAGCCGCAGGCATGTGGCACCTTTAGAAGCCAACCACATCGACCCATATATGACCAAGGAGCACAGCCTGAGTTTGAAAGTGTTTGATCCTTCGGGAGGGAAGAAAACCGGAAAGTGGCACAGGAGAGAACCAACGCACAACTCTACTCACATACGGTCCGCAGCCGGGAATCGAACCAGGGCCACAGTGGTGAGAGGCAAGTTCTTTACGCACTAGCAACCTACACTTGTATGCCACCATGTAAACCTCTCTTATATCTGGGTGAGTTTTATAGGATAACTTGGGTTTTTTTTAAGACATTTCTATAATCATTGCACCCTCAGAACTCAAAGCATCTGCATATGAGGGCTAAAAAGCCTTTGTCTTTGCATACATGAAACCAATTCGGGCGATTCACAATGCAGTGCGCCACCAAGAGTTTGCCATAGAGAGTTAATTTTTCCCATTGTATTGTGTGGGAGATGGTCGACAAATTCGCAGCGCGGGACATTTGAAATTGTTGCTTTTTCCAGTCAGTAGTTTCGTAAGCGTATGATTCGGGTATACGTTTGCCATTTCTTTTCATCACTATGGTGTTTTTTGTAAGGCGGCACAATCTATAACAAATTAGCTCAAGTTGTTTGCTAACACTCATTCAAATGGGCCATGTTTTGTCGACCGTAAACTTGAAAACTGGACTCTCCATGGCAAACTCTTGGTGGCGCACTGCATTGTGAATCGCCCGAATTGCATTTATAATCATGAAAATGAGAACTTGAACTGACTGTACAAGACTGGTTTAAGACGTACCCCGGGCATATGTTATAATACAACTTATCCAACTTGGTCACATACTGGTATGCACTCACCTGCATGGTGTGGTAGGATGGACATACAGGCAGTCACTGCCGTTCTTACATGCCGGCCAGAACATACAACGCTCGGCCGTGGATTTTTCCTTCTTTGTTGGACTGGGGTCCTCCTCTTGAAACGGCTCTGTAAATGGAAAAAGAGGAATTCACTACTTTGACTGGTGACAGCACACCTTTTTTTTAAGCTGTGAATAGAATATCTCAATCACAATTGAAATCACTGGTAAGGTTGTGAAGTTACACACACACACACAAATTAAAATCTATATACATGTATATACAAATTTCCACAATCTTTTAAATTGAACCCACATTAAAAAAGGGGTCCTTTTATTCACGAGATTTTCCATGAAGTTTTTGTGTTAAACAGGATCAAGAGTGCATATGTACGAACAATTTGCACAGCATTAGAAGCATTTTAGTACTCAATCACATCCAAAGAAATTTATACACTTTTCTTTGATCAGTGACTACAGGTTTTGTGTCAACAAGATTCAACAAGGTCGTGGGTTCGAGTCCCATCCGAGTGATTTTTTCCAACTTTCACTCGTGGGGGTAACACACTGAGTATACAGTGTTTAAACGTCAGTGAAGGGCAAAATTTGATTTATATCACCCCGGCGCAAAAATTCCATCTTTTAAGATTCAAATGATTATGTTTGATGTTATAAATTTGCATCTCCTACCTTCAACACACATACCGAGGCAGGCGGCAGCTCGTGTGTGAAAATGTGTTGGCTATTAAACTGCTTGTGCATTTAAATGCTGTTTGACAGTTCATCAAACTTTTGGAACGTCTTTCGAAGGTTTCTCACTTGTACTTTTTTTGGTTACGCCCAATGATATTCACTTCATATCATGGGAGTGATAGTGGACATGAGGCTCAATCACTGATGATCACTGTGTGGTTTGAATTGCTTGGGTTATACATCGTCTGTTGTAATTTAGGGTTTTAATTTTGTGTGGTTTTAATTTCTTGGATTATTTTTTAGTAATGGATTCATTATGTCTTTTATTGTTTTTTTTGTAATTTTTGTCGTTATTATATCATGTTTTTAGGTAATCCAGGGCCCCCAGGGAGAACAGTTCATTGACAACTGATGGGACTACCCTGGTAAAATAACACGAAATAAATAAATAAATAAATAAATAAATATAACTTATTTTTCATACATTTCTCTCATGGTCATACCTTCGGGTGTAAACTGCATTTCTTCTACTTCGTCCATGTGGGGCTTCCGTGTAACAAATGTCAGACGGCTGTCTCCACAGAGGTATTCGTCAGTGGCTTGCTGTTGCTGCTGCAGCAACTGCTGTTTTCTTTGCTGCAGTATGATCTCTTGCTGCAAAGCCAGCTCCTCTTGTTGCAGCCGTGCCAGTTCTTCCTCTTCCTGCTGCCGCTGTTGCTGTTGCTGCTGCTGTTGCTGCTGGAGTTCAACAAAGTCAGCGTACATCATGCTGTTATCTACCGTTCGCGTGAAGGAGAGACGGGGTGCAACTCTCGCCGACTTTCGCTGCTTGGTCTTGGCCTTTGAATGGGTGGCGCCCTCTAGAGTCACAATGAACTTGGGACTGACTGGTCTTGCAGACGCTTCACTGCAAAGAAAAAGTCACAATGCTCTTTATGGAAAAAATATCTTCAAGAATGTCATTTGGGGTTTGACAACATATATGGCCAGACAGTTCTCATGAAGAACCTAACCGAACTTCATGGGTGTGTTCGAACGTGCTACTTGTGTTAAGACGAGTGTACTCCTGAGCACACGAACGGCAGGAGTACGACCCGCGGGTTAGCACGAGTATACTCTCGGTCAGACCGGGAGTATACTCTTGCACCGAAAGAAATGCGCACGCAACATTTTCCTACACCTCGGAAGTAGCCCGAGTAATGCACTCGAATCCTCCAAAATCCACCTCTGTACAGAAAAGCAACACACCATTCGTGTATCTTAGCTTTCAGGGGCCATCCAGATCCTTGTCAAGTAATGGCGCAATTTCCTTCAACATCTTCCAAAAATCAAAAGTGCATTTTTAAAGGATCTGGGGGTTAGGTTGAGGAGGAAATAGTGATGACATGCTGAATCAAAATACAATGAAGTACGCCAATGATATGACTATTTTAGAAAATGCTGCTGCTTGTGAAGACTTGTAATGCCTTGATGACAACTCTGATCGATTGATTGACCTCAAGACTGACCTTTGGCAGGAGGTCAGTGGGGTCGGAGTGTACACTGGTTCAGCAACCCGCTGGTCGGCATTGTCATCCTCAACCACGTAGACAAGTTCAGTGGGACTGGTCTCTGATGACAGGCATATCTGTCTAGAGTCTGGACTCTCGGTTTCATCTGCTATGCAGAATGCAAACAGGCAGAAAGAATGGTCAGTAACTCCCCAGTTGACATTCAAAAGTTGTCCACTGCTGTTATTTTTTTTCATACCAAAGAGACGCATGGCTCAAGTGTAAAACTGAAACTACCAAGCATCCAAGCGGGGGTAAAAATACAAATATCTTTTTATAAACTTAATTTCTTCGTGACAATATAAACCAGCCATTAGCTTTGGTGGACTGGGATTGTCCTCCTGTAACATCTCTCTAAATTCCAAATGAGAGGTTGCAGCTATTATCAGACGGACTCATGAATTTGTTTGTGAGATGACTGGACAGTTTTTCACCTTGTTCCTCGTCATCAGCGTAATACTCTTCGATCTGCTGCGAGGTTGTCGCAGGATCCGCCGTCACCGTGATGAAATCCTGCGCGTCATAGTCTCGCTCCGTTAGCTCCATGATGCGGGAGCGCGACACCAGTCCCGTCATAGGCATCTCCACCTGGACTCTCTGCTGGGCAGACCCAGCATGTCCCTGGGGCTGCCTGGGGACAGACAGGCTCTCCTTAGCTTCCTGCACTGCCTTCAGGAGAAGGTTCCTCTTTTTAGGCGATTGCTGCTGCTTCCTGTTATAAATATAACAAAACAATCATTGCCGACTGCTGTGATATGGGACACATGTTTTGTACACCTTAGAAGGGTGCTGTGCGTCCCTGGGGTAAAAAGATTACCTGTCCCACGTCACAACAGGCTTGAGAAAGTGTGGCCATGAGGCCAATTTGCAGGATAATACTGAGGACGCGCTCTCGTCAGCAAACCTGCATATTCTCAGATGTCCAGGGCTTCTGAGAATTAGTTATGTAATAAAGGAATAATAGTGTCCTGGAGCAGTTGTCAACCTCTGGTTTGAAACCAGTTAAGGGTCTAGTCGCCCATAATGGCCCAAGCTGTAGGCGAGGGCTATTTTCGGCGACCAGGCCCCTACCCCGTTTTAAACCACACATTTGAAACTGCTCCTCTACACTATTATTCCCATTCAAAAATACATGTACCTTGGTGAAAAACTTCAAAAAAGTAAACAAACAAAAATGACAGCATTCCGACGGTGTTTAACCCAACAAGGTTCAGGCCACTTCTATGGTGCGCATCGGGCGCTTGGTTCTCTCAACATCTCATTCTTCTGATATGGAGATCATATCAGTGGTTCTCAGGCACCCAGGTGTAGTAGGCATGCACAGTGCATTCTGTATGCATATGTGTGGAGTGCAGTGTCTTGAGACTGGTATTAAACATCACTGACCAGTGTTAAAAGGAATATACAACATTTGCAAACATCGAAAAATAAAACTACCAAGTTTTTACGAAATACCTTACTAGGATGTTGGTAAATGACAGTCTCAAGCATCTTGTAAAATTATGGCACCTGGTGTGAAGTCATTTTCAAGAAAATGGTATTTTTGTATGCATTTCCAACGATGGTCGGCCGACCAGCGTTGGAAAAAACTAACTATTTTTTCAACTACTGCTCCAAATTTACCATTTTTTCAGTCCAAATTTTGTTTGCTATTGGTTACAATGTTCATGAACGGGTGCAGGTCAGCTAGACTGGTTCCCTTACCTTACAATTTTCCAACATCTATAAATTGATCCATTTCATTTTTAGTGGAGTCAGGGAACCAGACTACCTGAACATTTTTGTTTTTCTTGGTGTTTCCAACCTTTTCGAACACAAAACTTCAAAAATGTCAGTGTAACAATATTTGATCTATTATACTAACCCCTCAAATAGTTCATTTCTGAAAATTACAGCAAAAGCCAATGATGTACATTCCCTTTAAGACAGCGTTTTAAGACCACCAGATGGCAGGCTCTCGACCAAAAGGAATTGGTAAACTGTCTCAAGTATTTACGATTAAAGAATAAAGGGATGAGTTTTGAGGAATTAAAAGGAAACATGAGTAGTTAGAAGGAAACATGAGTTGCATTTAGTCAATCTGAATCCAAGAGAGGGGTTTCGTGCTCTTTTAATTTTATCTTTTTAAAGTGTGTTCCCCTTGTTATTCCCAACTTTCATCCCGAAAAAATAGATTCCTTTTCTACTTCGCTATTTTTGTTGCAATGGGTGACCACTGCCTGAATCCTGCAAAATCCTGCGGCAGTGACTGTCAATATGTTGAGGCTTGGCCAGTGACATCCTGGAGCAGTAAGGAGGATTTCAAACATAATCCAGACCCATATTCAGGCATGCAACTGGGACTTGAGAAAAAACAAGAAATTCCAAGCCACACAAGACTTTGTACAGTGTTTTTCAAGTTGTAATAGGCATTCTTGAGTGAAAAACGAGGAAATCAGCGGATCCGAGGAAAAGTTGCATGAGTGTATATTTATGCATGGCTGAGCAAAAAAAATCGCAAGGTCCGGCCCAAGACCTTGACAAAGTGCATCCTACGAAATCAGTAACGCACTTTTGCCATGTAACCTCAATCCTGCAAATTCCTCCACTTTGGCAAAGAGGATTTTGAAGGATTCAGGGCGGTTAGGGTTAATAACACACATGAGGAATGAAACACGCTGGCTTTGTGTTGTTGAGAACAATGCATCAGATTTGCATATACAGTCGAGTCTCGTTAAAACAAACTCGTTCGGACCTAGCCAAATTGTTTGTTATATCAGAATTTTGTATTAAGAGGAACATCAGTCCCATTCATTGTGTGCATATAAATGCACAGTCGGGACCAAGGCTTTATGTTTGTTATAACCAGAATTTTGTATTAACAGAGTTTGTACAAACGAGAGTCGACTGTAATAGACCAATCTGCAATGGGAAACCCAACAGCATGGGAAAAGAGCAATTGCTGCCAGGAAAAGTCACTACACATCTGTCCTACCTGATTATCTTGAAGCGTCTGGGAGCCATCTTGAGTGCTTGATGTTGCAGTTTTGCAGTCAGTGCTTGATTGGTTGAAGCTTCAGCTGCAGAGACAGCCTTCTTCAACAAGGAGGTGTTAGCCTGCTTAGCCACTGGAAGAGTTGGTCTGTACGTAAAAGCAAACCAAGATCCTTTATCGGCTTTTGTTCTTTTCTTACTTTTGTCCCTTACCAATCGAGGATTACTTAATACAGAAAGTGAATCTCTGATACAATGTAAGTGGCTCTTGAAAATAGTTCAGAAATTGAAGTTTCAGCTGATGGCTCACAGAAATGATCCTATTTCAATATGGACTGTCAATATCAGTTATCATTAATGATATTCAAAATATTCAAGTTTGGACAGTCAGGCTGTTTGCTTGTTTGTTTGGTTGTTTGTTTATTCTTTGTCACTATTTATCTCCCGTGCAATCCTGAGTTGGATAAATGTAGACAATTCTGCCTGTTTCCACTTTTTGGTTTTGTTAGTTGGTTGTGCAGACCCCATGATATACACAACTATTAGTGCAATGCCGTCTGCGCAACATCCTTAGGGCATGTCAGGAGGATAAGTTGGGATAAAAAGGGGTTGACAAGCCTCCCCAGACTGAGGATAGGGAATTGGAACGCAACTGTTATGAGGCGGCAATGTGGTCTGTTTCATATCTTTCTGAACATAAAGACTTCAGAAATGGTTCTGCACAGGGAGATGAAGCCAAAGCTGGAAGACAAAGCCGAGGTTTGGGAAAATCCTCCATGGCGCAATAAGCCAGTTCGGTATTTCAATGACCCGAGGTCGTTCAGGATAACATCGCTGACGTGATGTCACGCGCACGCCCATTCTGCTGGTAATTTACACCCAAGGGTCATGCACCGGCGTTCATGCGCATTCGAAAACGTTCGATTATCCCGAATGACCCGTGACCCATATCATTGTGCACATGCGCAGTTGGAATACCGAACTGGCTTATTATCTGACCTCCTCTGGGGCAGCACGGTGCTGGCAACCTTCTTGCCAAAGCTGGCAGGCTCATCACTGTCCTCCTCTTCTACATTTAGAACTTGGCCAATCACAGAGCCCGGAGCCTTGCGTTTACGGGAGGCCTACAAAGCAAACACATGGGATACATCACATGTCAGTCAGTAAAGTCTCATAAAAGCTACCCTTGATAGGGACAGTGTTTCCGACTTACTTTGAGATAAACAACAGGAAATTCAGCATATTATGCAACTCCGAGGACCGAAGGAAAATATGCAGTAATGAACTGCTTGACAATACTGGAGATGTAATGAGAAAACAAAGTGTTTAAACCCTACTTTCCTTTAACCCTAACCACTCCCAACCCTTCAAAATCCAGATGCATGTTTTGTTGGAATCTGTTGGAGCGAGTACTGCACTAGTAAACTGATAATGCTTAACATGGGGTCAGCATACCACCAGAATCAGAGTCCAACAGGTTTTGTGTACAGTTAACTATATGGTGTTGGATTTTGCAAGAGTGTGGAAGGTTCCTGGTAAATCACTCAAGGGCTTAGAGTTAATCTTTCAACCACCATATTAAAAATTTGGGTTTTTTTACCGGCACTGCAATGAAATTCAATTTGTGTTCCAAGCAGGAAAGGACCGCACACAAAGAAATTCTATCAACCAAACTGCAAATGTGCCACCACGAAACATTCAAAACATTTTCCATATACACTGTAAATGTACCCTTTCAGAAAACATTCTTAACATGAAGATCTTTGAACTTCCAGTGAAACATAAATATCTAGTCCGTAAAAAAAAACCTCATTTATCATAACACAAATACAGGGTGAGTAAAAAAAAAAAAAAAAAAAATGTTGGGACCAATGTTTTAGGGAAGATCTGCATGTAGCACTTCCAAAATCTAGGATATGAAAGCCCAATTCATAAGCTTTCTTAAGCTTTCAAATTACAATCATAATCACTCATGTACTTTTCAAGTTGTGGAGTATTTTAAACACAACCACCGTTTTAAGGTTCTGTCCAAGGATCGCAAAAAAAAAAAGGTTCTGTGTTCTTTTAGCAAAACGAAAACAAATCACATAGTGATGTGTGTGGATTGTTTTCATTTTGCTGAAAGAACGCACACCTTTTTGGTTATCCGTGGGCAGAACCTTAAAACGGTGGGTGGGTTTAAAATTCCATGGTTCCAAAAGTACATGAGCGATTTGAATGATTCTTGTAGTAAAAGAAAGCTTATGAATTGGGCTTTCATACACTAGATTTTGATAGTGCTACATGCAGAACTTCAATAAAACAATGGTCCCGACAATTGGGTTTCGGTTTTTTTTACTCACCCTGTGTATCAGGAATTTTCTGAGTGTTTTATTACATGCACACAACTTGGCTGAGGGGTCTTCTTACCGTTGGCAAAGTTGGAGAAACTTTCACACTCACAGGAGCACTGGGTGACACTGGGGATTTCTTGTCTTTGGGTTCTCTTTGAGACGCCTTGCTCTTCTCAATACGGAGTGAGGACTTCTCCTTGACTGAAGCAATGGGCGGGACCACTGCCGACTGTTTCTTGCTCACCTTGGGCGACAAGATGAGAATTGAAATGTTGAATTAACCTTCACACCTTGTTTAAATGTTTGAATGCTTTCTAACCCACCAGTTTTTATAAAAGCTTCACCCATGCAAAATTGGTCACAAGGAGGACCAGGCCAAGATCACATGTCCATGCCTCTCTTACATTATGTGTGAGATGCACACATACTCAGTCAGGCAGGAGCCTTTGTAAAGTGCTGGCGTGTGAGTTTTTTGTTTGTTTGTTCAAATGGTATGTGTACAAGTATTGCTAAACGATCACAAATTCAAACATCATTTAAAATTCTTAGTAGGCTTACAGATAAAGTTGATTCGTTGAAACCATAGAGCTATATTAAATTACTAGAGCGCTAACTCCTCATTCTGCGCGCGGAGACGCTTTGAAGCCGTCCTGGGCGCAAACATTTTGAAGTCATGTACGTGTTCGTAGAACATAATGAAATTAGATGGATTGAATTTTGAAAGTGTACTCTACATGCAACTCGCAAGTAGAACATACGCAAACAACTTAAGCGTGTCATTGACGGTTCAAAAAAACATTATGGCAAAAAGCATCTGCAGCGAATACACGCACGCGTTGTGCTGTTTGCGTAGAGCTAAATAACACGCTCATTTGCTGATCGTGCGTTTCAGATTGGGGCGTATGGCTTCGATAACGCACCGGTTTGGAATACAAACGCAGATATGCAAATAGCCGTACAAAAGCCGTACAAAATTTCAAGGTCTCCATAGGTTTGTGCGCAAACATGGATGCGGCCAGCAGGCATAACTTTGTACACAAAGTTAGCGCTCTAGAAATTTAATATTGCTCTATGGTTGAAACATAAATCTTGAAGATAGATTGAGTAAAAAACAAGGTTCCGAACATTGGGGGAAATTTTGAACAAACTTTGATTGCTTTGGGGTAAAAGTTTAACCCTGTAAACATCACATCTATAGGTACCTCAGAGACCATTGCCTCTTGTGCCAACTCCTCATCCAGAAAGTCGTTAGTTTCTGGCTTCAAGGAAATGACGTCCTGGGAGGGATCCGGTTTACCAACTTTCACAGTCGCCACCGGTGTCCTCTGCACAGCGGTTAATGGGGCAGCACTGGAGCTTGCTGCCAAAGCGTTGTCCGATTGGATTGGCACTTGCTGGACATCACTTCCCTTGGGTTGCACCTGACTAGAAGCGACAGACTTCTTTTCTTTTGCCTTCTTACTCTTGGCAGCATGCTCTTTGGCTTTCTTGGGCTTGGGGTCCGGGGAGGGCTTTGTCAGCTTATCCAGTATGCTGTGCAACCTGCAACAAGAGCAGCGCGTTTTAAATCCAAGACTCTTTTCCTGAGAATCAAGGTTGACCAAGGCACATCTTGAGACGCACCGTAGGAAATTTAAATTGGTAGTTCGTTTTATTATTCGGCGAAGCGCACGCAAGCAATGGCACGACGCACACGCAGTTGCTATAATTCGTCGGATTAGTGCGCGACAACGCGTAGCTGCAACCGGCTCAGTGAGAACGTGTCTCGGACGCTGAATTCAGGCCCAATTCAAAACATGATGACATTCAGAAGCAGTGCGGATGATATTGAGCATAATGCAGAGTTCAAATGTGCATGGCTCAACATTAACAATGATGGGTGCAGCCTCAAAACTTGACACAATGCATCCTCCAAAATCCTCCAACGGACACTATTTTGCCATTCAGCCTCAATCCTCCAAACTCCTGCAAAACTGCCTGGAGGATTGAGTAGGATTAAGGAGGGTTAGGGAAGCATGATTCCGCCCTGATACTTGCAGAGTGAATGGTTCAATACCCAAGGTATACATGTTAATTTCAATACCTATGTTCAATACCAAAAGAGACATTAGAAATTATTCAGGAACAAAAACACTGAATTGCCATCTGAGGCTTTGACAAAGTGCTTATGTTTTTACAGGGTTTCACATACAATGAGCTCCTGATGTAAGTGCATATATACACAGCTCAACCTGCATGTATGTACACAATGGTATATTAATTAAATTAAAGTTTGCGTTATGCCAGGAAATCATGCCTAGAGTTTATGCAATTTGAAACTCTGACATCACAAACAGTTGTAAACCAAACATGCTGGATTTAAGATGTGTTCAACTTCTGCAATTTGCAGCGTAAAAACAACTTCCCATGACATCCCAAATTGGTATTTTGAGCCAAATATAAAAAAGGCCCTTGAAACATGGCATTGACAATCTGTGTCTGATGCACAGACAAAACTCTTAGAAAAAGAAGCCATGCTCTTTGTCAGGATTCTGACAGACATGACAGAGTTGACAACAGCCTTACCAGGATGTAAAGGTCACAGTGTTGTTTCCAAGAAATAGGGACAGATCATCAGTCATCTGGGTCTGTGATTTCTTGTTGGCAACCATGACCATGATGTAATCTGGCAGCTCATCATCTGCAGATAGACAATGACATTGTATAGACAGTCAAGTATGCACAGTGTACATGTAGGGAAAGACATGCTAGTTAAAAACTAAGAAGCTTTGTTTTTAATACAATTTTTTAAATTGAATTATCGGTAGCAAAATCGGTAGCAAAAATTCAATATGCATTACACAGTTCATGACCTTGTGTTTGTAGGGCTAGCCATGCATATTCATAGTCTTGCCCAAGCGCGTCCGCAATACAATGCGTCCGCCATTTTGAAATCCCATGGAGGAACATTTTTTAGACGATATTTGTGGGAGCTGATGACTGATCGTCGTTTTTGGGCCATATGGATGAAGATTTCTAGATAAAGGAACATGCTTTCAAACAGGTATGAGTTCCTCTACGACTAAATGTACATTGTACATTTGTAGGTACCCTAACTTTGGAAATTTCTGTCTTCGATGAGAAGCTAATCTTGATCAAAATCGGTAGCAAAATCGCTACATCACTTAGGAGTGTTTAGGGGGGCATCGCCTGTCTGGCCGTAATACAGAGCTTGCGATAGTATGTACATGTACATGTACACTGTACCGCCAGAGGCAGTCGGGCTATGCATAAGTGTATGGCTTTTTGAAAGAATGACAGTTGAAACATTAAAGTCTACGTGTACACATAAAATTAACCTTCCAATGATGTTATTAATTTAGCACTTCGGGATTTTTTGTTCGGGGGGGGGGGGGGGGTTTTTTTTAATCAAAATTCCATTTTTTGATTACTTACCAACATATGATCCCAGATCCACAAGTTTGGCCTTAATTGCAGACTGCAATGAAAAACAGAAAATTATCAAAGTTTAGTCGTCACTACACTTACAATAATCTCATTTCCTGGTTTTCTTGTATCAATAGCATCAATATTTTGTTGGGGCATCTTTGTCATTGCTCTACCCACAAAGAAACCCTGCCCTCTTTTCACAAACATTCTTGTTGGATTTCCACATCGTTAATTAGTTTGGCGAGCCCAATAACCCTAATAGAGGGGACTTTCCTTTTCCGTTTTGAAATTAGAAACATTTATATGAAATACACATGCCCAGGGATACCTGTACTCACAGTTTTTGGTATAGCAAAAAACTAACATGATTTTTATTCATATCCACACACAACGTATCTCGACCATATCACTCAAGCCATGCACCTTGAAGTGTCTTCAGTATTTCTGTACCCTTGTACCAATGAGGTTGACTACATATGGCCTAGAGATGAAATCAAGTGATTTTTCTTTTTCTTTTAATCACGGATTCAATACATTTATTTCAAAGCAATTTATCAATGTTTTTGGAAATTTTTGTCTGGAAATTTCTGAATACTGAATCAGTTTAGTGGATGATGGGTATAGGAACCTGAAACTCCTTGTTCATGGGAATACAATGTAGATGCATGTATTGGCATGGGAAAATTTAGACACGAGTATGGCGTTTTTGTGCAGGAATATAGGGGCGTCATTGAAGGTTGCACTACACACGGTAAGTGCATCGAGCACGTGTCGGCATACAGGATTACCTTCACATTAGAAAACAACAAATTCAATTTTTTTTTTTTAAATTGGCCTTTCATAAAGTTTTAATTACATTTAGACTAATATTAATAAAGTAGGCCAAAACTACATGTAATACATTTTGTACACATTCGGTATAGAACAAGTGCTCTATTTACATGTATGCCTGTAGAAACCAGAAAGCGTACGAATAAGGACTTTAAAACTAAAAGGGATATTTTTCTATTAATTATTGATCACCATTTTGCACACGCCTTTTTTTACGAATGGAAGCGGCACACAGACCATCGTTCGAGCTCTTCTCATTCCAACCCCCCCCCCCCAGCCGAAATTTGGCTAGAACGGTCACTCCATCTTGGTAACCACGGATCACCATAGAGTGTTTTTACTATAGACTGAAGCGTGGCTATGTAAATAGCCACGTTTAGGGGACTAACCTAGGCCATGTAGGCCTACTGTACATTAGCTTGAGTAATTCCAGCTGACATGTTCCATATTCATTCACATGTAACCCTGGAGGCAAAACCTGTTCGTTAGAATGTGGTAGCAAGAGACCCTAAAAAAATTGGTCTCTCCAAAATTGTTCATTTTCACCTATAATATCCCACCCCAGAGTTCATTTACATACCTCATACATTCAGCAGTCGATTTACGAAGCCTAATGATCGACTTGAAACAGACCACAAAAAAAAAAAGTGAAAAATCTTGACGATTTCGGTGGCTTGTCCGTAAAAATACGCCAGTTCCAACGGCTGTCTTCCATTTTGTTTTACTAATTATGTAAATGTATGCATCACGTGATGACATAAAAAAAAATCTGCGCGCGATGTATGTGGGTACCACACCGCTTTCAGGCGCCGCAAGTGAGTTCAATTTTTGTCTGGTGCGTTGTCGTGGAGAGCATTCTCGTTGTCTTGTTGGAAGATGTGCGCAAGGACGGGGGCTATGTCATCCGCAGCCAGTTTGAGGGCTCTATTTGATATTTGGTCTGGCCCAGCTGCCTTGGAAACGTCCATTGATTTAATCAGTTTCAGAATACCTCCTACAGTCACTTTGATGTCAGGCATGTCAGGGTAACTACTGTCAGGCAAGCATGGTAACTGCGACGCTTCCTCTCTAGTAAAGATGCTACTGAATTGATTTGCTAGAGCCTCGGCTTTCTCCTTGTTACCAGTTATGTCAACATCATTAACCTTGAGGACCTGAACACCAGAATTATTTCTACGTTGTGATTTGAAATGACAGATTCACGGTCAGCTCGCACATGTAACGTGGAGCAATTTTTATTCATCTGTAGTGTTCTTTCAACACAGTTTTCCTACAAAAGACATTTTCTTGAAGATTTATAATGATTTAATAAGGCATGGTTCAAAGTGACATAATACAGGATCAACTTAATACTTAATAAATCTCAAAACAGAGTCAAATTTCTGGGTCGTCTGTTGAAGAACTGCTTCTGCTACACTGCCATTTTCAAATTAACCTCCTTCCCATTCATTTGACCCCACTGCGCTACTCGGTAGGGGAAGAGACACGTACGGCGCGCTCGCCGCGCTGACTATAGCAACGAGGTTGGCCGCATGCATTCACAGAGTCTGGTACCCAAGATAACGCGTTGTTAAACGAGCCTTTGTGAGAGGGGTACCGGACCATTTTATTCCTTATCGTTTACGTTGGATTTTCACTACGATTTTGTTCTGAAAAAGCACTTTTGCCGGGTTAATTTTTCTTCCACCGTCCCGATTCTTAATAAGAAAAAATACACGAATCGTATACAAACAAGAAATGAAGGGGAGGAGATGGTGTAAGGTCAAACTTTTTTAAAGGGATTTTGGCATTCTGGATCCCGGACTACTGGTAGAGAATCTCTCACGGCAATGAAAACACCACCACCTGACCTACTCCTAGAACTATGAGGCTCCGCGTGAGCGTGAGCGGAGCCTCATAGAGTCAGAAGCCCGCAAAATTGCTGTCAACACAAAACACTAATTAAGTACAAAAACGTCCATTCCAAATAAGCCATTTCATACAGAACCGCTGCACAGTTTGCCCCTAAACTCAGTACAATACCTCATGACATACTCACGTTATGTGCACCCAACAAACATCGGTGGATTCTGTCTGTTTTCGGCAAAAATGATGAAAAATATGCCCTTTCCGCACTGAGCCAACCTAACACTTGAAACGAGCACGCGCGCTGATATCGCAGTCATTTTGGTTCGATCACTCGGAGCGCGCCGCGGGGGGTATGGTGTAGGAGCGAATTGATAGTATGCACATGCGTACAAGTGCAAGTACGTACCCCCCGCGGCGCGCTCCGAGCTCTTTGGGTGTGTTCAAAGCCCATACTGTCGTACGGCGTGGCGCGGATCGGAGCACGTATTATTACACGAAACAGTCGCTGATAAAGCGCAACTTGTTTTTCTTCGCGATCGACCGAGCAACGACGGTGACATCACGTCAGGACGCCCTCCGCGACAAGCTAATTCAAGAACTGAACCTCCATGCAAACACATTGAACTGTAAGTTTTCAGACTATTTTTTTTCCTGTTTTTTTCCAAAATGTTCGCTGTTTGGGAACAATATAAGGGGTCTCATGGGATGTCAAGAATGTATAGGTCAATCCAGGATAACTGTCTCTCTCATTTGTAATCTCTTTACCGTTTTTTTTGGGGTCTTTTTGTCCTCGCGTGGGTTTGTGACTGTGCTACGTGATGGTGCCCTCTAAGTATGACGAAACGGTGGAGCGCTAGTATGGAGGGGTACCCGTAATTCAGCGCTCCACTCAGTAGAGCTAGCCTATCATAGTTCTAGGAGTACGCGGAGCCTCATAGTTCTAGGAGTACACCTGATGACCACCACCCTTTCTATCGGGTCTATCTCTACGAAGCACACTAAAATTTTCAGGAAAAATTTCAGAGCATTGGATCACAGTTTCATACTCGTCTAGCCAGCTTTCAGTGCCAATTAGCACATCTGATCTGGGTTCTCAACGTCGCTTTATTGAAAGTATGAACATCTGAACGGTATCAGGTCAACTCGGACCCAAACCAAGTCGGACCCATGCCAAGTCGGACCCATGCCAACTCGGACCCAAGCCAACTCGGACCCACTACCAACTCGGACCCACTACCAACTCGGACCCACGACCAACTCGGACCCAAGACCAACTCGGACCCACTACCAACTCGGAACCACTACCAACTCGGACCCAAGCACGACCAACTCGGACCCAACAATGACTCAATCATTACACATGTAGTTTCAGAGATTATATTTATAGGTGATCTTAATGTTAGTGCTTAGTGAAGATATTCTGCAATTATATTGGGCAGAATGGGGCTTTTAGTTTTGTTGTTTTCTTGTAATTGTATTGCCGCTGTGTGGAGCGCTATTTTATGATGCGTACAGTAAATACTGTTGCTGAACGCTTATCGTTTTGAACGTGATAAAACTAAACGTGCTTAGCTTTTTGAAACCATGACCTGTGAAGCTAAACCAAGAGATATTAATAGCGTATAGTGTAGGTTAGGCATATCGTATGTCATTTGTACAACTTGATATATATGTGCTTTTTCAAAATCTCGATTTTCTTTTCCAAACGAAATTCAAAGGATTATAATTTTCAGTAAAAAATAAATTACTTGTTTGTTTTTGCAGGCCTTTGTGTCGTCTAACAAGTGGTTTTAAGTGGCACATTTTGTTTTAGTGAGGAAGTTATTATAATTTGAAATAACTATTTAGGCCTTTCATTTCATGTAATTGTTTGGGTTTTTTTAATTCACATGCTGGCTTTGAATTTTGTGGTGTTTTTTTACGAATCCGATTAACTTTCGATACTTTTTTGATTTAACTTTTTGTTAAATATGGAACCTTCGTTTTTCTTGCAGTGTATGCCATGGTGTTTATGTGGTTTTTTAAATAGAGATTAGAATAGACTTCATTTTATATCTTATTTATTTTATTTATTGACTTACAATGTTTACTTATATTTATTGAGTTAATAATGTTATGTTTGAAAGTGTTTTTGTTTTAATGCCATACTTTCCAATGTTGTTTTTCTATGAAGATCTGTTCTTAATTTGTATACTCGTTACGTTGAAGTTTGGATTAAAAACGAAATAAATTGCTGTTAAATTTAGCAAGATGGTGTGAGCGATGTCAATTAATATGTTTTAAAGAAAATAAATAATTAGTTAAACTTTTAAAGCGCAATATGCTTTAATGGAAACAAATAAAAATAATAAATAATTAATTAATTACACTTTTAGGCCCAAAAAAAAAAGTCTCCGGTTTCTGGTATGGAGCTTGCCCCAAAAGTGGTGCGGGGACGCGGCTTTTTTTTTTTTTACCTGGTTTTTTTTTTTTTGGCTTCAAATGTCGGCTGATGACTGCAAATGGTGCCCGACTAAACTTAGTGCAAATATATGGGAGTCCAGAGAGGCCACATAAATCTTATTCTCGATCATAACCCCTTCTAAAAACACGTTAAAATTGTGCAGCAGCAGAATTCCAGTCAAACCAGTGAGTTTGGCGGTTTTGAAACATCATCTTGTATTGAAAAAAAAACTTTTTCATTTTGCCGACGCGCATGGCTACGGCGACGCGCGCGCATACCAGAAACCGGAGACTTTTTTTTTTTGGCCTTAAAGCGCATTTCAAAATAGCATTTCAATGCGCTTTACAACAACAAAAATGTTAATATACTGCTGCAATACAGATATGCGATAATTTACCATACAATTACAATGAAAATTTATACTAAACAGCATCACTGTAATAACAGATGAGAAGTGGACAAACTTTATGAAATGAATGATTGAAAACGATGTCGAATGATTGAAAACGATGGGTCCGAGTTGGTCATGTATGGGTCCGAGTTGGTAGTGGGTCCGAGTTGGTTGTGGGTCCCAGTTGGTAGTGGGTCCGAGTTGGTCGTGGGTCCGAGTTGGTAGTGGGTCCGAGTTGGCATGGGTCCGAGTTGGTAGTGGGTCCGAGTTGGCATGGGTCCGAGTTGGCTTGGGTCCGAGTTGGTTTGGGTCCGAGTTGGATCGAAACCAGCTGAACATGATGAAGCAATAGCTGGAGTTACCCAGCTCTGAGTTTTATCATTGGGTTGTCATCTAGAGCGGGAGCTCATTTTTCTCGAAAACGATAGTATAGGCAAAAAAAATTTGGAAAATGTTGAATTTTGTCCCCGTTACACACTAATTGCAACTGCAACTCACCCCAAACTTGCCTGGAATAACCATTACACAGGTCCTTGAAGTAAAAAACGATCCACGATGAAGATTCAGCCTACAATTGCACTGAAAACAGGAAAAATAACCGCTAACCTGACAACCTTGCGAGCATGTCCACGAACGCCGATGGTTTGTGCACACAAAAAAATTTGTGTACGATTGAATGGCGGTCGGTTACCGGTACCAGGCTGTCAACTAGTCGTTTTTGCCGGCTGGCGATTGGCTGTTGGCGCATGACGTCGCGCGGAAGCGTAACACCCGATGACTGTTTCATGTACTCATATTAAGTTTACCACTCGCATCACAGCTGCGGTACTGGAACCGCAACCGATAGTGCATGAAACAGTCATCGGGTGTTACGCTTCCGCGCGACGTCTGCGCCAACAGCCAATCGCCAGCCGGCAAAAACGACTAGTTGACAGCCTGGTACCGGTAACCGACCGCCATTCAATCGTACACAAATTTTTTTGTGTGCACAAACCATCGGCGTTCGTGGACATGCTCGCAAGGTTGTCAGGTTAGCGGTTATTTTTCCTGTTTTCACTGCAATTGTAGGCTGAATCTTCATCGTGGATCGTTTTTTACTTCAAGGACCTGTGTAATGGTTATTCCAGGCAAGTTTGGGGTGAGTTGCAGTTGCAATTAGTGTGTAACGGGGACAAAATTCAACATTTTCCAAATTTTTTTTGCCTATACTATCGTTTTCGAGAAAAATGAGCTCCAGCTCTAGATGACGGTTTCGATCCAACTCGGACCCAAACCAACTCGGACCCAAGCCAACTCGGACCCATGCCAACTCGGACCCACTGCCAACTCGGACCCATGCCAACTCGGACCCACTACCAACTCGGACCCACTACCAACTCGGACCCACTACCAACTCGGACCCACAACCAACTCGGACCCATTACCAACTCGGACCCATGCATGACCAACTCGGACCCATCGTTTTCAATCATTCGACATCGTTTTCAATCATTCATTTCATAAAGTTTGTCCACTTCTCATCCGTTATTACAGTGATGCTGTTTAGTATAAATATTCATTGTAATTGTAAGGTAAATTATCTCATATCTGTATTGCAGCAGTATAACATTTTTGTCGTTTAACAGCAATTTATTTGGTTTTTAATCCAAACTTCAACGTAACGAGTATACAAATTAAGAACAGATCTTCAAAGAAAAATTAAATTGGAAAGTATGGCATTACAACATAAACACTTTCAAACATAACATTATTAACTCAATAAATATAAGTAACCATTATAAGTCAATAAATAAAATAAATAAGATATAAAAACGAAGTCTATTCTAATCTCTATTTTTAAAAAAAACCCACATAAACACCATTGCATACACTGCAAGAAAGAAGGTTCCATATTAAACAAAAAAGTTATATCAAAAAAGTATAAAAAGTTAATCGGACTCGTAAAAAACCCCACAAAATTCAAAGCCAGCATGTGAATTAAAAAATGATCAAGTTTAATCCCCTACAAATAGATGCAATGTCAATCATCAAAAAGGAGTATTGGAGCTCTGGGAAGATTATCCTTCAAGGCCTTACAGGTAGCTGCCTGTATGTTCCACTATGATGTTCCACGGGAAAAAAAAGTTAAATCAAAAAATTATTAAAAGTTAAACAGATTCATTAAAAAATCCTACAAAATTCAAAGCCAGCATGTGAATTAAAAAAAAAAAAATTACATGAAATGAAAGGCCTAAATAGTTATTTCAAATTAATAACTTCCCACTAAAACAAAATGTGCCACTTAAAACCACTTGTTACACGACACAAAGGCCTGCAAAAACAAACAAGTAATTTATTTTTTACTGAAAATTATAATCCTTTGAATTTCGTTTGGAAAAGAAAATCGAGATTTTGAAAAAGCATGTATATATCAAGTTGTACACATGACATACAATATGCCCAACCTATACTATACGCTATTAATATCTCTTGGTTTAGCTTCACAGGTCACGGTTTCAAAAAGCTAAGCATGTTTAGTTTCATGACGTTCAAAAAGATAAGCGTTTAGCAACAGTACTTTACTGTACGCATCATAAAATAGCGCTCCACACAGCGGCAATACAAGAAAACAACAAAACTAAAAGCCCCATTCTGCCCAATATAATTACAGAATATCTTCACTATATAAGTACATTGTACTAACATTAAGATCACCTATAAATGTAATCTCTGAAACTAATGATTGAGTCATTGTTGGGTCCGAGCTGGTCGTGCTTGGGTCCGAGTTGGTAGTGGGTCCGAGTTGGTAGTGGGTCCGAGTTGGCCGTGGGTCCGACTTGGTAGTGGGTCCGAGTTGGTAGTGGGTCCGAGTTGGTAGTGGGTCCGAGTTGGCGTGGGTCCGAGTTGGCGTGGGTCCGACTTGGCATGGGTCCGACTTGGTTTGGGTCCGAGTTGACCTGATACCTAGATGACAACCCAATGATAAAACTCAGAGCTGGGTAACTCCAGCTAATGAAGCAAGGGGATTTTCCCTCTGATACTTCTACAGTTTACAAAAACGGCCACCTTCATTGACATTGTGCTGTTTCTTAAGAAATTGCTTACCCTTATCTTATTGCTCATCTCGTTGTTACCGATCTCCATTGTTACTTTACGAATTAATATTCTACAACTTAGCTAGCAATTTGTAAATTGTCACTTTTTGTAGCAAGTAGGGCGCACGATACACGTTATGTATGCGTCATGTCCGTGGCGTAAATGAAAGACTGGTCCCCGGCGCACCGCTTTTTACGATCACGTTTGCTCATTGCAATAATGGATCGGGATGAGGCTGGGTACCTGTCTTATTAAAAATCAAGTCGAATGAGGGCGCTTTTCAGGACGCACGACGCTGAGTATCCCCCCCCCAGCCCCACCCCTATTATTTGAAGTCCGAATGACAATGTACGACTTTGTGAAACTTAAACTGTACTGGTAAGGCCCTTCATTTGTACCTGTCCAAAAAAGTAACTGACCACATTACTGATGCCCTCATTATTATAATTTTAATCTAATTATTATTAAAAATAACTTGTTCATTTTTGAAGGGTTTGCGGAAACACCATGTGCGAATAGTTTCTCAACTAAGAGAATGGTTCTGAAGAGAACCAGAGGTATAAACTCGACGTTTAGGCACTCTCCTGAAGACGGTCAGAGCATACTGACCGGAACGTCGAGTTTATACCTCTGGTTCTCTTCAGAACCATTCTCTTAGTTGAGAAACTATTCGCACATGGTGTTTCCGCAAACCCTTCATTATTTAGTATCTCCACCATGCAAAGCCTCAAATCCTACTTGTTCATTTTTATTACTCAAAGGAAAAGCAGAACTTTGTTTAATTCTGTTTTGTTCAGTTTTATGGGCAGATCTAAGTACGTGATTGAAAAAGTGGGGTGGGCTAGGTTTTAACCTAGAATCAGGCGTTGGAAATGAATCATTCTAAATTTTGAATCCGGAGTGTGAGGAACATATCGATGAATCGATCCGTAATCGTGGAACCTGATCAAGAATGTTTCACGACTTGCAAACCGAGGCTTATGCTGAAATCCATTTTCATACCACATGGCAATGTTATCCGTGTAGTGTACAGCGCATTAATCAACAATTGTAATCGGCCCCAAAACAGGATAGGGCCTATAAGTCATTGCCTATTCGCGGATCACCTAGACCGGGCTCAACCCCCTCCCCCCTTCCCCCTCGGCGCTAGCACCATGATTAGCCTCCACGAAAACATGACCCTATTTTGAAGAAGTTCTCGTGATTCATTGTGGTTTTTCACTAAGATAAGTAATATCCCAATATCAGCAGTGGCTCTGTGTTCTTATTCCTCCATGCTCTAATATGGTTCTCATCCTATATAAGGGCGGCGAGTGGCGCCGGGGGGGGGGGGTAATGGCTGTTACAGTGAATTAGGGGCGACCATTTACCAACTTCCAGTCGTCCGGCTCAAGCCTTTATACTGTAACGTCTCTCTTGGGTGAGAGACATTATCGAATAAGAGTCCGATACAAATATATATATCTTACACACACTCTATAGCTAGTACTTTATTCGGGACTATTTACATCTCAGCTCCATAGAGGACGCACTATATACAATGTTTAGTTTGGGCGTACGTACATCTATACTACAATTACGAAAATTTGGAGGGCGCGGCCATTTTCCCGACCGGTCTCCCGTCCTCATCGCGCGCGTTGGCTACGGGGGAAGCGGAACGGGGCCCGGCTATTTTCCACCCTATTTCCCATAACTCCCTTCCCCATTGGGCCTCGCCGGCCATCTTGCGTACGGGCCGGATAATTGACGTGCCACGTATACGTTCGTTATGAGCGCTGAGCATGCAGCGCATGCAACTTGCATGCCCCACATTTCTTCAGCACAGCGTTGTTGACATGGTTGATGTACATCTGTTCCTTGCTCCAGTTTTCTCTTTGAACGGTAAGTCTCACTTATGATATGTATTGTTGTTTGTGAAAAGTGGTATTCTTTCGAACGCCACTGGCAATGAGAAGCATTGTTGTTTGTGAAAAGTGTGACTGTGAGTTTCAGTTTGTGAGTACGGGGAGGGTTGTACGGGGAGGGTTGTACGTACGGGGGGAGGCCTCGGACATCGAGAGTTTGGCCGTGGCGTGGGTTAACTTACTAGGCTTAATGTTGCCAATTTACTGCATGACCTCCGTAAATACAGGCCTCACTTGGAACATGTACCCGAACATGTTTGTAGAACTTTGCCAACTCTTGATTTCACAATTGGGCTTTGTTTGTAGTTTATTTTTGGATTTTGCTTTACTTTGTTTTAGGCCTAGGCCTATAGGCCTACTACTAGCTAGAAAAAAAACTGCTGCATTTGTATATAGGCCATGAAATGTACATTCATTCCATACAAATTATGCACACTAAATCTTTGTGGTAATCTTAGAACACGGCAAATCATACGTAAAACTTCCTTTAAAGAAATGACTTTCATACTCATAAGTCATAGGCAAAACAAAATTAATTTACTGCAAATCAAAGACCAATAACCAACTTAATAAATAAACCCTCAAATCAAAATTAAAGACGTGATCAAGTTCAAACCTCAGGCCAAAAACCAAAAAATACAGGCAAAGACTAAAACCTGAAACCAACACATTTAGAATAGCGGATATTAGAGAACACACTCTGGCAGAAAATCAAATGACTCGACAACAGACATGAACCCAAGCAGGATAAAGAGCTATTGTTAGCCGATGTATTTTTGTTTACAAGTTTTCTTCACCTTAGTCGTTATTCTTTTCTTTCTAACTCCTTTACACAGGACTCTCGATGACACCCACATCACATGACCAGCTCCAACCATGCTCCAAGCATGCTCCAGTGCATGCTTCAACCAGTTCCCAAAGCAAGAATCTCAACTCAAGACGAAGACGTGACACACCTATTCTTTCCAGTTCAACTGCAAGATTCCTAGTTTTTCTCTTTACCCATTCAAAACACATTTTCCTTCTAGCCATAATTTTATTTTTAGAAGTCATGAAATAGTGCAAGAAAAATCACTCTTTTCTGCTGTTTTATGTCCATCCTTTTTTTAAATTATATCCTTGGCTTAGTTGTACCCAAGAATAATGATGGAATGATTACCCGATAATTACTGGCCAAGCAGACTTATTTGATAACAAAACAATGTCTTTGATTACCGAGTTACATAATCACTCTTAAAATTTCACAACAAAATATTCATACTCGCATACCCCTCCATTTCTCATGAGTTTTCACCAACACTCATTACAAAAATGTTGTCCTGTAACTTACAATGCCACTGTCATTATTTATGATTACAGCTCTTAACAAAATGCAATTGCACAATAACCTTTGGCCGTCTTGCTTGAAAGTCTTTCATGGAATGTTTGTGCCTATGGTAAACAAGCCTGGACCGACGTCCCTTGCGAAAATTGCTCCGAAAACTGACAACAATTATATCCCCTGAGTTTTGTCGAAGTACTACCCTGTACAGTAATGAATGCTGCAAATACATCATTACTAAAAAAAATTCTGATTGTATACCTGATTTCATTTTCACATTTTTGTAATAAATACATTTAACATGTGGTGCTTGACATAATTATGAAGTGCTCCAATATGTCCTTTCTTTTAGTTTTACTCTCTTCTGCAAATGAACGTGTTACAGTACTTTGCTGTACAACCCCACCACCATAATAAAAACACCAACTGCTATAATTACATTAACTTCTACTTTAATAAGAAACACCCCTTCACCATAACAAATATAAATTGTTGCCCACTTCCCCGGAAATATAATATGTGACCATTCACAGGTGTAACATAAATAGGCATGGGCGTCGCGAGGAGGCACTCCCGAAAAGCAAAAAAAAAAAATAAATAAAAAGAGGCGCAAAGTCATAGTGGTGTGAATTTAATGGGTTTGGGTTGGGGTGCAAAATGTCCCTGCCCCCCTCTAAAACTGATAAATCGAGAATGTGTTGAGAAAACCAGGAATTTTTTGGGCCAAAATATGTTTTGCCCCCTCTAGAAAAATCCTGGCGACGCCCACACAATATCCAACCCCCACCCCCACTGGCTGCCCCCTCCTCTCCTCTGTAGTGAGAACGATGGATACGATTTTGTATAGGCCAAGATCAAACCGCGATTCGTCTAAATTACCTATTTGTACAGTTGGTGTATACGTCCTTAATGGTTTGGCACCTTGAAAAATCAATGTTCAAATTGACTGGACAATATTCTAGCACAACATTATTTATGAGCTTTATATAATGAGACATCGCATGAGACAATCGGTCGGCAATAAATACTTAATTTCATTCAACTGTTGACAGCAAGACCTTCCTAATCGGCGCGCAATTTCAAACAACATTTAAACGGTATGAATCCCAGCACAAACATAAACCTCCACAATATCAGCGATTTCAATATCACCATCTCCCCTCTATAACAAAAATCGTTTCTCCCCATCCCTGGAAATATTTCTCCCCATCCCCGGAAATATTTGTGACATGGTTGACGGGTTTTACGGAAATTGGGCGTTCCTACTAGCACCCTTCACCCTAGCTAGCCCCTTCCCCTATATTGACAATATGTCCTGGACCCTCGCACAATCTCCGCAGGAAATGTTATGTGCACGCAAATACAACTTAGGCGAGACTGATGGCGAATCCAAATAGGCTCGCGTGCAGCAGAGGGTCTGATTCTTTATTTAACTTAACAGTTGTTTGGAGTTATTAGAGTTTAAATTATCGAGATTTCATTGTATACAGTAATTATTACGAAACAGTCAACTCCACCCATCTAGCGGGTGCCGCGCGAAGCGCGGCATCCCGCTAGTGTACATGAATATCTGTGTACAGACATGGGTCTATGGCCAGTGAGCGGCCAGCTCGATAATCTATGTGTACATGTCATAGTCTGGTTCCCAGACCAAAAGATTCCGACTATTCCTGATGAATCTTAGGTCCGGTCAACCTCGTCCCCAGTGCTTACTTTATTTCCAACCGCGTTTCCAATAGTAAACCCTGGATAGGAAACTTTCTTCCTGTATCCTGATTGGATACCGCAATTGGCTAGTAATGGATTTTTATCGTGTACTTGGTGCTATATATTCACAACGTGCAGTACGTATTTTCGCGATCATTCGTCCACGCCTTCTCGAAAATACTAATTTCCTTTCCAATTTGCTCATATTAATATGAAATATGATACTGCATGTTGTCTTGATAAGATCGTAACAGTTTGATTTCAAAAATCGTGTTTTCGTAACTCACGCTGTGCTCGCGCTGCTACGAATTGACTCTGTTTTTACCCCAGACACCACATACAAAAACAAACGCTAATGTTAACGCATATCCAGGCACCAGACTGTTCCTCATTTGCATACGTCTGCAAAAATCTTGCACATGCAAATGATCCAATACCAGGGTGAGAGAGCAGATAGTGGTGGGCGCGTACTGCTCGACACCCTGGGGACGAGGTTGAGGTCCGGTAGCCTCCGGTAATACAATGTATTACAATTTACGTCACGTGACTAAAACGGGAGGAATTCCTCCTTTTTCCGAAAATTTCCGAAGTTTGCCGAAGTCGTTTCGTCGACAATCGGATAGCGCCCGAGTATTTCCGAGTATATAATATAGGTTTAATTAACTGCTAATTGCTTATTAATTTGATTTTTAATGAGTTGATAATTAATATTCATTGTTTTCATTTAGAAAACTTGAAATTCAACGACGACTTTGTGCATCAAATATACTCGGATCGTATGGGCGAACTTTTTGCTGCGTCATGTACAATTTTGAATTTGACGACCGTTACCGAGATTTTCCAAAACTCGGTCTTCATTCGGCTCCGCCTAATAACAGTGCTATTTGGTTCCGTAATTTTGAAGATTCCAGATCAACATTACTCAATGTTATCTTACAAAAACATCAAACTGTATTATCATAACTGTATGATATTACGAAGCAAGTGATTTATTTAAAGATTTGATCCGAACATAAAAAGCTACAAGTGATAAAGCGAAATCGGAAACGAAGCCGCGCTTTGAAAAAGGGCCATTAATGTCGTCATGTTTATTTTTAGCCACGGAGGCTGCCTGACCTACAATTTAAGACGTGAGCGTCGGGAATAATTGTCAGGTCTGGGAACCAGACTATACATGTCAGGAACTCTGTCGGGGTCTGAGCCCAGATCATCAATCGTATCAATGCATCATATGGTAGCAGACCAGATTGCAATAACCGGTCTTAAAGCTGTCTATGCGCATTAGACAGTCTTAAAGCTCTGGCTGTCAGTTAGTCTATAAGTTAGACCATTGCTATAACACAGTTTAAGTAGTAAGACAGTCTTAAAATAGTTAGCCTGGGTTGGGCTGGCTTAAAACGGTCTATAGTTGGGATTTTTGGAATTCACTGGTGTGTTGAATTATTCTTTCCCAAAATATTTTTTCCCAGTTGATGAGTGTTTGATGATTAAATCTTAAAAAAGCAGAACACTGCTTGGAGGGAAAATTCTCTGGGATAGAAGGGATCTTCTGGAAAAATGTAATGACACTGAGTTGTACTGCAAATACAATTTTCTCAACATAAAATTTCGGAATTGACATTTGATTTCGCGTGATATGATTTACACAAACCTAAAAAAAAAGAAGTGCAGTCTCTCCAGTATTCGCCCGTAACCATGGAATGTTTGTTTGTGAATCATTACTCTAAGCGGGATAAGTAAAGACCAGCTTATTGCAATGGGCTAAGTTTGGTGTCTTAACCAAGACCGTCTAAGAACAATAGCCGACTAAAATTGGACTGGTTTAGCCAGCCGACTAAGACTGCGTTATTGCAATCCGCCCCAGTAAATAAACTTCCATAGACCCCAATGGTAAATGCTCCCACTTCAGAAATTCGGGAAAAATACTTACAACTCTCCAAGGTGTTCGAGACACACATCAAATTAAAGCTTATTTTACCACCTTTCATTTTCTTTTTAATTTTCGGGGGGTCAATCGATGACTTTTAGGAGAAATTTCCATCCGAAGATGATCACCCCTAAAAATAGTCCTGAAGCCCATCGCCATTTTGAAAAACGATGGCTACACTCCATTGCAAAATAGAGCGCTTTTAGGGTCCAAATTACATCCAAATTACACACAACTGCAAGCTCCCAGTCCTGTGCACGGCTTCCACCCATATTTTTTACAAACCCTCAAGTTCATGGCCCACAATACTCTCAAATGCTGGAGACATGCAAATCGTGATTTGGCTGGCGTAGGCAATTTGGGGCTTATTTACTGGTCTTCAACCATATACGGGAGCACTGTGTAGGTCAGAGCTCAGCTCAATAATTTATTGGATAACAGCCCAGTACAACAATGACCAGAATTCTCATTTCTGCGCGCTTTATATAGACTTCTCGGTGCGCGTCTTAGCCAATGGAAGCATTGGATTCTGGTAGTTATGAATAATGCATCCGTGTACAAAGGCATGAGGAAAGTTCTCTATGGGATTTTTGTACACGACTGACTTAAGACATTCTACTGGAAGAAAGTCCGAGAGCAGTGGTTAACGGGCGAAGTAGGATCACTCGTGGGTGCGTTACGGGGAACTGATCCTCAAGGAAAAGGGAAAGGGAATAACTTTCTCGGTACATAGGGTTGTGTACAAGACTTGTCTCTAGACTAGGTAAGATTCTACACACTAATGCTATGGAGTAAAACTATGAGATGAAGGACGTAACCTGACGTCTAGCTACCGTAGGTCTCGACCAGGACGGTTAGCGGGACACACTCGCTGGGGTGTACGGAGTCACTGAGGGGTGAATACACGGGTAGGTTTGAGCGAGCCACATTCGCTAAATGCTCGGGGTCAATGTGGGTTGGAGGGGAGGTAAGGTGTGTGAGGGAAATTCGCATCGACTCCGGGGAAAGGTGGAGGAAAAATGGCGAAGTCCTAAGTACATGTCCCATGGCGGTACATGTTCAATAGCAGTGAGTGCTACATGCATTGCGCGCTATACAATAGCGTACTGTACAATGTGCTGCACACTTGTACATGTACATGTACAGTGTACGTGTGTAAGCTTCGCGCAGTGTGAGGGCACACAGGATCGCTGCAAGCATTACGCTGTGCACGGAGTGGAATGGATTGGTTGGGAAAGAAGTAAACTACGCAATTTGCGGGAACGCAACAATACCATAATAGACAAGTGTTTTTTTCACGGCACACACGGCCTCCGTAAAATCAGTAGGGGGGGGGGTTGAATGTCAGACAATAAGTGCAGCTAGTCGCTTTCCACGGTACGTTAAAATAGTAACATGCTTACTCATGGTAACTTATATGACTTCTTTTCTCCGATTGCCAATTAATGTCCGGGACCGGGGCGACTGGGGGCGACAATATTAGATTGGGGAAATGGGAGAGTGCCCCCCTCCCACGCCCCCCCTCCCCCATAGCTACGCCGCTGCATCAGCCTACTTTTTTTTCACAAAGTCATCCCCTAGTCCCAACTTATTTCAAGACCCGTCCATGCGAGTGTTTTACAACAGCATACTACACGCATACTGCTCAAATTATAACAGATACATTACGAACACATTCTCATAAAAGTTGGTCCAGTACTTCTGTCTTAATTCTTGATGATGAGGCTTGCGGATTTGGTCGAAGTATATTGAGCGTGATAGGTCGTCTGATAAGAATTGTGCACCAAACCCCTGGCGCTAGGGGCTTTGTGCAGAATGATTTCAACTTTGCGGCAATGTGGCAGTTATGGCAAGGAGCAAGGGTAATGGTCACAGGCCTGCGTGCAGTCAAATTTCCAAATGGCATCCCTTTACATTAATTTTTCTTGGGCAAATAGGACCCCTGTTTCAGCAGTACTGTTCCCCCAGATGGAAGCTAAAAAACTAGGGAGTTGATCCTCGGCAAAATATCACAATTCCACCGTTTTCTTTTAGGCAAAAAAAAAAAGTCTCCGGTTTCTGGTATGCGCGCGGGTGGCCGTAGCCATGCGCGTCGGCAAAATGAAAAAGGGTTTTTTTCAATAAAAGATGATGTCTCAAAACCGCCAAACTCACTGGTTTGACTGGAATCCTGCTACTGCACAATTTAAACGTGTTTTTAGATTGGGTTATGGTCGAGAATAAGCTTTATGTGGCCTCTCTGGACTCCCATATATTTGCACTAAGTTTAGTCAGGCACCATTTGCAGTCATCAGCCGACATTTGAAGCAAAAAAATCAGGTAAAAAAAAAAAGCCGCGTCGCCGCACCACTTTTTGGGCAAGTTCCATACCAGAAACCGGAGACTTTTTTTTGGGGCCTTAACCAGACGGTCTCTTTTTTTTTTCTTCCTTTTTTTTTTTTTTTAAGTTGTAGGGGCACTTTTGATGCAAAATGAGCTCGTGTAAAATCTGTGAGTCCTGCCCGTTTCCCCACCACACCGAAAAATAATAGTAATCATAATATTGTTAAAAAAGGTGCTCGTTTATTAAGAAACTCGTGAAGTATATCCAAACTGATAGGATATTTGCAAAGTGTCTTTCCCATTCGGAAAAGTTCTTTTTGAAAGCCCACGCGAGTGAGAAGACAGTAGCAAACCTCGTGACATGAACAAGAATTTTAAATTAAAAAAAAGCTGGATATACACCAGTTTTGTGTCATATTCTATTTACTGTAATTCACCTACATACATCATTAATTGCTTTGATATGATCAAAGTCTGTTCCAAGTTACTATCACTCTCTTTCATATTCATTTTATTCATTCCTTTCCAAACTGCCCAGAGATCAAGTTTGTTTAAAATAAACCATGTGACTCCTTAACATCATTTCCAAATTACCGTTTAACGCACAACATATTATCCTTGAGATATATATTTCGAACTGACCATGGGCATCGCCAGGATTTTTTTCCAGCGGGGCAAAGCAAATTTTTGCCAGATATTCTTTAAATTTTTCATTATATTCTCAATTTATCATTTTTCCGAGCGTGATCAGGGGCGCATTTTCCCTACCCCATAAAATTAACAGCAATATGGCTTCGCTATTTACACCTCATGCACGGATAACATAGTGCGTCACCATTATCTCTTTATATCTAAATTGAAAACCCTCTCTCCATTAATAATTGTATACCACATTATAATTACCATAACGAAGCTCATCAAAATTGTGTAATACATGTATATCATAATTTTTCCTAATCTAATTATTTCATATAATTTCCACCGTTACATACTTCCACTAAAAGCACTCATCGCTATAATTCGTCGGGAAAATCTGCGGCTATCAGTTTACATCATTAGCGATTAGCGTATACAATCACTCTCTTCATATTCATTCCTTTCCAAACTGCCCAGAGATCAAGTTTGTTTAAAATAATCCATGTGACTCCTTAACATCATTTCCAAATTACCGTATAACGCATAACATATTATCCTTGAGATATATATTTCGAACTGACCATGGGCATGGGCAAAGCAAATTTTGCCAAATATTCTTTAAATTTTTCATTATATTCTCAATTTATCATTTTCCGAGCGTGAGTAGGGGCGCATTTGCCCTACCCCCTAAAATTAACAGCAATATGGCTTTGCACCTCTTTTTCCTTTTCCCCCCGTTTTCCAGGGGGGGGGGGGAGCGACCACCCTTGCCACCCCCTCTCGCGACTCCCATGGAACTGACCACTGTGTAAGATAAGCTGCAAATTTTTCAAGTATTTGGTCAATGCCTGAAAAGAAGCAATCAAATTAGGTTTTGCTCTCAGAAGCAACCAATTTCAAAACACAATCCTCAAAGTGTAGAAAGCCGAGCAACTTGAAGTGTAACTGTACTACTTTAAGTCGTAATTTCTAAATAGTCGGGAAACCAATCACCCTTTAAAGCTATTCACACCTCATGCATGGATAACATAGTACGTCACCATTATCTCTTTATATCTAAATTGAAAACCCTCTCTCCATTAATAATTGTATACCACATTATAATTACCATAACGAAGCTCATCAAAATTGTGTAATACATGTATATCATAATTTTTCCTAATCTAATTATTTCATATAATTTCCACCTTTAAATACTTCCACTAAAAACACTCATCGCTATAATTCGTCGGGAAAATCCGCGGCTATCAGTTTACATCATTAGCATTTAGCGTATACAATCACTCTCTTTCATATTCATTCCTTTCCAAACTGCCCAGAGATCAAGTTTGTTTAAAATAATCCATGTGACTCCTTAACATCATTTCCAAATTACCGTTTAACGCATAACATATTATCCTTGAGATAAATATTTTGAGATGACCATGGGCGTCGCCAGGATTTTTTTCCAGGGGGGCAAAGCAAATTTTTGCCAAATATTCCTTAACTTTTTCATTATATTCTCAATTTATCATTTTTCCGAACGTGAGCAGGGGAGCATTTGCCCTACCCCCTCAAATTAACAGCAATATGGCTTCGCACCTCTTTTTTCTTTTTTTTTCGTTTTCGGGGGGGGGGGGGAAGCGACCACCCTTGCCACCCCCCCCCCTCGCGACCCCCATGGAACTGACCACTGTGTAAGATAAGCTGCAAATTGTTCAAGTATTTGGTCAATGCCTGAAAGAAGCCACCAATTCCAAAACACAATCCTCAAAGTGTAGAAAGCCGAGCAAGTTCAAGTGTAAATGTACTACTTTAAGTCGTAATTTCTAAATAATCGGGAAACCAATCACACTTTAAAGCTAATTACACCTCGTGCACGGTACGTCACCATTATCTCTTTATATCTAAATTGAAAACCCTCTCTCCATTAATAATTGTACCACATTATAATTACCATAACGAAGCTCATCAAAATTGTGTAATACATGCATATCATAATTTTTCCTAATCTAATTATTTCATATAATTTCCACCGTTACATACTTCCACTAAAAACACTCATCGCTATAATTCGTCGGGAAAATCTGCGGCTATCAGTTTACATCATTAGCATTTAGCGTATACAATCACTCTCTTTCATATTCATTCCTTTCCAAACTGCCCAGAGATCAAGTTTGTTTAAAATAATCCATGTGACTCCTTAACATCATTTCCAAATTACCGTTTAACGCATAACATATTATCCTTGAGATATATATTTCGAACTGACCATGGGCATGGGCAAAGCAAATTTTTGCCAAATATTCTTTAAATTTTTCATTATATTCTCAATTTATCATTTTTCCGAGCGTGAGTAGGGGCGCATTTGCCCTACCCCCTAAAATTAACAGCAATATGGCTTTGCACCTCTTTTTCCTTTTCCCCCCGTTTTCCAGGGGGGGGGGGGAGGAGCGACCACCCTTGCCACCCCACCCCCCCCCTCTCGCGATGCATGGAACTGACCACTGTGTAAGATAAGCTGCAAATTTTTCAAGTATTTGGTCAATGCCTGAAAGAAGCAATCAAATTAGGTTGTGCCCTCAGAAGCAACCAACTTCAAAACACAATCCTCAAAGTGTAGAAAGCCGAGCAAGTTCAAGTGTAACTGTACTACTTTAAGTCGTAATTTCTAAATAGTCGGGAAACCAATCACCCTATAAAGCTATTTACACCTCATGCACGGATAACATAGTACGTCACCATTATCTCTTTATATCTAAATTGAAAACCCTCTCTCCAATAATAATTGTACCACATTATGATTACCATAACGAAGCTCATCAAAATTGTGTAATACATGCATATCATAATTGTTCCTAATCTAATTATTTCATATAATTTCCACCTTTAAATACTTCCACTAAAAACACTCATCGCTATAATTCGTCGGGAAAATCTGCGGCTATATCAGTTTACATCATTAGCGATTAGCGTATACAAGTGATCTAATAAAGCAACATTATACATATCATCCATCTAATCTCAACCAAAATATTTTGTCAATGACTATAGTTTTACTTCCAAAAAGTTGGAAGTATATCCCCCCTCCAAAAAAAGCCTATAAACTTGTTGTACAATTCTTAAATTTTCAATATTTGGAAACCTTGAATCAGCAAAATTTCAGTCTTGATTTTACTGAATGCGAGTTACGAGAACAAGTTGTGCCTGGTTAAAATTGACAAGAGCACTTTTCATTTATACAACGCAACATAAATTTCCACTGTGACCCAATGTAAGACCCAAGGAAATAATATGTATATCATTTTTTGCCAAACTAATAAGAAGCGATCACTTTATCCAGCCACCCCATCAAATTATTATTGATTTGCCAACATATTCCGATCCCTTCTAAAAAAAACCCGATACGGTCAAAGAACAGCTCATATAAAAATCGATGACAACGCCATTTTCCTTTTCCCCCTCAGAATACAAATTAAAATTGTCAACAAAACGATAGACGTCTTTTGAAACAGCCAATATATAACCAAACAAACATTAGGAAATCATGAAAATGATGGAAACGTAACGATAAACCAAACAACTTGAAACCAAGTCTAACGATTAAAGCTTATGATGTTTTAGTATATAATGTAGGCGAAGGAGCTAGGCCTCTATGACTATCTTTCATTTATATTGGTCATTAAATATAAGACCATTTGCCATTATCATTTGTTTTAACTGATTACTTGGCAATTACATCCTTCAAAGCAGTGATAGACGGTACAAAGAAGTAGCCGCCTCCAGTAGGAATGACCCATTCGTCGGTAGTTTCCACTGTCTTAACGGTGCCGTCTGGTAAGCAAACATCAAACGAACGCTTCCTATCATCAGCACTCGACTGCCCAATCACCATATCATGACCACCACCGCTATGTGGGTTACTGGGACTATTAGCCCAGTGGGTGATCAGAAACTCGAACTGTTTGTCGATGCTTGCTTGGTAGGAGACAAACAACAGACCGCGGTCTACCCCGTCGTCCACCATGACGTCTTTGATGGGGTCGCCGTATTGAATTCCGCGGCGGATGATGAGATGCTTCAGGGTATCGTACTGGTTGCCGATGTCGGTGCTGGCGTCACGTGGTTGGACTTTGCGCAGGTGGGATGACAGGGGACACACCACCCCCTGGGGGTCGGGATTCCCCGTGGGGAAGCCGTCGGTGTGACCTCGAGGTTTGAGAGAATAGGGGGCATCGTCGGACTGATAGACAAAGGCATTGTTGGCCAAACGGTCTGCACCCAATGTAGGATTATCAGCTTTCGGTTCGCGAATGATCGGTGTTCCTGAAAACAAAATATTGAAATGGATTTAAATAAAATGTCCTGTAACTGGTTGAAATTGCGTTTCTCCCTATTTCTAATAAGATATGATCTTTACGCGCTGAAATAACAACCGAACAAATTCCATCTTTTTTTGACGCACCCAATTTAATTTCGCAGTGGTGAATTAACATATCTACTTAAAATGGCAACTGACGGAGAGGATGCATACTCAGAATGTCAATTAAGTACGTAGGGAAAATGTCTAAAGGGCCTGTCACATTATATGCGCTCTCATAGTAGACCTTACGGGGACCCAAAATATTAAATAAATTTAACAATCGGAGCGAGGACGCAAGAAAATGACAGATTTCTGTCTTAAGTGGCCAGAAAGTAGCCCAAGCTACGCTCATACTATGCTCATCCCGCGGTAACGATGCGCTCAACTCGCTCTGAATGCGGCCCTGTCAAGCCCAATTACTCGATCTAGTCGCTGCCACTGCGCTTACACTACGCTCTGCTCGCTGTTGATACGTCCTATGTAGCTAGTGTCGCGCTCGCTATCCGAACAAAATACGCTCAAGTGACGTCACTTGCGCTGTATAAATACCACCATAAATACCACGAAAAAACGGTCAATCTGCAGTCCAGTTTCAAATTTATTCTACAAGTTCACTTTCTTATGAAGCCTACACCAACTGCCTTGCGCCTAGGCTGCCTCAATGCCACTTCAATGTCGCACGATCCACGGTCGCACAGCGTCAGCAATCTCGTCCCCAGGGTGTCGAACAGTACGCGCCCATCGCTACCTGCTCTCTCACCCTGAAATTATATCATTTGCATGTGCAAGATTTTTGAACACGTATGCAAATGAGGAACAGTCTGGTACCTGGATATGCGTTACATTAGCGTTTGTTTTTGTATGCGGTGTCTGGGGTAAAAACAGAGTCAATTCGTCGCAGCGCCAGCACGGCGTGAGTTACGAAAACATGATTTATAAAATCAAACTGTTACGATCTTATCGAGGCAACATGCAGTATCATAATATAAACAAATTGGAAAGGAAATTAGTATTTTCGAGAAGGCGTGGACGAATGATCGCAAAAAACACGTACTGCACGTTGTGAATAATGAACACCAAGTACACGATAAATATCCATTACTAGCCAATTGCGTTATCGAATCAGGATACAGGAAAAAAGTTTCCTATCCAGGGCTTACTATTGGAAACGAGGTTGGAAACAAAGTAAGCACTGGGGACGAGGTTGAGCGCAGAAATGTTGCGATTGTTTTGAACATGTTCAAAAACTTTGGCGCTCATCGGAGACCAAAAAGACCCTCCGGCGCCTATCAGGCGACCTATGTACAGTTGTCGCTGCGATCTAGTAGTTGTTGTTGCGCCCCAGCCATTTTTCAAGGACGCAGTGAGAGCGCAAATTATGATCGCAGACAGTCTGACAGGGCCTTTAATACATGGCAGAGTTGTAATGGAGTCAATCACAAGTCACACATCTCAAGTCCATCAAAATTCAAGTCAAATCAAATGAAATCAAAATCCTACCCACCTAAAAAGTGTATAAGGCGGTGACAATGACAAAGGAACATCTTTGTTGTACAGTTCATTAATCTGACTAGTTTGTCATGTGACTTGCGATTGCAGCCATTGTGACCTGATGACCTCTGCAGGCTATTATATGAGAAATAAGCCAGCCATAAAACCAACCACATGATTTTTTGCAATTTCCCCCGGAGACATTTTCAGAGACTGAACAGCAACAAGGACTACCTGATTTCCATCTGGACACAACTTTGGCCCCCATGTGTTCCTCCGTAAAGCCAGCCATGCCGTCGTGCTCAGCAAGCTCGGCAGCACTCTCCTTCATGAATTTCCAGAATTTAGGCACATCTTGCCTCAGCCGTCGGAAGACCAAAAAGGTTCCATTCTTCGCCCAGTCCGGCCCAGTGAAAGAGCCTACAATCAACAAACGAAACAAAAAGTGGCATTCACAATACTAGATTTTAGTTGACTATATAAAGCTGTTGTCAGGGGATGAATTTTGGGCGCACGATACGCGAACAGTGGCTTCACCAATACCCCTCCCCCACCATTTGTTAATTTCTTGCCCACACATCAGTTCTACAATTTACAACCGATATAGGACAGAGGCCTCGACTGAAGGCGAAGCGTATCCTCGGATAAACGTTTGAGCAGAGGACGAAGTCGAGGATATAAATAACCTGAACCCCGGCCCCCACCCCCACCCTATTGAGACTGAAACAAGATTGTAAACGCTGCGATATTATACTTACTTGATCCGGGCAGGTTGGCTTGGTCGGGATCTCGAGTATTAGCGTTTTGTTGCGGAAGTCCCAAGATGACCTCTCCGGGCCAAATCAGCCGCTGGCCCGGTAGGCCATACAGATCAGATCGTGGGTCTTGCTGGTGCAGAAACCTTGGCGTAACGTACTGAGGTATTTTCGTGCCTTGCCGAGTGAACGTCCCCCTGATCCAAAATCAAACAAGGAAACAAATTGAATTCTTTTAATTTAGACCTATGGGCATAACAAGAACAGTCTGTTCTGGTACTTTTTTTTTTAATAACTGAGGCCTACCACAATATATTTCATTAACCACGAATCCAATGCCATTAACCACGAGGCCGAAGCACTCCGCCACAGTACACAGCACTCTGGCGCATGTCCTATGATGTTTACTAATTTGAAATCAA